>CM065811.1:168110857-168758714 GCA_033398695.1 Orobanche coerulescens
CGGTAGTTTACAATTGCTCCATATCGATTAAGCCAATCGTCTCCGAGTATTAGGTCATCTCCTTGCATTTCTATCACAATTAGATTTGAGAGCCACTCCTACCCCCAAATGATACAGGGAAATCTCTAGTCTCTAAGTTCCCAACAATCCTCTCTCCACTCGGTAAACCAACAACATAAGGTTCACAAGTATGAAAACCAGAAATATTCAAACGATTTACACAAGACAAAGATATAAAAGAATGCGTAGCTCATGTATCGAATAAAACGCTAACTGGATAGGAAAGGATCTGGGCCGATTGCGATGCGGCAATGACATCCTGATCGTCTGTCCTCCTCATCTCATACAGACGTGGGGGAACAGATCCGGCACTCGATGTCCCCTTTCAGTCCCATTGTCCTATGCCTCGTCCGCGGCCAAAATTTTGAGGCATCTGAACACTTTGCTGCGTCTGTTGGATACTAGATTCCTTCTGAACTGGCTGCGATGAACGGGTTCCATTGTATTTGGTGGCGTCCTTGCAAAACGTCGCACGGTGCCCTTCCTGTCCGCAGTCAAAACATGTAACTGGAGTGCGCAAACAATCACGCCAAAGGTGGCCTGGGCGACCACAGTTAAAGCACTTCCTAGCTGTATCCGTCGTGGCTGACATTGTTCCGTAATTCTTTCCGCTCTTAGATGGGTGCGGAGGTTTCTTGAAAGAAAAAGAAGACTGGGCCTTGCAGGGCCCACTGCTCTTGTGCTCTGTAAAAGTACCAGAGACTTTCTATTTCTTCGACTCCATAAACTTCTCCATTGCTGCTTCTTTTATTTCGTATGCCAATGCCTTATCCTAGTATTGGCGGAGAGTGGTACATTCAAAACCAGACATGTACCTATGGATTTCTGGTTTCATCCTCATTTCAAAATGAATCATCATCTCGGCATACATTACGACGGATGTCGAACAAATGCTGCTTCTTTGGTTAAACGTCTTAATAAATGCAGGATACGGGTTCGTCGATGGTTGAGCGGAGAAAAATTCCAATTTTGGCTTCCCTCACGGGGACGAGGGCGATCGAGCTTCCATCATCATTTTAAATTTTGTCCAATCAGCATCATGATCTGCAGGTCGGATAGCTTCCCACCACTCGGATGCTTCCCCAATCAGAAAGTACTGGGCAATAGGAGCTCTCCTGTCGTCTGGGCAATTAATTCCAGCAAAAATTTTCTCCAATTCCTTCAACCAATGATCCCAAGTGGGAGTCTCGGAAAATCCATCAAATTTGGGCGGTTGCATTTTCGCTACCTCTTGCAACCATCGGTCACCTCGATTTCCCATTTAAGGATCCTTTCTTTGTCCATCTCCCTGCTGAAGTCCCACCGCCATCTGCATTCGGTCCACGACATGAGCGAACTGAGTCATCTGATTCACCACTTGGCGAAGGATTTCTGGTACAGCAGGTTCTGGTTCGATATTGATGGATTGTTGTGGCTCGCCTGAGCTATGACTAGCCTGATTAGAAGGCGACACCTCCCTTTCAGCATTCCTTCGTCCGCGTCCACGACCGCGACCACGTCCACATCCGCCTCTCAACATACTGTAAGCACAAGTACTTAATATACAGGAAACAACATCGTTCTAATGTTCAAGTATAAAAAGTACAACATGTAAAGAACGAGATAGAGTTTAGGAACTTACAACCACCGTTCGCATGAAGACGTGGGTAGTACAGTGATGTTATTCACGGTCGGTTATCTCAAAAGACGTAAATGACCTCTATTTTAACCCAATGGCCAAGATATCCATAATCTTAGCTCTGATACAACATTCTGTAACACCCCCGATATATTCAGGAATATTACAGCGCCGTAAATCCTTTACATAAGAATTTACAAGGCTGATTAAAGGAAAAGACAATAACAGATACCAATTTATGAAATTGCTGAAATAAAATACAACCGTCTGGTTCTAAACCGAGAATACAAATATCCAATGAAGAGTTATTATTACATCACTAAAATCCAAACATTATAAACTGACGACGTACTCGAGTACTTATTGAAATAACCAACAAACAACAGACAGTAAACCCGGCCAGAACATCACTCTGCACCCTCGTCGTCATGCATCTCCAGTGGTTGTTTCCCCGCTCTCCTGGATCCTGAACATACACAAATGTTCACCCCCGAAGGGGTTAGCACAACGATGCTAGTACAAGTACAATAATCATACAACAGTGATATAATCAACAATTATATCATAACAAGTTTCTCCAACGAGAAATATTCACAACACATATCATATCATAACAGTTTCAACATACTGATGGTATTCCAACGATCCAGCGCACACAGCTATAGATTCCCATGATGATCCCGTCGGACCAACACATGGTGGAACTACCTGTCCGACGATCCAGCGCACACAGCTATAGATTCCCATGATGATTCCCGTCGGATCAACGCATGGTGGACATATAATCACAACATATTTACAAGATACAATCACATTATCATAATATAAACAATTCTAATTAGAGTACTTGCCTCGGTTCGTTGACAAGAATAAACTTCCACGAATATCAAAATACTCGAAGGTCGTCCCCTTCGATCAATCACGTGTTAAGCTCAAACCTTAACAAAAGAAATAGCATAGAATTCATTTCATGTCGAATGAACGTCTAACAATTCAACAATTACGGTAGAAAGTCCTTAATATGCAATCTGTCTGGATAGCTCAACACACGCTACGAATCCTATGTAGCGTACGTTAATGCTACTCGTTAGCGCATGCAGTACACACAGCCTAGCGTAAGCTAACCAGGCGTGGTCAGTGCCTCACTGATCAGCCGACTGACTCAGCTGATGACTTAACGCACGCTAAGTACCAATTGTTGCGTACGCTAAACGTACTCGATAGCGCGCGTTAATTCTCGTAGCTTAGCGCACGCTAAGAGTGCATGGCAGTTCACTGGAGGGCAGCAAAATATATAAATGGTGATGAAGTAAGTGAATCCCTCAGTCATTAATGTTTGTTATCCGGCTTCATGTTATGATCATAATATTTATGAATGATCTCATGGATACTAACAACTTCGAGGTACAAGTATACGTATAATCATCATAACACTATAATCCGTCTTGATTACAATTCTCATGCGAAGTCGGTGATCTCCGGTTGATGTATTAGATTCTACTATCATTATACATATTCAGACTTCATCTGGAGGTGAAATAACAATTCCAACTTATACAAAAGAATATATCCTAAGACGATTCTTCCCTTAAGTCCTTATAACCGAAAATAATACCACCTCCAATTTATGATCACTAAGATAACATAAATCATACGGATAATAACTTCAGAATGTTCTCTTATCACTTGAAGTACTAGGATTCCAACTACGAGGTTCCAATGATAATATCATAAGCATAGACATTCCAATCTTAAAACATGATATTTGTTGAATAATTCACCTATGAAATTCAATATCACGTTAGCATGATCATCTAATCCCTTGGAATCCAAATCTAAGGCTGGTGATAGGTTGAACATACCTTAATATGCCGAAATCACTGAACCACAAGGTAGAATCCGACTCCGGTTGGTTATGTGCCACTCCAAGGTGTTACTTCTCTTCAATGATCACTCACAAGTGATAACCAATATTCAAGGATCACTAAGATATGTTCTAAGTGTGTTAGAGGGATGATTATAGCTCTCTGGCCTTTCAAGAATGAAGAATGGACGAAGGAAATGTAAGCCAAAACGGGTGGTTGTCTCATTTATAATATTCTGCACTTTAGCTAATTAGCGCACGCTACTAAGCATTCCTTAGCGCGCGCTAATAAGAGTTGACTTCAAAACTGTCCAGGTTCGTCCGCGGGAATCTTACCCGGACCCATGTCCCGGCTGGCGCATGTGCTAGCCACCTACCTTAATAATTCATTGTCTAGCGCACGCAACTCCTACATACGTAGCGTGCGCTAGTAATCGCTGATAGCGCGCGTTAAGCTACATTGTTAGTGTGCGCTATCACGAGTTTGCATGAGAAAATTTGCATGTTGTTATACTTAAGTACAAGGATGCCAATGCAAGAAATATCATACTCCAATAATCAAAACCACAAATCCGAATAATACAGGGTTGAATACAGATGAAATACACCGTAATAAATCCAGATATTACACCAATGATGCGGCTAGAACAAAGTGATTGAAGCCTTCAAATATGATTATAACACTCTAAGTGTATAACTCACTATCTCTCAATATTTTCTCACAATATCTCTCTAAGAAAAATTATGAAGAAAAGAATGAAGAAGAAGATGGTGAAGAAGACAATGAAAGAAATGTTTCTCTCTCTCTCCTTAGCAACTCATGGATGGATCACCCAATCAAGAGGGAAGAAGTCTTCTTTTATTGTCACCAAATCATCTCATGTACCCCAACAATATTTGATTCTTCATTATTAAAATGAAAGAATCATTATGTTGATTTTCTTTGGTCTTCCACCGTAGAAAAGAGTGGAATCAAAGACCACAAAATCAAAGGGGCGGCCATCTAGAAGCAACGGACAAGTTCGGTTCGTTTCGGACTCTTACGAGTCTAATCAAATAAACTCCATTTCGTTCCAATTTATTTATATCAATTAATTAATCATATCAAATACAAAATAACATAATTAATCTCTCCAAGAAATAATTATACTCATGAACTAAATTAATCACCTAGTATTATATTTAATTCATTAGGCCATAAATTAATTTATCCAATAAATTAATTTAGACATCCAATGTTCCAAAATTAATTAGACATCCAATGTCCAATAAATTAGATATCCACTATCTAATATTTATAAAGAGAGAATAAGATCGATTCATTCCATCGTCAATCCTATTGCGTGACTCGGTAGGTCTGTCTCAGTTAGCAATGGGAAGAACCAAAGAGTAGTAGCACCACATAGCCAGCCTGGCGGCCTACACTGTACCCTAACTGAGAACGAATGATGGGGATCATTCCAAAACCTTTCTGTCGTGAATACCAGTATACATATAAACCCTTCTTTCAAATGTCCCGATCAAGTTATAGGGTCACGGTCAGTCAAACCCTATCTGTACTTGACGTTGTGCATGAGTTAATACAAACCGAGATTATTGAGCTCTCGTGTATCCAATACAACTAGCTCCAATATTTTGGCCAAAGACTTATGATCTCATTTGCCAATAACCGCATAGGACACATGTCTGTTCATTTACAGGAGAAAGAATCTTATCTTGGTATTCAGTAGGACCTGTTACTTGCCCGTCAAGGCGCACGTCGAGGTTGACCCCCACCTTCTGGTTTTCTGGATCGAACTACTCTAATGAAAATCTTAACGTCACAAGCACATCCCTACTAAATCCTCAAGTTAAAGGTTCACGAATGCCTATCACTACCTTTCGATTCCGTCATTGACTGTCCCGGAGTGAAATCCGTGTGACGAATCGAGGGTGAGTCGGTTCGAGTATACTAATCTAATTAG
The DNA here is from genome assembly GCA_033398695.1 of Orobanche coerulescens. NCBI lineage: Eukaryota > Viridiplantae > Streptophyta > Magnoliopsida > Lamiales > Orobanchaceae > Orobanche > Orobanche coerulescens. The sequence goes on from CM065811.1 coordinate 168,116,364, forward strand.
CATACCTATAACGTGTGCTCCCACTAACCATTAGCGTTCGACAGGCACTCTCCAAGTCAAAGAACACATCATACAAGTCTTCATATAAACTTAACGCCCAGTCAAGTTTCATCGACTTGCGAACGATTAAGTATTTGAGCGATAAACCTTTCCAGTGCCGATCCCCTTATCCAATAAGGAGTGGAACATTTTGCTCTCAAATACAAGGACTAGTTTCTATCTATATATTTACTAGTCAGGAATGCCATTAACTATTTTTAAATAAAGAAACATACAATTGCCTTCTGATAATGATTTACATAATAACAAGTACTATGCCCTCTCTCAAACATCCTCTGAGTGGCATTCGAGGGCATACTCCTAACAAAAACAACATCAAAATTAAAGGACATGGCCGCTCCACCGGTTGCGCAATCTCCTAGCAGACATTCTAAAGAAAGAAAAATAGGAAAAATACACGAGTATAATTCAGAATATAACCATCAAGGTAACCAGTTCTCGGCATTACGAATTCGAAAGGCCAGGTAGTTAAGATAATAAAGGAAGATAAGAGGACTTACGAGCACCAGTTGTACTAAGATGATGGCAGCACAATGATACTGTGCACATAAAAGACTGACAGCCTAGGTATCTATAAACCTAAGCTCTGATACCATATTCTGTAATATCCCCTATATATCCGAGGTATGTCACAGCGCCGTGAACCCCTATTTGGGACCCATCAGGCTATATTACCAACATGAACACACATCAACCATTTTGGTTGAAGAAATCTACACATCAAAAAAATTGACTAATACACAAACAATGAACTGGTTCAACCGGTAATTACTCCAATTTCAAACATCATAATTAATAAGAATAGTAAATTCCCAAAGTAACACAATTTAACAAAATTCTTAAAGTACTCGAGTACTGTCGATTAGGAAAGACATAATTCAAAACAACAATATAAATAAAAGACGACCATTGGATCAGTATAATATCATGCTCTGTCTTCATCCTCGTACTACCTCAGTACTTGCTCATTCAGGCACTCGAAACCTGAAATACATTAAATGTATTTCCCCATTTAAGGGGTTAGCATTTGAAAGACCAGTGCAAGTAAATACATATGAACCACTACAAACTTACACATTCAAGTACAAGCGTTGAAAGTTTTGAAAGACCAGTGCAAGTAAATACATATGAACCACTACAAACTTACAAATTCAATTAAGATTTCCAGAAATGCAATTCGCTAAAATATCATAGAGGGTGGATCGCAACCAATTCCTGTTGATATTCAAAACATTAAGAAATTACACTATAAATTCGTACAGGACACATGTATTTGGAATAGATAGATCATATACATCATCATATTATGAACAATTTGTAAAGGAACGGATGAAAATAGCAAAACCCTAAAATCCCAAACTTTAGGGTTCTAAGAAAGATTACATCGATTCGAAGAAAGGATGAAACAATGATTAAATCGCATTAGGAACTCAGCAATGAAGTTAGATGGTGATATCCCGACAACCCCTCGTCTTGGAATCACGCAAATCGCCACCTAGAGAAGGAGAAGTGAGAAAAATGGGTAGAAAACGCGACTGCCATGTTTATATCCTGACTTGAGTTGCAGGTGTAACAAGTAAATAATACAGTCGTAACAAGCAAACATTATGGTCGTAATGTGGAAGGAGTACGACCGTAAATAGGCTATTGTGCTCTCAGGTTATTTATGTACCCATCATATGGTCATACAATGATTGGATTATAGTAATAAGTTACCGAATTTACGATCGTAACACTTCATACAAGACGGTCGTAAGTGCTATAGCACAACAGCCTAAGTCAGACAGCTGAAACGGCTCGTGTGACGCGTAAAGGCGCCGAAAACCAACATACGACAAAGTGCTTTTGAAGAATTCTCAACAATAAATTTAAGCGCTAAATAAAGACGTGATTTCGAACACTCGAATACACAAAAAATGAACACGAGAACAAACATTGAAAACTTTAAGAAATTATAAAATGGCCCAAACTTCTAAAAATCACAATTCAAGATCGAACAACAATACTAACGATCACAACACATCTGAATATATTAAACGAACTTGTAAAAACACCGAAACCATAGTTCCAAACAAGATTTACAAGAATCAAAACCAAATACAAAAAAGTCACAACATAACACATATTCATTAAAAACAACCTCAAAACTTGTTCGCATGACAGAAAGTACAGAACAAAATAGTTTCAAAATGATGAAAAGATTACAAGTGAGTCATCGAAAAATAAAGAAATGTCAAAAATAAAATTACTAAAAATAGAAAAATCTTGGATATTACAACACTGGCCCACTAAGCACACAACACCTTGGATTAATTAGGCCTACTGCAAGCCCGCCCATATGTCCATGAATGATATGGATGTCGAGTAGTAGTTGGTGAGCATCTTATAAGTAAGATATATGTCCCACACTTCTTCGATGTAGGTGTTAGGCGTATTTTTATACGCTTATTTATCATTATTTTGTAGTATTTTGGAGTGTGAAATCATCTAAATGAGCTTTTAATGCCTCAATTTTGTATGATTGACAGGAAATTGAAGTCCGGAAGCTTAAACGAGGCAAAACGGGCGAAAACGGCAAAACTGGACTATGAGCCGCAGACAAGGAAACCGAGCGGCAAAGGAAGACACCAAACCAAGGGCGAGTAGTCAGACTGTGCCGCGGCACAGCCCATGTGAGCCGCGGCACAGAAGGATTTAATTACGCCCAGGTATTCAGATTTTGGCGATGTGCCGCGGCACAGCACAGGTGAGCCGCGGCACACTTAGCGGGTTTGGTACGTCTGCGCGGATTTTGGGCCGTTTCGAAGCCAGTTTTCAACCAACTAATACGGACGCGATTTATGGAAGTGCTGAGCTATAAATAGGGCTTAAGACCCTAATTTAATTATCTTGGAATCATTGAATCTAAACCTAAGAGAGCTTAAGCTTGGAGACAGAGAAGAGGAGGAAAGCAGAGGAATTCAAGGGCAGAAGGCGGAAGGCAAGAACGGAGGAATCCGAGCTTCATCTGCGTTTGAATTTTATGCTTTCGTTTATTTATTCTCGTATTGTCGGTTTTTAGTATGTCGCTAAAGCCCTAATCTAGGGTTTTGATGAAACCTTTATTTTGACGAATTGATTGAGATTATCCAATTTATTACCTTTTTATTGAGTTTTCCCAATTATGTTTAATGCTTGCAATTATCGCCAATAGTTGTATTGATTTAATCATTCACTTGAATCGGGAGAGGAGATTTGGTGAGGAACTATTGGTGAGGACCGTTTATTCTGTGAGATAGGAATATACTCATAGGAACTACGTGGCCTTTAGGAGATTTCATGCTTTTGCCTAGCGGCGAGATAATTCACCTAGGGATAGAGTGCGTTAGTCGCCGTTAGATAAATCTATTGACCTCGGAGAGGCGGTAGAATATATTAGCAATCTCCGCCTTCAATAAATTGGGAAAATTATTTATTACGGATAATCAAGATTAAATTCGGATAAATTAAGGTGGATTGAACTCTAGACTTATTTATCATTTGATTCCTCTTATTCAAGCTATCGTTTTCTGTTTAGTCTTTTATTAATTCTTTTAGTTATTACTCCAACAACCCAACTTCGATTGTTCAAATAAAATTGGAATACGAAAACGTCGGTAGTTAGAGATTCAATCCTCGTGGGAACGATACTCTACTTATCACTTTATTACTTGTAAACGATGACGTGCACTTGCGTGTAGGAAATATCGCAACAAGTTTTTGGCGCCGCTGTCGGGATTGAAATTTTTCTAATATCGACTTAAGTATTTCCACTTAATTTGAACGTTTTATTTTTATTTTTTGTGTATTTAATTTTGTTTATTCGTTTTCCTTTCAGGACCTTTCGTGTAGTGCATGAGAAGACTCGGTAACGAAGGCTTACTACCTTTGGACACCGAGCTCGAGCGCACGCTAAGAAGGAATAAAAAGGAGAAAAGAGAGTTGCAGACGACGGTCAAGATGGCCGAAAATATTGAAATCCAAGGAGGAGACAACCAAGTGCGGCAAGTTCAACCGGAACTCGCTCTTCGTGATTATGCCATGCCGCAAGTCAACGCAAATTTTTCGGGAATTCGGCGTCCCACCATCCAAGCTAATAATTTTGAAATCAAGCCCGCCATTATTCAGATGGTACAGGCGAGCCCTTTCTGTGGATTGCCGAAGGACGACCCGAATGCCCACATTGCTTCGTTCCTTGAGATATGCGACACTTTCAAAACTAATGGTGTCACCGACGATGCCATCCGATTGAGGCTTTTCCTTTTTCTTTGAGGGATAAAGCAAAATTCAGTTGAATTCCTTACCACGGGTCTATTACAACTTGGGAGAGGTTAGTGCAAGCCTTCCTTGCAAAATTTTTCCCACCGGCTAAGACGGCGCGGTTGAGAAACGAGATAACTACTTTTGCCGATTTGATATGGAATCGCTCCACGAGGCGTGGGAGCGATATAAAGAATTACTTCAAGATGCCCTCATCACGGCATTCTGATTGGCTTAATGCATCGTTTTATGGTGGTTTGAGTGCTTCTACACGCACTCTTGTCGATGCGGCATCCGGTGGGACATTCATGGGAAAATCTATGGCCGAGGCTCACGTGCTTTTGGAGGATATGGCCGAAACGCATACCAATGGCGTGAAAGATTGACACCGAAGAGGGTAATGGAAGTTTCGAGCAATGATCCGATTTCCACCTTGTCAGCTCAAGTCGCCGCTTTGACACAACAGCTCCAGAACTTTTCGCACGCACCAGCCCCCGTTACCATTGAGACGTGTAATTGGTGTAACGGATCACACCCGAGTGCGGAGTGTCAATTTGGAAATCCGTTCGAGCAAAATCAGATGGAGCAAGCTCAATTCGTAGCCAATGGAAATCGACAAAGCCATTTTTACCCCAGCACTTATACTCAAGGGTGGAGGAATCAACAAAATTCTCCATGGAGAAATGGGCAAGCTATGAAGCCTCCACAACCTCACTTCGTGCAACCCCCACAGCAGCCCCTTCAATCTTCAAAGGTATCGTTGGAGGATGCTCTTGCTCAATTGGCGGCTAACACAAGCCAATTCATGACCTGTACCGAGACGACTCTTCAAAATCATTCAACCTCCATCCGAAATCTAGAAACACAAATGGGGCAGATTGCTAATTTATTGTCTTCTCGGGCTCAAGGTGCAGCCCCCAACGCAGCCGAAGTGAAACCCAAGGAAAATGTGCAAGCAATCGAATTAAGAAGCGGAAAGGAGTTGAAAGGGCAGCCTATTAATGACAAAGAGCAGCCGAACGTGCAGACCGAGAAGGAAAAGGATGAGACGCCTAAGCCAAAGGAAGTATCGACTACTCAGCCCACTCCTCAAATTCCATTTCCACAGCGTTTTCAAAAGCAAAAACTGGACAAGCAGTTCTCAAAATTCCTCGACGTTTTCAAGAAATTGCACATAAACATTCCGTTCGCCGACGCATTGGAACAGATGCCGAGTTACGTCAAGTTCATGAAAGAGATCTTGTCCAATAAACGGAAGCTCGAGGAATATGAGACGGTCGCTTTAACGGAGGAGTGCAGCGCTATTTTACAAAAGAAACTCCCACCGAAATTGAGAGATCCGGGAAGTTTCACCATTCCTTGCATCATCGGAAATTCATCTTTTGAAAGAGCTCTATGTGATCTCGGAGCCAGTATAAATCTTATGCCCCTTTCGATTTTTAAAAAGCTGGAGATTGGGGAAGCCAAGCCAACGACAGTCTCTCTACAATTGGCCGATAGATCCATCAAATACCCGAGGGGTGTGATAGAGGACGTTTTAGTCAAAGTGGATAAGTTCATCTTTCCGGCCGATTTCATCGTACTTGATATGGAAGAAGACCAAGATATCCCAATTATTTTGGGAAGACCATTTTTGGCAACAGGCCGGACGTTGATTGATGTGGAAAAAGGAAAGCTGACTTTGCGCGTTCAAGAGGAGCAAGTAACCTTCAATATTTTTCGAGCCGTAAAATATCCAAGTGACGCTGAAAATTGTTTCCAAGTTGACGTCATTGACTCGTGCGTGAGTAGAACTTTTCGAGAAAATTATCCACCCGATCCATTGGAATCCGTTTTGATTGAAATGTTCCAACCAAATGGAGAGCATGCCGCCTACGTACGACACATGGATGCTTCCCCGCCAATTTTTATTCGTAAACCATTCGAGGAGCTTGGAAGTTCACTAACTCGACCGACCCCATCGATTGAAAAACCTCCAAAATTGGAACTCAAAAAGCTGCCACCTCATTTGAAGTATGCATTTCTGGGGCCCGACGACTCCCTTCCAGTGATTCTTTCGGCCACTTTAGCAGGAGATCAAGAAGCAAAATTATTAAGAGTTTTGAGGGAGTACAAATCTGCTCTTGGATGGTCTATTGCGGATATCAAGGGAATCAGCCCATCGATTTGCATGCACAAGATTTTGATGGAAGAAGACTACAAACCATCCGTGGAGCATCAACGCCGGCTGAATCCTAACATGAAGGAGGTGGTAAAAGTCGAGGTTTTAAAACTCCTCGACGCAGGTATGATCTTTCCAATTTCTGATAGCAAGTGGGTAAGTCCGGTTCAAGTTGTGTCGAAAAAGGGTGGGATAACAGTTGTTCAAAACGATAATAATGAATTAATTCCCACCAGGATTGTTACAGGGTGGCGTATGTGCATAGATTATAGGAAACTAAATAAGGCCACTAGAAAAGATCATTTCCCCTTGCCTTTTATTGATCAGATGTTAGATAGATTAGCCGCACATGATTTCTATTGCTTTCTCGATGGCTATTCGGGGTATAATCAGATTTACATAGCCCCCGAAGACCAAGAGAAAACGACGTTTACATGTCCTTACGGCATTTTCGCTTATAGGCGCATGCCGTTTGGATTGTGTAATGCGCCGGCGACTTTTCAACGGTGTATGATGGCTATTTTTCCGACATGGTAGAGCGGTGTATTGAGATTTTCATGGATGATTTTTCTGTTTTGGAGATTCTTTTGACATTTGTTTGGAAAATTTGCGAAGGTCTTGCGAAGATGTGAAGAGACCAATTTAGTCTTGAATTGGGAAAAGTGTCATTTTATGGTGCAGAGGGCATTGTGCTTGGCCATCGAATATCCTCACATGGAATTGAAGTCGACGAGCAAAAATTGAGACAATTGAGAAGATGCCTCCACCCACTTCGGTCAAGGGGATTAGGAGTTTTACGGGACACGCCGGTTCTATCGCCGATTTATTAAGGATTTTTCAAAGATCACGAAGCCGTGTGCAACTTACTCATGAAAGATGTCCCATTTACTTTCGACGAGTCTTGAAATGAAAGTTTTGATTTGCTAAATAAAGCTCTAAGCACGGCACCGGTGATAGTCGCTACGGATTGGGAGCTTCCAAACGAACTAAAGAGCGATGATGGCGATTTTGCCATTGGGGCTGTTTTGGGGCAGACGAGGGAAGGTGTTTCATGTCATATACTATGCGAGCCGAACGCTCGATGACGCCCAAAGAAATTATGCCACAACGGAGAAGGAATTGTTGGCGGTGATATTTGCATTTGATAAATTTCGGGCTTATCTACTAGGAACAAAGGTGATAGTGTGGACCGATCATTCGGCGATAAAGTACCTTTTGGAGAAGAAGGATGCCAAACCAAGGCCGATTCTGGGTGCCGCTCCTTCAAGAATTCAACTTGGAGATTCGGGACAAGAAAGGGACAGAAAATGTTATAGCCGATCACCTTTCACGGTTAGAGAGTTCCCTCGAGAAGGAAGAAAGTCAGCCACAAATTATAGAAACCTTCCCCGACGAGCAGCTCTACAAGTTGGATTCAACACATGCGCCTTGGTATGCTGATCTAGTGAACTACTTAGCTAGCAAAACAATTCCGAACGATCTCTCACGTCATCATAAGAAGAAGCTAATCTCGGACGCTAAGTACTATTTGTGGGACGATCCTTTTCTTTTTAAGCGATGCCCCGATCAGATTATCCGTAGATGCATTCCAGATGAGGAAATCCACAGGTGTCTTTGAACCATTGCCATGCATCGCCCTACGGTGGACACTTTAGTGGAAATAGAACAGCAGCGAAGGTCTTACAGTCGGGATTTTATTGGCCGTCCTTATTCAAAGATGCTCACTCCTTTGTGGCTACATGTGATCGGTGTCAACGGACAGGAAACATCTCAAGACGACACGAAATGCCGCTGAACACCATACTTGAAGTCGAATTATTTGATGTATGGGGGATCGACTTCATGGGTCCATTTCCCCCATCAAACAAGAATCTCTACATTTTGGTGGCCGTGGATTACGTCTCCAAATGGGTTGAAGCGGTGGCACTACCTACGAATGGGTCCAATGTCGTAATCAAGTTTATCAAACAACATATCTTCTCACGCTTTGGGACTCCACGTGCTATTATAAGTGATGGTGGGTCACACTTCGACAACAAATTTCTTGATGCGGTTTTGAGAAAATACGAGTCACTCATCGTGTTGCCACAAAGATACCATCCGCAAACGAGTGGTCAAGTCGAGATATCAAATCGAGAGCTGAAGTGGATTCTAGAAAAGACGGTCACTCGTCTCGAAAAGATTGGGCATTTAAACTCGATGATGCACTTTGGGCGTCTGGATCGCGTATAAGACACCTATTGGAATGTCGCCTACAGTTGGTCTATGGAAAAGGTTGCCATCTGCCCGTAGAGATGGAGCACCGTGCTTATTGGGCGATAAAGAAACTAAACTTTGATCTAAAATCCGCAGGGGAAAAGCGGTGTTTGCGGTGAGCGAGTTGGAAGAAATTCGCCACAACTCATACGAAAATGCAAAACTTTATAAGGAGAGGACAAAAATTTGGCATGATAAGCACATCACGCAGAGAATTTGTCCCGGTCAAGAGGTGTTGCTATTCAACTCACGCTTAAAGTTATTTCCTAGAAATTGCGTTCACGATGGTCGGGACCGTTCACCGTAGTTCAAGTGTTTCCACATGGTGCAGTAGAAGTTCAAAGAGATGGTCGACAATTCAAAGTTAATGGACAACGGTTGAAGGCATACTTGGGTAATCCAATAGACACGCAGAAAACGAGCGTCACCTTATCCACCGCCGGATGAATGCGAGAGAAGTCCGGCTGAAGACTATAAACTTAGCGCTTCTCGGGAGGCAACCCGAGTATTAGTTGTAGATTCTTTGTTGTTTGCTTGCATTTTTAGAGTCTCTTTTTGTCTTCTTTCCTCTTGGATCCATCCTTTCCTCTCATTTTAATGGATTCGTGTAAAATTTCTGTGCAGGAATCAGCAAGATGGGGATACATTCATTAATGGGCCGCGGCACAGGGCAGGTGAGCCGCGGCACACACCACCGAGGAAAAATGGCCGATCAAATCTGTACCTGTGCCGCGGCATGATCTTACTAAGCCGCGGCACACCAGGGCGCTGAGCCGCGGCACCCGAAAACTGAGCCGCGGCACACTAAATGGTCAAGAAACGCCCAGGGCGCCTGTACTTTGTGCCGCGGCATACTAAGGCTGAGCCGCGGCACACTTTAACACTGAGCCGCGGCATATGTAATCTGAGCCGCGGCACCCGACGGCATATCAAAACGTCCAAATCCGACTGTACTTTGGGCCGCGGCTCACTTTTATTGTGCCGCGGCACTCGTCGCAAAATAAGAGCAGCCAGGTCAAGCTCTTTCAGTCGATCGGCCTGCATATATACTTCTTCCCTTCATTCCTTCCTTCCTGCACACAATGAGGTTAGTCGGGTCCATTCTATCAGTCTCCTTCTCAAATTCTCCAGGTAATTTTTGATTTCTAAATCATAGGTGATTATTGATGTGAAAAGATTTGGAGTTTTATATTGCTAGTTGTTTTTCATTGTTGTTTCTGAAATGGAGTTGGAATATGGGGAATTTGTTATTGTGATGGAATTGATGTTTATGAACGAATTGTTGATGATGGTTTTTGTAATTCAGGGCTACAATCTGTGTTATTATTTTTGGGATTTGGAATTAACCATCAAAATTTTTGTTCTTCATTTTAACTTGTGCACAAAAGGTGTTTGATAAATTGCAGCAATGGAAAATTGATCATTCAGAAGCACCACCCTCCTCACCGGACGATGCCGGCACCAGCTCCTGAGCAGACTGGAGGGGAGTACTTGACCTTTTACTTTTCTTGCATTTCATTTTTTTGTCCATTGAGGTCAATGTACGTCCTAAGTTTGGGGGGAGGGATTTACATTCTGCATTCATTGCTGTACTCTATTTTCTTGCTGTACATTATATTTTGTTGCACTTTTCTTTCTTGGCGAAAATTTGAAATTTTTTTTTAGATAGCCTTGCTTGCCGTAGTTTTTTTTCCTTTATTCGTGAATTTTCGTGCTTCTATTTTGTGTGATACTGATGTTACGACACTGTCTTTCTCTTTGAAGAAGTGGGCGAGTTTTAGTCGAGTTGTAGTCGATTATTTCGTCGCTTAGTATTGATTAGGTCCAAATTTTTCGTGATTGTAGAGGTCTTGGCAGACAAGAGACGATACATACTTGCTTTTAATCCCTATCAATACGTTTGGCTACATTTTCCGGATAGTGAGTCGCGCTTTTTCTTTAGTCGTGTTGGCACTTAAAGTGAGATTAGAGTCGGTCAGTTTTTTCCTAAAAGTCGAGATAATGTGTTCTATGAAGGGAAGTCTAGTAACCGGGGGTATTCGCGTGACCCGTTGTTTACTCTCGCGTAAAACGACGACCCCGATTAGACTAGTGATTTAGTGATTTCACATGTGCCAATGATAGGAAGCCTAGTAATCGGGCATTCGCGTGACCATTGTTTACTCTCGCGTCAAACGGCAACCTTGATTCGGACATGTGGAAATTATGTATTCGAGTTGTTTCTCCGCTGTAGACGGGAACTTAGTAACTAGAAGCATCCATGTACCCCATGAGTGTCTTTTCGTCAAACGGTTTCCGAATACATGAGAATGGAAGTTCCACCCTAGGATTATCCCGATGAAACATCCCGAGATCCTAACCTAGTGGTCGTCTCGAATCAAATTCTTGAGCATATTTATATAAGGGGATACTGTCCGAGGTTTATTTGTTATGAGACTCGTGAAAAATTGTGCCTTTAGACTGTGGAACGCGACTAACTAGCTTGTTTATGTTAGCCTTTCATATTGACGGTTGATTTGACTCATGTTTTGTTGATCTTTGAGCTGAGTTTTCTTCATGAACAAATGATTAGGACTGAACTTGATTTCTTTGCAGAATCATTATTCTGAGTGCAGCTCGCTTTTATGACACTCGTATTATTTAGAGAGAATGGCAGGATAGTATTGATTAGGTTGAACACTATGAGTTGCACGATGATTCACGACATTCTTTTATTGACTTTAATTCTTTTTGCTTGAGGACAAGCAAAGGCTTAAGTTTGGGGGTATTTGTTAGGCGTATTTTTATACGCTTATTTATCATTATTTTGTAGTATTTTGGAGTGTGAAATCATCTAAATGAGCTTTTAATGCCTCAATTTTGTATGATTGACAGGAAATTGAAGTTCGGAAGCTTAAACGAGGCAAAACAGGCGAAAACGGCAAAACTGGACTATGAGCCGCGACACAAGGAAACTGAGCCGCGGCAAAGGAAGACACCAGCCGAAGGGCAGAGTAGGCTGTACTCTGTGCCGCGGCACAGCCCATGTGAGCCGCGGCACAGAAGGATTTAATTATGCCCAGGTATTCAGATTTTGGCGATGTGCCGCGGCACAGCACAGGTGAGCCGCGGCACACTTAGCGGGTTTGGTACGTCTGCACGGATTTTGGGCCGTTTCGAAGCCAGTTTTCAACCAACTAATACGGACGCGATTTATGGAAGTGCTGAGCTATAAATAGGGCTTAAGACCCTAATTTAATTATCTTGGAATCATTGAATCTAAACCTAAGAGAGCTTAAGCTTGGAGACAGAGAAGAGGAGGAAAGCAGAGGAATTCAAGGGCAGAAGGCGGAAGGCAAGAACGGAGGAATCCGATCTTCATCTGCGTTTGAATTTTATGCTTTCGTTTATTTATTCTGTATTGTCAGTTTTTAGTATGTCAGGCTAAAGCCCTAATCTAGGGTTTTGATGAAACCTTTATTTTGACGAATTGATTGAGATTATCCAATTTATTACCTTTTTATTGAGTTTTCCCAATTATGTTTAATGCTTGCAATTATCGGCCAATAGTTGTATTGATTTAATCATTCACTTGAATCGGAGAGGAGATTTGGTGAGGAACTATTGGTGAGGACCGTTTATTCTCGTGAGATAGGAATATACTCATAGGAACTACGTGGCCTTTAGGAGATTTCATGCTTTTGCCTAGCGACGAGATAATTCACCTAGGGATAGAGTGCGTTAGTCGCCGTTAGATAAATCTATTGACCTCGGGAGAGGCGGTAGAATATATTAGCAATCTCCGCCTTCAATAAATTGGGAAAATTATTTATTACGGATAATCAAGATTAAATTCGGATAAATTAAGGTGGATTCAGAACTCTAGACTTATTTATCATTTGATTCCTCTTATTCAAGCTATCGTTTTCTGTTTAGTCTTTTATTAATTCTTTTAGTTATTACTCCAACAACCCAACTTCGATTGTTCAAATAAAATTGGAATACGAAAACGTCGGTAGTTAGAGATTCAATCCTCGTGGGAACGATACTCTACTTATCACTTTATTACTTGTAAACGATGACGTGCACTTGCGTGTAGGAAATATCGCAACAGTAGGATGGGTCCTTACAATCTCGCAAACTTAAATTATTGACATCCTCGTTAAATCTGAACGATGCCTTGAACGATGTAGGAATCAAGAGGTGGCTTACACCTATAGTGGTGTAACACTTTGACCCGAACAACACTTTCCTCCCACACTTTCGTTCGGGACATGTCTCTGAGACCAATTGTGATGCTCCGAGCCCGAAGGCCCAAATTGCTACATGAAGCTCACATACTGAACGTCTAGGCACACTGTTGGGATAAATCCTACTGGAGTGTTGATAAGTGCAAAAGCTACATCATAGTTCTACAACAGTCAGAAACTACAACAGGAAGGATGTTGGAGTCCAACAGCAGACAACAAGCGTACAACAAGTCAGGGTTCAACAGAAAAGATACAGTGGTGAGTTGTAGGCTCTACAGGTGAAACAAAAATACTACAACAAAGAACTTCTCAATAAGCTACAACAAATATTAGTTAGATTAGATGAATATTTATTCATAAATTATTGGAGCAAGTGTGAAAGCATTTAATGCAGATGTGATACGCATTAAATGGTGCCTGACAAAAGAAGAGTTTGGCAGGTAAGAGAGAAGACTATACTAAATGAAAAAGGTGAGAGAGAAAAGTCTTTCATATCCATAAAGCTATGATTTCAAATCTCAACAACATTCAACGGTCATATTGGTGAACGCTACCTTCGACCAGCTATGTAAAGATAAAGTAACCTACCACGAGATTAACAAGCATGCATAAGTCGTGAAAAGGAAACGACTGAAGTCTATAGGGATGAAACCGGTGCACAAGTCCAACATATGTCCAGATGACAAGAAAGACAAGACAAAATTCCATATCTCAAGCTCAAAACAGCCTCACTCCAGAGATAGAGCTTAAACAATCAGAGAGTTGTTCACTAACAATCAAACTTGTATTCTCAAGTGTTGATCGGGCTCCGATCTTGTGTAGGTCATGAAGCCAACTAATAACCAACTTGTGTGGGCGGTGTAAGCTGTTGGGAGTTGGATAATGACTTGTGTGGGAGAGTGTTGACTCAAGTCCAGTTGAACACTAATCTGTGTGAACAGTGTTGCTGTGTATATAAGTGTGTATCCGTTTGTGGAAACGATGTAGCTTACGTGTAGTCCTAATTTTATATAGTTGTGTACGCCTTAATTCTAGTGAATTTCCTCCCGTGTGGAGCCGAGTAGATGTAGAAGGATTAGCCTACCTTCAAACCACTGTAAATCTTATCATGCTTCGTTTCTTATCTCATATATATGTATTTCTATATTACAGCAATGCTCTAAAGAAAACTCTTGTAAAACATCAATTTGACAAACTATGTACTGTTGTTGTAGATTTTTCAACTACAACACCTTAAGTAATTTGTTATATGCAACATCTTTAAAATACATATAGTGTACTAACTAAAGCTTCCATCTTTAACTCTTTCTTGAGCTATTCAGGATGAGAGCTATCCGTCTGTAGAGTTTTGGGACCAACACACACAACATATTGGATCAAGGCCTACCACAAGCCCACCCCAAAGTACGTGGATGATATTGGTGTCCAGTTGTGGTGAGTGAGCATTTTATAAGTAAGATAAAATTTCCACACTTCTTCGATGTAGGAAGCGTACTTCTAGTTGGGCTATCCATTGGGGTCCTAGCCTCACCTGGATCCTATTTGAACTGAAGTTATGTGCGATATGACCCGCCTCGAGAAACTAACGAGATCACATCAAATAAGTACAATAGTTAACCACTTAAGGAAAGTGACACGTATCTTGAGATCATGCCATATGCACGCTAGGTCATATGACCTACATAACTCAGTTACTAAAAATATGCAAAACAATCTATGACAATATTAAGCTACTGATTACTCTTCACATCCCTTTCTAGCTAATTAATTATATCAATAATTAATATTGACTTAGGCATTGGAGGGTCTTAGATGGGAGCCATCACAGCTAGCTTAACGTCATTTATTTCTATATTAGACATTTGAAGACAAGTACATGATCTCACTCCACCAGAGAATTGAGGATCTTAGAGCATCTCAAATGTTTAGAAAAATGAGTCACATGTATGATGAATAGACTTTGAGTACAAAAAACTTCTCCAATGTAGTCTTTCAAAGTTAACATGAATCTGATATGGCTTCAATAATAATTGACATTGTGAGTCTGTCTTCTATTTTTAGAGTTTCTATCTTGCATCATCCAGTTCATTTAATCAGTAAATTCAATTTGATTTTCACCAAAATGTAGGTCACAAGTTCTCAGGAATAAGTCTAGAGGGGAGTGAATAGACTGATTAAACTCTTGTCCTGAAAGTCAGGTGAGTTTAATCAGCTATGATTAAGTGCAGATGACTTATGTTGACTGCAGATAGATAATGCGGAAGATAGCTGATAATAATGCAGATAACAAGTTATCGACTGCAGATAACTTTCTAATGGAACACTAAATATGTATGCATCAGTTATGTATGATGTTAAAGGCAGTAAATCACACAGGCACTATTAGTGGTTTCAGAGGTGGGGTAATCCTCTACTAATCCACTTCTATCCAAACCAGTTGGAGATAAATTCACTATAACTGTCAACCAGTGATAAAGGTTACAATGAATTCTTCCTTGTTAACAGCTTCCAACCAGTGAAAATTCGTGGCCGTTGCAACTCCCTTGACTGCCTAGCACCTCTTGATCAAAAACCCTTGGATGCCTCAACAACTCTCGAACTGTCTACCACCTTCCAATCAAGAACCCGTGGATGCCTTATCAGTCGTGAAACTTCTGAAACCTCGTTCATAGAAGTACCCCGAACTCAGCTTTTAAGACAAGAGTGTTTGCCTTCTCCAACTAAAGAGATTGTTCAGAATATGACTGTTTAAGCTTGCTCTTCATAATGCTATTTGTTTGCTTTGATCGCTTGTAAGTATAGTTCGCATCGTACTTTGCTCAATTCGTATCTTTAGATATTTATAGTACGATTCTTAGAGCTTTCTTCATAGCCGTTGCATCACTGTAACAAATCCGTCCGTCAGAGAGTGGACTTCTTTGTTTGTCTTATCATTCCGTTACAGGGCTTGATTCCCGTTTTCATTTCCGACCGTTTGAAATACTTCCTTTGTTAGCGCTATTATTCTTGATTAGAATAATCATAAGTCTTCAGAATGCGTATCTCAAGGAATATTTTATTCCTATCTTTCCAAGAATCTTTCCAGCTTGTCTCCTTACGTCTACATGTGGCTTTCCATAATTCTTGACTTTCAACGCATGCTGACGTGGATTGAGTGTCTTGAACTTGGCTGATATCTCTTGACTGAGAACTTATCTGATATCTCTTGGTTAAACTTGTCTGATGTGCGGTCAACCTTCTCTGATGTAAACTTCTCTAATATATCTTGGTAGAAGTTCTATGAGATAAAGTTCTCTGATATGAAGTCCTCTGATTTGAAGTTCTCTGACCTGATGAATGTTCTCTGATCTGATGGTCAAACTTCAGCTGATATTTATGTTGACCATTTCTCGCCTGATAACTCGACTGCAGATAGATTTTGGTCAAACCTCTCTGATGTTCTGCTTTGACCAAAAACTTTTCTGATAATGAACTTGCCTAAAAACTCCTCTGATAAGTCGCAGTTCTATACTTAGTCGTATTCTTTATTGATCAACACTTAGCCTAAATTTTAAGGCCTATAGAAGATACTCATTTGGTTCTTCTTTACAATGCCAAGTACTTAGATACATACATTTGAATAAATCACAATACAGGGATGACATCATCAAAATCTAACAAATATTCCTAACAAATTCCCCCTATTTTGATGATGGCAAAGCTAAGTTATTTCAAATGTAAGCAAGTCTGCACAAAATAAAGTGCAAGACACAAGTAAAACTCAGTCTGTTTGAGACAATTAGTCGTTGTCATTCAAGTGATTGTTATAAGATTTTATTGATGTTTTACATTACAGTGAAGTTGAATGAAATAAAATACAAGAAAAAAATTACAAGTAAATTACAAAGCAAAAATTATAAGTAAATTATAAACAAAAGATTATCTTCCTCTTCCTCTTCCTTTTCCTCCGAATCTGGCTGGAGGGAGTGTCTTCAGAGGTTTGGCTCCAATTGGTCTTTTGGTTACTAGGGCTAACCCATATTTCCTTTTGATAACCAATGAAGCAAACTCTTGCTGCTCTGGAGTTGTGAAATTATTTTCCATGCAAAGTTCTATGATTTCCTCCTGAATATCTCATCAAGTTCATTATTCATAAGGGTGGGTGCTTCTTCAAGTCTGAAATCAGGGATCCTTGGATATGCATTGAAGTTCTTGGCAACATACTTCTTCAAAACTGCCCAGAGTTTTGGAAAGTTCATATCCATGAAGTTCATAAAAGTCTGTTGTGGGGAGCAACCTTTGTCCTTGAGCATCTCCCGGATATAGTATTTCTCTATAAATTGATTTCTGGCGTTTCCCCACATTGGTGTTGCCTCTACAGGTAAGTTATCTTCAACATATTGAAGTTCCTTGCCTTTCCATTAATACCTCACCTCAGGTTCATATGTAGCTCTCTTCCTTTTGGCTGCAGGTGGGTCTGATGGTGCAACGGGTTCTTTTCTTTTGAGGTGAGAGGTACCTGCCTGTAGAAGAGGGAGGTCTTGTCTGCCTTTATCTTCTCTGCCTTCCCCCTGCCTGATGTCTTCCCCTTTGCCTTTATCTTCCCCCTTTTTGCCAGCATCAATGATAGTGGCTAGATGCTCTTCTACCCTTGTCATGAAATCAGACATGCCAAGAGGCATTCTGTTGTTTGGGGGTGTTAGGAAAGGTTACTTCTTGTTGATAAGAGTATCCATCTTGCCATTTAGGGACTGTAGTTCAGGCTTGACTTCAGTTGCGAGAAGACTGGCAACTGTTTCTTCAACAATGCCTCTGATCAGCCCAGTGAGATTTGGAGGTAGTTGATACACAGGTGGCTCTGCACGAACAAAATTTTCTCCTAAATCCTCTTGTGCAGTTGGTCTCTGAGTAATGGATTTCTCGGATGAGACCTGTCTGTCAGCTGGCGCCTGATCAGATGGGGTCTTCTCAGGAGTTCCTGATTTTTCACCTGATAGGTCCTTATCTGCAGTGGACTTTCTCTCTGCAGATGGATTTCCTTCTCTGCAGAGGATTTTTGCTCTGTAGATGAGTTTTTGCTTCCGGAGGGGTTTTGCTCAGGCCGTTCCCCCTGATTATATCCTTCAACTTCAAATTTGATTGAACCAAGAGCATGATCAGGTTCTGTTAGGCGTATTTTTATACGCTTATTCATCATTATTTTGTAGTGTTTTGGTGAGTGAAATCATCTAAATGAGCTTTTAATGCCTTAATTTTGTATGATTGACAGGAAATTGAAGTCCGGAAGCTAAAACGAGGCAAAACGGGCGAAGACGGCAAAACTGGACTCTGAGCCGCGGCACAAGGAATCTGAGCCGCGGCAAAGGAAGACACCATCCGAAGGACAGAGTAGCCGTACTGCGTGTCGCGGCATGCCCATATGAGCCGCGGCGTAAGAATTTAATTACGCCCAGGTATTCAACTTTTGGCGATGTGCCGCGGCACAAGTCTAGTGAGCCGCGGCACACTTAGCGGGTCTTATACGTCTGCGCGGATTTTGGGCCGTTTCAAAGCCAGTTTTCGACCAACTAATACGGACGCGATTTATGGAAGTGCTGAGCTATAAATAGGGTTGAAGACCCTAATTTAATTATCTTGGAATCATTGAATCTAACCTAAGAGAGCTTAAGCTGGGAGACAGAGGAGAGGAGGAAAGCAGAGGAATTCAAGGGCAGAAGGCGGAAGCTGAAGAACGGAGGAATCCGAGCTTCATCTGCGTTTGAATTTTATGCTTTCGTTTATTTATTCTGTATTTTCAGTTTTTAGTATGTCAGGCTAAAGCCCTAATCTAGGGTTTTGATGAAACCTTTGTTTTGACGAATTGATTAAGATTATCCAATTTATTACCTTTTTATTGAGTTTTCCCAATTATGTTTAATGCTTGCAATTATCTGGCCAATAGTTGTATTGATTTAATCATTCACTTCGAATCGGGAGAGGAGATTTGGTGCTATTGGTGAGGACCGTTTTATTCTGTGAGATAGGAATATACTCATAGGAACTACGTGGCCTTTAGGAGATTTCATGCTTTTTGCCTATCGACGAGATAATTCACCTAGGGATAGAGTGCGTTAGTCGCCGTTAGATAAATCTATTGACCTCGGGAGAGGCGGTAGAATATATTAGCAATCTCCGCCTTGAAGAATTGGGAAAATTATTTATTACGGATAATCGAGAGTAAATTCGGATAAACTAAGGTGGATTCAGAACCCTAGACGTATTCATCATTTGATTTCCTTAATCCAAGATATTGTTTTCTACTGCTTAGTATTTTATTACTTCTTTTAGTTATTAATCTAAAAACCCAACTTCGATTGTTCAAATAAAATTGGAATACGAAAACGTCGGTAGTTAGAGATTCAATCCTCGTGGGAACGATACTCTACTTATCACTTTATTACTTGTAAACGATGACGTGCACTTGCGTGTAGGAAATATCGCAACAAGTTTTTGGCGCCGTTGCCGGGGATTGAAATTTCTCTAATATCGATTTAAGTATTTCCAGTCTTAATTTGAACGTTTTATTTATTTAATTTTGTTTATTCGTTTTTCCTTTCAGGACCTTTCGTTAGTGCATGAGAAGACTCGGTAACGAAGGCCTACTACCTTTGGACACCGAGCTCGAGCGCACGCTAAGAAGGAACAAAAAGGAGAAAAGAGAGTTGCATACGACGGTCAACATGGCCGAGAATATTGAAATCCAAGGAGGAGACAACCAAGTGCGGCAAGTTCAACCGGAACTAGCTCTTCGGGATTATGCTATGCCGCAAGTCAACGCAAATTTTTCGGGAATTCGGCGTCCCACCATCCAAGCTAATAACTTTGAGATCAAGCCCGCCATTATTCAGATGGTGCAGGCGAGCCCATTCTGTGGACTACCGAAGGACGATCCGAATGCCCACATTGCTTCTTTCCTTGAGATATGCGATACTTTCAAAACTAATGGTGTCACCGACGACGCCATCCGATTGAGGCTTTTCCCTTTTTCTTTGAGGGATAAAGCAAAGTTTTGGTTAAATTCCTTACCGCCGGGGTCGATTACAACGTGGGAGAGGTTAGCGCAAGCCTTCCTTGCAAAATTTTTCCCACCAGCTAAGACGGCGCGGTTGAGAAACGAGATAACCACTTTTGCCCAGTTCGATATGGAATCGCTCCACGAGGCTTGGGAGCGATATAAAGAATTACTACGAAGATGCCCTCATCACGGTATTCCTGATTGGCTTCAGCTTCATACATTTTATGGTGGTTTGAGTGCTTCTACACGCACTTTGGTGGATGCGGCCTCCGGTGGAACATTCATGGGAAAATCTATGGCCGAGGCTCACGTGCTTTTAGAAGATATGGCTGAAAACGCTTACCAATGGCCAGCAGAAAGATTGACACCGAAGAGGGTAATGGAAGTTTCGAGCAATGATCCGATTTCCACCTTGTCAGCTCAAGTCGCCGCTTTGACACAACACTCCGTAACTTTTCGCACGCACCAGCCCCCGTTACCATTGAGACATGTAATTGGTGTAACGGATCACACCCGAGTGCGGAGTGTCAATTTGGAAATCCGTTCGAGCAAAATCAGATGGAGCAGGCTCAATTCGTAGGAAATGGGAATCGACCGAATAACCCATACTCCAATACTTATAATCCGGGGTGGCGCAATCATCCCAACTTTTCATGGAGAAACTACGTAACACACACCAGCCCCTTTCGCCTGGAATCAACAAAGCAGCCCTTCCGCTCCCAAAGTGTCTCTCGAGGAAGCGCTTGCAAAATTGGCGGCAAATACGAGTCAATTTATGACTCGGACGGAAGCTACACTACAAAATCATTCTGCTTCCATTCGAATTTGGAGGTTCAGGTGGCCAAATCGCTAATGTGTTGACACTGTCCGGAGGGAGCATTGCCGAGTACCACGAGACAAATCCTAGAGAGAGCCTAAACGCAATTAGCTTGAGAAACGGGAGAGAGTTGTTGGATCAGCCCGAGCGGGTAAAGAGAAGAAGGTTATTAAGGAAGAGATGGATTTAAAGCCGAGGAGTCGAAAGATTTGGAGCCGGATAACTCGAAGACATGTGTTCCCCGTTCCATTTCCACAAAGACTACAAAGAAAGAAGGGCGGACAAACAATTTTCCAAGTTTCTTGATGTGTTCAAAAGCTTCACATAAATAATCCGTCACGACGCATTGGAGCAGATGCCGAGTTATGTCAAGTTCATGAAAGAGATATTATCTAAGAAGAGAAAACTTGAAGAGTTTGAAACGCAGTTGCCTTGACAGAGGAGTGCGGTGCAATTCTTCAAAAGAAGCTCCCACCTAAATTGAAAGATCCGGAAGCTTTAACATACCGTGCACCATGGGGAATCTTTCGTTTGATAAGGCACTATGCGATCTTGGTGCAAGTATCAACCTCATGCCTCTATCGATTTTTCAAAAGTGAATATTGGGAAGCTAAGCCAACCACAGTCTCATTACAATTGGCGGACCGATCGATAAAGTATCCGAGGGGAGTGATCGAGGATGTATTAGTTAAGGTTGACAAGTTCATCTTTCCAGCCGACTTCATCGTACTAGACATGGAGGAAGATGACAATATTCCGATCATCTTGGGACGACCATTTCTAGCGACGGGCCGAACCCTTATAGACGTGGAAAAGGGAGAGCTAACTCTGAGGGTCCAAGACGAGGAAGTTACTTTTCAAGTATTCAAATCGTTCCCATGTCCCGGAAGTGCTGATAAAGGATCACAAATTGAGGGTGTGGATGTTTGTGAAAGAGGAAAGCATCGAAAAAATCGTCGTTGGGAAAATTCAGATTTTGTGTTAAATGGCCCAAGTTTGAAGAAGGATGTAGAACTAGTGGCGTTTCTCGACCATGAAGAAAAATCTGCTGCAGTTGTGAGTTCGTTTGTGAAGGAGGAGAGTGAGCCGAAAGCCAAGAGAAAAATTAGTCATGGAGAAACCGGGTGTTTCGGGAAGTTTTTCAAGTCGAAACCTTTTCGAAAACTACATTTGATGACTGAACCGAAAGTCGAACGGCTGATGACCAATGGTCATAATTTTAACCAAAATACAAACGGTTCGATGAACGGGGCGGAAGCCAAATGGAGTTTGCGAAAAGCGAACTAACGTTGTTCAATAGGTCCAGCTGAAGACTATAAACTTAGCGCTCCTCGGGAGGCAACCCGAGTATTAGTTGTAGATTCTTTGTTGTTTGCTTGCATTTTTAGAGTCTCTTTTTGTCTTCTTTCCTCTTTGATCCATCCTTTCCTCTCATCTTAATGAATTCGTGTAAAATTTCTGTGCAGGAATCAGCAAAAAAGGGGATAAATTCAATAATGGGCCGCAGCACCAGTGAGCCGCGCACACACCACCGAGGAAAAATGGCCGATCAAGCGTACCACTGTGCCGCGGCATGATCTTACTAAGCCGCGGCACACCAGTCGCCGAGCCGCGGCACCGATAACCGAGCCGCGCACACTAAATGGTCAAGAAACACCAGGCGCTGTACTTTGTGCCGCGGCATACTAAGGCCGAGCCGCGCACACTAAAACACCGATCCGCGGCATACGAAATCGAGCCGCGGCACCCGACGACATATCAAAACGTTCAAGTCCGATCGTACTTTGGGCCGCGGCTCACTTTTATTGTGCCGCGGCCCCATCGCACAATAAGAGCTGCCAGTAAGGCTCTTTCGGTCGATCGGCTGCATAGTATACTTTTTCCTCCATTCCTTCCTTCCAAAGACACGATGAGGTTAGTTGGGTCCATTCTATCAGTCTCCTTCTCAAAATTCTCCAGGTAATTTTTGATTTCTAAATCATAGGTGATTATTGATGTGAAAAGATTTGGAGTTTTATATTGCTCGTTGTTCTTCATTGTTGTTTCGAAATGGAGTTGGAATATGGGGAATTTGTTATTGTGATGGAATTGATGTTTATGAACGAATTGTTGATGATGGTTTTTGTAATTCAGGGCTATAATCTGTGTTATTATTTTTGGGATTTGGAATTAACCATCAAAATTTTTGTTCTTCATTTTAACTTGTGCACACAAGGTGTTTGATAAATTGCAGCAATGGAAAATTGATCATTCAGCAGCACCACCCTCCTCACCGGACGATGCCGGCACCAGCTCCTGAGCAGACTGGAGGGGAGTACTTGACCTTTTACTTTTCTTGCATTTCATTTTTGTCCATTGAGGTCAATGTACGTCCTAAGTTTGGGGGAGGGATTTACATTCAATCTACATTCATTGCTGTACTCCATTTTCTTGCTGTACATTATATTTTGTTGCACTTTTCTTTTCTTTGCGAAAATTTTTTTTAGATAGCCTTGCTTGCCGTAGTTTTTTCTTTATTCGTGAATTTTCGTGCTTCTATTTTGTGTGATACTGATGTTACGACACTGTCTTTCTCTCTGAAGAAGCGGGCGAGTTTTAGTCGAGTTGTAGTCAGTTATTTCTGTTCTGCTTAGTATTCAATTAGGTCCGAAATTTTTCGTGATTGTAGAGGTCTTGGCAGACAAGAGACGATACATACTTGTTTTTCAATCCCCTTCAATACGTTTGGCTACATTTCCCGGATAGTGAGTCGTACTGTTTCTTCAGTCGTGTTAGCACTTAGTTTGAGTTTTGAGTCGGTCAGTTTTTCTCTAAAAGTCGAGATAAAGTGTTCTATGAAGGGAAGTCTAGTAACCGGGGGCATTCGCGTGACCCGTTGTTTACTCTCGCGTAAAACGACGACCCCGATTAGACTAGTGATTTAGTGATTTCACATGTGCCAATGATAGGAAGCCTAGTAACCGGGGGTATTCGCGTGACCCGCTGTTTCCTCTCGAGTAAAACGGCAACCTTGATTCGGACATGCGGAAATTATGTATTCGAGTGGTTTCTCCGATGTAAACGGGAACTTAGTAACTAGAAGCATCCATGTGCCCCATGAGTGTCTTTTACGTCAAACGGTTTCCGAATACATGAGAATGGAAGTTCCACCCTAGGATTATCCCGATGAAACATCCCGAGATCCTAACCTAGTGGTCGACTCGAATCAAATTCTTGAGCATATTTATATAAGGGGATACTGTCCGAGGTTTATTTGTTATGAGACTCGTGAAAAATTGTGCCTTTAGACTGTGGAACGCGACGAACTAGCTTGTTTATGTTAGCCTTTCATATTGACGGTTGATTTGACTCATGTTTTGTTGATCTTTGAGCTGAGTTTTCTTCATGAACAAATGATTAGGACTGAACTTGATTACTTTGCGGAATCATTATTCTGAGTGCAGTTCGCTTTTATGACACTCGTATTATTTAGAGAGAATGGCAGGATAGTATTGATTAGGTGGAACACTATGAGTTACACGATGATTCACGACATTCTTTTATTGACTTTAATTCTTTTTGCTTGAGGACAAGCAAAGGCTTAAGTTTGGGGGTATTTGTTAGGCGTATTTTTATACGCTTATTCATCATTATTTTGTAGTGTTTTGGTGAGTGAAATCATCTAAATGAGCTTTTAATGCCTTAATTTTGTATGATTGACAGGAAATTGAAGTCCTAAGCTAAAACGAGGCAAAACGGCGAAGACGGCAAAATCGACTCGATCCGCGGCACAAGGAATCGAGCCGCGGCAAAGGAAGACACCATCCGAAGGACAGTAAGTGTACTGCGTGCGCACGGCCCATATGAGCCGCGGCACGAAGAATTTAATTACGCCCGTGTATTCAACTTTGGCGATGTGCCGCGGCACAAGTCTAGTGAGCCGCGGCACACTTAGCGGGTCTTATACGTCTGCGCGGATTTTGGGCCGTTTCAAAGCCAGTTTTCGACCAACTAATACGGACGCGATTTATGGAAGTGCTGAGCTATAAATAGGGTTGAAGACCCTAATTTAATTATCTTGGAATCATTGAATCTAACCTAAGAGAGCTTAAGCTGGGAGACAGAGGAGAGGAGGAAAGCAGAGGAATTCAAGGGCGAAGGCGGAAGTCAAGAACGGAGGAATCCGAGCTTCATCTGCGTTTGAATTTTATGCTTTCGTTTATTTATTCTGTATTTTCAGTTTTTAGTATGTCAGGCTAAAGCCCTAATCTAGGGTTTTGATGAAACCTTTGTTTTGACGAATTGATTAAGATTATCCAATTTATTACCTTTTTATTGAGTTTTCCCAATTATGTTTAATGCTTGCAATTATCTGGCCAATAGTTGTATTGATTTAATCATTCACTTCGAATCGGGAGAGGAGATTTGGTGAGGAACTATTGGTGAGGACCGTTTTATTCTGTGAGATAGGAATATACTCATAGGAACTACGTGGCCTTTAGGAGATTTCATGCTTTTTGCCTATCGACGAGATAATTCACCTAGGGATAGAGTGCGTTAGTCGCCGTTAGATAAATCTATTGAACTCGGGAGAAGCGGTAGAATATATTAGCAATCTCCGCCTTCAGTAAATTGGGAAAATTATTTATTACGGATAATCGAGAGTAAATTCGGATAAACTAAGGTGGATTCAGAACCCTAGACGTATTCATCATTTGATTTCCTTAATCCAAGATATTGTTTTCTACTGCTTAGTATTTTATTACTTCTTTTAGTTATTAATCCAAAAACCCAACTTCGATTGTTCAAATAAAATTGGAATACGAAAACGTCGGTAGTTAGAGATTCAATCCTCGTAGGAACGATACTCTACTTATCACTTTATTACTTGTAAACGATGACGTGCACTTGCGTGTAGGAAATATCGCAACAGGTTCCTGTTGATCATGATCCCTCTCATCATCTTCTTTTCTTTCTTCTTCTATCTTTCCTTCATCATTCTCCTCTTCTTCTTCTTTCTCCTTTTCTTCTTCTTTATCCTTTTCTTCTTTAGTCTCTTTTTCTTTTTCTTCCTCCTTTTTATCATCTTCCTTTTCAACTTCATCTTTCTGTTCAACTTCTACCTTTTCTTTTTCAACTTCTTTAGTTTCAGCAATGATAATTTTATTTTCTCCTCTTTCTCCTTTTCTTCCTTCATCCTCCTCAGCAAAGATTTTTCCCTGAAATACATATTTCATGACCTGGAGGATGAACTGGTCCATGTTTTGTTTAACGTGAGAGATGAACCAGTTTTCCTCCAGTAACTTTCCCACCCCTGTCTCTTGACAGAAATATAAAATGAGCTGTTCTACAGCAATGAGGTGCTCCCAAGTACTTCTAACCACAAAACTTTTAGTTGAGAGAAGGTGAGCAATTTAAGTTCCTTCCATTCTTCATATATGTTTATAAAAGAGTAGTTTAGAACTTCCTTCCTTACCATCTGTAGTTGAGCTGTGGTCAGGTTCAGAGAGTTGTTTTCTCTGAGATTGAAAGAGTAGCCTGCTTGAGGTACTTCAACTGTATCCTCTGCTTCTTCTTCATCTGTTTGGTTTGGGAGAGTTAGGAGTCTAACCACATTGGGCACCAGCTCAGATGAATGTTGAGGATGATCTTCATATTCTGCGAGTGCAGGTGATGAGGAAGGCTGCACCTCTTGTTCTTCGTCTGATGGATAGTCAACCAGTCCTTTTTATCTCTTTGGGGACTGATCTGGTGAAGAAGTGATGTGGACAACTTTCTATGCTTCAGGTAACTTTCATTTTAATAGATTTGACAGAGGAACATTGTCTTAGTTAGTGTCATCTGCAGGTAGTTTCTCATGTGCAGGTGACTTTTGAGAAGTCTCAGCTGCAGCTGCATCTGACTTCTCCGATTCAGAGTCTCAAGGTCCTCTGTACTCAGATGTCCCAAATGTCATTCCCTTGATTTTCTCAGCTGCCTTTTCCTTCTTGTCTCCAATATGCTTCAGGGTTTCATGGTCCAAGGGACCAAGTCTTTTGCTGAGGTGAAAGGGGTCTGCCCTTCCCTTGGCCTTTCCCAGGAACTCCAAGACCCAGCTTATTTGAGTTCCATATGCCAGCTTCTGCCTGGATTTATTCTCTCCCTCATCCCAGCTTACTTTGTTAATTTCCCTGACTAACTGCCTGTAAATGTAGTCAGGCCAGTTAATCCTCTTCTGTTGTATAAGGGCTCCCATCACGACATACTTTGCAGAGGATAACTGATCATAGATTCCTGCCATGACCATAACAATTTTGTTATTTATGTCCAGGACATATTTGTATGCCTTTTTAAGGTCATTTCTCCTCGTTGTGAGTTTGACCTTAGATGTCTCCTTTGGAAGCTTGATCTCACACCAAGTCTCAGTTGGATTTTGCTTCAGTGCTTCGACAGCGATGCCCCTGTTCTCCATATGGAATGCGTTAGTGATGGTTTGAGAGGTGATGTTGACTTCTTCTCTAAAAATAGAGCTTGAGATACAGTGCTCGGTGACTTGTGCCTCCCTGTAGAAGCATATTACGGCCTCCTAAAAAAGCTGTTTCGGGAAAATGTCGAGAAATCGGTAGATGCCATTTTTCTTCATCATTCGGATCACATACGCCATTTCATCCGAGTTGTTTGTTTCCAGTAACCCTTCAAAGTCGACAACAATGCTGAAAATGATTTGTTCCTTCACCAGCTTGAGATTGACACCTTCAAAGTAAGATACCATTTCTGCAAAAAAGGATTTTCGCTTGAGTGTAGTGAATATTCAAGGAATTTTTCTGCTTTTTGAAAATTAGGGTTCTAAGAGCATGAAGACGGTAAAGTTTTAGAAAGTGATTTCTGTAGTATTTAAATACCCAGTTGAAAAGATCTTTTGAATTTTAATAATTAAATAATCAAGCGGCGGTCCGACTTCTGATAAACAAAGAATGAAGTTGATTGGACATTGTGGAGGTAGTGGGATTGTCTACGTGGAAGTAGTGTGATCATGTATTATTAGCCACGTGTTAAATAAATAACATAATAATTAAGGGGCTGTTTGGCAGTTGCTGAATGATTTAGTGCTGAATGGTTGAGAGGCCAGAATGGTTGAGAGGCTCTGTATGGTTGAGTGCAGAATGAAATTTGATTGTTTGGTAATTGTTCTGAATGGTAACTCTGAATGGTAACAAATTACCATTTTACCCTTCTGTATAAAATTAGCGATTAAAAATCCAATTTTTGCTCCCATTGCGTACCAAAACCTCTCCTTTTTATAAATAAAAACCCTAATTTTTATAAATAATTGTGTATAATATTTTTAAATTTAGTTCATTTAAAATAATAATATAGTAATAATAATAGTAATTATTATGTATAATATTTTTAAATTTAATTCATTTAAAATAATAATAATTATTATTATTATTATGTATAATATTTTTAAATTTAATTCATATGAAATAATAATAATAATTATTATGCATAATATTTTTAATTAATTCATTTAAAATAATAATAATAATTATGTATAATATTTTTTGATTTAATTCATTTAGAAAATTATAATAATAATTATGTCTAATATTTTTTTATTTAAATTCATTTAAAATATAAGAATAATAATTATGAATAATAATTCTTAAATTAAGAGGAGGGGTAAATCTGGAAATTGTTTGCCTCTTAATGGTTGAGAGAGTGTATGGATGCTTAATGCTTAAGAGGTTATTGTAACCATTAAGAGGTCATATTTTTTTTGCCAAACAGTCCTGACCTCTTAGCAATTCAGAAGTAGGCTCTTAATGTAACCATTAAGAGCCAAACAAACAGCCCCTAAGTCGGTCAAAGTGTGAGAAATTTAGCTGGTTGACTCTTTGACTTCTTGCCTGCTCTGCATCAGGTAAGTTGTGTCGCATGTGGGGGATGTCAGGTAGCTTTCTTGTCTGGTCTCCACATCAGGTAGATTTATACATCATGTAGCTTTTCATTGTCTGGTCTCCACATCAGGTAGATTTCTTGCCGTCTGGTCTGCTCGTCAGGTAGCTTTCTTGTCTGGTTCAGATCAGATAACTTTTTATTTATCTTCAGATCAGATGACTTTTCTCGTCTGTACTAGATTCCCAATCTTGTAAACCAAGTTCCCTGCTTAGCTCCAGAAACCTTTTTTCTGGTAAAGGTTTTGTGAATATGTCAACAATTTGGAACTCCGTGCTGACTCTTTCAACTCTAACTCTCTTGTTTAGAACATGGTCTCGGATGAAATGATGTTTAACATCCACGTGCTTTGTCCTTGAGTGCAATACTGGATTATTTGTTATTGCAATTGCACTGTTGTTGTCATACCATATTGGAACTTCATTTGCAGTGATATTGTAGTCCCTTAGCTGTTGTCTGATCCATTAAATTTGGGCACAACAGCTACCCGCATCTAGGTATTCTGACTCAGTTGTGGAAATTGAGTTGGGTACCTACTTTTTGCTAAACCATGATATGATTCTGGTTCCTAGGAATTGGCATGTTCCACTGGTGCTTTTCCTATCAATCTTGCATCCTGCAAAATTTGCATCTGAATATCCTGAGAGTTCAAAGTTGTCATCCCTGGGATACCATAAACCAACATTGATTATGGACTTAAGGTATCTGATTATCCTTTTAGCTGCTTCCTAGTGAGACTGCTTCGGCTTTGACTGAAATCTTGCACATACTCCCACTGCATATGAAATGTCAGGTCTGCTTGCAGTGAGGTATATAAGTGATCCAATGAGTCCTCTGTAGTGGGTTGGATCCACTGAAATGCCTCTTTCATCTGCATCAAGGTGTAGGGATGTGCTCATTGGTACTCTTGCTGGTTTGGCTGAATCCATGCCAAATCTTTTGATTAAATCCCTGTATACTTGGCTTGATTAATGAAGATTCCTTTGTCCATTTGCTTGACTTTCAAACCAAGGAAAAAGTTTAGCTTTCCCATCATACTCATCTCAAATTCTCCTTGCATGAGACTTGAGAATTTTTCACATAGCTTAGGATTGGTTGAGCCAAATATGATGTCATCCATATATATTTGAACAAGCAATATGTGGTCTTCATGTTCCACTCTGAAGAGGGTCTTGTCATCCTTTCCTTTGCTGAATCCATTCTTCTCCAGAAACACAGATAGTGTCTCATACGATGCTCTTGGGGCTTGCTTGAGTCCATATAGAGCCTTCAAAAGCTTGTATACTTTGTCTCCTTGACAAATACAGGGGGTTGCTCCACATAGACTTCTTCTTCTAGGATTCCATTGAGAAATAAATGCTGCATATGCAAGGAATAGTCTGATAGCTTAAAGTCCTGCTACAGGTGCATAAGTTTCATCAAAATCTATTCCTTCACACCGAGCATATCCTTTTGCAACTAGTCTGGCTTTATTCCTAACAATAGCTCCATCTTCATCACATTTGTTTTTGTACACCCATTTGGTGCCTATGACTTTCTTGTTATTTGGTTTGTCTGTTAGTTCCTAGACATTATTTTTTCCATCTGGTTGAGCTCTTCTTGCATTGCAATTATCCATGAGTAGTCCTCTAGTGCTTGATCTATTGTCTTAGGTTCCATTTGGGACATGAAACATGAGGACATTGCCAATCCTGTCGGTTATGTGGATTATCTGGTTCTGACTCCATCAGTTAGGTTTCCAATGATTTGTTGAATGGGATGATCTCTGAGCCATTTGGGAATATCTTCTTTAGGATTTGTTCCCCCAGTTGAGTTGCTTTGATGGACTTCTTCTCTCTCTGCATCTGCCTGGTTTTGGCCTTCTTGATCTGCAACTGGATCAGATACGGTCTTGTCATCTGCAGATGGGAGTCCTGTTTTCTCTGCAGATGCATCTCTGTGAGCTACAGTTGGGTCTTCATCTGCTGCAGTTGGATCAATTAGGTTTTGGGATCCTATATGATCTGCAGTTAAGTCTTCAGATTGATCTGCAGTTGGATCTTCAGGATGGTCTGCAGGTGAGTCCATCATTCCTGTGTCATAAATGATAACTTCTTCTAGGGTGGCAGATTTGAGTTTTTTCTCAATCGATTCCACCTGTTTCCTGTACTCAACAGTTGACTCATCAAACACAACATGAGGTGTTTCTTCCACAACTAGTGTTCTTTTGTTAAATAGTCTGTATGCCTTGCTTATTTGTGAGTATCCCACAAAGAGACCATCATCAGTTTTAGAGTCAAAGGCATTCAGTTGGGTTTTACCATTGTTGTGGATGAAACACTTACAACCAAATATATGAAAATATGCAACAGTTGGTGTTCTGCCATTCCAAATCTCATAGGGAGTTTTGCCATGTCTCCCTACTATCATACTCCTGTTCTGAGTATGGCATGCTGTGTTGATAGCTTCAGCCCAGAACCTCTTTGGCAGGTCAGCTTCTGCAATCATTGACCTGGCAGCTTCCTTCAAGTATCTGTTTCTTCTTTCAGCAACAACATTTTGTTGTGGTGTTCTTGCAGCAAAAACTTCATGCTGGATTCCATTTTGACCACTGTATTCAGTGATTGCCTTGTTGAGAAATTCTCCACCTCTGTCTGATCTGATCTTGATGATGGAGAGGGATTTCTCATTTTGAATCTTCCTCGGCAGCTCAGGTAACTTTGATAATGTTTCACTCTTTTTATAGATAAAAGCAACCCATGTGTACCTTGAGTAGTCATCTACTACTACTAGGGCATGCTTTCTTCCAATCAATGCCCTTGGCTTGATGGGGCCAAAGAGATCCATATGAAGTAGATCCAATACTCTGGTGGTGAGAATGGTATGCTGAATAGGCTTGAATGATGCTCTGGTCTGCTTTCCTTTCTGGTATGCATCACAGAGAGCTTCTTTCTTGAATACTTCTTCTGGAAGTCCTCTGACCAGCTTTTGAGAGCTTATCTTGTTGATGGCTTTGAAGTCCAGGTGACATAATCTCTTGTGCCATAGCCATAATTTTTCTGCAATTGTCTTAGATAGAAAACTGGTGTTTGGAGTGCCTGTATTCCAATCTATCATGTAGACATCTCTTCTTCTGAATCCTTGTAGCTTCACTTCTCCAGATAGGATATCAATCACCATGCATTTCCAAATGGTGAATACTACTAGATTCTTTTCATCACAAAATTGGCTTATGCTTAACAGGTTGTATTTGAGTCCTTTGACATAATGAACTTTGGATATGGTTATATTTCCTTTGTATAGCTCTCCAAATCC
This sequence comes from Orobanche coerulescens, assembly GCA_033398695.1. Lineage (NCBI taxonomy): Eukaryota > Viridiplantae > Streptophyta > Magnoliopsida > Lamiales > Orobanchaceae > Orobanche > Orobanche coerulescens. The sequence continues at coordinate 168,148,409 of CM065811.1, forward strand.
TTTTGTCTGACCTCTAGAGCTATCTCCAAAGGTTACATCTGGACCTCTTTCTTTGATGTAGTTTGAGAGCACCTTCTTATTCCCTGTCATGTGCCTTGAGCACCCAGAATCTACAAATCATTCTTCACCTCGTATTGTTGAGCTTGAGGAGATGTGGTAGTAGTCCTTCCACCTTTTCTACAATCAGACAAGCAGAGATTTAGGTACCCAAATTTGTGTGGGTCCTTTGGGGTTAGTAGGCTTCCTGGAGAATTGATTTCTCCTTGGATTACAAAAGTTATGTTGCCTACCCCTATAAGGTGTGTGCTGTCTGGATCTATATCCCTGGTTAGGATTATATACTGGATATGCCTCATAAAATCTATGGTGTGAGCATTCCAAAATCTTGGCTGAGACCATTTGTTAAATCGTTGGGGTCTCCACACCTGTTCATTTTTAAAATTTGGATAACCTTGAGGTTTCCATTTACCTCTCCCATTTTGAAATCTGTTTTTGGGGAGTCTGGTGTAAAAGTTGGCATAATGTTTTGACTGCTGCTTTAGCCTTGGCCATTGCCTAGTCTCTTGTCTAGGTGGCTGCCTTGTGAACCTTGGCTGCTGCCTAAACTTTTGACTGGACTGCTGCCTATTTTGAAATACAGGTTTATATGTAGGCTCAGTAGTCTGGACAATTGTTTCTCCCTTGATAAAGTGGTTTTAGAACTAGAGGGAGTGTTGAGGTCATATCCAAGGCCTGATCTGGAATAAAGTGGCCTCTTGTTCATACACAGATCATCCAAGGTTATAAATGCCTTTAAGGATGTTATTTCCTTAACTTGTGTCTTACTTAGTTGTGTCAGTTTGGAAAACTCAGATTTGACATGAGCAAGTGCAGCTGATTTCTCACTGTTTAAAATAGTTAGCCTTTTAATCTCAGCTGTAGTATTATCATCCAGGTTTTTCAATTTGTTTTCAGCCTATTTTTCAAATTCAGATTTGATTTTTGTTAACTCTAGGCTGAGTTTTTCAAAGTTATTTTTCAGCTGCCTATTCTCATCTTGCAGCTGTGTTTTCTCGGCTGTCACAATCAAGTGTGCAGATTTTAACTTTTCAAAGTCTTTAAGAAGCTGATTGACATATTCATGTAAATCAATATCTTGAGATATGTCTGAGCTATCATTATTTGAAATTGAGGGTTTAGATGTCTCCTCTTCATCAGCTAGGTTGGCCATCAGACGGCTGTATTCATCATCATTATAGAAGAATCCTCCACTTGATTCTACTCTTTCTTCAATCTGGTCTTCTCCAATGAGAGCTTTTCTCTTGTCTTCTTTTCTGCCCACTTCTTTATTGGCTTTATCTCTCTTGAGATCAGGGCAGTCAAATTGTATATGCCCAGTTTTGTGGCAATTGTAGCATTCCACCTTCCAATTGCCAGCCTTTTGATTCCTTCTTGGATTGTCCTTGTAATTTTTTTTGTACTTGGAATAATTCTTTATGAAATTACTGAACCTCTGCATGATGAAAGTCATATCTTCTTCAAAATTCAGAAAACTAGGGGGACTTGCTTCAGCTAGGCTCTTTACAGAGGATTCTGCTGCAAATGCTATCCCTTTTTCACCTGGTTCATTAAATGATGAGCAGGGCAGTTCGAACTCATATGCCTTCAGATCAGAAAACAGCTCCTCGATCTTTATTTTGTTGAGATCCTTGGATTCTATCATGGTCACAGCCTTCATACTCCATTCACGGTTGAGAGATCTTAAAACTTTTAGGGCCATCCCCTTGTTGCCATATGTCTTTCCAAGGGAGTTTATTTCATTTATGATCTCAGTGAATCTTGTGTCCACTTGGTCAATTGATTCACCATTCTTCATATTGAAGTTGTCAAACTTTTGGTTGGCAATTGACAACTTATTTTCTTTTATCAGCTCGGTTCCCTCACACATTACATCTAATGTGTCCCAACTTTTCTTTGTATTTTTGCAATTCTTGATTTTGACCATGGTTGCTTTGTCAAGAGTCTGTTACAGGATATCTTTAGCCCTGTTGTCTAAGTTGGCCAGCTTTCCCTCTTCAGGGGACATCTCGGTCCTCTTCTTGGGAATCTTCTCTGGCTTCCCACCAGCAATTTCTTCTGGAGTATTATCATTCTCAAATATGAAGGGTACTTCCTCAATGATACACCACATGTCATCATGAATGGATGACAGATGAACCTGCATTCTTATTTTTCATAAGTCATATTCATCTACAGAGAAGGTAATCTAGAGTGCATGTGTTGCATGTGTTCCATTCTAAATAAGAAATTAATATATATGCTCAGATATATGGATCTGGTTCTTTAAAATTTGAACCAACCTCTCTGATACCACTTGTAGGTCACAAGCTCTCAGGAATAAGTCTAGGGGGGGCGAATAGACTTATTAAACTCTTTTTCTGAAAGTCAGGAGAGTTTAATCAGTTGTGATTAAGTGCAGATGACTTATGTCGACTGCAGACAGATAATGCGGAAGATGGCTGATAATAAGGCAGATAACAAGTTATCGACTGCAGATAACTTTCTAATGTCGCAAAACTTCTAAAACCTCGTTCACAAAAGTACCCCGAACTCAGCTTTTAAGACAAGAGTGTTTCTCTTCTCCAACTAAAGAGTTTCTCAGAATATGGCTGTTTAAGCTTGCTCTTCACGATGCTATTTGTTTGCTTTTATTGCTTTGTTTGCTTTGATCGCTTGTAAGTATAGATCGTATCGTACTTTACTCAATTCATATCTTCAAATATTTATAGTAAGATCCTTTGAGCTTCCTTCATAGCCGTTGCATCACTGTAACAAATCCGTCCGTTGAAGATGTAACACCCCCAATCCGCTCAGGGATATTACACGCCGTAGAACTTTTCCTCAAGGATCTACCAGGCTGGTAACAACATATAACAACTCAACCATGCCTTTAAGGTTAAAATGACTCAGTAGACTGATTTGGTCTTTTAATAAATACATACAACTCAAATACAAATCATGCCCACGCAGGGGTCAAAATACAACCACACCCGTACAACGGAAAAAATATAGCAGCAGAAAATAAAGTACAACTGAACCAATACACGATGTACGGTTCCTCATGTGATTAGTATCGATCATCTTTCATCATCCTTCGTGCCGACCCTGCGTTATGCTCCAAAACCTGAATGCAAAAATAGACATCCACCCCCCGAATACTCGGGGGTTAGAAAAACTCCACTGTTTTGCTAGTGCAAGAACAAGTGCAAAAATACGAGCCATACAATTCACATTCCACGAATAACAATAACCGGGAATCCTCAAAGATCCAAACAAAACGAAAAGTACTTCCCGAGGCAAGAGTTTGAGAAAATATTTCAAAATCGAAAGATCACAAATCAATGGAAATAATTTATAAAACGGTTTAGAATGACATCGAGAGTTTTAATAGAAAAACAATTTAGGATTATCAAATCCTACTTTCCAAAACCCAAAAGACGAAAGGGGTCATCGCCCCAAAGGTTTACTTTCCGTGAAATGATATTTACCAAACCGTTGGGATTTTAGCCCCAAATCCGTAAAATGACTTTTACAAAACCATTGGGATTTTAGCCCCAAATCTCATCAACTCACAATACACGGGAACGACAACAATGTTCGTCTTCCAACATCAAAATCCACAATTAAAAGATTTAACACATACAACAAAATACTCTAGTGTCATCCTAGCCAAGTAGGCCAAATGAACAACTTACCTCTTACACACTTAGTCAATACATGCAATCATGAAAACCGTTCAAAAGCACTCATTTCCGGAAATGCCATAATCAAATCACATTTGCAAAATGCACCACAATTAACCGTCGATCCACGTCTTTGTGGACCCCTACCGAGACCCCGTCGGATCTAACCCGTAGTGGTTAAAAGCAAGCGCGTCGATCCACGTCTCTTGTGGACCCCTACCGAGACCCCGTCGGATCTAACCCGTAGTGAGCATACACACACACACGTTACTCATGCAATACTAATATGCTAAGAATGTAAGTTCATCAAGAATACTTACTAGAGATGGCCACTAATCCGACACCATTATCAAACTCTTCAAAACACAATAACACGATTAAATGCGGAATACACGATTCCATAACTTTAAACAACAGGAGTATCATCATCAAAGCCTTCATGTTCAAAATGATCAAATCATAAATAATTCCCAAAACACATCGTTCACAAAACACACACGCGTTTTGAAAGAGAGCCTTTAACGAGGCCAAACCGAAATCTTTTGAAACTTCATTTCAAACAACCAAACAAACACACCAAGACGATCACCGATCATCATATCCACAAAATAAGAAATGTATGAGCAAGGTACTTGCCTCAAATAAGAACAACACGGAGAATCGACCGAAGTAGGTTGACACGAACCGACTACGAACCCTCCGACTACACCGATCGCCAACTCACAATAATAAACTACGAAGGACAAACACAACAACGAAAATGAATTCCATAACACGACTCAAAGCCGTTGAATTCAAAGAACGAATGACGAAAGTTCAAGTGTTTTCCCCAAAACGGCCAAGAACACGATTCGTCCCGACAAAACACGAAAACGGAATTCCAAGTCGAAATATGGATATACAATCCATAGAATATGTTTAACAACATCATTTGACCATAATCGATCCATCAAAAACGGATGAAAAATGAGATCGAGGACAAATCCCCCAAAAAGTCGATTCGAAGGAAATCAAGAAATATACTTCGATTCGACGAAGAGCAATGGATTAAATGATGTTAAACACAAGAATACTACCAAGATTAATCATACCCATCATGAATTAATCAACAACACGGAACGAATTGGACAAAGATGCAAAAACCCCCAAATTCACGAAATTAGGGTTCTAAGGAAGATTACCTTGATTCGCTGGATCAAAGGATGATAACGGATGATTGATTGATGTTATGAACTCAAGAACTTCATGGATTTGTTGTTAAACAACATGGCTTCGTCACCTCCGAATCGCTAGCCGCGGACAGAGAAGTAAGGAAGTGAAAAATGAATGAAAACGCGACTGCTCTGTCACATTTATAATGGGCCGGAACTAGCGTGCGCTAGCCTTCCCGGACTAGCGTGCGCTATCGGCCAGGATCGGCCGAGTACCTTCGGCCAGGGCCCGCACGACCCGGCACCATCGACCAATCCTGCCGACCGTGACCGTCCGCCCGACCCCCGCTAGCGTGCGCTACGGCCGGAAGCCTGCGCGCGCTAGCCGACCCGTCCAGTAACCTCTGGACTAAACAGCTCGCCCAGGTAACGTACGCTAGTCGGCCGACCGCGTGCGCTACTCCTGCCAGTTAGCGTGCGCCACGACCGACAGTAGCGTGCACTACCTGCCGATCCTACCCGAGTCCAGAACCTCAGAACCCCTCTGCCCAGACCCGATAGCGTGCGTCGACCGGCCGCGTAACGTGCTCTACTCCTGCCGGTTAGCGCACGCAGCCTTTCGGCGATGGCGCGCTCGCCGGTTCTGCCAGCGTCGGCCGTCCGGTGCCGAATCGTCCGGTCGGGACCGCCGTCGGCCGGTGCTCAGCCGTCAGGACTCGACGACTCGATTTTCGAAAACGTACGGAAGGAACACGACGAAAAGTTCGCGGACAACATCAACGATACGAAATGAAAACATAATACCATAACTAATTATACGCGACCAAGAAACGGGTCGAGACAACAATTACAGATACGAATACCCGTAACTTTTAAGAAATTACAAAATGGCCCAAAATGCCCGGAAATCACGATACGTGATCGAATAACCAAACCGAAGTTCACAACACGTCTAACAAAGTTAAACGGACTTACAGGAAACTCGAAACAGCAGTTTCGAACGAGATTCGCAAGAATCGAACTCAAGTGCGGAAAAATCGATAAAAAGCACGGAACTCAACAAAACGACACCGAAACGAACTCGGATGTCAAAAAGTGTAGAATTTAATTCTCAGAATGACAAAACGGTCATGAGCGAGTCGTCAAAACGGACTCCGGCCGAAAAAAGAAATTTACCGAAAATCGAAAATTACGGATATTACATTCTACCCTCCTTAAAAGAAGTTTCGTCCCGAAATTTAAAACAAGTAGGGAGAAGCAATATCCCGCCAGGAAAATTTAACGAGATACGCAAGAAACGCGTAACTAACGCCCAACGGCGAAATGTTACAAACAACGCAAAGGAATATACGGCGTGAAAACACGCTCCACGACGACCAACACAATGTCGCCGTTAGGGATATAATAAAACCAACAAGTGACAAGCATCATCAAATGGATAATATAATCAAGTCAATTATCCGAACAATCACAAAACACAACGAACGAAAATCAATACGATTGACCAACCCAACGGTACATCAATCAAAACGCGAGCCAATCGCTGAACAAATACGGAATTCCACCGCCCAAGGGTTGGAAGATCGAAAACGAGACTAATTTTCTGAACTTAAGGGAATTAAGAAGGAGCCTGAACGCTCAACAATCACAAAACGAGAACAAAAACCGAACAAACAAACGATCGAGACAACAAAAATCGAACAATCATGTCCGAAACACGAAGGATAATAAAATTCAAACAACAACTCCCAGGATGATCTGGTGAGAACTACAAGACATGCATTCCCATAAGATCCACAGGAAAGGGAATAGCGATTGAAAAGTCACAACGACAAACGAGTTATTCCAAAACAATACCACACTCGTTCGATCAACAAAAGCAAGGGGCAGGACAAGCTCAGAAATGTCAACGAACATAAATGAGTCGACGAAGTTGAAAACATAAGAGTTCCAAATCCGATCCACTTCGAATAAAAGAACTAATAGAGCCAAATGATGTCACTCCCGAACAAGGTTCACAAGAATCGAAACGAACCCGAAAAAAAGTCACAGCGATAACCAGATCGACCCACAACAAGATCACAGCTCGATCGGACGATGAAACCGAAATACAGAACAAGTTCATAAAGTATCAACGAACATGAGCGAATCGATAGACTGGAGACAGAGAAAATACAGAAGTCAAAATAATACGGGCATTACCTCCGACCTCGTCCACGAAATTCACAAAAACGGGAGCAAGGTAACAAGACATTAAACAACCGACACATAACGGAACCATCACCGATGCACACGGTCATACCAAACTAAGCTCTAACAGCTTGCACATGCGCGACAACGCAGAAATCACTACGAGGCGACAATATTCAACACCAACATCCCACCTCTCACAGAGGGCTAACACAACAAATGTGTGGAAAACGACTCAACGCTCACACCGCCAATTCGATCATACTCGGGAGCAAACATCAAAATGACAATGCGAACATCATACATACATACCTAGCTCTCAAACGGTAATGGATAGGTTTTAAAAACGAAAAGCTCATTTTGAAAATAATTTAGAAGAACACCGGTTGATCTTGAGTATCACCTTTCAAAATGTACAAACGTGAAACATCGTTATTGAGACTTTGGAGAACCATTTCGCATTTGATAAAAATGAGGACACTTTCTCTTAGTGAAAACTTTCAGAATATTCGACCCTCGGGTCTAAATAAAAGTGTTTCTAAAACATTGAAAATATCTCAAAGCATTTTGGTCCTCGAAGTAAAATTTTTTTGAAAAATATTGTGGCACCTAGGATGTACCAAAAGAAAATAACTCATTTGAAAAGTATGTCTCGAAATTTATTTTTCTAAGATACTCAAGGTTTTCAAAAATCCAATAGGCCAGAATGCCCAAAACTCACATATATCGACGTTCACTAAAACAACTCCTAGTACACGCATCAAAACGTTTAAAATCAAGACAATACATGTCTTTAAACGGAAATAAACGAAAAAATACCACATTCAGAACGAAAACCATTGACCCCATTCGAGGCCTCTAAGGACCCTCCCGCACTGGCTAGTGAACAAGTCGAACGTGTATAAGCACAAAGCCTCCACAAGAGAACTTGTAAAACGTGCAAATCGATTCGAAAATCATCAGCAACGGACAAAAACAACAATAAAAAGACATCACAAGCGACGACACTCCTCGTATAAATCAAATACGAGAGTCGACTAAATACATATCGTGAAATCAAAATCCACATAAGGATTCCATCACTTAACAAATAATCATAAAAATAGCTCGTGTCACACGAGGCACAACACAAAGAAGGGAGACTTACATCCACAGGTCGCACGAAGATGATGATCGCCCCACGATACTAATCACGACAAACAAACTCATACGACGCGTCGTGACACGACTCAGTCAGATAAAATCCGACGAAACAAGACTCAAACAACACGACTTGACCCGACAACCTAGGTTTCCTCAACCTAATCTCTGATACCATTTATGTAACACCCCCAATCCGCTCAGGGATATTACACGCCGTAGAACCTTTCCTCAAGGATCTACCAGGCTGGTAACAACATATAACAACTCAACCATGCCTTTAAGACTAAAATGACTCAGTAGACCGATTTGGTCTTTAATAAATACATACAACTCAAATACAAATCATGCCCACGCAGGGGTCAAAATACAACCACACCCGTACAACGGAAAAAATATAGCAGCGGAAAATAAAGTACAACTGAACCAATACACGATGTACGGTTCCTCGTGTGATTAGTATCGATCATCTTTCATCATCCTTCATGCCGACCCTGTGTTATGCTCCAAAACCTGAATGCAAAAATAGACATCCACCCCCCGAATACTCGGGGGTTAGCAAAACTCCACTGTTTTGCTAGTGCAAGAACAAGTGCAAAAATACGAGCCATACAATTCACATTCCACGAATAACAATAACCGGGAATCCTCAAAGATCCAAACGAAACGAAAAGTACTTCCCGAGGCAAGAGTTTGAGAAAACATTTCAAAATCGAAAGATCACAAATCAATGGAAATAATTTATAAAACGGTTTAGAATGTCATCGAGAGTTTTAATAGAAAAACAATTTAGGATTATCAAATCCTACTTTCCAAAACCCAAAAGACGAAAGGGGTCACCGCCCCAAAGGTTTACTTTCCGTGAAATGATATTTACCAAACCGTTGGGATTTTAGCCCCAAATCCGTAAAATGACTTTTACAAAACCATTGGGATTTTAGCCCCAAATCTCACCAACTCACAATACATGGGAACGACAACAATGTTCGTCTTCCAACATCAAAATCCACAATTAAAGGATTTAACACAAACAACAAAATACTCTAGTGCCATCCTAGCCAAGTAGGCTAAACGAACAACTTACCTCTTACACACTTAGTCAATGCATGCAATCATGAAAACCGTTCAAAAGCACTCATTTCCGGAAATGCCATAATCAAATCACATTTGCAAAATGCACCACAATTAACCATCGATCCACGTCTCTGTGGACCCCTACCGAGACCCCGTCGGATCTAACCCGTAGTGGTTAAAAGCAAGCTCGTCGATCCACGTCTCTTGTGGACCCCTACCGAGACCCCGTCGGATCTAACCCGTAGTGAGCATACACACACACGTTACTCATGCAATACTAATATGCTAAGAATGTAAGTTCATCAAGAATACTTACTAGAGATGGCCACTAATCCGACACCATTATCAAACTCTTCAAAACACAATAACACGATTAAATGCGGAATACACGATTCCATAACTTTAAACAACAGGAGTATCATCATCAAAGCCTTCACGTTCAAAATGATCAAATCATAAACAATTCCCAAAACACATCGTTCACAAAACACACACGCGTTTTGAAAGAGAGCCTTTAACGAGGCCAAATCGAAATCTTTTGAAACTTCATTTCAAACAACCAAACAAACACACCAAGACGATCACCGATCATCATATCCACAAAATAAGAAATGTATGAGCAAGGTACTTGCCTCGAATAAGAACAACACGGAGAATCGACCGAAGTAGGTTGACACGAACCGACTACGAACCCGCCGACTCCACCGATCACCAACTCACAATAATAAACTACGAAGGACAAATACAACAACGAAAATGAATTCCATAACACGACTCAAAGCCGTTGAATTCAAAGAACGAATGACGAAAGTTCAAGTGTTTTCCCCAAAACGGCCAAGAACACGATTCGTCCCGACAAAACACGAAAACAGAATTCCAAGTCGAAATATGGATATACAATCCATAGAATCTGTTTAACAACATCATTTAACCATAATCGATCCATCAAAAACGGATGAAAAACGAGATCGAGGACAAATCCCCGAAAAAGTCGATTCGAAGGAAATCAAGAAATATACTTCGATTCGACGAAGAACAATGGATTAAATGATGTTAAACACAAGAATACTACCAAGATTAATCATACCCATCATCAATTAATCAACAACACAGAACGAATCGGACAAAGATGCAAAAACCCCCAAATTCACGAAATTAGGGTTCTAAGGAAGATTACCTTGATTCGCTGGATCAAAGGATGATAACGGATGATTGATTGATGTTATGAACTCAAGAACTTCATGGATTTGTTGTTAAACAACATGGCTTCATCACTTCCGAATCGCCAGCCGCGAACAGAGAAGGAAGGAAGTGAAAAATGAATGAAAACGCGATTGCTCTGTCACATTTATACTGGGCCGGAACTAGCGTGCGCTAGCCTTCCCGGACTAGCGTGCGCTATCGGACAGGATCGGCCGAGTACCTTCGGCCAGGTCCCACACGACCCGGAACCATCAACCAATCCTGCCGACCGTGACCGTCCGCCCGACCCCCGCTAGCGTGCGCTACGGCCGGAAGCCTGCGCGTGCTAGCCGACCCGTCCAGTAACCTCTCGACTAAACAGCTCGCCCAGGTAACGTACGCTAGTCGGCCGACCGCGTGCGCTACTCCTGCCGATTAGCGTGTGCCACGACCGACAGTAGCGTGCGCTACCTGCCGATCCTACCCGAGTCCAGAACCTCAGAACCCCTCTGCCCAGACCCGATAGCGTGCGTCGGCCGGCCGCGTAACGTGCGCTACTCCTGCCGGTTAGCGCACGCAGCCTTCCGGCGATGGCGCGCTTCGCCCGGTTCTGCCGCGTCGGCCCGGCGATGTCGCAACCGTCCGGCCAGACCCACCGTCCGGGTACTTTCAGTCGTCAGGACTCGACGACTCGATTTCCGAAAACGTACGGAACGAACACGACAAAAAGTTCGCGGGCAACATCAACGATCCGAAATGAAAACATAATACCATAATTAATCATACGCGACCAAGAAACGGGTCGAGACAACAATTACAGATACGAATACCCGTAACTTTTAAGAAATTACAAAATGGCCCAAAACGCCCGGAAATCACGATACATGATCGAATAACCAAACCGAAGTTCAAAACACGTCTAACAAAGTTAAACGGACTTACAGGAAACTCGAAACAGCAATTTCGAACGAGATTCGCAAGAATCGAACTCAAGTGCGGAAAAGTCGATAAAAAGCACGGAACTCAACAAAACGACACCGAAACGAACTCGGATGTCAAAAAGTGTAGAATTAATCATTCTCAGAATGACGAAACGGTCATGAGCGAGTCGTCAAAACGGACTCCGGCCGAAAAAAGAAATTTACCGAAAATCGAAAATTGCGGATATTACAGAAGAGTGGACTTCTTTGTTTATCTTATCATTCCATTGCACGGCTTGATTCCCCTTTTCATTTCCGACCATTTGAAAGACTTCCTTTGTTAGCGCTGTTATTCTTGATTAGTGTTTGATATATTTTGAGTAATGTTTTTATTAGTATTTATGTATATAATTGCATGTTTTGTGTGATAATTTATCATTTTTACCATATATTTATATTATTTCATTTTGTTAGAATTTTCTATAATTTTGTATCATTTTTGGATAATTAATCAAGAATTAAATTATATATGCAGGTTAACCAACCGGTACAAGACAGATCAATTAGTTCAAAGACGATATTTTTACAAAATTCAAATATAGTCACGACTGGTCTTATTTTATTCGTATCGTCGAGACGATCATTTTAAAAAAAAAAATCATCCGAATCCGAGTTCGTATGAAGAAGTTATGACCGTTCGAAGGACAATTAAATAGACGAATCATATTGCGCCATGTGTCAACACCGGATTGGACCAGAAATTCAACTCTCTGCTGACGTCATCCATGACGTCAGCATCCCTTGGCAACCGTGAATTATTGAAATGGTGGGATTTAAATATTTTAAAATTATTAATTTATTAAATTTGTAGTAGTATAAATAGGGATGAATGTATAGTGTTTTGGGGGGGAAAAAAGAAAATAGAGAGAGTTATTGTAAGAGAGAGAAAAAATATTGTGTAATAAAATCATATTTGAGTAATAATATTATGAAATATTTATTTATTTATGTTGTTATTATGAGTGAGTAATTTTCTTTTACTGGGTTATGATGAAACCATGTCTATATTATTATTAATATTTATATAATAATTTCAAATAAATGATTATGATTTTCACTTCAATAGGGAATATTATTTCATCAATTATATCACATATTTTTTATACTTATAAATTCCGCATTGCTTTGTGATTATTGATATTAGTTAATTTCTTTGATTATTTGTTTTCCATTAAATTGGATACATATAATGCTTAAAAATTACATTTTTCAAGTGAAGAAAAATCTATATTTGAATTATAATTTTGTACTTATTGTCAAATCTATAGGCAAATAGTGAGATTGATTTCAGAATCTATTCCCTGAATTTCTTGGAATTAAAATATAAAATAAATAATAAATAGACATTGGTGGATTCTAAACCCTAGTAAATTATTTAAAATCAATTTATCTAAAATTTACTTAAAAATTACTTCTCTTTGTTGCAATTATTATAACCAATCAAAAATCAAATTATTTGGGACTAGGTTAGAATTTAATATAATTTGGTTCAAAACAATAGGAATATATTTACTTCACTATCATCGTCCTCCCTGTGGAATCGACCTTGCACCGCATATCTACATCGAACGAATCGTGCACTTGCGAGTATTAGACTAAAGAAATCAACAACAAGTTTTTGGCGCCGTTGCCGGGGAGGCGCAAATGAAGTACAAGAAGGCTGTCGTCACCAAGTTAGTTAAATTCTTCTACTAGTTATTTATTTTAATGCCTTTTCTTTATTATTATTATCTGTCTTCTTAATATCCGTTATAGATTGTGTTAGTTTAAATAATAGTTACTAGTAGAATTTATTTTCTTTTTATGTTTATAAAAAAATGTGAAAAATAATAAAAACTTATAATAATAAATATAAAATATAAGTAATAATAATAATAAAGACTACTGTTCATTTTTGTAAAATCAGAACCTACTTATTTTTATTTTAAAAAAGATCTGGAAAATAAAAAAAAAGTTTCAGATTTTAAGAAAATATTTTTGTAATTCTGGAATATTAATATTAAAAAAAAAAATTTAATTTAAATTCGAAAAAATAAAAAAAAATAAGAAAAATTACCTAGAATATGTTTTCCGTAAAGAATAAAAATCTGAATTATTTTATTTTATTTTTATAAGAAAAACCTGCTAGTTTTATTTTTTTTAAATACTTTTCATAAAAATCTAAAAATCTAAAAAAACAGATGAAGAACTAATAATTTGAATAATCTGGAATATATATAATAAAAGATTATTATCTCTATTTCTGAATTTTAATTTTTTAATAAAAATAGAAACTTATTTTTTAAAATAAAATTACAATATTTTAATAAAAAGGGAAAATACTAAAGAAATTAAAAACCTGAAAAAAAAAAAATAGAAACGAAAATTTGTAATAAAAAACTATTTTTGTTGTTTGCATAAATAAAATAACAATTTGTTTTATTTTTTTAAAAAAAATCAGAAATTTATTTTCCATAAAAAATAAATAAATAAATATATCCGGATATAGGGTGGGGTTATTCTAAAAAGTCTCTTATAATAAAAAGTGTAGGAGGGATTGTGGGAGTGACATGTGTCACCTTGCCACATCATCATGCCACATCATATGACATGTGGCACCCACCCCAACCCCAAACCCCCCCTTGAATTTTTTTTTTCGCCAAAAAAAGAATTTTTTTGGGGGCCCCAATTTTTTTTTCCACCAAAAAATTATAAGTATGATGCACCATTTTTTTGGTGTATCACAGTTATAAGTTTTGGTGCATCACACTAATGAGTTTTACTGCATCACAGTTATAAGTTACTGCATCATAGTTAAGAGTTAAGTGCATCAAGTATGATGCAATAACTTATAATCTTAATGCACTAAATCATAATTGTGATGCAGTAACTTTATAACTGTGATGCAGTAATAATTTTTGGCGTGAAAAAAAAAAATTTCGGGGTTGAGGGGTTGGGGGGTGGCGAACATTTTGATCGGGTAATGCACATGAGAATGTTGGGGTGGCGAACATTTTGCAGCAAGTAGCGAACCAGATGAGGCTACTGACTCAGGCCGTTTTGGTCGGCCAGGCTAATGCTAACCCGATTTCGCCTACTGGATCCGGAAATGATAAGCTACTTCAGGACGTGATTCTTATGCGTCCTCCGTAGTTTGATGTCGCTTCCGACCCTTCCGGTTGGGAGAATTGGTTGTTTGAGATGGAAAAGGTGTTTGAGGATGCTAACTGCTCTGAGGAGAGGAAGGTACCCATCGCTCAGTACTTCCTCGCCAAAGAGGTGGCAACGTGGTGGCAAGCGTTGAAACCACGTGATCGAGCAGCCACGTGGCCAGAATTCTGGGAGTTAATGGAAGACGAGTTTTGCCCGTGGCCAGTTAAAGAGGGGAGGATTCGAGCCTTCTTTGAGGCTAAGCCCCAAGATGTTTCTATCTCTCAAGCTATCAAGGACTACAACCAACAGCTTCATTATGTGAGAAACCAAGTCCGAGATGAGCTTGATAAGATCCACCATTTTGACATGCGGATGAAACCGAGGGTGCGTCACTACATGTCTGGTCTGGGGTGCACGACTTTGAAGTATCAGAATAAGGCGATGGCTTATGAGATGTCATTTTCTGCGACAGAGACGGCAGCCGAGGGGAAGAAACAGAAGACCTCCAGCCAGTTTTCGGGAGGCAAGTCTGGTGGGCATCCGAAGGCTGAGTCTGGTTCGCGAGTCTTCGGGAATCAGTCCCATCATTTGGGCGAGGAAACGGTTCCAAGTCTGCTCTTACTGGTTCCGTTCGCGGTCCTACGTGCTTTAACTGTGGTCGTCCCGGCCACATGATGAGTGAGTGTGATAGGCCCCCGATTCTGTGTCTTGCGTGCGGTCTGATGGGACATCGAGCAAAGTTTTGTGCGGATGCAGTTCGAGCGCCAGTTACTCAGATATCAGCCCCAGCTGCGGGAGAGCCGAGTGTGAATCAGACACCGACAGTTCCTCAGCCACAGCAGAGTTTTGGTAGAGGTTGGGGACGTGGACAGCCTTCTAGAGGGGGAGCTTCTAGTGCGGGGTCTGTTCTGCCCCGAGTATATGAGATGAGACGAGCAGGAGATCCTAACGCGACGGTGGCTACACGTACCGTTCACATCCTTGACCATCCTGTTTCCGTATTATTCGATTCTGGTGCTACGTATTCTTTCATATATTTGGATTGTGTGCGTTGTCTGCATGTTGATTGCCTAGTTGCGTGTGAACCATTTGTTGTTAAACTGCCTAGTGGGGATAACATCGTGGGGGATCGTGAGATTAGAGATTTTCCAGTGAGTACCGCGGGGAGGGTTTGGCCTTCTAATCTGATTGCGGTAGATATTAGAGATGAGGATTTGATTCTGGGTGAGGATTGGCTGAACCGCCATGAGGCGATCATGAATTATAGAACGAGAACCGTTTCGATGTTAGCCTCTGACGGTACCGAGCATTCTTTTGTGGGGCGTAAGCGGAGTAGTCAGAGATTCTTCATCAGCACTTTGAAAGCAGTGAGACTTCTTCGAGGAGGTTGCATGGGTTATTGGTGTTACGCTTTGAGATCGGGAGAAGGGGGAGTCGAGCTCTCGTTTATTTCGGTAGTGTGTGAGTATCCTGACGTCTTTCCAGATAAGTTTCCGGGTTTGCCGCCGGATCGAGAGGTCGAGTTTACTGTTGATTTGGAGCCGGGTGCGGCACCAATTTCTAAGACGCCATATCGTATGGCGCCTGCTGTGTAATACCCGAGATTTATGATATGTATTTGGAACTTGTGTTATTGTAATTGTTGCATTTTGATCTGAGTATTATTCTCCGTATTTCATAATTCGGTGTTGTTGAGCGCATGATTTCATGAATGTGATTTAAATTGTGATTCTGCGCAAGTAGCGCACGCTATCGACTAAGTGTAGCGTACGCTAATTTGGATCCGTAGCGCATGCTGTGCATGAACCTTAGCGCACGCTATATGTAGTCAGCATGATTACGACAGGGTGGTAGGTGAGATCGGCTGAGGATTTCGGTCGGATCATGTCGGGATGAACCTGGACGGCTTTCGGGAAAATCCAAGTCAACGCAGTAGCACACGCTAATGATATGTTGATAGCGCACGCTAAACACTGAGTACAGTGAAGTCAGTAAGCTTCGTATGACCGTTAGCGCACGCTATGAGTATGGACTAGCGCGCGCTAATAACCATTTCCTATATATAGGTCAGCATACTTTTTCATTATTCAGATATTTTCACTTCCCTAATCCAGATTTTTGAGCTTAGAGAGTTACTTCCTCCCTCCTCAACCTCTCATATGATCCTCCTAGCACGAGTTTGAAGATTGTAGATCATTGGGGATTGGTGTTCAAGCTCTCGGTGTTGGATTTTCTTCAAGTTCCTTCGTGTTCTTCGCTACTTTGAGGTAGGTGATTCTTCACCAATATTAGTAGTATTCTGAAGGATGCTTTGATCATGACTTGGGTTTATCTAGTCAGTTAAATTCGTAAGTAGTCGAACCTTATGTGTTAGAAGGATATTTTCGATGTTTCGGTACTTATTCATCGTATAATCCATTGAACCTATTAGTGTTTGAACTCCTAGCATATTCTTGAAGCTTCAAAACCGATTATGACCAGTAGATGGAGATTACCAAGTTCTTATGTCTTTACATAAAGGAATCATACGTTTTGGGTCATGTAATGGATTGAACTTAGGATATTCCTTGAAAATCAAGATGAATTATGGTGTTGTGATGATTATACGTAACCTTGTATCTCGTAGTCGTTCAATCCGTAAAGATCTTTCACAAACCATATGAGCATGATATGCACGGGGATGACATGTATTATCACCATAGAATTCATGAGTTTCATCACCATTAGATCAAGTTTTCTGCCAGTAGTAAACTGCCATGCACGGTTAGCGCACGCTAACATATGTATATTAGCATATGCTATCGGGAATGAGTTAACGTACGCTATGTTTGGTACGTAACGTACGTTATGTCATCAGCCGAGTCAGTAGGCTGATCAGAGAGAACTGTCAGTACATGGCTAGCGTACGCTAGACTTGGTCAATTGCGTACGTTAACAGGCAGGCTTAGCGCACGTTACGTAGAGTACGTAGCGTACGCTAAGTGGTTCAGGCAGATTACATATTTAGAGCTTTTGGCCGTTGACTGGATTGATAGGCAGTGTACGACTTGAGATGAATTCTATACCATTTCTTTTGTTAAGGTTCGAGCTTGCTACATTGATCGAAGGAGGCGGCCTTCGAGTGTGTTGAGGTCATTGGAGTGCTTCGTTCTTGCCATCTTCGAGGCAAGTATCGTAATTTGTTAATGTTCATATTTTGAGTATACATGTGGTTTATTCATGTTGTTGAACATGGGATTTATTTCGTTGAATTTTCATGATATTCGTTATCTAGTGTTTGTATGTTCATGTTGATGGACATAGCGATTTGACATATATATGTATGCATGAGTTGTGTTTGTGTATGTTGTACGATCTATGCTGAGGGCGCTGGATCGGATGTCCACCTCGTGTTGGTCCGGCGGGATCATCTTGGGATCTAGGCTGAGGGCGCTGGATCATTGGACGGGTTATTTCCACCTCGTGTTGGTCCGACGGGATCATCTTGGGATCTATGCTGAGGGTGCTGGATCATTGGAATACCCATGCTGTGTTAATGGAATCTTGTGGATTCGCATTGTCGGATTCCGGTAGCGGAAGTACGTGTGGTGTATCTTGTTATGTATTGTTTATGCATATTCGATTTGTTTAAATGATACTTGTACTAGCATCGTTTTGCTAACCCCTTCGGGGGTGGACATTTGTTTTAATGTTCAGGTAGCCGAGGAGCGGGGAAAGCGACCACGATCGATGTGACGACGAAGGGGTTCAGTGATGTTTATTGTTGTTTGTGATTTGTCTTCTTGATTCAATTTCAGTACTCGAGTACGCATGTCTTATTAATATCATTTCGATATGGTTGTATTAATTAACTCGTTGAACCA
Organism: Orobanche coerulescens; assembly: GCA_033398695.1. Taxonomy (NCBI): domain Eukaryota; kingdom Viridiplantae; phylum Streptophyta; class Magnoliopsida; order Lamiales; family Orobanchaceae; genus Orobanche; species Orobanche coerulescens. The sequence continues at coordinate 168,166,843 of CM065811.1, forward strand.
GTTGGAACCGGTTTTGTAATTTGAATTTATGTGGTATTGATGGATTATATTTACATTTCTTTTATTTAGCCTTGTAAATCCTTACTTAAAGGGTTTACGACGCTGTAATTATTCCGAATATCTCGGGGTGTTACAGAATATGGTATCGGAGCTAAGATTCATGGATATCTTGGCAGCCGGGTTTTAGTTTGGGTCTGTTTACGTTATTTGATTTACGGGTCGTTCGTAACATCACTGTTCAGCCAAAAGTCGTCATGTGGACCGTGGTTGTAAGTCTCCTAATCTCTTATACTACTGTTTTACTTGATTTCTGTTTTGTGAGTATTTGACGGACTTTATTGTAAAAATTTCGTCCTGGATATTGAGAAATTGTGTTTACAGTATGTTGAGAGGAGGACGTGGATGCGGACGCGGTCGTGGATGCGGACGTGGTAACGCGAGACAGGAGGATTCCGCAACTACCCCAGAATTATCGGCTAGTAGAACCGATTCCCATTCTGGAGGGCAGCAGGGATCGGCGAATGACGACGCGAATCCTAACATGCCGGGAGTGCTTCAACAGGTGGTGGCTCAGATAAACTAGTTCGCTCAGGTAGTTGACCGCATGCAGACGGTGATGGGATAGCAGCACCACGAGGATAACCGGGGAGACAGATGGCTTGCTGAGGTGGTCAAATTGCACCCGCCAAAATTTGACGGATCTGCTGAGGCACTTACTTGGGATCATTGGCTGAAGGAGTTAGAGAAGATATTCGCGTGTATTAACTATCCCGAGGACCGAAAAGTTCCTATTGCCCAGTATTTTCTGACTGGGGAGACTTTTGACTGGTGGGAGGCTATTCGACCCGAGAATCATAATGCTGACTGGACGGAATTCAAACTAATGATGGAAGCACAATATTGTCCTCGTCCAGTTAGAGAGGCAAAAATCCGAGAGTTTTTCTCACCATAGAGTTCAGAAGCAACTGTGACAGACATAATCAAAACTTTTAACCATCAGCTGACTTGTGTGCGACACTTGGTCAGAACGGAGGCAGAAAAGATTTTTCATTTCGATATGCGAATGAAGCCGGAGATTCAGCAGTACATGTCCGGATTCGAGTGTACTACGTTGCGACAGTATCAAGACAAAGCGCTGGCCTACGACATAAAAGAGGTGGCGGTGGAGAAATCGATGGAGGCAAAGAAGCAGAAAATGACCGGAAACTTCTCGGAAAACAAGAGTGGTGGGCCCCGCAAGGGCCAGTCTTCCTTTTATTCAGCTAAGAAACCTCCACATCCTTCTAGAGGTGGAAAGAAGTTCCGGACAATGTCAGTAGTTTCGGACGCATCAAAGAAATGCTACAATTGTGGTCGAGCAGGGCATATTCGACGTGATTGCCCCGCATCTTCTGTGACTTGTTTTGATTGTAGGCAAGAAGGGCACCGTGCGGCTTTCTGTGGAGTTACTACTAGATCTTTTGGTACTCGCACTCCATCGCTAGTTCCGAAGGAGATAAGTGTGAACCATACGCAGCAGAGTGGATTTCAGCAGCAGAATGTTGGGAAGAGAGAGACATCCAGTGCTGGGTCCGTTCCTCCGCGCCTGTACGAGATGAGGAAATCTGACGATCAGAACACTGCTGTTGCATCAGGTACGATTCAGATCCTTTTGCAACCAGTTAGTGTCTTATTCGATTCCGGAGCTACACATTCTTTCATGTCATTGAACTGTGTTAATCATTTGAAAATCTCGTGTTTATTTGATTGTGAACCATATGTTGTGGGTTTTCCGAGCGGAGAGAGAATTGTGGGAACCCTAGAAACTAGAGATTTTCCAGTGTCTATAGGAGGGAGAGATTGGCCATCGAATCTTATTTGTAGTTGACATTCATGGCGACGATTTAATTCTCGGAGACGATTGGCTCAACCGTTATGGAGCTATTCTGAATTACCGAAAGAGAGTCATTTCTATCATTACTGATGACAGATCTGAACACTTATTCAGAGGATGGAGACCGGGAAGCTCGGGTAAATTGATCAAAGCGATGAAAGCTGTGAAATTACTGAAGCAAGGATGTCATGGACTTTGGTGCTATGCCATGAAGAAAGAAGGAGTAGAACTCTCATCTATTCCAGTTGTGAATGAATTTTCAGATGTATTCCCTGATGAACTACCTGGGTTACCTCCGCAGAGAGAAGTGAAGTTCACTATCGAATTAGAGCCTGGAGCCGCTCCTATTTCCAGAACACCATACCGCATGGCACCAACCGAGATGTATGAACTAAAATAGCAACTGGATGAATTATTACAGAAGGGTTACATCCAACCTAGTGTTTCTCCTTGGGGAGCTCCCGTTCTCTTTGTTCGGAAGAAAGATGGATCCCTTCAATTATGTATCGATTACAGGGAGCTAAACAAGGTGACGATCAAGAACAAGTATCCTATACCTCGAATCGACTACTTGTTTGATCAACTGCAAGGGGCAAGGGTATTCTCGAATATTGACTTGCGATCAGGATATCATCAGTTGAGAATTAAGGAATTAGATATACCGAAATCTGCTTTCAGATCCCGGTACGGGCACTATGAATTCGTGGTGATGCCATTCGGACTTACCAATGCTCCTGCGGTATTTATGCAACTGATGAATCGGGTATTCTTAGAATACCTAGATAAGTTTGTGGTCGTTTTCATTGATGACATCTTGATCTATTCGAAAGACACAGAGGATCATGCCGAGCATTTGCGTGTGGTTTTGAGCACCTTGAGGAAGGAACAACTCTATACGAAGCTTTCTAAATGTGAGTTTTGGCTTAGGGAAGTAACTTTCCTTGGGCATGTGATATCAGCTGACGGAGTTCAGGTGGACCCGAAGAAAGTCGAAGCAATCTTGGAATGGGAAGCTCCTAAAAACGTGAAAGAAGTCCGAAGCTTCTTAGGACTTGCTGGATATTATCGCCGTTTTGTAGAGGGATTTTCCAAAATTGCTCGTCCACTCACTCAGCTATTACAGAAAACTCAAAAGTTCACGTGGGATGAGAAATGCCAGGCTGGTTTTGATGAACTTAAGAAGAGATTGACGACAGCACCTATATTAGCATTACCAGATGGAACTGATGGATTCATGGTGTACAGCGACGCTTCAAATCAGGGTCTGGGATGTATGTTGATGCAAAAGGATAAGGTGATTGCCTATGCCTCTCGGCAGCTGAAACCGTACGAAGTAAATTACCCGACTCATGATCTGGAGTTAGCAGTTGTGGTCTTTGCCTTGAAGATTTGGCGACATTATTTACACGGTACTCATTGTCAGATCTTTACAGATCATAAAAGCCTCAAGTACATTTTCAGTCAGAAAGAATTAAACATGAGGCAAAGAAGGTGGATGGAATTGATCAAGGATTACAACTTGGAAATTCTCTATCATCCGGGTAAAGCAAACGCAGTAGCCGACGCATTGAGCCGAAAACCTATTTCTCTTAGAGTGTTGGAAGCACTTACGCCCCAAACCAGCATTCAACGAGAACTGATCCGCGAAGGGATTGAAGTATGGGCACCAGAAATCCAAGGGCAACTATATGTGATGGAACTGACTTCGTCGCTAGCCGAGGAAATCAAATATAAGCAGTTGAACGATTCTCTGATCCTTAGGTTATGTGACGAAGTAAAGAAAGGAAAGGCCCCAGGATTCGTGATACAAGATGATGGATTTCTGAGATTTCAGAGTCGACTTTGCGTTCCCGATGATGATGATTTGAGACCGACAATTCTGAAGGATGCTCACAGCGTGCCCTATTCTATCCACCCGGGCAGCAGTAAGATGTATAAGGATCTTAAACAAAACTTCTGGTGGGGAAATATGAAGAAGGACGTAGCAGAGTACGTTTCGAAGTGTTTGACTTGTCAGCAGGTTAAGATTGAACATCAGCGACCTGCCGGAATGTTAAAGCCGCTTCCGATCCTTGAGTGGAAGTGGGAGGATATCTTGATGGATTTCATCACCAATATGCCAAGGACCAAGACGGGAATGAACATGATTTGGGTTATAGTTGATCGACTAACCAAGTCGGCTCATTTCCTAGGAATTAAAGATACTTGGGTACCCGAGAGATTGGCACGAGTATTTATTGCGGAGATAGTTAAATTGCATGGGACGTCGAAGACCATTATTTCAGATCGAAATGGTCGCTTCGTGTCGCACTTCTGGAAGGCAGTTCACAGGGATTTGGGGACTGAGCTCAACTTTAGCATGGATTATCATCCCCAAACGGACGGTCAGTCCGAAAGGACTATACAAACAGTAGAAGACATGCTTAGAGCTTGTACCTTGGATTGGTCGACTGATTGGGAAGTTCACTTGCAATTGATTGAATTCACCTACAACATAGTTGGCATGCTTCTATTAAGATGGCACTGTTTGAAGCTTTGTACGGGAGAAGATGTCGATCACCCCTGTGCTGGGATGATTCTTCAGACTTGATCGGGATGGAACCAGAATTGATAGTTCAGACTCAAGAGAAGATAGCTTTGATTCGGGAAAGACTGTTGACTGCCCAGAGTCGACAGAAGTCTTATGCAGATGTGCGTCGTCGCCCTCTAGAGTTCGACATTGAGGACCACGTACTATTGAAGGTGTCTCCTACCTGAGGAATTTTCCGTTTTGAGAGGAAAGGTAAGCTAAGTCCGAGATATATCGGGCCATTTGAGATCCTCGAGAGAGTTGGGGATTTAGCCTACAGGTTGGCCTTACCGCCATCGCTGAGTCACGTTCACAATGTGTTTCACGTATCCCAATTACGGAAGTATGTACCAGATCCCAGTCATATCATTGAGTTCAATGAAATGGAGATAGCTAATGACGGCACCTTCAAAGAGAGACCAATCAAGATACTTGAGAGTCGGATCAAACAATTGAGGAATAAACCAATACCCTTGGTTAAAGTACAATGGTCACGGCACGGAGTTGAAGAGGCCACTTGAGAAACGGAGGACAGTATGAAGACTAGATATCCAGAGTTGTTTTCATCTTAAGTTTCGGGACGAAACTTCTTTTTAGGGAGGAAGGATGTAATACCCGAGATTTTTGATATGTATTTGGAACTTGTGTTATTGTAATTATTGCATTTTGATCTGAGTATTATTCTCCGTATTTCATAATCCGGTGTTTTTGAGCGCATGATTTCATGAATGTGATTTAAATTGTGATTCTGCGCAAGTAGCGCACGCTATCGACTAAGTGTAGCGTACGCTAATTTGGATCCGTAGCGCACGCTGTTCATGAACCTTAGCGCACGCTATACGTAGTCAGCTTGATTATGACAGGGTGGTAGGTGAGATTGGCTGAGGATTTTGGTCGGATCATGTCGGGATGAACCTGGACGGCTTTCGGGAAAAGCCAAGTCAATGCGGTAGCGCACGCTAATGATATGTTGATAGTGCACGCTAAACGCTGAGTACAGTGAAGTCAGTAAGCTTCGTATGACCGTTAGCGCACGCTATGAGTATGGACTAGCACGCGCTAATAACCATTTCCTATATATAGGTCAGCATACTTTTTCATTATTCAGATATTTTCACTTCCCTAATCCGGATTTTTGAGCTTAGAGAGTTATTTCCTCCCTCCTCAACCTCTCATATGATCCTCCTAGCACGAGTTTGAAGATTGTAGATCATTGGGGATTGGTGTTCAAGCTCTCGGTGTTGGATTTTCTTCAAGTTCCTTCGTGTTCTTCGCTACTTTGAGGTAGGTGATTCTTCACCAATATTAGTAGTATTATGAAGGATGTTTTGATCATGACTTGGGTTTATCTAGTCATTTAAATTCGTAAGTAGTCGAACCTCATGTGTTAGAAGGATATTTTCGATGTTTCGGTACTTATTCATCGTATAATCCATTGAACCTATTAGTGTTTGAACTCCTAGCATATTCTTGAAGCTTCAAAACCGATTATGACCAGTAGATGGAGATTACCAAGTTCTTATGTCTTTACATAAAGGAATCATACGTTTTGGGTCATGTAATGGATTGAACTTATGATATTCCTTGAAAATCAAGATGAATTATGGTGTTGTGATGATTATGCGTAACCTTGTATCTCGTAGTTGTTCAATCCGTAAAGATCTTTCACAAACCGTATGAGCATGATATGCACGGGGATGACATGTATTATCACCATAGATTTCATGAGTTTCATCACCATTAGATCAAGTTTTCTGCCAGTAGTAAACTGCCATGCACGGTTAGCGCACGCTAACATATGTATATTAGCGTACGCTATCGGGAATGAGTTAACGTACGCTACGTTTGGTACGTAACGTACATTATGTCATCAGCCGAGTCAGTAGGCTGATCAGAGAGAACTGTCAGTACATGGCTAGCGTATGCTAGACTTGGTCAGTTGCGTACGTTAACAGGCAGGCTTAGCGCACGTTACGTAGAGTATGTAGCGTACGCTAAGTGGTTCAGGCATATTACATATTTAGAGCTTTTGGCCGTTGACCGGATTGATAGGCAGTGTACGACTTGAGATGAATTCTATACCATTTCTTTTGTTAAGGTTCGAGCTTGCTACATTGATCAAAGGAGGCGGCCTTCGAGTGTGTTGAGATCATTGGAGTGCTTCGTTCTTGCCATCTTCGAGGCAAGTATCGTAATTTGTTAATGTTCATATTTTGAGTATACATGTGGTTTATTCATGTTGTTGAACATGGGATTTATTTCGTTGAATTTTCATGATATTCGTTATCTAGTGTTTGTATGTTCATGTTGATGGACATAGCGATTTGGCATATATATGTATGCATGAGTTGTGTTTGTGTATGTTGTACGATCTATGCTGAGGGCGCTGGATCGGATGTCCACCTCGTGTTGGTCCGGCGGGATCATCTTGGGATCTAGGCTGAGGGCGCTGGATCATTGGACGGGTTATTTCCACCTCGTGTTGGTCCGATGGGATCATCTTGGGATCTATGCTGAGGGTGCTGGATCATTGGAATACCCATGCTGTGTTAATGGAATCTTGTGGATTCGCATTTTCGGATTCCGGTAGCGGAAGTCCGTGTGGTGTATCTTGTTATGTATTGTTTATGCATATTCGATTTGTTTAAATGATACTTGTACTAGCATCATTTTGCTAACCCCTTCGGGGGTGGACATTTGTTTTAATGTTCAGGTAGCCGAGGAGCGGGGAAACAACCACAGTACCGATGTGACGACGAAGGGGTTCAGTGATGTTTGTTGTTGTTTGTGATTTGTCTTCTTGATTCAATTTCAGTACTCGAGTACGCATGTCTTATTAATATCATTTCGATATGGTTGTATTAATTAACTCGTTGAACCAGTTGGAACCGGTTTTGTAATTTGAATTTCTGTGGTATTGATGGATTATATTTACATTTCTTTTATTTAGCCTTGTAAATCCTTACTTAAAGGGTTTACGGTGCTGTAATTATTCCGAATATCTCGGGGTGTTACATGCTGAGATGCTGGAGTTAAAGAAACAGTTGGGAGAGTTGTTAGACATGGGGTATATTCGACCAAGCGCTTCGTCTTGGGGCGCACCGGTCCTGTTTGTGAAGAAGAAGGATGGGTCACTTTGTTTGTGTATCGACTATCATGAGTTGAACAAAGTGACTATTAAAAACAAGTATCCGCTCCCGAGGATCGATGATTTGTTCGACCAACTGCAAGGGGCAACCATGTTTTCGAAGATTGATTTGAGATCGGAGTATTACCAGCTCCGAGTGAAGGATACCGATATTCCGAAGATGGCCTTTCGAATGAGATACGGTCACTACGAGTTTGTGGTTATGCCTTTTGGGCTAACCAATGCCCCAGCCGTGTTCATGCAGCTTATGAACAAAGTCTTTATCGAGTACCTCGATAAGTGCGTAGTCGTTTTTATCGACGATATCCTGATTTACTCAAGGAGCGAGGAGGAGCATGCCCGTCATTTGCATATCGTGTTAGATATTTTGAGAACTCAGCATCTCTTTGCGAAGTTCTCAAAGTGTGAGTTTTGGTTATGTGATGTTATGTTTCTCGGCCACGTGATCTCGACCGAGGGTGTTCCTGTGGACCCACATAAGATAGAGGCAGTGTTGGATTGGGCGCCGCCCAAGAACGTTAAGGAGGTCCATAGTTTTCTGGGTTTGGCCGGATATTACCGTAGATTTGTCAAGGGGTTCTCTAAGCTCGCTCGACCGCTGACTCAGTTGTTACAGAAGTCAGAGAAGTTTGTGTGGACCGATGAGAGGCAGAATAGTTTTGAGGAGTTGAAGAAGCGGTTGACGACCGCTCCTGTTTTGGCTTTACTGAGTGGTAATGAGGGTTTCTCAGTCTTCAGTGATGCTTCGGGCCAAGGGCTCGGATGTGTACTCATGCAACACGGGAGGAAGATCGCCTATGCTTCCCGTCAGTTGAAACCGTAAGAGTTGAATTACCCTACGCACGACCTTGAGTTGGCCGCAGTTGTATTTGCGTTGAAGATCTAGCATCATTACTTGTATGGATTGTCGTGTAAGATTTTCACCGATCACAAGAGCTTGAAGTACATTTTTACACATAAAGAGCATAACATGAGACATCGGAGATGGTTGGAGTTGATCAAGGATTACGACCTCGAGATTCTCTATCATCCGGGCAAGGCAAATGTGGTGGAAGATGCCTTGAGCCGGAAATTGATATCGCTTCGGGCGCTTGAGTTGCTTACGGCTCAGTCGAGACTTCAATGAGAGTTTATGAGGTTGAGCATTGAGATTGTGCTACCAGAGAGTTTCGGGCAGTTGCGTACACTTGAGATTTCATCGTCTTTAGTCGACGACATTAATTCGGGACAGTTAGAGGACCCGATGTTTGTTCAGATTCGAGAGAATGTAGGAAAAGGGAAAGCCTCGGGATTCGTGATACATGAGGATGGTGTGTTGAGATTCCAAGGTCGGTTTTGTGTTTCGAACGACTTGGAGTTGAGGCAGAGTATTATGCAAGAGGCTCACGCGTCACCTTACTCAGTCCACCCGGGCTCGAGTAAAATGTATAAAGATTTGAGAAAGAATTTCTGGTGGAATGACATGAAGAATGAGGTAGTCGAGTTTGTGGCTAAGTGTTTTACTTGTCAACAAGTCAAAATTGAGCATCAGCGGCCAGCCGGATTGTTGAAACCACTTCCCGTCCCGGAATAGAAGTGGGAAGATATTTCTATGGATTTCGTTACGAGTTTGCTGAGGACGAAGACCGGAATGAATATGGTGTGGGTGATCATAGACCGACTGACTAAGTCGGCACATTTTCTGGGCATCAAGGACGCTTGGGGTCTGGAAAAGTTGGCTCGTGTTTTTATCGCACATATAGTGAGACTTCATGGTACGCCGAAAACCATTATTTCAGACAGGGATGGCCGGTTTGTATCGCATTTCTGGCAGGCGGTACATAAGGCATTGGGGATACATTTGCGTTTGAGTACATCTTTCCACCCTCAGACCGACGGACAGTCCGAGCGTACCATTCAGACGTTCGAGGATATGTTGTGTGCGTGTGCGTTAGACTGGAGTAGTGACTGGGAGGAGCATCTAGCCTTGATTGAGTTTACGTATAATAATAGTTGGCACGCGTCGATTAAAATGGCACCGTATGAGGCACTTTATGGCCGATGTTGCCGATCACCGATATGTTGGGATGAACCGTCCGATTTAGTTGGCACCGAGCTGGACCTTGTGTTGGAGACGAGGGAGAAAGTTGAATTGATTAGAAAGAGAATGTTAGTGGCTCAGAGTCGACAAAAGTCTTATGAAGATGTTAGGCGTCGACCTTTGGAGTTTGAGGTGAGAGATCATGTTCTGCTGAGAGTGTCTCCATCGAAGGGAGTTTTCCCTTTTGGGAAAAAGGGGAAGCTCAGCCCGAGGTATATTGGGCCTTTCGAGATATTGAAGAGAGTCGGTGAGTTGGCATACTGTTTGGGTTTGCCTCCGTCGTTGAGTCATTTTCATAGCGTATTTCACGTCTCTTAGCTGAGGAAGTATGTTCCGGACCTGTCCCATGTTATTGATTTTAGAGACGTGGAGATCGAGAAGGATGTTACGTTTTAGGAGAGGCCCGTTAGAATTTTGGAGCGTCGAGACAAGCAGTTAAGGCACAAAACCATTCCTTTGGTTAAGGTGCAATGGTCGAGGCACGGAGTAGAAGAAGCGACGTTGGAGTTAGAGGAGGATATGCGTTCGAGGCACCCCGAGCTTTTTGATTCAAGTTTCGAGATGAAACTTTATTTTAGAGGGGGAGAATGTAATATCCGTACCTTTCTATTTTTAGCAGTTTCTATTTTTGGTGTATGTCTATTTTTATCGACTCGCTTGTAACTGTTTCGACATTTTGAATCTACTTTATTCTTGGAGTTTTTCCATTTGGTCGAGTTTTGGTGATGTTTTCACGTAATTCATTTTATGACATGTTTTGTCGTATGAACGTTCGTTTTCGTTGTTTCTTAGTTTGTGCAAGTTCGTATAGTTGAGTTGGTTGTGTTGAGACTTTTGGTTCGTTAATCTGACGTCGTTTCGTGATTTTTGGGCACTTGGTCCATTTTTGTAATTTCCTATAAGTTTAGGGAATCTCATTTTCTTTGTCGCATTACGGATTCCCCGGTAATCAGAATTATATTTTCTTTCAGTGCTTAGCTCCGTCGTCTTGTATATTTCATGTTTATGTTTCTGGATTCTGGCCTTGTCGTGCGTCTCGAGTTTTGTACCTTCGACAGCAGCGCACTGAACTGAGCAGTACTGAACTGCTGCGTGAGTAGCGCATGCTACTACTTATTCCCTTGCGTGCGCTATCGGTGTGCAGTTAGCGTACGCTAACTTGTTATTGTTAGCGTGCGCTATCCAATGGTATTTAGCGCGTGCTAAGCATGACTAGCGCACGCTAGCGACGTCGGGCAGTAGCTACTGGACTGTTTGTAGCCCCGTTAGCGCGCGCTACCTTTTGATGATTAGCGTGCGCTAACTATGTAATTTAAATAGATCAGCGGGCAGGTCAGAACAACAGTTTTCATTCTTTTCTTTCGTTTTCTTCACCGGGCGACTCTAGACGGCGATTCCCTTCAGTTTTGATCGGAGAATTCTTCGTATTCCATCACCGTAGGTTCGTGCTAACATATCATCATCAACGTAATCATCCTCCATCGTCCGAATCCGAGGTATTCTCTTCATGAACCCTAAACTTGTCTAATTTGGGGTTTTTTCGTCATTGATTCCGAATTGTTCATGTATGTTACGAAATTCCTTACCGATTGTTGTTATTGGGTGACTCCCAATCCATTTTTCTTGAGTTAAATCCGTGAATTGTTTATACGGGGAGATTTTGCGTAAACCCTCGCCCGTATCGATTGAACGTTTATTGTCATGAATTGTAATCAGGGTTATGGGTGTATTCCATTCGATTATTGTTGTCCGTTAGGACTGAGTTATATTGATCCTTCATTTAGGAACCGTCGTTTTTCGTCCAGATCATTCGTAGTCATTGTTCGTCCCCATTTCGTCGGAGATGTCTCAAAGGCAAGTACTTTACATTTGTTTACATGTTCTAGTATTTGAATTGTGGCTATTCGTGGTTGTTGTGGATGGATATGTGTATGTTCACCTTGGGACGGTCCGACGGGGCCTCTAGGGATACGTATTGCCGTGTGTGTGCGTATCACGAACTGTGGTTAACCACCCAGGGATGTCCGACGGGGCTCTGCGGGGTACAGTGGTCGTGAGTCTCGTACCAAGGTTAACTTTGAATTGTTTTGTTGGAGAAAATGTGTTCTGTTCGTGTGCACCGTAAATATTCCGGAATATAAATAATTTCTAAAATGATTTTGGCGCATGTATTCATCTGATTAGAATGTAGCTCAAATGGATTGTACTTGCACTAGCAGTTGTCGCTAACCCCTTAAATGGGGGAAATACTTTTTGTATTTCAGGTACAGGTCTTGGAGACAAGCGAGCACTCGAGCCGTATGAGAATGATGGGCAAGTATGATACTGTTCAGTAGTCATTTGTTGGTGTTCGGTTCTGTCGGTTGTTATTGATGCCTTATTTTGGGATTTCTGTATTTGAAATTGGTTTAAGTACTCGAGTACTTCCTTTTTGAGTTTGTTAACGTTGTGTTCCCGTTTTGGGAAATAGATTTGATGTCAGATTTTATTTGACGAATTGTAGTCTTTTATTTGAATTGTCGTTTTGTTGATGGTTGTATGTCTTTGTCGGATGTTATTTTGGTACGTTAGCCTGGTGGATTCTACGGTGTGGGGTCCACGGCGCTGTAATATGCCCTGATCGTCTTGGGGGTGTTACATATGCATGTCAAGAAATTTTTCGACATTTGTTCTACTTTCCGATTCCAAAATTTCTCTGATGAATCTGTCAAACTTAGACTATTTCCATTTTCTCTCAAAAATAAAGCAAAATTCTGGCTAAATTCTCTTCAAGCAAGAACATTTACTAGTTGGGACCAACTAGTGAATAAATTTCTCGCAAAATTTTGTCCAATGTCCAAAACTGATAGTCTTAGAAGAGAAATATCAGAATTTTTTCAAAAAGAAAATGAAGAATTTTATGAGTGTTGGGAAAGATTTAATGATTTAATTCTTAAGTGTCCCCATCATGGTTTTGAAATATGGCTTTTGGTAAAATATTTTTATGACGGTTTAACTCCAAACAATCGCCAATTAATCCAATCAATGCATGGTGGAAAATTTCTTCACCTTATTGGAGACGAAGCTTGGAATGCACTAGAAAATATGTCAATTAATTCACAACAATGGAATTCACTTGACTCTAGAGCCAAATCGATGCATACGACCCCAAAAAAAGGTGGAATTTACGAGGTTAAACAAGATGTTGAAATAAAATCTACTATAGATGATTTAGTACGAAAAGTGGATGCGTTAGTCTTGAAGCAATCCATCCCCTCGTCAAACTCAAAAAACGAATTTTGCATTTCATGTGCGGAATCATTTCATTCATCTCAATCTTGTCCCTCTGGTCCACAAAATCAAGAAATTTTTAATGAAGAAGTCAATGTGTTACATTCATATGGAAAATCTTCGGACAGTCCATTTGCTCCAACTTATAATCCAAATTGGAGGAATCATCCAAATTTTTCCTGGAAGAAAAACATGCCTCCAATGAATCAAGGAGGACATCAAATGAACATGTCAAATCAACAAAATGTCCATCCTGATCAATATCCTTCAAATACTTATCAGTATCCTTCTACAGTGCCAAAGAAACCATCTTTGGAAGATACGTTGCAACAATTCATGCAATCTACTCAACAAATGTTCCAATCAACTCAGCAAGCTGTACAATCAAACTCACAGGCTATTTCTAAGCTTGAAACACAAATTGGTCAACTTGCAACAACTTTAGCTGAAAGAGAAAAGGGAAAATTTCCGAGTCAGTCCTTCCCTAATCCTAAAGGACAACATGAAGTAAACTCTTCTAACGCAGAAGTTCAGTCCATAACTACCCTTAGAAGCAGAAAAGAAATACAAAAGCCTGACTATGATCCGGAAGAAAAATCAAATGAACCACAAGTTTCAAAACCAAAAGATTCTAAGGAAAAAGAAAAGTCTTACGTTCCAAAAGCTCCATTTCCTGAAAGACTTATTCCAAAAGATAAAAGTGCGAATAAATATTACAAAGATATATTGGAAATATTTAAACAAGTTCGAATAAATATTTCATTCCTTGATGCTATTAAACAAGTGCCTGCTTATTCTATGTTCTTGAAAGATCTTTGCACTATAAAAAGAAGAACAAATGTTCTAAGAAAGGCATTTTTAGCTGAACATGTTAGCTCAATAATCCAAAATAAAACTTTTCTTAAATATAAAGATCCTGGTAGTCCTACAATATCTTGTATCATTGGAGATCACATCATTAAACGAGCCTTGCTTGATTTAGGAGCCAGTGTGAATTTGTTACCATATTCTGTTTATACACAACTTGGATTAGGGGAGTTAAAATCAGCATCTGTGGTACTCCAACTAGCTGATAGATCTATAAAAATACCTCGAGGAATCGTAGAGGATGTTTTGATTCAAGTAGATAAATTCTACTTTCCTGTTGATTTTATAGTCATAGACACTGAACTTCTTGAGAATACCAAAGATCAAATCCCTGTCATGTTAGGAAGGCCATTTTTAGCTACTTCAAATGTATTAATTAACTGTAGAAATGGCATCATAAAATTTTCTTTTGGAAATATGACTGTTGAACTAAATATGTTTAACATTTGTCAACAACATGATGATTTTGATGATGTATGTGAGGTAAATATGATAGAGAGTATGAGTCCTTATTTCTTTCCAAAAATAGACGATGATGATCTTTTTGAAAGTTGTCTTGCTCATTTTGGCTCAGATTTTGACATCGACAGTTGATGGACAAATTATATACTCGCAAGTATACGAATCGCTTTTATAGGAAGCGGCAAGTAACTCCAAGGTCGATCTCTCGAGGAATTGGAAACGGTTTAAAGTTCAATAATGTTCGGCAAATAGTCGAATGAACAAAAGTAAAATAAATTAAAATACATCATTGGTTGATAGGTTTACAATTAATAACGCATAAAACAAAACAAAGCGAAAACAACACCAAATTAATTGTCGGATAATTGAGAGATTACTATAATGAGATTGATATGGGAATTTAGAGTCACTGACACACACGTAATCAATTATTAGTTTCGATACTCAAATAAATAAGGTTTGGAATTATCGATTGCTCATGATTAAAAGAAATCCGTTTGATGGCGGTAATTCTAAAAATCACGATTGTTCTTTTCGAAAATAAGAGATACTCTTTTGATGGGGACGAATCTCTACCAACAATCGACTAGCTAATACCTTTGATGGGGTAATTTGCTAAAAGGTCGCGGAAAAAGGTTTAGAACATTCACAATCGCTTCTATCGGGTCGTTTAATGGCGAACACCGACAAAAACCCTTGATTTGAATAATAATAACAACTAAGAAATATGTTTGATGATCTAAATCAAAAGTTCTTAAACTAAGAACGAACAAGAAGAACAATCCCAAACTTTTACCCAGAAAATCAATAGAAACTACTAATCGATAGCATGTGTGTGGCTCAATCTAAAAACCCATATGAAAAGTTTAGCTACACATGATTATTTCAACAACAATAATAGAAATTGAAGAACAAAACATAGTAGAAACTTCCTTGAAAATGCCGAAATTGAATTCCCGATGAAGATTTGATGTTCTTCCTTCAAAAACTCATGACAATTTATACAAGGAAATGTAATATCTCACAAATGTATTTTTCACTTCAAGGACATACAAGGAAGATGATGAAACAATCTCACTTTTTCCTCACTTTTTGGTGTTTTCTCCCTCAATCTTGTGTTTTTCCACCCCAAAATATCTCCCACAAGATAAGAATATCCCACAAATGGTCTCTACACCTTATTTTATAGCCAAAAGATCAAGAAAATGGCTCAAAGTTGTGCAAAAATGTCAAGAAAAATGACTTGCACCGAAAAGTGACACGGCCCGTGTCCTGGGACACGGCCGTGTCGTACTACCCTGAAAAGAAGAAAAAGTGTTCTGTCCACGGACTCGGGCGTGTCCCATGACACGGCCGTGTTGTACTGTGCAGGAAGTGCGAAATAGGCTGATCGTGACTAGGCCGTGTCCCAAAAGACACGGTCGTGTTGTACTCATCCGGAAATAGAATTTTTACTGGAACGAGACCCGGCCGTGTCATGTGACACGGCCGAGTTGCCTGGTGCGGCCGAGTTGCCTGGTGCAGCCGAGTGCCTGGTGCAGCCGAGTTGCCTTCTTCAGTTTCGGTTTTTGATCTTCTTCGGCTTGATCCTTCGTTCTTGTATCAATACACCTCGGATTTTAGCATATGACATACCGTTTCGAAGCTAATTTCACGAGGAATTTATATCAAAGGAGAACACATCTCAATTCGGAGTGGTGATTCTGGAATTTAGAAGATTCGACCGATACTGCTTCAATCTTTCGTCGTTTTAGGCCCCGTTTTAGCTTTTGATCGTCATAAACTCCAATATTAGATATGAAAGCGCATATTTCACCACAATCTTCGCTAGGTTACCTATAAATTAAAAACACAAAATACCACGCATAAAAGAGAACAAAAATACTAAAAAGCAAACAAAAACACGACTAGAAAGAACAGAATGAGTCGATCAAGAATCGACTCATCAAACCCCCCCAAACTTGTACTTGATCGTCCCGAGCAATGCATTTTAAAATAATCACTCACAAAGGGGAACTCAACTGTCAAAATACCTCAAAAGACCTCTTCGAAAATTTCATCAATACGCAAAAGTAAAATAAGTCGAGTTCTACAAAGTTTTCAAACCTCCGGGATGCTTCCTTAACATCATAGTCAATACTTGGCAATATAAACCTCACTGGTCAAGTGTATTCACTCACTTTCAAAGTGATATGGATAAGTATATGCTCGGAACTCATTCAATGAAATAAGGAACCCCATAGGCTTGCCAATCGTCTTAATCTCTACCACTGTTTTGTGTATGCAAAATTTTCGTGAATCAAAAAGGGCTTTACTCGGCTTGAAATGTAGGCTTTGGTCGAGGTGGGATAAATATGGCTAAAGTGACTTGAATTGAGCAATTTTAGAACTTAAATCACCATAGTCGCTTTAGAAGCTCAAGATTTTTGAGATTTGCTTCTTTCATCCCCTTAATTATGAACCACTTGCAACAAGCACTTTTGAAAGTGAAAAACGCAGCGTCAAACCCTCCTTATTGCTCCGATTCCCTTTTTTTTTGGCTTGGGTTGATTTAGGATCCGTTTTACACGAATGTAAACGATGGGTCACATGAATACACCCGGTTACTAGGATCAAAATATACACAACTACTTCCAAGCATACTCATATCTAAGGTAGCCTTTTTATGCGAATATAAACATGGGTCACATGAATACACCCGGTTACTAAGTTCCCAAAAATAGCGGAGTAATTATTTTCACCATTTCAACACTCCCAACAATATGTATATCACTCAATGTCACCACAATCTTTTGTATCCTCGTTAAAAAATAATTTCTAATTGCTCAAGTATGGATCGAAGGATTATAGCAATGGAAAGCTCGATATGTGTTTTAACAATGAAATGGATAATGACCTCAATTGGGTTTATTTAAGGAATGATCAAATGTTGGGTTGGCCAAAATCGAAGGGTTAGGATCAAAGGCGCCAAAAATCATTTTCACTTGATTTGCACACACACTAGTGGTTTTAAACAAGATACCAAGGCAAGTTCTAGAGTCTTAAATCGAGAATGAAACACTCGACAATGAAACTTGCATTTTAGGAAATGCACGAAGGCTCGATAGCTCACAAGTAGGTTTGTCCTTACCTCCAAGATATTTAATCTACTTATTCAATTTCACACCCGTTTCGATTATCAACAATTTTTCCTCAACAAATTATCCTCGATTTGTATATCAGAACAACGAAATAAATCCCGAGGCATTCCAAAAAAAATTTATACTACAAAGTTTTTATCAAGTTTGCAAAATGCTCAAAACACACCAAATAAAAACACACCACAAATAAGTCTACTGACAAAAACAACCAAAAATAAACAAACAAGCAAAATAGTATCCGAAAACAAATAAAAACAAGAGTAATGAAGTATTTCTTGACCAACCCCCCCAAACTTGAATTAAAGAATATACGAACGAAGGGGGTATAGTATTTAAACAAAAGAATTTCATTGGTCAAGAAATACTTACGACCGGTTTTACTGGTGGGGCGGAGGGAAGTGGCCTTGCTGGACATGCCACTCGTGCATTTGTCTCACAAGAGACAATATCTCACATCGCTCCCATCTAGCCTCCTGTCAGAAGGCTACGAACTCCTCCCTTAATGATGGGCGCGAGGGGGACGTCCAATTTCGGCCCGCCTTGACGTCTCGGGCCGATCTCTCGTGCTTTCTTCTTCTTCTTCTTCGCTCTCTTCTTCTTCCTCTTCATCCGGGCCTCTTTTATAAGCCTCCTCCTCTTCCATCCTCTCAGCTCTATCTTCATCCATAATGCGCCGAGGTCGAACATTTCGGTCGAGAGGGCTATGACCCGGGGGAGCCAATCCAGCTGATATCCATGCTCATCGATGTGCCTCCGTAGCCATTTGCAGATTTCCCATGTCCCGAATATTATTTATGGTTGTCAAAGGCGGATTCGGTAGAAGGAAGTGGTCGTTGTCGGTCTGGAGGAAGACTGTGCGCTGTTCATAGTCCAGGATGTTCATTACCTTCATCACGGAGATCGAGAGTAGCTTATTTCCAGGAACGGGAGTCCTCTGAGCTAAGGAAATCTCGAAGTGAAGTGCGATAGGGGTAATCAAACCCCCTATCCATATCTCCCCATTTGGCTTTGTCGCGACATCCTCAAAAATTTCCGCTACCATAGCCTCGGTTGCTGGAATTGAGTTGTCGAGCATGTGAGTCATGATGTATAACTCCCGCAGTGAAATGGGCCCGGTTTCCTTTCGGCCATATATAGTATTCGCAATCACCTTGTGTAGATATCGGAGTATTGGATTGCGAATGTTTGATCCTTTAGCCGATCTTGCAATATAATATCGCGCCTCGCTCCCCGAGTATTCCACCATGGCTCTCCAATAGGTTTCACAAGCGAACCGGTTTATCGGGTAATGGCCGTTGTGTCTTGCATGATAAATTTCTTCCAGCTGGACGATGGTTAGTCTCTCGTCATTGTTGTTGAGCCGGAATGTCATTTCGGTTGGTTCTCAGGTCACCGGATCTCTTCTGACAGTAAGAGTGCTGAGAAACTCCATCGTCAGACACCTATAAGTCGGCCATTGTTGCGTCATCATCCACCCCCAATTCACTCTTTCAAGGAATTTCATCACGTCTTCTCTAATTCCCATTGCGTTCATGCATTCGTCATCAGGCCACCTCGTAGGGAGCATCTTTTCCTGACCCAGCATTTCCCACCTCGCATATTGTGTTTCAGGGACATTGATTCCATAAGAACCCGGAGTTTCCACGGCCCTTTGAATAACCATTCTTGCCGGCTGCACTTGTTCCCCGCCGTTCCTACCCCTTCCGCGCTGAGAATTTCCTCGTCCTCGTCCTCATGCCATTTCCTGCAAAAATTTCAATTTATCAACTATCTAAGGACTTGATAATGTATTCCTCCCCAAACTTATAGCAAACAATGAAATACCCCCAATATAAACATTATTGATCAAAACAACTCTCAAGAAAAATCTATCGTTTGAATTCATCATCTTCATCATGGAAAACATCCCTTAATTACAAGAATTTCCAATCGAGAAATTTAATCATCAAGCATGAAGAATTATCAAAAATTCCCAAATTTCACCACCTTCAATTTATTCAAGAACCCTAGATAATTAAGGACTAGCGATTCAAATCATCATAGCATGTTCATAACCAAGAATAACCATCAAAAATATGAGAAACATACCTTGATTTCGGAGATATTGAAGAGAGAAAAAAAAATTAAAAATCGGTCCCAATTCGTCCGATTTGCCCCCTTGAAGAATGAAATTGGTTGAAAAATGATGATTACGTAATTGATTCTTGTATCTCTCCTTGATTTTGCACAAAATTTCTTTGAAAATGAAGAGGAAAATCGATAGTATTGCTGCTAGGGTTCGGAGGGAAGAAAATAAAAATCTGGAGAAGATGAAAATGTCGATTCGGCCGTGCTTCCCTTTATAAAGGACTGACTGACACGGTCGTGTTGCATATGACACGGTCATGTCGAACTATACGGAATAAGCAAAACTCACTGTCTCATCGACTCGGCCGTGTCCTATGACACGGTCGTGTCGTACTCTCCCAAAAAATCAAAATTTCACTGTCTTAAACCCGGCCGTGTCCTGTGACACGGTCGTGTCATGCTGTTCAAAATAAGCACAAATCAACTGTTTAGACACTCGGTCGTGTCCTGTGAAACGGTCGAGTCGTGTTGTTCTAGAAAATATAATTCCCTTTGTTTTGAGACTCGGCCGTGTCAGATGCAACTCGGCCGTGTCCAACCTGCCCAGATTGTTAGTTTCTGATAACGCACTCGTTTCATGCATTTTTAACACCCACAGTTGAACCGGTCAGTTTCGAATCGAGTAAAAACAAATAATGAAAATAAATTCGAAAAACAAAAGACGAAAAATCTAACTAAACCGTTGGGTTTCCTCCCAAGTAGCGCTTTTTTATAGTCATTAGCTCGACTTCTTCCCGTTTTGCTCAAGCTTCAACATCGTGCACCTCTATGCACTCAAACGCATTGATTTCTTCGATTCGTCCGAAATACGGCTTCACTCTATGCCCGTTTACCTTAAAGTGCTCGTTCTTCTGCGGATCAAGAAGTTCTACTGCTCCGTGTGGCCATACTTTAACGACCTTAAACGGTCCTCCCCATCGCGATACCAATTTTCCGGGCATGAGCTTAAGACGGGAGTTATGTAACAGAACATCCATATCCGGTTCGAGAGATTTGCGAACGATACGCTTATCATGATACCGTTTCGTCCGTTCTTTGTAGAGTTTAGAGTTTTCGTACGCCTAATATCACATCTCATCAAGCTCGTTTAAATGTAAAAGTCGTTCCTCGCCCGCCTTTTCTTGATCTAAATTGAGCGCTTTGATTGCCCAATACGCCTTGTGTTCAAACTCAACGGGTAAGTGACATGCTTTCCCAAATACTAGGCGATACGGGCTCATTCCAATTGGAGTTTTGTAGGCTGTGCGGTATGCCCATAAAGCGTCATTCAACTTCAATGCCCAGTCCTTTCTTGTCGGTTTCACCGTCTTTTCGAATACTGCCTTTATTTGTCTATTGCTCACTTCGACTTGACCGGAAGTTTGTGGATGGTATGCCGTTGCGACCTTATGCATCACATTATACTTCTTAAGCAAGCCTGCAAGTTATTTATTGCAAAAATATGTGCCTCTATCGCTGATTACAGCTCTAGGCGTCCCGAACCTGCAGAAAATCACATCCCTAAAAAAATTGCAAACCACGTTAGCATCGTTAGTTCGGTTTGGAATTGCTTCCACCCACTTAGAGACGTAGTCCACAACAACTAAAATATACTCAAAACCATGGGAAAGTGGAAAAGGACCCATAAAATCAACTCCCCAAACATCGAAAAGTTCCACAACAAGATTGTTTGTCAACGGCATCTCATTCTTTTTGCTTATATTCCCCGTTCGTTGACAAAGATCGCAACTCTTGCAATGGGAATAGGCATCCTTAAATAATGTTGGCCAGTAGAATCCTGATTGAAGGACCTTGTGTGCCGTTTTCTTTGCGCTAAAATGTCCCCCACAGTGCAACTCATGGCAAAATAATATGCTCTTGTGCTCTTCCTTCGGGACGCAACGTCGGAATATCTGATCAGGCCCCAACCTGAATAAGTAGGGCTCGTCCCAAAAGTAATGCCTGCACATGTAAACAAACCTCTTCTTCCCTTGATAGGTCAAGTCGGGCTGCAAAACACCACTAACAATGTAATTGACAATATCAGCATACCAAGGTGTCCTTGTTACATCGAATAATTGCTCGTCAGGGAAAGTTTCAACAATTGGCAAAGGATTATCGAGCTTAAAATTATCTCCCTCGGTTAGCCTAGATAGATGGTCGGCAACTACTTTTTCCGAGCCCTTTTTATCTTTAAACTCCAAATCAAATTCTTGCAGCAGAAGAACCCACCGAATTAATCTTGGTTTTGCATCGGATTTTTTTAATAAATATTTCAATGCGGCATGATCCGTATGCACAATTACTTTTGAGCCAACCAAGTAGGATCGAAATTTGTCTAAAGAATACACAACGGCTAAAAATTCTTTTTCGGTGGTGGTATAATTAGCCTGGGCTTCATCAAGCGTTTTGCTAGCATAGTAAATCACGTGGAAAAATTTATTCACTCTTTGCCCCAAAACGGCACCAATAGCAAAGTCGGACGCATCACACATAATTTCAAACGGGAGAGACCAATCGGGAGCAAAAACAATAGGTGTGGAAGTTAATTTTTCTTTCAAAGCATTAAAACCGACTAAACATTCCTCGGTAAAATCAAATTTGGCATCTTTGCACAAAAGGTTACTCAAAGGGCGGGCAATTTTCGAAAAATCTTTAATGAAACGCTTATAAAACCCGGCATGCCCTAAAAAGCTTCGAACTTCTTTGACACATGAAGGCGGAGGTAATTTAACAATTAAATCAATTTTAGCCTTATCAACCTCCATTCCTTTATTGGAAACCACATGACCCAGAACAAGACCTTGTTTTACCATAAAATGACTTTTTTTCCCAACTAAGTGTAAGATTACACTCAATACATCGTTCTAGCACAATAGTCAAATTATTTAAACAATCATCGAAAGTGGTTCCAAACACAGAAAAGTCATCCATGAATACCTCGATGAATTTTTCTAACAAGTCGGAGAATATGGATAGCATGCACCTTTGAAAAGTAGCGGGAGCATTGCAAAGACCAAACGGCATCCTCCTAAAGGCAAAAGTGCCAAAAGGGCAAGTGAAAGTGGTCTTCTCTTGATCCTCCGGAGCAATGGGAATCTGATAGAAACCTGAAAGACCATCTAGAAAACAGTAATAATCATGCCTAGCTAAACGTTCCAACATTTGATCAATGAAAGGAAGGGGAAAATGATCCTTTTTTGTTACGGCATTTAATTTCCGGTAATCAATGCACATTCTCCAACCGGTTACTGTTCTAGTGGGCACCAATTCATTTTTATCATTATGAACCACCATTATTCCAGATTTCTTAGGCACTACATGCACAGGAATCACCCACTTACTGTCGGATATCGGGTAGATGACTCCGACATCTAGCAATTTCAAAACTTCTTTTTTCACAACTTCCTGCATGTTCGGATTCAAACGCCTTTGAGGTTGCCTAACCGGTTTAACATTTTCCTCAAGAATTATTTTATGCATGCACCTAACAGGACTTATTCCCTTGATATCGGAAATACTCCACCCAATTGCTTCCTTTAACTTAGTCAGAACTTCTACTAATTTGTTTTCTTGCAAGGGAGTTAATTCGGAAGAGACAATTATAGGGTAAGTGTCTCTTTTGCCTAAGAAAACATATTTAAGATGTGCCGGAAGTTCTTTCAATTCAAGTTGGGGTGGGGTGATTTCAACGGGCTCCTTAAATTTTAAATCCAATGGTATCTTAAAACCGTCAACTTCATTAATTATTTCGGAATTATCTAACAATGCAACATATTCTTCAATTTCTAGATTATCAAGCCCCATATCATGCTCAACGGTTAGAGCATCATGCAATGTGTCCCCTACATCATGCAAATATGTATCATTAACCAAAGAATCAATGCAATCAATAAAATTCACATCAAGGGGAGCATAAATATGAGAAGGGATAGGAGATGAACCAAACACGATGATTTCCACGGTTTCGCCCAAGACGGTCATGGTGACCTTTCCTTCATCAACATCGATGATTGTTTTTGTTATAGGCATGAATGGTCGTCCTAGAAGTATCGTCCCTTCATTTTCGCTTGTTCCGAAATCGCTCATCTCCAAGATAACAAAATCGGCCGGAATCACCAACTTGTCCACTTGCACTAATAGGTCTTCAATGACTCCCTTGGGGTATTTCACCGACCTATCCGCCATTTGAAGAGTCATTCTTTTTGGTTTGATTCCCCCAAGTCCAAGCCTCAAATAGGTCGAGTACGGCATGATATTCACACTTGCTCCCAAATCTAACATCCCACGAGCAACTTTCTTATCTCCCATAGTGATGATGATCATAAAACTTCCGGGATCGCCTTTCTTTTGACCCCTTGCTTCTACCTCGTAGAGCACCACTTTCTCATTCCCATTGTATCTTCTTTTATTGGAGGTCAACTCTTTGAAAAATTATGTATAAGCGGGAATGTTCTTCACAACATCCAAAAGAGGTAAGTTGACATGAACTTTTGAAAGCATGTCGTAGATTTCGAAAAATTGCTCATCTTGCTTTGCTTTTCTAAGCCGGCTCAGAAAAGGGATTGGTGGCTTATATGGTTGAGCGGATTTGTGAAGCTTGGAAGTCGAAGTTGCTTCGTCTATTTTCTCCTCTTGGTTTCCCGACTCGTCCTCTTTCTCATCGCCCCTTTCTTTTACTTCAGAATTAGCTTCTTTATGAATCACTTTACCACTTCGGAGAGTGGTGATAGCTTGAGCTTGCTCGGGTTGACTTGGTAGTTTACCCCTTTCTTGTCTACGTGCCTCGGTAGCAAGTTGCCTAATTTGAATCTCCATTTTCTTCATCGAAGCTTCTAAAGATTCGAACCTTTTATTGTTCTCCGCTCGGTTTTCCTTGCTCTCCTTAATGAATGCCGCAATACTCTCCTCAAGAGAGTTCCTTTGTTGTGGAGGTGGTTCACTTTGCGTTGGTTGTTGGGCTCGGTTTCCTCCGTTGTATTGAGCTTGGACGTTTGTGTCGTATGGCATCGGGTTGTTGTTTCTCCATGAGAAATTCGGATGGTTTCTTAGCCCAGGATGAGAAGTATTTGGGAGAGGTGCATTTCTTGCGTTTCCGCCATAATTATTTCTCCTCTCTTCCCATTCGGGCCTTCCCGTGCTTTGTCCCATAGCCCAATTAACTTGTTCGGTTTGTTCTCCCGAAAAAGTATGAGGGCATGAATTGGCATCATGTCCGGGTGCTCTGCAAATCTCGCAGACTCGTGAGCTAGAAGATTTATTTTGAGTCTTGATTTGTCTTAGTTCATTTGTCAACTCATTGATTTTAGATTGCATCTCGTCCTTCTCGCTTACTTGGTGCACGGATCCCCTACGAACACGTACACTTTTTTGTTGAGAATTTGCTCCCAATGTTTCATACACATCATACGCTTGTCTCTCCGTCAAACCCCAAAATGAACCACCGGCTGCATTATCTACTGCTCCTTGGCAATATTGAGTCAATCCGTCATAGAAGAATTGATTAAGTAGTTGAAGCAGATAGTGATGGTGTGGGCATTGAATGAGTAGCATTTTGAATCGGTCCCATGCTTCGTGAAATGCCTCTCCGTCTTGTTGTCCGAAAGTTGAGATTTGAGTTCTCAATTGCGTAGTCTTTGAATGAGAGAATTACTTGGTAATGAATTTATCGTAAACTTCATCCCATATTCTTAGTGAGCCGGGCGCCAAAGTCATCAACCATTGTTTCGACCCATCCTTGAGTGTATAAGGGAAGCACTTCATTCTTAGTTGATCCTCGCTCAACCCATTTAATGGGAAGTTGTCAATTGCCACATAGAAGTCTTGGATGAATGATAACGGATCCTCTCGTGCTAATCCGTGAAATGAGGGCAATTGCTCGATGTGAAATCCGCTTATGTGGTAGTTCCTTGCGGCCGGTGCTAATTTGATGCATGAAATGACGGTGTTCACCACGGGCTTCGCATAGTCCCGCATTAGATGTTCGATCGGAGGTTGTTGCGGAATGTTGTAGTTTGCTTCCATCCCATATTGAGGTCCGGGATAATAATTTGCTCCATATTGCACTCCAATGGGTGGTTGTCTCGGATAGAAGTATCTCCCTTGTTGAGCTTCGGGTATCCCTTGATTGCGCCCAACATTCTCATATCTCGGAAACCTTGGTTGACGAATTTCTTCCTCATCTATATTTTGTGCAACATTCTCAACCCTCGGTTGACGAGGGTTATCTTCTTGGAGCAAAAGTCGCTCTTCGAGATCCGGATTCACCTCGTCGTTTGCCATTGATGTTGTGGCCATTATTTTTGGTGCTCTAATCCTTTGAACTTCGTCTATGGGCAGAAGAATCAGGTTACCCAACGATCTCCTACCAAGCATAAACAAAAGAATTTAGAGCGAATTTTATCGAAATAAAATTGATCAAGAATAACAATTCAACTATTATTAAAACAAGATTAAAAATTAAACG
Source organism: Orobanche coerulescens (assembly GCA_033398695.1). Classification (NCBI taxonomy): domain Eukaryota; kingdom Viridiplantae; phylum Streptophyta; class Magnoliopsida; order Lamiales; family Orobanchaceae; genus Orobanche; species Orobanche coerulescens. The sequence continues at coordinate 168,192,824 of CM065811.1, forward strand.
CCAATTCCCCAGCAACGGTGCCAAAACTTGATGGACAAATTATATACTCGCAAGTATACGAATCGCTTTTATAGGAAGCGGCAAGTAACTCCGAGGTCGATCTCTCGAGGAATTGGAAACGGTTTAAAGTTCAATAATGTTCGGCAAATAGTCGAATGAACAAAAGTAAAATAAATTAAAATACATCATTGGTTGATAGGTTTACAATTAATAACGCATAAAACTAAACAAAGCGATAACAACAGCAAATTAATTGTCGGATAATTGAGAGATTACTATAATGAGATTGATATGGGAATTTAGAGTCACCGACACACACGTAATCAATTATTAGTTCCGATACTCAAATAAATAAGGTTTGGAATTATCGATTGCTCATGATTAAAAGAAATCCGTTTTATGGCGGTAATTCTAAAAATCACGATTGTTCTTTTCGAAAATAAGAGATACTCTTTTGATGGGGACGAATCTCTACTAACAATCGACTAGTTAATACCTTTGATGGGGTAATTCGCTAAAAGATCGCGGAAAAACGTTTAGAACATTCACAATCGCTTCTATCGGGTCGTTTGATGGCGAACACCGACAAAAACCCTCGATTTGAATAATAATAACAACAAAGAAATAGGTTTGATGATCTAATTCAAAAGTTCTTAAACTAAGAACGAACAAGAGGAACAATCCCAAACTTTTACCCGGAAAATCAATAGAAACTAATAATCGATAGCATGTGTGTGGCTCAATCTAAAAACCCATATGAAAAGATTAGCTACACATGATTATTTCAACAACAATAATGGAAATTGAAGAACAAAACATGGTAGAAACTTCCCTTGAAAATGCCGAAATTGAATTCCCGATGAAGATTTGATGTTCTTCCTTCAAAAACTCATGACAATTTATACAAGGAAATGTAATATCTCACAAATGTATTTTTCACTTCAAGGACATACAAAGAAGATGATGAAACAATCTCACTTTTTCCTCACTTTTTGGTGTTTTCTCCCTCAATCTTGTATTTTTCCACCCCAAAATATCTCCCACAAGATAAGAATATCCCACAAATGGTATCTAAACCTTATTTTATAGCCAAAAGATCAAGAAAAGGGCTCAAAGTTGTGCAAAAATGTCAAAGAAAATGACTTCCACCAAAAAGTGACACGGCCCGTGTCCTGGGACACGGCCGTGTCGTACTACCCTGAAAAGAAGAAAAAGTGTTCTGTCCATGGACTCGGCCGTGTCCCATGACACGGTCGTGTTGTACTGTGCAGGAAGTGCGAAATAGGCTGATCATGACTCGGTCGTGTCCCAAAAGACACGGTCGTGTTGTACTCATCCGGAAATAGAATTTTTACTGGAACGAGACCCGGCCGTGTCATGTGACACGGCCGAGTTACCTGGTGCGGCCGAGTTGCCTGGTGCGGCCGAGTTGCTTGGTGCAGCCGAGTGCCTGGTGCAGCCGAGTGCCTGGCGCAGCCGAGTTGCCTTCTTCAGTTCTGGTTTTTGGTCTTCTTCGGCTTGATCCTTCGTTCTTGTATCAATACACCTCGGATTTTAGCATATGATATACCGTTTCGAAGCTAATTTCATGAGGAATTTATATCAAAGGAGAACACATCTCAATTCGGAGTGGTGATTCTGGAATTTAGAAGATTCGACCAATACTGCTTCAATCTTTCGTCGTTTTTGGCCCCGTTTTAGCTTTTGATCGTCATAAACTCCAATATTAGCTATGAAAGCGCATATTTCACCACAATCTTCGCTAGGTTACCTATAAATTAAAAACACAAAATACCACGCATAAAAGAGAACAAAAATACTAAAAAGCAAACAAAAACACGACTAGAAAGAACAGAATGAGTCGATCAAGAATCGACTCATCAACAGTTCAATTAATAAAGTAAATTCTTTACTAGAGTCTACACCATTATTGGATAATGATAAATGGAAAGCTAAAACTGAACCACTTGAGAGTCAAATGAATAAAGAAGTACCTATTGAAGATTCAAAGATAGAGCTCAATCCATTACCCGAGTCTCTAAAATATGCATTTTTAGGACCATCAGAAACCCTGCCTGTCATCATAGCATCTGATTTAGATGAAGAATGAGAAGAAAAATTAATCAATGTCCTTAAAGAACATAAAGAAGCAATAGGCTGGACCATCTCCGATATTAAAGGTATTAGTCCTTCTATATGCATGCATCGAATTCACCTTGAAGAAAATGCAAAAACTTCCCTAGAATTTCAAAGAAGACTAAATCCTAATTTGAAAGAAGTTTTAAGAGCTGAAATAATCAAACTCTTAGATTTAGGGATCATCTACCCTATTTCTGATAGCTCTTGGGTCAATCCTGTTCATATAGTTCCAAAGAAATCTAGCATAACTGTAATCACGAATGAAGAAAATGAACTTGTTCCAACCAGAATTCAAACTGGATGGAGAGTCTGTATTGATTATAGAAAATTGAACTCTGTTACAAGAAAAGATCACTTTCCACTTCCTTTTGTTGATCAAATGCTAGAAAAGTTAGCTGGTCATGCTTATTATTGTTTTCTTGATGGATATTCCGGCTATAACCAAATTCCCATTGCTTCTGAAGATCAAGAAAAAACCACTTTTACCTGTCCTTTCGGGACTTTTGCTTACCGACGAATGCCATTTGGTCTGTCTAATGCACCTGCTACTTTTCAGCAGTGTATGATGAGCATTTTCTCTGACATGGTTGAGCGGTTTTTGGAAGTTTTTATGGATGATTTTTCGGTATTCGAGTCTAACTTTGATGAATGTTTACACCACTTAACCCAAGTGTTGGTTAGGTGTAAGGAGAAGAATCTTGTCCTAAACTGGGGAAAATATCATTTTATGGTTAAAAAATGAATTGTCTTAGGACATGTGATTTCTGAAAAAGGAATTTAGGTGGACAAAGCTAAAGTTGACTTAATATCCAGTCTTCCACCCCCACGAATGATTAAAGAAATTCGGTCATTCTTAGGCCATGCTGGTTTTTACCGTCGACTCATCAAAGATTTTAGCGAAATCTCAAGGCCATTATGTAATTTACTTTTAAAAGACGCACCTTTCGTATTTGATGATCATTGTCTAAAAGCTTTTAAGACACTTAAATCTATGTTGAGCTCTGCACTTATCATCAAATCTCCAAACTGGAATCTTCCTTTTGAAATAATGTGTGATGCATCTGACTATGCCGTTGGTATAGTATTGGGTCAAAGAGAAAATAAATTGCCAACCGTAATATATTATGCAAGCAAAACTCTAAATGATGCCCAATTAAATTACTCTACAACTGAAAAAGAATTGCTTGTAGTTGTCTTTGCCCTTAGACAAATTTCGACCTTACTTGATTGGTTCGAAAGTCATAATTTACTCTGATCATGCTGTATTAAAATATCTTCTTTCTAAGAAAGATGCTAAACCTCGCTTGATCCGCTGGATTCTATTTTTACAAGAGTTTGACTTAGAAATTCGAGATAAAAAAGGTTCTAAAATATTGTTGCTGATCATTTATCTAGGCTAATTGTGAATTATACTGATAAAGAACCTCTCATTAATGAAACTTTCCCTGATGTACAACTCATGTCTGTTTCTGAAATACCTTGGTATGCAGACATTGTCAATTACCTTGTTACTGGTAACATGCCATCTCATTCGAATAATCAAGATAAAACAAAATTTTTAAACGAAGTAAAAAAATTCTTTTGGGATGATCCATATTTGTTAAAATATTGTCCTGATCAAATCATTAGGAGATGTGTGTCTGAACATGAACAACAAAATACCATTTCCTTTTGTCATGATCATGCATGTGGAGGTCATTTTAGTTCAAAGAAAACAACTACTAAAATTCTGCAATGTGGTTTTTATTGGCCAACACTTTTCAAAGATACACATTCATATTACAGCACATGTGATAGATGTCAAACATTAGGTCGAATTTCTAAAAGAAATATGATGCCTTTAAACCCAATTTTAATTATTGAAATATTTGATGTTTGGGGCATAGATTTTATGAGACATTTTCCAATTTCTTTTGGCAATCTTTACATCCTTGTGGCCGTCGATTATGTTTCAAAATGGGTAGAAGCAATTGCTTGCAAAACAAATGACCACAAAGTCGTGGTAAAAATTTTAAAAGAAAATATTTATCCAGATTTGGAAGACCACGAGCAATTATGAGTGATGGAGGAAAATATTTTTGTAACCAATTTTTGAATCATTTATTTAAAAAATATGGTGTTACACATAAAGTTGCTACTCTTATCACCCTCAAACAAGTGGACAAGTTGAAATTTCAAACAGAGAAATCAAACATATTCTTGAAAAAACTGTTAATCCTACAAGAAAAGATTGGTCTTTGCGATTGCATGATGCATTGTGGGCTTACCGTACAACTTTTAAAACTCCCATCGGAATGTATCCATTTAGGCTTGTCTTTGGAAACCATGTCATTTGCCTGTTGAATTAGAACATAGAGCATACTTGGCCATAAAACGATTAAATTTTTCATTAGACTTAGCTGGAATTCATAGAAAACTTCAACTAAATGAATTTGAAGAAATCAGAAATGATGCTTACGATTGTGTAAGGAAATATAAGGACAAAATGAATTTTTTTCATGATAACCACATCTTGAGAAAAACTTTTACTCCTGGTCAAAAAGTCCTTCTTTTTAACTCTCGTTTGTTATTATTTCCAGGCAAGTTGCGTTCACGATGGTCTGGTCCATTTATTATTCGTACGGTCTATCCTCACGGAGCTGTAGAAATTGAAAATCTAAAAAATGGTAATATTTTCAAAGTAAATGGTCAACGGTTAAAACCATATTTCGAATTAAAATCATTTGAGGTAGAAGAGATTCTTCTTAAGGATCCCGATATTGTGAATTAATACTCCATTGTGTTTGTCCGGTCAAGTGGCGGATAACGGTACTCCGTGGCTAGTAAAATCGGATTTTTCAGTTTCCCACAACAACTGATTTTGTAGATATTTTTATTTTTTTCTTTTATTTTTTAATTATGGAACGAACTTTGAAAACAATTGAAAAAAGATTTCCCCTTCTTAGCAAAAAAGTCATTTTGAAACTTTACAAGCCAGACTTGAAAGGATGAGGTTGCTTATGAATAACGGCATACCTTTTGATATTCGATTCATTATTGAAGACAAAGTAAGACTAGCGGGTGAATTCACGGAAACACCAACTAGATTTTTACCAGGTCTTGGAAAAAGTTCATATGCCAAGAAACGACGAGCAAAGAAAATGGCCGTTTGCTACAAATGTGCTAGGTGGAACTGTGATTCAAGATGTCGATCTTTAGGAATTCCTTCCACAAATAGAGAAGATAAAATTCAGTTCATCAAGGATGGTCTGAATAAGGAGAATTTAGATGATATCGAAATTTCTCTTGACACGCATCCTAGTGGACTCGTACATTATGGGATTCGATGTTTGTGGAATAAATTCAAACCAGAATATGAACAACATCTTGGGAATCTGACGTTAAAAGACCCTGTTTGCCAATTTGTAAGAAAATTGGATGGGAAGCTTCTCCCCGACTCATAGAAGGCGTTTAATCCGTTTCTGAACGTAAAATCAGAGGAAGATATGAGCCACAATCACAAATATTGTACATACACGTGAGTATCTTTACTTTTTGTCGTTTTCTTAGATTTTCTGAATAAAAAATGTGATACGCAATAAATGCATTCATTATTTTATTGAGTAGTTAAGCGCAATTAATGCGGTCACAGATTTAAGAAATCTTTTTACTTTATTTTTCATCTATAAATAAATATTGCATTTGCTTCTTTTCTGCATCCTTGAAACCTGTATTCTTTTACTTTTAAATTAATTTTCTCAAAAAAAAAAAATGGAATCATCATCTTTCACAAAAAGATTTAACTTTATTTGCATTTTTGGTTGAGCTAGTCATGGGAAAGAGGCTTGCTTTACTGAAACAACCCACAACTTGGGTCGTACCTGTAACACCCCCAATCCGCTCAGGGATATTACACGCCGTAGACCTCTCCTCAAGGATCTACCAGGCTGGTAACAACATCGAATATCTAAATAATGCCTTTAAGGCTAAAATGACTCAGTAGACCGATTTGGTCTTTCAATAAAAAACATACAACTCAATCTCAATACATGCCCGCGCAGGGGTCGAATACAAAATACTCCCATAAAACGTGGAGAGAAATACTGCAGTAAATACAACTGAACCAATACAAAAATGTACGGGTCCTCATATGATTAGTATCGATCATCTTTCCTCATCCTTCGTGCCGACCCTGTGTTATGCTCCCAAACCTGAATGCAAAAACAGACATCCACCCCCCGAATACTCGGGGGTTAGCAAAACTCTACTGTTTTGCTAGTGCAAGAACAAAGTGTAAAATACGAGCCATACAATTCGTGTTTCCACGAATAACAATAACCAGGAATCCTCAAAGATCCAAACATAACGAAAAGTACTTCCCGAGACAAGAGTTTAGGTAAAGCTTTCCAAAATCGAAAAATCCCAAGTCAAGGGAAACAATTTATAAAATGATTTAAAATGCCATCGAGAGTTTTAATAGAAAACAACTTAGGATTATCAAATCTTTCTATTTCAAAAAATAAACAAGGTCACAGCCCAAAGGTTTTGTTTTCGCAAATAGAAAACCAACAACAAATTCACAGGGTTAAAACCCATGTCACGTGTCCTCAACGGACATAAAATCAATACCAACTCGTGAATCCAGGGCTCTCCCATTGGACTCCCTCTGTGTCCCCGTCGAACCCTCCCGAGGTGAGCAAATACATTCACCAAACATACACACCACTCGTGAAGTTTTTACTCGTGAAACCAGATCTCTCCCATTGGACTCCCTTCGAGGCCCCGTCGAACCTACCCAAGGTGAGTAAAATACATTCACCACTCATGAATCCAGGGCTCTCCCATTGGACTCCCTCCTTGGCCCCATCGAACCCTCACGAGATGAGCGAAGCAATCATGCATAAATAACATATCACACCAAGGATATCCAAACAATTCACCCAGAGGCATCAAACACTTAGCAAAACACCACGTCAACCATAACGCGACGGAAAGAAGCGATATACGTACACACGCATTATCAAGCGCAACATCAACACCAAACATATCCAAAGGATTCACGTAGTCACTTACAACCCACACAATTTACAAAACACACGCGTTTTGAAAGTGAGCCTTTAACGAGGCTAGCCGAATCTTTTGAAAACTCATTTCAAACAAACAAACAAACATATCAAGACGATCACCAATCATCATATCCATGAAACAAGAAATGTATGGACAAGGTACTTGCCTCGAATAATCACAACGTGGAGAATTGACTGAAGTGAGGAGACTCGAATCGATTACGAACCCGCCGACTCTGCCGAACGACAACCCGCGACAATAAACTACGAACGAAAACAATAACAACAAAAATGAATTCCAAAGTACGACCCAAAGCCGTTGAGTTCAAAGAACAAATGACGAAAGTTCAAGTGTTTCCCCCAAAACGGCCAAGAACACGAATCGACCCAACAAAACATGAAAATGGAATTCCCAACCGAAATATGGATGTTCAATCCATAGGATATGTTTAACAACATCATTTAACAACAACTGATTCATCAAAAATGGATGGAAAACGAAATCAAGAACAAATCCCCCCAAAAAGTCAATTCGAGGGAAATTAAGAAATATACCTTGATTCGACGAAGAACAATCGATTAAATGATGTTAAACACAAGAATACTACTAAGATTAATCATACCCATCATGGATTAATCAACAATATGGAACGAATCGGACAAAAATGCAAAAACCTCAAAATTTCTCAAAATAGGGTTCTAGGAAATCTCACCTTGATTCGTTGGATCAAAGGATGATATAGGATGATCAATCAATGATATGAATTCAAGAACTTCATGGATTTGTTGTTCAACAACATGGATTCGCCTCCTCCGAAGCTCCATCCGCGGATCGAAAAGAAGGGAAATGAAAAACGAGTGAAAATGCGACTACTCTGTCACATTTAGACTGGTGCAGCCTAGCGTGCGCTAGACTGCCGAGCTAGCGTGCGCTATCGGCCCGGGCCGCAATCCAGGGACTTCCTGGACTAGACTGCTCATCCAGGTAGCATGCGTAGCCTTCCGGCCGTAGCGTGTGCTACCTACCGGTCGTAGCGTGCGCAGTGTCCGACAGTAACGTGCGCTACTTGCCGATCCACCCGAGTCCAGAACCTCATTGCCCCTACTGTCTCGACCGACTAGCGCGCGCAGCTAACCGGCCGTAGCGTGCACTGCCTCCCGGCCGTAGCGTGTCCTACCTTCCGGCCATAGCATGTGCTACGCCGGTTTCTGCCGCACCCATCCGGACAGTGCCCGCAATCGTCTGGCCAGTGCCCACAACCATCCGGCCAGTGCCCGACCACCAGGACTCGACGACTCGATTATCCGAAATCGCACAGAACGAACACGACAAAATGCTCGTGGGCAACATCATCGACCCGAAATGAAATACCATGCAACAATTAATTACACGCGACCATGAAAAGGGTCAAGACAACAAATACGAATGCGGATACCCACAATTTTGGGTAAATTACAAAATGGCCCAAAACGCCCGAAAATCACGATACGTGATCGAATAACCAAACCTAAGTTCACAACACGTCTAACAAAGTTAAACGGACTTACGGGAAACTCAAAACAGTAGTTTCGAACGAGATTCGCAAGAATCGAACTCAAGTGCGGAAAAGTCGCTAAGAAGCACGGAACTCAACAAAACGACACCGAAACGAACTCGGATGTCAAAAAGTGCAGAATTAATCATTCTCATAATGATGAAACGGTCCCAAGAGAGTCGTCAAAACGGACTCTCGACAAAAAAAGAAAATTACCAGAAATCGAATTTGCGGATATTACAGTACCTTAGGAGAAAAATGCATCCATGTAGTCTACGGAGGAGAAAGTCTAGGATTAATGGGATGAGCTGCTGCTTCTGCCTATATGGAAGGAGTAAAAGTATTGGGAATCATTCCAAAACCTCTGGCTGAAAGTAAAATTACCGGAGCAACTATTGGAGATGAGTTCAGAGCTGTGAATATGCAAGACCGCATAATTCACATGACAAATAATGATGATGCCTTTATCACCCTTCCCAGTGGTTTTGGCACTCTTGAGGAACTTTTTCACGTGGTTACCAGAGCTCAGCTAAATGTCCATACGAAACCAATAGGTCTGCTAAATGTCAATGGTTTCTTCGATGGTTTACTATCTTTCATCAACTACTCTTCTGAAAAAGGTTTTATTTCTGAGCATGCTAAACGAATCATAGTTGTTGCAACAACACCAGAAGAGCTGATAAAAAAATTTATTGCATTTGTTCCTGAACCAGACCCTGCTCTAGCTAATATTGTTTGGATGGAAGATTTCACTGTGCGGAAACGCAAAATTGATACATTCCTTTCCCTCTGATATTCCACTTCATTCCTCTTGTTGTTTTTACTTTTTAGCGGGTGTAAAAATCGTGAAAATGATGGTGTAATATCCGTACTTTCTATTTTTGGTAATTTCTATTTTTGGTATATGTTCGTTTCGGATGACTCGCTTGTTACTGTTTTGAAATTCTGAATCTATTTTGTTCTTGGAGTTTTTCTGTTTGGATGAGTTTCGAGGACGTTTTTTCGCATTTTCGTTTTGAGTTATGTTTTGTCGCATGTACGTTCGATTCTCGTAAAACTCGATCGATTTCATTATTTCTCTGTTCCCATAAGTCCATATGGTTAAGTTTCTCATGTTGTGAGTTTCGGATTGTCAATCCGACGTTGTATCCTGATTTTCGGACGTTTGGGCCGTTTTGTAATTTCCTATAAATTTAGGGAATTTGTTTCCCTTGTCGTATTTCAAGTCCCTCAGTAGTCAGAATCATACATTTGGTTGAGAAATTTTGCTTGCAGGCTTTTGTTTCTTTGTCATGTCTCGTTGGTTGCTGGCATCTGTCAAGTTTTCATGTCGTTCGAGTTAGATACAGTCTGGCCGAGTCGTGACTGTACTCTGTGCAGGCGCCGTTAGCGCACACTAATGTTTTTCCGTAGCGTGTGCTATGAGGGTAAAACTAGCGCACGCTAGATTTACATTTTTACGTGCGCTAATACCTTTGGGCAGAATACCCTGGGACTGGGCAGAAGATTCAGTATTTCGGTACTGAACCAGATAGCGTACGCTAATTGAGTGGTAACGTACGCTAATTTCTAACGCTAGTGCACGCTATCTTGTATCTGCGTACGCTAACGGGAGGACAGAAGTCTCTGACTGTTTTCCCCCACCCCGATAGCACACGCTAATTCTTAGGGCGTAGCGTGTGCTAAGCCTGTCTGTTATATATAGGACAGCAACAGTCAACGTCGTCATTTTTTTCATCCTCACACCTTCTCTTCGGCTTTGGGCGATTCAAGACGACAGATAGAACCGATTTCGACTAATATTATCATCTTCTAACATTCCTGCATTCCTTGAGCGAATTCATCAAGTTCTTAACATCTCCCGCCACCCGAATCAAGGTAAGAATTCATAAACCCTTGTTTTGAGATTTGGGGGAATTTTGGGGGTTTCTTGCGATTTAAACCTTTTTAATCTGATTCGTCATAGGTTATTACTAGATTTCAATTGTATACTTGTATTCCTTCGCGGTTCTTGAGGATTTTTGGATTTAAAATCCGATTTTTCCCATTGTTCGTCACTTATACTCGACGATACCCTAGTAATGTTCGACGAATTATTCCAACGGGTATAACTAGGATGTATTCCTATGTTCTCGTAGTATTGAGATTGGTTGTATATCATTATTGTGCTAGGATCGGATTTGTGAAGATTATTAGAGCCAAAACCTTTCCGTTCACCATTTTCCTTCACGTCGTGTTAACCAAGGCAAGTACATGTATTACATTCCGTTATGTATGATACATTTTTGAAATGAATGATAAATTGTGGTTTTCGGTTGCGTGAGTTGTGTTCTTTCCACCCGGAGCGTTCGACGGGATGTCTGGGGGTCGATGTAACACCCCCATGTTATTCAGGGAATATTACAGCGCCGTAAGCCCCGCCATGGGGCCCACAAGGCTAAACATACGCGGAACTGTAAACTTTGACCGAGAAGGTCTACACACAATGGAATGAAAACAATACAAAGGTGTTCAAAAACATAACCAATGTATTCGCAGACATCACAACACGAATCAATACTTCGGAAAACACAGGCCGAAACATCAAAGAAAAATGGAAAACAATACTCGAGTATTCAATAGCCAATCCAGTACAACAACACTGAACGGAAAACTCATAACATAACTGGAAGAAAGACACAGTATCACACTTACCCACCATCTTCATGCCGACCCGATACCTGTCTGTCCGACCTCCTGGAACCTGAAATACATGAAACGTATTTCCCCTATAAAGGGGTTAGCCATCTAATAGCTAGTGCAAGTATATCAATATGAAACACAATACTCCTCGACAATAAAGTAAATGTAACCGTCAATTCATCAATTCAAGACTAGTATTCCGGAATAACTAAAATCTCATAGTGCCACATTAAGACGTATGTGAATGCCGTAGAAACGGTTCGTTCATATCATACGCCGATACGTATGTGAATGCCGTAGAAACGGTTCGTTCATATCATACGCCGATACATGTAGGAATGCCGTAGAAACGGTTCGTTCATTACATGCCATTAATACATATATGAATGCCGTAAAAACGGTTCTTTCATAATATGCCATCAATATATCTATGAATGCCGTAAAAACGGTTCGTTCATATCATACCATCAATATTTCTTACTTTCAAAGTCGAGAACGTACAATCATAAATGTATACTTGCCTTTGAGACATCGAGAAATCGAACGGAGGAAAGGTATGAGTTCGGTAGGTCCAAGAACGCGCTTCCGGCACCTAAACGATTCGCAAGGAATATGACAATTAATTATCCATACTCAATTTACACGAAGAGACTCCCGAAACTCGTCTACGATTCAAGAAAATACACGGGTGAACAACTAAAGGTTGGGAAATCGCCCAAACTCCCACAAGTCCGAAAACGGCACAATCCAACCCGTAAAATCATAAGAAAAACACGCATACGATATAGATATATCATAATCTCAAGGTTCTCAAGCTTCAATCAGATAAATCGGACGAATCTACGAAAACCCCCAAAATCCAACACAAAATTCAAAGAGTTCTTGAATAATCTTTCAATAATCCGATGAATACTCAAACATGTCCATAATCATGCATATATCACTTCATACTCCATGATTTTATCATCCAAAACGTCAATACCCAATACAAAATCGAGAACCAAGATGTTGAAGAATTTACCTCTTGAATATCCAAGCTCTATGATCCGAGGAATACGCGTTAGATCGATTATCCGGGCTTCCCAACCGAATGAAAATGGTAAAAATTCAACACATAAGTGATATATGGTGAAAAGCTCTTCCCCTCAAGCTCTCTTTCTCGCAGGTAGAAGAAGGAAATGGACAAATGAGCTGCATCTCGCTCAAAAAGCACAATTTATGCAGTTGACCGCATTGTGTGCCGCGGCTCAGCCCAGGTGTGCCGCGGCACAGGCCTACAAATTGCTCCCAGGGTTCGGCAGTGTGCCGCGGCTCAGCTGGAGTGCGCCGCGGCACCGGGTACAGTCGGTTTTTGGCTGAGGATGCAACACAAGTGTGCCGCGGCTCAGCCTAGGTGTGCCGCAGCAGTGACTTCGCAGTGTGCCGCGGCCCTGCCGGCATGTGCCGCGGCACCCGGTACAGTCCGCTCGGCCAGGTTTAGGAAATGTGTGTGCCGCGGCGCACACTCCTTGTGCCGCGGCTCACACCCCCCCTCGGGTCCTAAAATGATGAAAAATGACCCGGGAAGAGAATAAAAGCAATAGGACTCAATATCTGGGCAACAATAACACAAAATAGAAGTACGGAAACCCCAAAACGGTGGTTCCAGGCAATGATTACAATGGTTCGCCCAACAAATCACGATTCGAAAATTGAGGAGATTTGAAACGACATGAATTTCAACCGGGTATTACATTCTCCCCCTCTAAAAAGGAGTTTCGTCCCGAAACTTAAGAAATAAATAGTTCGGGGTATTCCACCCGCATCTTCTCTTCCATCTCCCAAGTCGCCTCCTCGACCCCATGCCTCGACCATTGCACTTTAACAAGTGGAATGGTCTTATGCCGAAGTTGTTTCTCACGGCGCTCAAGAATCTTCACGGGTTTCTCCGGAAAGGTAATATCCTCGGCTACGTCAATCTCACTGTAGTCGATAATGTGGATCGGATCCGGTACGTACTTTCTCAACTGAGACACATGAAAAACACTGTGGACGTGGCTCAAAGCTGGAGGCAACGCCAAGCGATAAGCTAAATCTCCAACTCTGTCCAAAATCTCGAAGGGTCCGATATACCTCGGACTAAGTTTCCCCTTTTTCCCGAAGCGGAAAACTCCTCTGGTCGGCGACACTTTGAGCAAGACATGATCCCCCACTTCAAACTCCAAGGGTCGACGACGAGTATCAGCATAAGATTTCTGACGACTCTGGGCAGCTAGCAATCGATCTCGGATAATAGAAATCTTTTCCTTAGTCTCCATCAACATATCCAGCTCCGTCCCAACTAGCTCAGAAGCCTCGTCCCAACATAATGGCGACCTACATCGCCTACCATAGAGTGCCTCGAAGGGTGCCATTTTGATCGACGCATGCCAACTATTATTGTAAGAAAACTCGATCAACGGTAAGTGAAGCTCCCAATCATTACTCCAATCCAAGGCACAAGCCCATAACATATATTCCAATGTCTGAATCGTCCTCTCTGTCTGACCGTCTGACTGAGGATGAAAGGAAGTGCTCAATCTCAACTCCGTACCCAGAGCCTGGTGAACGGCCTGCCAAAAATGTGATATGAAACGGCTGTCTCGATCAGAAACAATGGTCTTGGGGGCACCGTGTAACCTCACGATCTCAGCAATAAAGGTTCAAGCCAGTCTATCCGGTCCCCAAGTATCCTTAATACCCAAGAAGTGTGCAGACTTGGTCAACCGATCGACAATCACCCAAATCATATTCATTCCGGCCCAAGTTCTCGGCATGCCAGTGATGAAATCCATTGAGATGTCTTCCCACTTCCACTCGGGAATGGAAAGTGGTTTCAACAATCCCGCCGGTCGTTGATGTTCGATCTTGACTTGTTGACACGTCAAGCATCGTAGTACAAACTCCGTAACATCCTTCTTCATGTTATTCCACCAAAAATTGCGCTTCAAATCTTTGTACATCTTACTCGTTCCGGGGTGGATTGAGTAAGGCGTAGCATGAGCTTCTCGGAGAATCCTCTGTCTCAACTCCAAATCGTTCGGAACACAAAGCCTGCCCTGAAATCTCAGAATACTATCCTCGTGAGCCATAATGCCAGGAGCTTTTCCTTTAATTACATCTTCCTTCAGTTGAGAAATCATCGGGTCACTCCACTGCTTCCCTTTGATGTCATCAACTAAGGACGAAGTAATTTCGAGAGCACACAACTGTCCTTGTACTCGTCGAAGCCAAACTTCTATCCCTTGTTCAATTAAATCCTGACGAATTTTCGTCTGGGATGTAAAAAACCTCGAGCATTTGAAGAGATGCGGATTTGCGGCTCAAAGCATCTGCAACGACATTGGCTTTTCCGGGGTGGTAAAGAATTTCCAAATCATAATCCTTTATCAACTCTAGCCAATGTCTCTGTCTCATATTCAGCTCCTTCTGACTGAAAATATACTTCAGGCTCTTGTGATCGGTATAAATCCGGCACGGTGAACCATACAAATAATGCCGCCAAATCTTGAGTGCGAAGACAATTGCGGCCAACTCTAAATCGCGAGTAGGATAATTCATCTCATAAGGCTTTAATTGTCGTGACGCAAAAGCTATTGTCTTATCATGCTGCATAAGGACACAGCCCAGGCCTTGACCCAAGCGTCATCAGAACCGCAAAGCCTTCGCTACCATGTGGTAAAGTTAGAATCGGCGCTGAAGTCAATCGTCTCTTCAGTTCATCGAAACACTGTTGTCTCTCATCCGTCCAACTAAACTTTTCGGTCTTCTGGAGTAATTTCGTAAGCGGTCGAGCGAGTTTCGAGAACCCCTCGACAAACCGACGGTAATACCCAGCAAGGCCCAAAAAGCTACGAACTTCCTTAACATTTTTAGGCGGTGCCCAATCTAGCACTGCCTCGATCTTCTGCGGGTCTACACGAACCCCTTCGGCCGAAATCACATGGCCGAGAAACATAACTTCTTCCAACCAAAACTCACATTTCGAGAATTTTGCATAGAGGTGCTCGGTTCTCAAATGTCTAAAACCAAGCGCAAGTGTCGGTCATGTTCCTCCTTATCTCGAGAATAGATCAAGATGTCGTCAATAAAGACGACTACACACCTATCGAGGTACTCGATGAATATTTTATTCATTAACTGCATGAATACTGCCGGCGCATTCGTCAACCCAAAGGACATAACTACAAATTCATAATGCCCATATCTCGTCCGAAACGCCGTCTTCGGAACGTCGGACTCTCTCACCCTGAGTTGATAATACCCGGATCTTAAATCAATCTTCGAGAAAACCGCAGCTCCTTGCAGTTGATCAAATAAATCGTCTATACGAGGCAAAGGATATTTATTCTTGATGGTTACTTTATTCAGCTCACGGTAGTCGATGCACAAACGTAGTGAACCATCTTTCTTCCTCACGAAGAGAACAGGCGCGCCCCAAGGCGAAGCGCTCGGTCTGATGTACCCTTTTTCCAAAAGTTCTCCCAACTGAGTCTTCAATTCCTGCATCTCGGAAGGTGCCATCCGATAAGGTGCTTTAGAAATCGGAGCCGCATCTGGCTCTAAGTCTACGGTAAATTCTATCTCTCGATCTGGCGGTAGTCCCGGGAGATCATCCGGAAAAACATCGGGATACTCATTAACAACCGGAATCGAAGAGAAATCGACTTCGTTTCCTTCCGTTTTTAAAGCATAACACCAATAGCCCGTACAACCTTTATTCAAAAGTTTTACGGCCTTCATGGAACTGATAAGTAACCTGGATTGGCCCGACTTACGTCCCAAAAATGAGTACTCAGATCCGTCTTTAGTCATCATGGTAATAACCTTGGTACGGTAATTCATAATCGCTTGGTGATTATTAAGCCAATCCTCGCCGAGGATTACGTCCTCGCCTTCCATATCAACTACAATTAGATTCGATAACCATTCCATACCGAATATAACCACCGGAAAATCTCTAATCTCCCGATTCCCCACAATCCTATCCCCGCTAGGCAGTTTCACGATAAAGGGATCGCAAGCAGTCAAACAAGTTATATTCAAACGGCGTAAACACTCCAAATAAATAAAAGAATGTGTAGCACCCGTATCAAAGAGTACACGGACTGGATAAGATAAAATATGGATGGTACCTGAAGCCACCGCCGCATCGGGTTCGTCTGTTCGACGCATCTCATAAACTCGTGGTTGCACCGAACCGACGCTAGAGTTTCCCCCTCCAGCGTTCTGACCCCGTCCCCGGCCCCTGCCAAAATTCTGCTGAGGTTGACCAAAAGATTGTCGCTGATTAATACCTTGATCAAGTGGTGTTGGGGCAGAAGCCCGAGTGTCCAAAGTCTGGTTCGGCTCGGAACAATAAACCGCTCTATGCCCCATCTGTCCACACGTGTGACACTTTAATGGTGGAAAGTAGCATTCCGAATTAAAGTGGCCTGGACGACCACAATTATAGCAAGTCACTGCGCGATTTGAGGTACCCGGAGTGGGACGGTAACCCCTCTTCCCTTTATTAGAACGTGACGACTGTCCGGCAAAACGGTTAGTCGTCTGTGACTTCTGAAAGTTGCCACCCTTAGAGCCAGAAAAATTTCCCGCGACTTTCTGCTTCTTCGGTTCTTCAACGGTATCATTGTCGGGGCTCAACATATCATGGGCTAAAGCTCTGTCCTGATACTCTTTCAGTGTGGTACAAGCAAATCCGGCCATGTACCGCCGTAAGTCCAAATTCATCCGCATATCAAAATAATGGATCTTATCACGCTCGTTACGCACTTGATCCTTCACATGGATCAATTGTTGGTTGTACTCCACGATCGCCTGCGAAACGGGAATTTCTTGTGGTTTAGCCTCGAAGAAGGCTCGGATTCGGCTCTCTCGTACCGGCCAAGGACAAAACTCGGCCTCCAAGAACTCCTTAAATTCATCCCACGAGGCAATACGATCATGTGGCTCGATGACCTTCCACCAAGTAGCGGCCTCCTTAGTGAGGAAATACTGAGCAATTGGTACTTTCCTCACCTCGGGGCAATCAACCGCCTCGAAAATCTTCTCTAATTCCGCCAGCCAGTCTTCCCAGCCTAACGGGTCTGTGGCACCGCCAAACTGTGGAGGGTGCATACGGATTACATTCTGAAGCAAGGCATCCGTGTTTGGGTTCAGATAATTCAGTTGAACAGTTTGGGCTAAAATAGTCATCTGGGTAGCCAATTGTTGAAGTGCATTCGCCACTCCAACGTCCGCGTTGTTCCCCTGACCGTCTGACTGGTCGTGCTGACTCTCGGTGTCGGGATGCACCGAGTTCGACAAACTGGGGTTGGTCGACCCCGCAACTGAACTGATGGAAACGTCCGCGCCACGACCTCTTCCTCGTCCACGGCCACGGCCCCTACCAGATGACATACTGAAGAACACACAAGGTACGTAAGCACAATTCAATCGCACGTCATTAAGGTGATCGATTCTCAAGAATATCCATAGAAGAAGCATAATGAATAAGGAAACATCAGAAGAGTAAGAGGTCTTACAAGTACCGGTCGCACTGTGATGATGGCAGAGTAGTGATACTGTGGACAGTTGATGACTCATTCGACCCAAAAGACCGACAGCCTAGGTATCCATAGACCTAAGCTCTAATACCATATTCTGTAACACCCCCAAGTTATTCAGGGAATATTACAGCGCCGTAAGCCCCGCCATGGGGCCCACAAGGCTAAACATACGCGGAACTGTAAACTTTGACCGAGAAGGTCTACACACAATGGAATGAAAACAATACAAAGGTGTTCAAAAACATAACCAATGTATTCGCAGACATCACAACACGAATCAATACTTCGGCAAACACAAGCCGGAACATCAAAGAAAAATGGAAAACAATACTCGAGTATTCAATAGCCAATCCAGTACAACAACATTGAACGGAAAACTCATAACATAACTGGAAGAAAGACACAGTATCACACTTGCCCACCATCTTCATGCCGACCCAATACCTGCCTGTCCGACCTCCTGGAACCTGAAATACATGAAACGTATTTCCCCCATAAAGGGGTTAGCCATCGAATAGCTAGTGCAAGTATATCAATATGAAACACAATACTCCTCGACAATAAAGTAAATGTAACCGTCAATTCATCAATTCAAGACTAGTATTCCGGAATAACTAAAATCTCATAGTGCCACATTAAGACGTATGTGAATGCCGTAGAAACGGTTCGTTCATATCATACGCCGATACGTATGTGAATTCCGTAGAAACGGTTCGTTCATATCATACGCCGATACATGTAGGAATGCCGTAGAAACGGTTCGTTCATTACATGCCATTAATACATATATGAATGCCGTAAAAACGGTTCGTTCATAATATGCCATAAATATATCTATGAATGCCGTAAAAACGGTTCGTTCATATCATACCATCAATATTTCTTACTTTCAAAGTCGAGAACGTACAATCATAAATGTATACTTGCCTTTGAGACATCGAGAAATCGAACGGAGGAAAGGTATGAGTTCGGTAAGTCCAAGAACGCGCTTCCGGCACCTAAACGATTCGCAAGGAATATGACAATTAATTATCCATACTCAATTTACACGAAGAGACTCCCGAAACTCGTCTACGATTCAAGAAAATACACGGGTGAACAACTAAAGGTTGGGAAATCGCCCAAACTCCCACAAGTCCGAAAACGGCACAATCCAACCCGTAAAATCGTAAGAAAAACATGCATACGATATAGATATATCATAATCTCAAGGTTCTCAAGCTTCAATCGGATAAATCGGACGAATCTACGAAAACCCCCAAAATCCAACACAAAATTCAAAGTGTTCTTGAATAATCTTTCAATAATCCGATGAATACTCAAACATGTCCATAATCATGCATATATCACTTCATACTCCATGATTTTATCATCCAAAATGTCAATACCCAATACAAAATCGAGAACCAAGATGTTGAAGAATTTACCTCTTGAATATCCAAGCTCTATGATCCGAGGAATACGCGTTAGATCGATTATCCGGGCTTCCCAACCGAATGAAAAAGGTAAAAATTCAACACACAAGTGATAGATGGTGAAAAGCTCTTCCCCTCAAGCTCTCTCTCTCGCAGGTAGAAGAAGGAAATGGACAAATGAGCTGCATCTCGCTCAAAAAGCACAATTTATGCAGTTGATCGCATTGTGTGCCGCGGCTCAGCCAGTGTGCGCGGCACGAGCCTAAAATTGCTCCCGGGGGTTCGGCGGTGTGCATGGCTCACTGGAGTGCGCCGCGGCACCAGTCTGATCGGTTTTTGGCTGAGGATGCAACACAAGTGTGCCGCGGCTCAGCCTAGGTGTGCCGCGGCAGTGACTCGGCAGTGTGCCGCGGCCCTGCCGGCATGTGTCGCGGCACCCGGTATAGTCCACTCGGCCAGGTTTAGGAAATGTGTGTGCCACGGCGCACACTCCTTGTGCCGCGGCTCACACCCCCCCCCCCCTCGGGTCCTAAAATGATGAAAAATGACCCGGGAAGAGAATAAAAGCAATAGGACTCAATATCTGGGCAACAATAACACAAAATAGAAGTACGGAAACCCCAAAACGGTGGTTCCAAGCAATGATTACAATGGTTCGCCCAACAAATCACGATTCGCAAAATGAGGAGATTTGAAACGACATGAATTTCAACCGGGTATTACAGTCGATACTAAGGGGTACGGCCGCGGAAGTGGACTTGGGTGCGTGCGTGGTTGAACTTCCACCCGGAGCGTTCGACGAGATGTCTGGGGGTCGATACTAAGGGGTACGGCCGCGGAAGTGGTGTCCCACCCGGAGCGCTCGACGGGGCGTCTGGGGGTCGATACTAAGGGGTACGGCCACGGGATACCAGTTGTGATTTTGTGATATCGTGATGAATTGATAACTGATTTGATTGTCAATGTAGTATTCCGGAATATTTATGGCAAATAATTTCTGATTGAGATGATTGTGTAAAATCGTATTTGTATATAATGTAGTGTAATTGTGTACTTGCACTAGCTATTCGAATGCTAACCCCTTAAATGGGGGAAATGCGTCTTATGCATTTCAGGTACCGGAAGAGGTGAGGAGAAGGCACGGGATATGCACGCAAAGGATGGACTGGCATGATTATGAGGCTCGAGTCTTTATTTATGTTTGGTCATTTATACTGTTTGAGTATCGGAATTTGACTAATTTTTATTAAATTCAGTTAAAGTCCCCTGCGTGGGCAATGATATGGTATTGACTTATATTTTCACGTACGTCTATTAAAATGTTTTGGCCGAGGCCACGGCCCCATTTTACATTGATGATTGTGTCTTTGGGATTTTCATGTACGGAATGTGTGTCATGTGTTGGCCTGGTAGACCTCATGAGGGTTCTACGGCGTGTAATGTCCCATTTGTGAAGTGTTACATTTATGGTATAAGAGCTAAGGCTATGAATGCCTAGGCTGTCGGTTAATTTTGGGTCTGTTAGTTGTGTCGTTAGAGTCAGTCGTTGAGCCTAATATCATCGTGCTACCGTCTTTTCGTGCGACCCGTGGCTGTAAGTCTCCTCGAACTCTTATACTTTTGTAATTCGTTTTCTTGCGTTGTTCGGAATTGTGAATTGTGAATTTTTTTCTGACCTTGTTCTTTTCATATTTTCTTCAGTATGTTGAGAGGTCGCGGTAGACCAGCTAAGGGGCGCGGCCGAGGCCGTGGTCGTGGTGCTAATAATGAGGAAGTCTCACTTTCTCAGTCCTCTGCGGATTCGCCTTCTCATTCAGTGCCGTCGGGTAATAACGCTGATGCCGGGGCTACTGCCATACTTCAGCAGTTGGTAGCCCAACTCACTCAGATAGCTTAGGGTGGACGCCAAAATCCGCCCCCGACTCCAGAGGACGAAGCTAGTAAATGGCTTCAGAAAGTAACTAAGATGCACCCCCCTCATTTCTCTGGTTCTTCTGACTCCCTCGGTTGGGAGAATTGGCTCTTTTAGTTGAGCAGAACTTTCAATGCCGTAGCTTGTCCCGATGATAGGAGGGTACCTATTTCCCAATACCTCCTGGATAAGGAAGCTACGGAATGGTGGGAGGCTGTGACACCCAGAGACCGCCGAGCCACTTGGGAGGAATTTAAGGCTGCTATGGAAGCAGAATATTGTCCACCGCCAGTCAAGGAGCGCAGGATTCTGGAATTCTTTATTGCTACACCTCAGGATGTGCCAATTTCTCAGGCCATCATCACTTATAATCAGCAATTAGGATTTGTGAAAGATCAGGTGAGGACCGAGGCCGATAAGATCCGTTATTTCAATATGCGCATGAAGCCACATATCAGGCAGAGTATGTCACCGCTCATGTGTGCCACCTTGAAGGAGTATCAGGATCGTGCCCTAGCGATTGAGATGGCTGCATTGGAATCAGAGTTGAGTTCCAAGGCCAAGAAACAGAAAACAGCTGCCAGTTTTTCAGCCGGCAAGAGTGGTCGATTTTCGAGAGATTAGTCTGCCCCTACACCTGGGAAGAGGTCGTTTCACCAGACTGGAGGATCTCAGGGTAATCGTTCAGTCCAGTCCATTACTTCTGGTGGCAGGGTTTGTTTTAACTGCAAATAATATGAGCATTTGATGAAGGATTGTCCTTCTCCTCCGGTTACTTGCTTGACATGCGGGCAGACCAGACACCGAGCAGCGCATTGCGATAGGGCTACCAGGGCTGTCAGAGATCCGACTACCACCGCCGTTCATAGAGAGCGCAGCATGGATCAGAAGGCTCCAGTCACTCAGACCCCGCAGAGTACAGGCCGTGGTGGAGGTCGGGGTCATCCGGACCGCCGAGCTGCGTCTAGTTCGGGCTCAGTCCACCCTCAGTTATATCAGATGAGGCGCACGGAGGAGGCAGACGTTCCGGTGGCGTCAGGTTACCACTCAGATCCTTTCTTATCCAGTCTCGGTGCTTTTCGATTCGGGTGCTACTCATTCTTTTATTGCTTCGGATTGTGTGTGTCGTATTGGTATTAACTGCTTGTATGAGTGCGAACCGTTCGTAGTGGGTATGCCTAGCGTGGATCGTATGGTTGGGGACCGGGAAGTTAGGGATTGCCCAATGAGGATCGGGAGCCGAGATTGGCCCTCGAATCTCATTGTTATAGATCTTAAGGGTGAGGATTTGATCCACGGGCACGATTGGTTGGACTGTCACGGTGCTATCATGAATTATCGGACTCGCACCATCTCGATAGTGTCTGAGGACGGCACCGAGCATACTCTCGTCGGTTGTAAACTGGGTAGATCGGGAAGTGTGATTAGCGCCTTGAAGGCGATGAAACTTCTGAATCAGGGTTGTGTCGGCTATTGGTGTTACGCTCCACAGGCGAAGGATGGTGGAGTCGACATGTCGTCGATTCCAGTTGTTAGCGAGCACCCCGACGTATTCCCAGATGACTTGCCGGGATTACCACCACGGCGAGAGGTTGAGTTTCCTATTGATCTAGAGCCGAATGCGGCCCCTGTTTCTCGAGCGTCGTACCGTATGGCAACGTCGGAGATGTTAGAGCTGAAGAGTCAGTTGGGAGAATTGCTAGATAAAGGGTATATCCGACCGAGCGCATCGCCATGGGGTGCACCTGTGCTTTTTGTTAAAAAGAAGGATGGGTCACTTCGTTTATGTATCGATTATCGAGAATTAAACAAGTTGACCATCAAAAACAAGTACCCTTTGCCTCAGATTGACAACTTGTTTGATCAGCTTCAGGGAGCGATAGTCTTTTCGAAGATTGATTTACGATCGGGCTACTACCAGTTGAGGATTCGGACGATGGCGTGCAGAAAAGTCGCATTCGGACGAGATATGGCCATTACGAGTTTGTGGTTATGCCTTTCGGGCTAACCAATGCCCCAACAGTGTTCATGCAGTTAATGAACAAAGTTTTTATCGAGTATCTGGACAAATTTGTGGTCGTCTTTATCGATGACATCCTTATGTATTCCCGGAGTCTAGAAGAGCATGCCTTACATCTCCGGATTGTGTTGGACATTTTGAGGACTGAGCAGTTATACGCGAAGTTCTTTAAGTGTGAGTTTTGGCTCAAGGAGGTGACATTCCTCGGGCATGTGATTTCAGCGGAGGGAGTTCGGGTAGACCCACAGAAGATAGAGGTAGTGACGGAATGGGAACCGCCCAAGAATGTGAATGAAGTGAGGAGTTTTCTGGGACTTGCAGGCTATTATCGTAGATTCGTTGAGGGATTTTCTAAGATCTCTAGACCGCTCACTCAGTTACTCCAGAAGACTCAGAAGTTCGAGTGGACCGCAGACAGACAGGATAGTTTTGACTAGTTGAAGAGACGATTGACTACCGAACCCATTTTAGCATTGCCTCAGGGGAACAAGGATTTCGTAGTTTATAGTGATGCTTCGGGCCTCGGGCTTGGGTGTGTGTTAATTCAGAGAGATAGGGTTATTGCTTACGCATCCCGACAGTTGAAACCTTACAAAGCAAATTACCCTACTCACGATTTAGAGTTAGCTTCGGTTGTCTTCGCTTTAAAAATCTGGAGGCACTATCTCCTTGGGTTATCGTGTAAGATTTTTACGGATCACAAGAGTTTGAAGTATATCTTCAGTCAGAAGGAGTTGAATATGAGACAGCGTAGATGGTTGGAGCTAATTAAAGATTATGACCTATAGATACTTTACCATCCGGGTAAGGCTAATGTAGTAGCTGATGCGTTGAGTCGGAAGCTGATAGCGTTACACATGTTAGAGGCATTTACACCACAGAGTAGGATCCAGCGGGGTTTGATTTGTCAAGATATCGAGGTTTGGGTTCAGAGAGTTCAGGGTCAGTTGTGTGCGTTGGAAATCGCTTCGTCCTTGACTGATGATATCAAGACGAAACAGTATGACGATCCGTTTTTGGTCCAGTTGAGGGAGGATGTGAGGAAGGGGAAAGCCCCTGGGTTTGTGATTCAGGATGACGGAGTTTTGAGATTTCGCGGCAAATTATGTGTACCAAATGACATTGAGTTGAGGCAGAAGATTTTGAGTGAGGCTCATACTACGCCTTACTCCATACATCCTGGTACGAGCAAAATGTACAAGGATGTAAGGAGTAACTACTGGTGGAGCAATTTGAAGACGGACGTGAACGAGTTTGTATCGAGGTGTTTAACCTGTCAGCAGATTAAGATTGAGCACCAGCGACCCGCAGGATTATTGCGACCACTTCCAATTCCGGAGTGGAAGTGGGAGGACATTTCCATGGATTTCATTACCAGTATGCCTAGGACTCGGACTGGAATGAACATGATTTAGGTTATTGTCGATCGACTAACCAAATCAGCTCATTTTCTAGGTATTACGGATACTTGGGGGCCGGAGAGATTAGCACGTGTATTCATTGCGGAAATCGTGAGGTTGCATGGGACTCCCAAAAGTATTGTTTCAGATCGAGATGGCCGATTCGTATCATATTTTTGGCAGGCCGTTCATCGAGCTTTGTGGACGGAGTTGAGACTCAGTACATCCTAACACCCTCAGACTGACGGGCAGTCATAGCGGACGATCCAGACGCTGGAGAATATGTTGAGAGCATGTGTCTTAGACTGGAATGATGATTGGGAGTCGCACTTGCCATTGATCGAGTTCACGTACAACAATAGTTGGCACGCCTCGATCAAAATGGCACCATTTGAGGCATTGTATGGGAGGAGGTGCAGATCGCTGTTGTGTTGGGACGATACGTCCGAGCTGATTGGTACCGAGCCTAATATGGTAGTTGAGACGAGAGAGAAGATTGCTCTGATTCGCGATAGGTTGTTGACGGCCCAGATTCGGCAGAAGTCTTATGCCGATACGTGTCGTCGGCCATTGGAGTTTGAGGTGGTAGATCATGTCTTACTTAAGGTGTCTCCGACACGGGGAGTTTACCGCTTCGGTCGGAAGGATAAACTTAGTCCGAGATATAATGGACCATTCGAGATTTTAGAGAAAGTTGGAGAACTTGCATATCGGTTAGGCTTGCCGCCGTCCCTGAGTCACGTACATAACGTATTTCATGTTTCCCAGATTAGGAGGTACGTACCGGACCCTAGCCGTATTATTGATTTTGGGGAGATCGAGCTAGGGCCCGACATGACCATCGAGGAGAGACCGACAGATCCTGGAGCGTCGGGTGAAGCAACTTCGGCACAAAACCATTCCCTTGGTTAAAGTGAAATGGTCGAGACATGGATCCGAGGAAGCCACGTGGGAGACGGAAGAGAGTATGAAGTCGAGATACCCCGAGTTATTCGCGTTGTAAGTTTCAGGACGAAACTTATTTTTAGGGGGAGAGAATGTAATATCCGTACTTTCTATTTTTGGTAATTTCTATTTTTGGTGTATGTTCATTTTGGACGACTCGCTTGTTACTGTTTTGAAATTCTGAATCTATTTTGTTCTTGGAGTTTTTCCGTTTGGATGAGTTTTGAGGACGTTTTTTCGTATTTTCATTTTAAGTTATGTTTTGTCGCGTGTACGTTCGATTCTCGTATAATTCGATCGATTTCATTATTTCTCTGTTCCCATAAGTCCATATGGTTGCGTTGCTCATGTTGTGAGTTTCGGATTGTCAATCCGACGTTGTATCGTGATTTTCGGACGTTCGGACCGTTTTGTAATTTCCTATAAATTTAGAGAATTTGTTTCCCTTGTCGTATTTCAAGTCCCTCAGTAGTCGGAATCATACGTTCGGTTGAGAGATTTTGCTTGCAGGATTTTGTTTCTTTGTCATGTCTCATTGGTTGCTGGCATCTGTTAAGTTTTCGTGTCGTTCGAGTCGGATACAGTTTGGCCGAGTCCTGACTGTACTCTGTGCAGGTGCCGTTAGCGCACGCTAGCGTTTTTCCGTAGCGTGTGCTATGAGGGTAAAACTAGCACACGCTAGATTTACATTTTTTATGTGCGCTAATACCTTTGGGCAGAATACCCTGGGACTGGGCAGAAGGTTCAGTATTTCGGTACTGAACCAGATAGCGTATGCTAATTGAGTGGTAATGTACGCTAATTTCTAACGCTAGCGCACGCTAATTCTTAGGGCGTAGCGTGCGCTAAGCCTGTCCGTTATATATAGGACAGCAACAGTCAACGTCGTCATTTTTTTCATCCTCACACCTTCTCTTCGGCTTTGGGCAATTCAAGACGACAGATAGAACCGATTTCGACCAATATTATCATCTTCTAACATCCCTGCATTCCTTGAGCGAATTCATCAAGTTCTTAACATCTCCCGCCACCCGAATCAAGGTAAGAATTCATAAAACCCTTGTTTTGAGATTTTGGGGGAATTTGGGGGGTTTCTTGCTATTTAAACCTTTTCAATCTGATTCGTCATAGGTTTTTACTAGATTTCAATTATATACTTGTATTCCTTCGTGGTTCTTGAGGATTTGTGGATTTAAACTCCGATTTTTCCCATTGTTCGTCACTTATACTCGACGATACCCTAGTAATGTTCGACGAATTGTTCCAACGGGTAGAACTAGTATGTATTCCTATGTTCTTGTAGTATTGAGATTGGTTGTATATCATTATTGTACTAGGATCGTATTTGTGAAGATTATTCGGGCCAAAACCTTTACGTTCACCGTTTTCCTTCAGGTCGTGTTAACCAAGGAAAGTACACGTATTACATTCCATTATGTATGTTACGTTTTCAAAATGAACGATAAATTGTGGTTTTCGGTTGCGTGAGTTGTGTTCCTTCCACCCGGAGCGTTCGACGGGATGTCTGGGGGTCGATACTAAGGGGTACGGCCGCGGAAGTGGGCTTGGGTGCGTGCGTGGTTGAACTTCCACCCAGAGCGTTCGACGAGATGTCTGGGGGTCGATACTAAGGGGTACGGCTGCGGAAGTGATGTCCCACTCGGAGCGTCGATGGGGCGTCTGGGGGTCGATACTAAGGGGTACGGCCACGGGTGTAATACCCGTAATTTCGGACTTCGGTGATTTTTCTTTTTTTTCCGGCGGGAGCCCATTTTGACGACTCGCTCGTGATCGTTTCGTCATTCCGAGAGTATTTAATTCTGCACTTTTTGTCATATGAGTTCATTTCAGTATCGTTTTGTTGAGTTCCGTGTTCTTAAGCGGTTTTTCCGCACTTGAGTTCGATTCTTGCGAATCTCATCCGAAACTGTTGTTTCGAGTTTCTCGTAAGTTCATTTAATGTTATTATTCATGTTGCGAGCTTCGTCTTGGTGTTTCGATCGTGTATCGTGTATTTCGGACGTTTTGGGCCATTTTCGTAATTTCCCAAAGTTTGGGGTAATTACTTTCCGTTGTCGAATTTCGAGCCTTTGGGTGGTCGGAATCGTGTGTTCTCTTAGTGCTCGAATTCGTCTTTGCGAGTAATTCGTAACCGTATCTTTGATTCGTATTCAGGTTCGGGTTTCGGGGTCGTCCGGGCCATCGGAGTTGGCCCCGGCCGAGTCATGTGTTGTGTCGAGATTTATTCACCTCGATAGGCGATCGACTACAAGGCCGAGCGACCAAGTCCACAACCAATCAAGCTACAGCGAACTCGCCTAAACGAAGACACCAGACCACCTTCGGGTATCTAGCGATCGACTCCAAAGGCGATCGCCCCTTGGCACCTAGCGATCGACTCTGGTGCCCGACTTAAGACGATCGTCCTTTGCCACAGACAGAGACCATCGTCCGTCAAAGTCCACGAAGACTGGATCTCAAAGCAGCGCCCATGTGCAGGTCCGCGACAGGCGCCGCATTTCGTGGATTGTTGACCACAGTCTGTCACCACCTTCTCACCTACCGACAAGCCCGCCGAAAGGTACAAGGTGGGACCGCCCGTGACAGCGACTCAGACGCGTGCAGACTTCTCATTGGACCGCACAGCTGACTGCCAGCGGCTCCTGCAGACTTTAAGGAGAAAAGCCCATGTGCTAAAAGACGATCGCCCGCTTATTATAATACAGCAAAGGCGATCGCCCAGCATCTCCAAGTGCTATTAATAGAGAACCTCCATCTACAGGAAAGGGGTTCACGAATTCTCCATTCAGTTCAGGACTTCTCCATTCGGTTCACGAATTCTCCATTCAGTTCAGGAATTCTCCATTCGGTTCACGAATTCTCCATTCAGTTCAGGAATTCTCCATTCGGTTCACGCATTCTCCATTAAGTTCAGAGAAAATACATACAAACATACATAATTTCAAGCTCCCAACTTCCTCTCCCGAATCTACCTCAGGATTTCTCTCTCAACACCTCTCAACCTGAAGACGGCCAGCAGAGGCAAGAAGTCTCCACAGCGCAGATTCAAAGAGACTCACAAGCCCAGGAGCTCAAACATTCAGCAGCTACACACCGTGAGACACTGTCGATTTCTCACAGTTGTCACAGCTCATCAACGTTGTTACAAGAACTCACAGAGCATCACATCTGGTTCTTCCGGCAATCCACACGCTCAGTAGCTAAGATAACAAGGGTCTTTACACTCATTGTAATTGTACTTTTACATTGATACTTGTATCCCCGAATATTTGTATTAATAATATCTCGCGAAAGCATTCAAGCCCGGGACTAACAACCCCGGCAAATCTTGTGTTATTTACTTTTCCCATGGAAGTGTTCTCGCATTTGTTTGCTATCCATCCATTCCAGCAATATCTATCTCTGGATATTATTTTGGGTAGCAACAATTGGCGCTAGAGGAAGGGGATCTATACCTTCATTTTTATTCCTACCGTCCCGAAGAACACTCACTGTTCTCGGGGCATATACTTGAAGTGACACTCACTACTCTTCAAAGAAAGCCTTCAGAATCATGACGCTCTCCGAACCACCGGACACCGTATCCCGGCTCAATCCGAGCCCCAACCGACGGCAGAGGGGAGCCGCGGCGGCACAAGACTCTCGATCCCGCACCTGAGGGATGGCCCCAACCTCTCACTCGTCCAGTTCCAAACCGAGGAACAGATCGAGGAGGTTATGGCCATCCTAAAAGAGCGCCGGAGAGCATGCGCGTCATCCGCAATAACTCCCTCGGCCATCCGCCGCATGGGCAAACGGAAATTCAATGGGCTACTGGGCGAGCGATCGTCAGAAGGCCCCGATTCGCGAGAAAAGGCTCTCGCTCGGCCGGACGGTTCCGTATTCAGTCGCTTGGTACGCGACCCATCATGGCGACCGGGGCATCCTGGTCCCAACCATGAAACGACGGAATCCGAGTCCGTCACCAAGAGTTCGGCCTACCCAACTCGCAGCCGAACGCAGATCAGCCGTCTGACTCCCGCTCCGATCGCCAGAGGATCGGTACTTGATCGCCTTGGCTACCGCTCTGAGCGCCTATCCGCGAGCAGCAAAGCCACGGCGATGGCCGCTATGCAACGCCAGCTCGACGAGATGAAAGCACTCTTGGACACTGGGGCAAGCACCAGCAGAAAGATCATCGGGCCGACCGAGCCACTCGCGGCCCACATCGAGCTCGCCCCCGTGCAACCAATGATCGCTCATCCCAAAACGCCCCTGTATGAAGGGAGATCGGACCCCGAAACCCACCTAAGTAAGTTTCGGATCTACATAATCGGGTGTGGGGCATCAGATGCGACAAAATGCCGAATCTTCCCATTGACATTGGGCGAGCTGGCCCATAGGTGGTACATCTCACTACCACCGCGATCGATCATCTCTTTTGAGAAACTGGCGAATGACTTCACGTCACACTTCACCGCGAAGGTCAACAGACCCGAAGGCCCCCACCATGTGATGAAAATCAGCCAGGGGGAAGACGAAACCGATGCATATTACATCGACCGAGTAGACGAAATCATCCTCACCGGCGAGCCCATCAGTGACGAGCCCGCTCTCTACTCGGTCCTGGGGGAATTCTACGGTCATTCACCTATGTTTAGGCATCTCACTAAAGATATACCTCCAATCTACGCGATCTTCCGCGCTAAGGCTGCCGACTTTCTGGCCAGGCAGAAGCTGCTCACCCTCCGCCTAGGCGAGGAAACGCCACCTCCTGTCCGAAATACGGAGATTGCCAAAACCAAGAGGGCGGTCGCCAAGCCACCCGGAGATCTCAAGGCCTTCGAGGACATGGAAGCCCATCTCCTCCATACGTTCAACCGAACTCCGGCCCATATTTTCTACGCCATCAAGGGGCACGAACCGCTGAACAAGCAAAGGCGATAAGGGACCACGGTCATCTGGACCACAATCAATATTGTGCCTACCATAAGAGTCCCGGCCACAGCACCAACCAATGCCGCAACCTCCTCAAACAGCTCTAGAGATTGTTCGAAGAAGGCAAGTTGGACAGCTTATTGGCTTAAGCCGGAGCCCCAGAAATCTCCCAACACGGTCGCCCGAGTCGAACGCGAACAGCCCTGAAAAGCTCATATGAGCCGACCCCTCGATCAACCTCGGTGACCGTATCTACATGCTTCAATCAAGAGAAGGGATCTTCAGAAGTCTCTCCCCGATTTCCCACCTCATTGAACACAAGGCTACTGCCTGAGCTAACGCTTCAAAACACTGGAGGACTCGCTCGCCATCTACAGTTCATCATCTAATATGTTGGACTAAGGCACGAGATTGCCTCCCCCACACAACGTACACCGTCGAAGGTCGGCATTTAACATGACGATCTGAGATGGAAGAGTGTAGCCATGGTCCTCGTGGTCGATGGAACCGACTGCTTAGGCCATGCAAGGTTCCTTTGGGCTGAGATCGCTCGCCCTTTGTTTAAATACGAGGCAGGCGTAGTCCAAGGACCCTCCAAACAAATTAGTGGAAACGATCGCCCGCCCTCGAAGGTCCATCACGTAGCATGGTGGATCCTTCACGGACAGTGCGATGCGTCCCTACCCCCGTCTCAACGTATACCGTCGAGGATTGCCATCTAACATGACGATCCGAGGTAGAAAAGAGCTAACAAGCCGCGGACGTGGAGTCGATTAATCCGACAACGCCCCGCGCAAGGACTCCTCCAGAGCAAAACCGCACGCCCTTCGTTTAAATACGAGGCGAGGCGCATCCTAACGGAGGACCCTCACAATAAAATGAGTCACGAGACAGACAATGTCGCTCGCGCACAAGACATGGTCATGGAGTCGGTCCATCGAACTCCGCGACTGTGCACGGTTCCTCAAGACCTTCCTCGAGGTTTCGACAAATCTGAAGACCGCTCACTTAACGATTTATTTTCGTCCCCTTACTTTCACTAAGTGAACAAAAACAAGGGGGAGGAGTGCGGAGCTATTTATACAGCGATCATCCATATTCAATTACATATGGAGATCGGCATTTTTCAGATGTGGTGCAGTGATCGAATTTGTTGTAAAAGTTATCTATATGAGTTTATCAATTCACTTAGACATACTACACACGCAACAATATCTCCTCACACGTTTGTACAAAGTCAAGCAAAAGACTCAAAAATAGCAGTCATTCAAGTGATAAATCGAAGAACCAAACATTCATTTCATTACTTGAAGTCTCAAAAGTACATACACGATCGCCCGAAGACCTAAGTACTACAAAAGCTACAAAATTACAAGGCAAGAAAAGCTAAAACAAACAAAAACGAAGTGCCTCAGGCCCCTGTCTGGCCTTCACCTTCAGCCTCCGGAGCGGCCTCCCCATCCTCCGGAGTGTCGGGATGAACAAGGTTTGCCGGAGTCAGATACCAGTTCAAGTCCACACCGATATCCGCGAGATCCAAGATCGGCAAGGAGAAAGCAGGATGGAGAGGATGCTCCAACGCATACGTCTTGAAGTTCTCAGCAAGAGGGCCGACCTCCAACCCTCCCTTTTTAGCAGCTCGGATCGAGTCGGCGAATGCCATATAATAGGCAAACTCACTGACAAACTCCAAGTTGAGAAAGGGATCGGTCTTGGTCGCCTCTACCTCCCCTTTCATCTCCGCCATCGCCTGTTGCGCGCCCTGGAGCTCAGCTTCCCTTACAGCCGTCTCTCCCCTCGATGCCGCCAACTCGCTATTCAGACGAGCGATGGACACCTTCAGTTGATCGGCCTCTTTCTCAGCGGCCAATTGCAACCGTCGGGCATCAGTCATTCGGTCCCGAAACCGGTCGACCGTCGCCCGGGCTTCCTCGGCATCCTTCCTCGCCAGCTCAAGTTCATGACTCGCCCGCTTAGCTGCATCTAGGGAGTCCTTATCCATTGCCACGATCCTATCGGCGAACTCGGCGTTCTCTTTCCGAGCCGCCTCGAGATCCGCCTGCAGGCGAGAAGTGGAAGGACGCCCCTCAAACTCTGCCTGGCTGGCGGCCATGGTCGCCGCACGAGAGAAAGGGCGGCGGCTGCATCGTACTCCCAGATCACTGACGAGCGATCGCATCTAGATCAGTCGTCCAGGCCTTCGGTAAAGCATAAACGGCCCGGTTGACGTATAGCGGGACATCGCAGGCCTGGCGAGGAGACCGGCTTGCCAGAAAATCCCGCACCATCGGCGGACAGGATGGATATGTGCTACGAATCCTGCATCAAAACAACAAAAAAGGTTAACACATCTCCTACGCAAATGACCAGCTTCAACTCAGCAAGCAAAGTTTACCTCTCGGCTCTCTCGGGACCGTGGCCGAAGTATGGCTTCCCACGAGGGGTCTCAGCTTCGGCGATCATCATCTCCCGCAGGAAAGTCGTAGAGGGCGTAGGCTCATTCTCCGGAGGAACAACGGTGATCGGAGGCACGGCGATCGCCACCTCTCTGGCAGGTGCAGAAACTGGAGTTTCTCCCGACCTCTGCCGTTTGCGATTCGTCCGTAGCCCCTCCTCCCGGACTTCCTCCTCAGCCACGATCGGCTCTACGCGAGGCTCCACCCCCGGAATGATAGGTAACGCCACAGGAGGAGCTCGAGAGGACTTCTTCTGGCGAAGACGGCCCAATACTCCAGGGTTCAACATAGCTATCTCCAGTGGGGGATCCAAAAAGCGAGGAAAACGAGCCTCTACAATAAGGATAATCAAACAACAGTTAGACCTATTCCTCCAACAGGACGATCGCCCAGCAAATGGAGATCGTAAAAATTCGTACCTGAAACCAAGAGATGTCTCGGAAAATGGAATAGCCAAGCTGACAGCCAATGACTCTCCTTGTTGATCTGGCTAGCGTCCAAGTCGTCGTCCGGCAAGCTTCGTATCCGTTTCCAGACGACCAGGAAATCAAAAGGCAGCTCCTCGATCGCCGGAATATGGAAACCTGCAAAAACGAAATCAAATTAGATCAGTTCAGAACATATCTAAACAAAGGGAGAGTCTGAACCCTTACCGGGATTCCTCTCCCGAAAGCTAGTGGGGATCTCCAGCTCGCCCGTAGGGTTATCGCTTGTAGAAGCCCTCTACGCACCGGTGACCCAGAACCACTTCGTCGGGTCGCCCCGCACCTTGTTCGGGACGCCAAGGATCACCCGACCGGATCGGCCTTGAATATGGTAGCCTCCGACTGACCCTTTCTGAGCCGTCAGCTTGAACAGGTGGTTCATCTCCGACGGCGAAGGAAGGCGGTACAAGCGGTGACCGCCGAACAAGGTGAGAGTGCAAATTATCTGGAGCCAAGCATTCGGCGTCAACTGGAGTGGCGCCACGTTCCAAGCAGCCAGCAGATGGAAGACAGCAAAAGATAGAGGGAAACGCAGCCCGGCCTCCATAATCGCCTCGTTCACGGCGACCATACCCGTCGGGGGTTGGTCGGCTCGCTCATTCTCCGCCGGCGCAAATAGATCCACATCTGAAGGAATGTGGTACCTCGTCCTCCAGACGGCCAGGTCATTCCTGGTCGCCGAACTCCTGATTTGGCCAAGAGACCACAGAGATCGCTGCGCAGCCCAAAACTGCGACCGTTTAGCAAACTGGTAAGGATTAGCGATCGAATACTCCCAAAAATTGAATCTTGGAGACGGACCGGCCAGCCTCTCCATAATCTCAGCAAAGGCCACATAGGCCTGGCCAAAGGCACTATGCCGCTCCCAATAGGCCCTCACCGCCAGATCTCTCCGTCTGCGAGCGTCTGTGTTCAACGGCCGCCTCCTTAGCCACGTCGGCCTCATTGAACAGCGCCTCAACTTCCGTAGGGTCGATACCGGCCCGAATAGCCTCAGCGGCCGTCTCCAGATGGAAATCTGCGGAGGATCCTCCACGGACATTAGAAGTCCCAGCGGCAGAGGAAGTGCCCGCTCCGTGTGAAGAAGATGTTCCAGCCATTTTCGAAGAAAAAAGGAGAAAAAGGGTGTTCTTCTTACCCAAGATTGGATCGATCGATGATCGGCAGTCAGATCTCCAGAAGAATATTCAGCGGTATTATCCTTCTTTCTCCGATAAAAATGCGTAAGAGTGAACACTGCAACCTTGCGCCCTTTTATAGGAGATGGCAGGGGCTCATGTGCAATTAAGGAGAATCTCAAGGGTTAGAGCGCAACCGTCGCAATTAATGCTCCCTTGAAACCCGCGTACGCGTCTTTTCAAGGACGCGTCAGACGAGGAGTCATAAATGACCGTCGGCCTCCCCCAACAGGAACCCGACACGTGCCTCAGAGATTTTTCCGCATCCACTGCCATTTCCCGCTCTTTTCAGCAACCTATCAAGTCGTCCAAATTCAGAATCAATCGGTTCACAGACGATCTCCAGTTCAGTAAAGTGCAGAGTCACTCGTCATAATTCAGCGATCGCCAGCAGAACCACCTCACCCCACATTTCCAACATCAGAGCGAGTTGGGGGGCAATTGTTGTGTCGAGATTTATTCACCTCGACAGGCGATCGACTACAAGGCCGAGCGACCGAGTCCACAACCAATCAAGCTACGACAAATTCGCCTAAATGAAGACACCAGACCACCTTCGTGTATCTAGCGATCAACTCTAAAGGCGATCGCCCCTTGGAACCTAGCGATCGACTCTTGTGCCCGACTTCAGACGATCGTCCTTTGCCACAGACAGAGACCATCATCCGTCAAAGTCCACGAAGACTGGATCTCAAAGAAGCGCACATGTGCAGGTCCGCGACAGGCGCCGCATTTCGTGGATTGTTGACCACAGCCTGTCACCACCTTCTCACCTACCGACAAGCCCGCCGAAAGGTACAAGGTGGGACTGCCCGTGACAGCGACTCAGACGCATGCAGGCTTCTTATTGGACCGCACAGCTGACTGCCAGCGGCTCCTGCAGACTTTAAGGAGACAAGCTCATGTGCTAAAAGACGATCGCCTGCTTATTTAATACAGCAAAGGCGATCGCCCAGCATCTCCAAGTGCTATTAATAGAGAACCTCCATCTACAGGAAAGGGGTTCATGAATTCTCCATTCCGTTCAGGAATTCTCCATTCGGTTCACGAATTCTCCATTCAGTTCAGGAATTCTCCATTCGGTTCACGAATTCTCCATTCAGTTCAGGAATTCTCCATTCGGTTCACGCATTCTCCATTAAGTTCAGAGAAAATACATACAAACATACATACTTTCAATCTCCCAGCTTCCTCTCCCGAATCTACCTCATGATTTCTCTCTCAACACCTCTCAACCAGAAGACGGTCGGCAGAGGAAAGAAGTCTCCACAGCGCAGATTCAAAGAGACTCACAAGCACAGGAGCTCAAACATTCAGCAGCTACACACCGTGAGACACTGTCGATTTCTCACAGTTGTCACAGCTCATCAACGTTGTTACAAGAACTCATAGAGCATCACATCTGATTCTTCCAGCAATCTACACGATCACTAGCTAAGATAACAAGGGTCTTTACACTCATTGTAATTGTACTCTTACATTGATACTTGTATCCCTGAATATTTGTATTAATAATATCTCGCGAGAGCATTCAAGCCCGGGACTAACAACCCCGGCAAATCTTGTGTTATTTACTTTTCCCACGGAAGTGTTCTCGCATTTGTTTGCTATCCATCCATTCCAGCAATATCTATCTCCGGATAATATTTTGGGTAGCAACATCATGGCCGGGAATGTTCGGGCCAGGCCAGCCCTGGCCGAGTTATGGCCGGAAGGGCCCGGCAGTTACGTACATAAGGCCGGTTACATGTGTAAGCCGTGTCCGGTTACGTACGTAACGCTGCCGGAATTTCTGGGTAGGGATTTCGGCCATGTCCGGTTACGTACGTAAGCCCTTGGCCGGTTACGTACGTAACGCTGTCGGCAGGCTGCCTATTTAAGGCCCTGCAGACGGGTTTTACACCATGTTTCTCATTCGTTTCCTTCTCTTCCGTGGCTGGTGTTGTGTTGATCATGGAGAGATGTTGTAGGACCATAAATCCATGAAGTCTTAGAGTTCATATCATCAATCATCCATCCTATAACATCCTTTGATCGAGCGAATCAGGTCAGATTTCCTAGAAATCTAGTTTTGGGGAATTTGGGTGTTTTGGTTGTTTTCATCCGTTTAATCCGATTTAACTTAGGATTGTGATGGATTGATGATTATCTAGGTGTATTATATCATTTCCCTTGTTATTCCATGATTGGATCGTATCGATTCGTTGTTATGGTCAAGTTCTTGATCGACGTTTTGAAGGTGTCCGGTAGAATGTCATAGGGGGGTTTTCGGTCGTTCTACGTTTATCCTTCTTCGTATGATTGTTGATTTATGGATTATATGATGTTAGGGTCGAGTTTCTTGCGAATAAACCATGTTGAACCCTTTCGTTCGTTGTCGTCTTCCTTTTCGATAGCATCGAACGTTTCATAGCTTCCCGGTCGAGTCGTGTTTGTCGGAATACTTGCGTGCCGATTTCGAGGCAAGTACCTTGTCCATATAATTCTTGTTTTGTGGATATGATAATTGGTGATCGTCTAAATGTGTTTGTTTGGTTATTTGAAAATTATTTTCAAAAGATTCGGCTAGCCTTGTTAAAGGCTCTCTTTCAAAACGCGTGTGTTCTGTAATTGTGTGGGTCGTAAGTGACTGCGTTGATCCTTTGGATATGTTTGTATTTTATGTGGTGCTTAATAATGCGTGCGTACGTATATGGCTTCATTTGAGTGTATTGCGGTTTGGACATGAGGTGATGTTAGTTGTTACTCCTTTGAAAGGAGGTTGCGATGCTTAATGTTGTTTGGCTTGATAATTGATTATTGTTCTGTGCTTGTTATAAGTGATGTGCCTCTGGGTAGGATTGTTGAATCTCTGGGATCCATACTTTCTAGTATGGGTCGGGCGAGACCGTAGGGTTATCCAATCGGGTATGTCTTGCGGGGACTCCGAGGTTCGTGGCTTGTTAGCCCGATTCCGGGATAACTTATGGTTGTGATTTGGTTGTGATGTACGTGTCATGGGTTATCCAATCGGGTATATCTTTCGGGGACTCTGAGGTTCGTGGCTTGTTAGCCTGATGCCGGGGGAACTAGTGGGGTTATCATCGGGTATGTCTTGCGGGGACTCCGAGGTTCGTGGCTTGTTAGCCCAATGCCGGGATAACTTATGGTTTTGATTTGGTTGTCATTTGTGTGTGATTTGTTTCGCTAGCCAGCTCGGGAGGGTCCTTCGAGGCCTAGAGTGGGATTCGTGGCTTCATCCCGGTCCTAGGCGATGCTTGTGTGTGATTATGCTGTGTTGACTTTATGTCCGTCGAGGACACATGACTTGGGCTTTTGGCCCTGTGAAATTTTGTCGGTTTTCTATTTGTGGAAACAAAACCTTTGGGTTGTCACCCCTGTTGATCTTTGGAAAGATCCGGATTTGATAATCCTAAGTTGTTTTCTATTAAAACTCCCGAGGGTATTTTAAACCATTTTACAAACTGTTCTCGTTATCTGTGATCTTTCGAATTTGGAAAGTTGTACTCAAACTCTTGCCTCGGGAAGTATTCGTTTCGTTGTGTTTGAATCTTTAAGGATTCCTAGTTATTGTTATTCTTGGATCTTGAATTATATGGCTCGTATTTGCACTTTGTACTTGCACTAGCAAAACAGTGGAGTTTTGCTAACGCCCGAGTATTTGGGGGGTGGATGTCTGTTTTTGCATTCAGGTTTTGGGAGCATAACACAGGGTCGGCGCGAAGGATGATGAAAGATGATCGATACTAATCACATGAGGAACCGTACGTTGAGAATTGGTTCAGTTGTACTTTATTTTCCACTGTAGTAATTTTTCCCCGTTGTACGGGAGTTGTTGTATTTTGACCCCTGCGTGGGCATGAATTGTAATTGAGTTGTATGTTTTTATTGAAAGACCAAGTCAGTATACTGAGTTATTGTAGCCTTAAAGGCATCGTCGAGTTGTTCGTTTGTTGTTACCAGCCTGGTAGATCCTTGAGGAAAGGTTCTACGGCGTGTAATATCCCTGAGCGGATTGGGGGTATTACATAAATGGTATCAGAGCTTAGGTTTTGGAAACCCTTGGCTGTCGGGTCAAGTCGTGTTGTTTGAGTCTTGTTTCGTCGGATTTTATCTGACTAAGTCATGTCGCGACGCGTCGTCTGAGTTTGTTGGTCGTGATTAGTATTGTGGGGCGATCATCATCTTCGTGCGACCAGTGGATGTAAGTCTCCCTTCTTTGTGTTTGTGCCTCGTCTGATGCGAGTTATAGGTATGATTATGAGTTAATTGACGGAATCCTCCTATGGATTTTGATTTCGTGATATGTGGTTATTTGACTCTTATATTTCGTTCATATGTGGAGTAGTGTTGCTGGATTGTGCATGTTGGACTGTATTTCTTTTACCCGCTGCGTGAGTTCTTTTGTAATGGTTTTCGGTATTTACCGACTGAGTTTTATTTCCAAACCGATTCTTTTAACCGAGTTTTTGGCATTATGGCCTTGATCGTTTTGGCGAAATTCTTATGATGG
Source organism: Orobanche coerulescens (assembly GCA_033398695.1). Taxonomy (NCBI): domain Eukaryota; kingdom Viridiplantae; phylum Streptophyta; class Magnoliopsida; order Lamiales; family Orobanchaceae; genus Orobanche; species Orobanche coerulescens. The sequence goes on from CM065811.1 coordinate 168,232,056, forward strand.
TATTTAGTATTTTGTAAATAGCTTTTGTGAGTTTTTGAAATATTACCGTTATCGGCCTTTTTGGCGTTTTTGTAAATGGTTTTTTAGCCTGATAGGTTCTGGCGCGGGACCCATGGTGCTATAATGTTCTGTGTAATTACCTGAAATTTTTGGGCATTCTAGCCCATTGAATTATCTTTGAAAACCTTGAGTATCTTAGAAAATAAATTTCGAGACGTACTTTTAAAATGAATTATTTTCTCGTGGTACATCCAAGGTGCCACAATATGTTTCAAAATTCTTCTACCTCGAGGGCCAAAATGTTTTGAGATATTTTCAATGTTTTATAAACACTTTTACTTAGACCCGAGGGTCGAATATTCTTAAAGTTTTTCACTAAGAGAAAGTGTCCTCCTTTTTATCAAATGCGAAATGGTTCTCCAAAGTCTCGATAACGATGTTTCACGTTTGTACTTTTTTTGAAAGGTGATACTCAAGATCAACCGGTGTTTTTCTAAATTATTTTCAAAAGGAGGTTTTCGTTTTTAAAACCTGTCCATTCCCGTTTGAGGGTTGGGTATGTATGTATGATGTTTGCGTTGTCGTTATGATGTTTGCTCCCGAGTATGATCGAATTGGTGGCATGAACATCAAGGCGTTGCTACGCATTTGTTGTACTAGCCCTCTGTGAGAGGTGTGAACTGGTGTTTACTGTTTATCGCCTCGTGGTGATTTGCGTGTTGTCGCATGAGTGTGAGTTTTTAAAGCTTGGAATTTTGTGCGTTTATGCACATGGGTGATTGTTTCATGATGTTTGTGATTGTGTGCTGGCTATCGTTCGGGCCGTTGTAATCGCCGAACGAGGCCGTTGTTGTGATTTTTGTATGTGTTGATATGTTATGCTGAGTTGGCATCTCCGGTATGTTGTTTTACGGTGTTATGCCCCATTGTATCTAGCATTTGTATTTTCGGTATGCCGAGCCGAGGTGTTTCAACCGTGATGTGCCGGCCGGGGGCATACACGTGCAAATTGTCCTTCCTCGCTAGTGACGTATTTCAAGTGCGGACTCGAGGGACACGGAATCCAGTTTTGAGAATTGGTTACCGAGACTTCCGGAGTTTGCGCTTCAGCACAGATATCAGAATCGGCTCTAAGAGGCCCATGAGATATTTTTCTGTCGGTTGCTTTTTGTGTTGTTACCTTGTTTCCGTTGTTGTGAGTTGCGGGGACGACATTTCTTTTATAAGAGGTCGAATGTAATACCCGTATTGTTTTTGGACTTTTACATTTCCTCTTTCTCAAGTTTATCGACTCGCTCGTGTTCATTGATATTTTCTGAACTTGTTCTGTATTTCGGTTTCATCGTTCGAACGAGTTGTGATCTTGTTTTGGGTCGATCTGGTTATCGCTGTGATTTTTCCTGAGTTCGGTTCGATTCTTGTGAACCTTGTTCGGAAGTAACATCTTTTGGTTCTACTAGTTCTTTTATTCGAAGTGGATCGGATTTGAAACTTCTGTGTTTTCGACTCTGTCGACTAGTTTATGTTCGTTAATATTTTTTGAGCTTGCCCTGTCCCTTGCTTTGTTGATCGAACGAGGGTGGTATTGTTTCGGAATTACTCGTTTGTCGTTGTGACTTTTCAATTGCTATTCCCTTTCCTGTGGACCTTATGTGAATGCACATCTTGTTGTTTTCACCGGATCATATATTGTCTTGAGTCGAGATGTGAACCTTGGAGTTGTTGTTTGAATTTTATTGTTCTTCGTGATTCGAACGTGATTGTTCGATTTTTGTTATCTCGATCGTTGTGGTTCGATCGTTTGATTGTTCGGTTTTTGTTGATCTCGTTTCGTGATTGTTGAGCGTTCAGACTCCTTCCTAATTTCCTTAAGTTTGGGAAATTAGTATTGTTTTCGATCTTCCAACCCTTGGCGGTGGAATTCCGTATTTGTTCAGCGATTGGCTCGCGTGTTGATTGATGTACCGTTAGGTTGGTCAATCGTGTTGATTTTCATTCGTTGTGTTTTGCGATTGTTCGGATAATCGACTTGATTGTATTATCTGTTTGATGACGCTCGTCACTTGTTGTCTCTACCGGTGGCGTTGTGTTGGTCGTCGTGGAGCATGTTTTGACGCCGTATATTCCTTTGCGTTGCTTGTAACGTTTCGCCGTTGGGCGCGAGTTTTTCGGTTCTTGTAAATATCGTTGAGTTTTCTTGGCGGAATTTTGCTTCTCCCTACTTGTTTTAAGTTTCGGGACGAAACTTCTTTTAAGGAGGGTAGAAAGTAATACCCGCAATTTCGGACTTCGGTGATTTTTCTTTTTTTCGGCGGAAGCCCATTTTGACGACTCGCTCGTGATCGTTTCGTCATTCCGAGAGTATTTAATTCTGCACTTTTTGTCATCCGAGTTCGTTTCGGTATCGTTTTGTTGAGTTCCGTGTTCTTAAGCGGTTTTTCCGCACTTGAGTTCGATTCTTGCGAATCTCGTCCGAAACTGTTGTTTCGAGTTTCTCGTAAGTTCATTTAATGTTATTATTCATGTTTCGAGCTTCGGCTTGGTGTTTCGATCGTGTATCGTGTATTTCGGACGTTTTGGGCCATTTTCTTAATTTCCCAAAGTTTGGGGTAATTACTTTCCGTTGTCGAATTTTGAGCCTTCGGGTGGTCGGAATTGTGTGTTCTCTTAGTACTCGAATTCGTCTTTGCGAGTACTTCGTAACCGTATCTTCGATTCATATTCAGGTTCGGGTTTCGGGGTCGTCCGGGCCGTCGGAGTTGGCCCCGACCGAGTCATGGCCGGGCATGTTCGGGCCAGGCCAGCCCTGGCCGAGTTACGGTCGGAAGGGCCCGGCAGTTACATACGTAAGGCCGGTTACATGCGTAAGCCGTGGCCAGTTACGTACGTAACGCTGCCGGTATTTCTAGGCAGGGATTTCGGCCATGGCCGGTTACGTACGTAAGCCCTTGGCCGGTTACGTACGTAACGCTGTCGGCAGCCAGCCTATTTAAGGCCCTGCAGACGGGTTTTTCACCATTTTTCTCATTCGTTTCCTTCTCTTCCGCGGCTGGAGTTGTGTTGATCATGGAGAGATGTTGTTGGACCATAAATCCATGAAGTATTGGAGTTCATATCATCAATCATTCATCCTATAACATCCTTTGATCGAGCGAATCAGGTCAGATTTCCTAGAAATCTAGTTTTGGGGAATTTGGGTGTTTTGGTTATTTTCATCCGTTTAATCCGATTTAACTTAGGATTGTGATGAATTGATGATTATCTAGGTGTATTATATCATTTCCCTTGTTATTCCATGGTTGGATCGTATCGATTCGTTGTTTTGGTCAAGTTCTTGATCGACGCCTTGAAGGTGTCCAGTAGAATGTCATAAGGGGGGTTTTCGGTCGTTCTACATTTATCCTTCTTCGTACGATTGTTGATTTATGGATTATATGATGTTAGGGTCGAGTTTCTTGCGAAGAAACCATGTTGAACCCTTCCGTTCGTTGTCGTCTTCCTTTTCGATAGCATCGAGCGTTTCATAGCTTCCCGGTCGAGCCGTGTTCGTCTGAATACTTGCATGCCGATTTTGAGGCAAGTACCTTGTCCATATAATTCTTGTTTTGGGGATATGATAATTGGTGATCGTCTAAATGTGTTTGTTTGGTCATTTGAAAATTATTTTCAAAAGATTCGGCTAACCTTGTTAAAGGCTCTCTTTCAAAACGCGTGTGTTTTGTAATTGTGTGGGTCGTAAGTAACTACGTTGATCCTTTGGATATGTTTGGATTTTATGTTGTGCTTAATAATGCATGTGTACGTATATGGCTTTATTTCAGTGTATTGCGGTTTGGACATGAGGTGATGTTAGTTGTTACTCATTTGAAAGGAGGTTGCGATGCTTAATGTTTTTTGGCTTGATAATCGATTATTGTTGTGTGATTGTTATATGTGATGTGCCTCCGGGTAGGATTGTTGAATCTCCGGGATCCATACTTGCTAGTATGGGTCGGGCGAGACCGTAGGGTTATCCAATCGGGTATGTCTTGCGGGGACTCCGAGGTTCGTGGCTTGTTAGCCCGATGCCGGGATAACTAGTGGGGTTATCATCGGGTATGTCTTGCGGGGACTCCGAGGTTCGTGGCTTGTTAGCCTGATGCCGGGATAACTTATGATTGTGATTTGGTTGTGATGTACGTGTCATGGGTTATCCAATCGGGTATGTCTTGCGGGGACTCCGAGGTTCGTGGCTTGTTAGCCCGATGCCAGGATAACTAATGGGGTTATCATCGGGTATGTCTTGCGGGGACTCCGAGGTTCGTGGCTTATTATCCCGATGCCGGGATAACTTATGGTTGTGATTTGGTTGTCATTTGTGTGTGATTTGTTTCGCTAGCCATCTCGGGATGGTCCTTCGAGGCCTCGAGTGGGATTCGTGGCTTCGTCCCGGTACTAGGCGATGCTTGTGTGTGATTATGCTGTGTTGACTTTATGTCCATCGAGGACATGTGACTTGGGCTTTTGGCCCTGTGAAATGTTGTCGGTTTTCTATTTGTGGAAACAAAACCTTTGGGCTGTGACCCCTGTTGATCTTTGGAAAGATAAGGATTTGATAATCCTAAGTTGTTTTCTATTAAAACTCCCGAGGGTATTTTAAACCATTTTACAAACCGTTCTCGTTATCTGTGATCTTTCGGATTTGGAAAGTTGTACTCAAACTCTTGCCTCGGAAGTATTCATTTCGTTGTATTTGAATCTTTAAGGATTCCTAGTTATTGTTATTCTTGGATCTTGAATTATATGGCTCGTATTTGCACTGTGTACTTGCACTAGCAAAACAGTGGAGTTTTGCTAACGCCTAAGTATTCGGGGGGTGGATGTCTGTTTTTGCATTCAGGTTTTGGGAGCATAACACAGGGTCGGCGCGAAGGATGATGAAAGATGATCGATACTAATCACATGAGGAACCGTAAGTTGAGAATTGGTCCAGTTGTACTTTATTTTCCGCTGCAGTAATTTTTCCCCGTTGTACGGGAGTTGTTGTATTTTGACCCCTGCGTGGGCATGAATTGTAATTGAGTTGTATGTTTTTATTGAAAGACCAAGTCGGTCTACTGAGTTATTGTAGCCTTAAAGGCATCGTCGAGTTGTTCGTCTGTTGTTACCAGTCTGGTAGATCCTTGAGGAAAGGTTCTACGGCGTGCAATATCCCTGAGCGGATTGGGGTGTTACAATGGTATACCAGTTGTGATTTTGTGATATCGTGATGAATTGATAACTGATTTGATTGCCAATGTAGTATTCCGAAATATTTATGGCAAATGATTTCTGATCGAGATGATTGTGTAAAATCGTATTTGTATATAATGTAGTGTAATTGTGTACTTGCACTAGCTATTCGAATGCTAACCCTTAAATGGGGGAAATGCGTCTTATGCATTTCAGGTACCGGAAGAGGTGAGGAGCAGGCACGGGATATGCACGCAAAGGATGGACTGGCATGATTATGAGGCTCGAGTCTTTATTTATGTTTGCTCATTTATACTGTTTGAGTATCGGAATATGACTGATTTTTATTAAATTCGGTTAAAGTCCCCTGCGTGGGCAATGATATGGTATTGACTTATATTTTCACGTACGTCTATTAAAATATTTTGGCCGAGGCCACGGCCCCATTTTACATTGATGATTGTGTCTTTGGTTTTTCATGTATGGAATGTGTGTCATGTGGTAGCCTGGTAGACCTCATGAGGGTTCTACGACGTGTAATGTCCCATTTGTGAATTGGGGTGTTACAGATGGCAGCTTAAGGAGTTTTCTTTTCGATATCTTGACGCGCATCTATCCACGATTTATGTATTGTTATTTCTATTACTGTACTCTTTCTCGTTTGTTTTTAATAAAAGCATTGATGGCAGCGTAAGGCGACTCTTCGTACTCTCTTAAAGCGCATCTAGGTTGTTTGTGTTATACTTTCGGGTATATATATTTTTTTTTATTGTTGTTTTGCTACACTTATTTCTTGCAGGTCCAAAAAAGGCTTGAGCGAAGCGTCGTCTTTCATAAACAGGAAAGACTTATTTAAACCCTTACTCCATTGTTCTTTTTACACAATAAGGATATTGTTTATCATTAAGTGCGGGGGGAGGTGTATATCTATATCTATATATATATATATATATATATATATTGTAACACCCCAATTCACAAATGGGACATTACACGCCGTAAATCCCTCGTGAGGTCTACCAGGCTAACACATGACACATAACCACAATGAAATCCCAAAAGATGCACTCAAAAGTAAATAAGGCCGTGGCCTCGGCCAAAACATTTCAACGGAGTACATAAAACATAAAGTAAATATCAATTCATTGTCCATGCAGGGGACTTAAACCAAGTTTAGAAGTAAACAGTCTAACTCCAGTACTCGACAAATGCAATGACAAAACATAAAAATACAGACTCGAGCCACATCATCAAGCCAGCCCATCCTTTGCGTGCATGTCTCGTGCCTACTCCTCAGCTCTCCCGGTACCTGAAATGCATAAGACGCATTTCCCCCATTTAAGGGATTAGCATTCGAATAGCTAGTGCAAGTACACAATTACACAACATTATATACAAATACGGTTATACACAATCATCTCAATCAGAAATCATTTGCCATAAATATTCCGGAATACTACATTGGCAATCAAATCAGTTTTCAATCATCACGATATCACAAAATCACAACTGGTATCCCGTGGCCGTACCCCTTAGTATCGACCCCCAGACATCCTGTCGAACACTCCGGGTGGAATACCACTTCTGCGGCCGTACCCCTTAGTATCGACCCCCAGACATCCCGTCGGAGACTCCGGGTGGAAGTTCAACCACACACGCACCCAAGTCCACTTCCGTGGCCGTACCCCTTAGTATCGACCCCCAGACATCCCATCGGACACTCCGGGTGGAAGGAAACACAACTCACGCACCCGATTACCACAATTCATCATTCATTTCGAAAACACATTATACATAACGAAATGTAATACATGTACTTGCCTCGGATAACACGACGTGAAGGAAAAACGGTGAACGGAAAGGTTTCGGTCCGAACAATCTTCACGAATCTGACCCTAACAATAATAGAGACTCAATCAACTACAATTCCACTGAGAAATCACGAATTAATCGACGTTCTACCCTAAGGGACAATCCGCCGAACACTATTGAGGCATAAAGTTCAAATTCGATCAACGAAGGGGAAAAACTTGGAATTTATCCGCTAAAGTTCTAGGAAAACATAACACCACGATTACCCAACTAATATTCATCATCAATCGAAGCAAAAACGAAAGGAAAAATGAATTATAGTCAAGAACCTTAAAATTAGGTATAATGACCAATTACCTCAATTCAACGATGGAATGGTGGAAGGAAGATGATTGATTCGTGTTAGAACGTCCAATTCCGAGTTATAAGATGCTAGAATGCAATATCTAGTAGAAATCGCCCAAAAACGCGATGAGGGAGTGGAGAGACGAGAGGAATGGTGAAAAATGGGGTCAAAACCCGTGTCTATCCTATATATACTGGACAGAACATGGCGCAACAAACGGCCCAAATGGCGCCCTGTTCAGCGCCGTATTGCGGGTCAGCGGACGACCCCTGTGCGACACGGCGCACAGACACGGCGCAAAATGCCGCGAGTCTTGCGCCGTTTCGCAAGGCAGCGGGCACCACTGGGCAACACGGCGCACAGACCCGGCGCAGAATGCCGCGGATCTTGCGCAGTTTCTCGGACAGTGATCGACCCCCTGTGCGACACGGCGCACAGACACGGCGCAAAATGCCGCGGGTCTTGCGCCGTTTTGCATGTCTGACGAGCGGCATTCGGGAAGACAACGCTACCAAAATCGAAAAAGACGATATCCAAAACACGATATGCCGACCCAACCGTCCGAGGAAAATACATACAACGAGAAACAATATCCAATAACCCAAAACGGTCTGAGGTACACAACCAAAATCGAACAAGGAACAAATTCCCTAAACTTATAGGAAATTACAAAAATGGCCCAAACATCTGAAAATCACGATACAACGTCGGATTAACAATCCGAAACTCACAACATGCTCTACTCAACCATACGAACTCATGGAAATAGGAAAATGACGAAATAGAACGAGTTTAACGAGAATCGAATACACATGCGATAAAATATAACTCAAGACGAAATTACGTGAAAACATCATCGAGACTCGTCCCAACGGAGAAACTCCAAGAACAAAATAGATTCAGAATTCCAAAACAGTGCCAAGCGAGTTGTCCGAAATGAATATACACCGAAAATAGAAATTACCAAAAATAAAAACACGGATATTACATATATAATAATATAAAAAAAGAGGTTGAAAAACACGGCACCATTTTCTTGAGAAAACGTTAGTGAACAAATCATTTTTGGGATGTTTCACTGGTTTTGATAATGGATTTGGATAAAGATGTATGAGATTCAGTGCACAACACCCTTTTTGTAAGTTTTGAGCCTTAGATCAATCCTTATATATATGCTCTATATTTTTTGTTGTGTGGTCAAACATATTGTGTTCATTCTAGAACTTGCTCATTTATACATTTCGAGACTACATTCATAAACTCTTGCATTAAGATGATAAAGGCAATTAGGATTAACCCCTTGTTGGCTTATATTTTCCCACCCATTACATTTTATCCTTAGAAGCCACATTGAGCCTTAGCCTATTCTTTGATCAAGCACATTACTTTAACCCTTATCCATTTTTGTTGATGACTCATCCATTTGCACCCCCTAGTCAAAGATTTAATTATGAACTATATGTGTGACAAATAGGGATCGATGTTTATAAGAGTATTGTGGAGATCAAGAGCTTTCGTTGAAATTGAAAGTGTGTGAAGTACATTGGAGTATTGAACCGGATAAAAATAAATATAAATGAAGGCAAAAACAAAGAACGGCCAGAAAAAAAAAGAAAAAAAAGAAAAATCTGGGAGGTCAAGTGCAAAAATAATCACTATGTATACATAAAATAGCAAAATAATCACTATGTATACATAAAATAGCACTTGAACTATCCCTTGAGTGATACATAATTCCTTCTAGAAGATCCATTGTATACTTTTTCTTACACAAGAGTATGACCTTGCAAGATGAATATTAGTACAGAATAACTTGGGGATGATGGTTTGAGAGTTTTCATTACAAAATAGGGGATGTTGATTGTTATTTGTAGGATTTGTTACGCATCTAAATTCACAATTGATCTTGGCTAGCAAACCTCATAATTTTCCCTTTATCCCACCCATACCCAAAGCCATGTTACAACCAAAAGAAAGACATTTTGATTTATGCATAAGTTTATTTTAAGTAGTGGAGATTTGATGACCAAGCATATGGTAATGACACATTATGCTTTGATATGAGTGAACTCTTATCGAATATTCCTTATATACACTTGAGTGAAGAGTAACATCCACTGTGAGGGTATTGAATCTTTTTGCGTTCGAATCTCAATGAAATTGTTAGAATTTGGTGCAGCATCCCATCTCACTTGGGCCATGATCACTTGTTTTCTCTTGATATAGGTTTTACCATGAATTTTTCAGCATCCAAATATTATTACTCCGGTATGAAATTTGCCCGAGGACGTGCAAAAGATAAGTGTGGGGGAATTTGTTTGGTATATTTTGAGTAATATTTTTATTAATATTTTATGTATATAATTGTGTGTTTTGCGTGATAATTTATCATTTTTACCATATAATTATATTATTTCATTTTGTTAGAATTTTCTATAATTTTGTGTCATTTTTGGATAATTAATCAAGAATTAAATTATATCTGCAGGTTAATCAACCGGTACAAGATAGATCAATTGGTTCAAAGACGATATTTTTACAAAATTCAAATATAGTCACGACTGGTCTCATTTTATTCGTCTCATCGGGACGATCGTTTTTAAAAAAAAATCATCCGAATCCGAGTTCGTATGAAGAAGTTATGACCATTCGAAGGACAATTAAATAGACGGACCATATTGCGCCATGTGTCAACACCGGATTGGACCAGAAATTCAACTCTCTGCTGATGTCATCCATGACATCACCACCCCTTGGCAGCCGTGAATTATTGAAATAGTGGGATTAAAATATTTAAAATTATTAGTTTATTAATTTTGTAGTAGTATAAATATGGATGAATGTGTAGTATTTTGGGGGGAGAAAAAAGAAAATAGAGAGAGTTATTGTAAGAGAAAAAAAAATATTGTGTAATAAAATTATATTTGAGTAATAATATTGTAAAATATTTATTTATTTGTGTTGTTATTATGAGCGAGTAATTTTCTTTTACTGGGGTTATGATGAAGCCATGTCTATATTATTATTAATATTTATATAATAATTCCAAATAAATGTTTTTAATGATTATGATTTTCGCTTCAATAGGGGAATATTATTTCATCAATTATATCACGTATTTTTTATAGTTATAAATTCCCCATTGCTTTGTGATTATTGATATTAGTTAATTTCTTTGATTATTTGTTTTCCATTAAATTGGATACATATAATGCTTAGAAATTACATTTTTCAAGTGAAGAAAAATCTTTGAATTATAATTTTGTACTTATTGTCAAATCTATAGGAAAATAATGAGATTGATTTCAGAATCTATTCCCTGAATTTCTTGGAATTAAATTATAAAATAAATAATAAATAGACATTGGTGGATTCTAAACCCTAGTAAATTATTTAAAATCAATTTATCTAAAATCTACTTAAAAATTACTGTTATTTGTTGCAATTATTATAACCAATCAAAAATCAAATTATTTGGGACTAGGTTAGAATTTAATATAATTTGGTTCAAAACGATAGGAATATATTTACTTCACTATCATAGTCCTCCCTGTGGAATCGACCTTGCACCGCATATCTACATCGAACGAATCGTGCACTTGCGAATATTAGACTAAAGAAATCAACAACAATTAGAATAATCATAAGTAGGGTTGGGACTTTTGAAACCGGGAACCGCGGAACCGATTCGAACTGCATTGGAACCGACGGTTCGGTTCGGTTCCTAGCAATAAATTTTTTTTTGGTTCGGTTCGGTTCGCGATTCCTGTCCATTTTAAAGAAGAACCGATTTGAACCGCAAGGAACCGCCCGAACCGCACCGAACTGGGAAATTGACCCTCTGAATATAATATAATATAATATATTCTTATTAAACATAATTAATATAATATAATATAATATAATATATTCTTAATAAAATAAAATATAATATAATATATTTCGTCCGAACCATACAAAATCGGTTCCGGTTCGGTTCGGTTCCTGCTCGGTTCGGTTCCTGTGCGGTTCGGACAAAAAAACTGGCAAAACCGAACCGCGAAAAAATTATGCGGTTCGGTTCCAGTTCCTGTATTTTTTTTCCTGAAACCGAAAAGTCCCAGGCCTAATCATAAGTCTTCAGAATGTGGATCTCAAGGAATATTTTATTCCTAGCTTTCCGGGAATCTTTCCAGCTTGTCTCCTTACGTCTGCATGTGGCTTTCCGTAATTGTTGACTTTCAACGCTTGCTGACGTGGACTGGGTGTCTTGAACTTGGCTGATATCTCTTGACTGAGAACTTATCTGATATCTCTTGGTTAAACCCGTCTGATGTGCGGTCAACCTTCTCTGCTGTAAACTTTTCTCATATATCTTGGTAGAAGTTCTCTGAGATAAAGTTCTCTGAGATGAAGTCCTCTGATCTGAAGTTCTCTGACCTGATGAATGTTCTCTGATCTGATGGTCAAACTTCAGCTGATATTTATGTTGACCATTTCTCGTCTGATAACTCGACTGCAGATAGGTTTTGGTCAAACCTCTCTGATGTTCTGCGTTGACCAAAAATTTCTCTGATAATGAACTTGCCTAAAAACTCCTCTGATAAATGGCAGTTCTATACTTAGTCGTATTCTTTACTGATCAACACTTAGCCTAAATTTTAAGGCCTATAGAAGATACTCATTCGGTTCTTCTTTACAATGTCAAGTACTTAGATACATATATTTGAATAAATCATAATACAGGGATGACATCATCAAAATCTAACAAGTATTCCTAATACTATAGTGCGCAACATTTCTCAAATTTCTTTGTCTTCCCATGATATGAATATTTTCCTCCTCAAATCCAATCTATTTAACAAAAAGGCAATTATATTTTTATTATTTGTTCGATATGTGATGGTGCCTGCCAAATTTCAAGGTGAGTGGTATTTTATACTTTTGTTACTTAAATTTTGATACTTAATGATAAATATGTTAAGTAGTAGTTAGTATCATCAAATCATGAAACTCAATCCATGGTTTGTTTATAGGATTCTTAATTTGTCAATCATGCCGCCATCTTTGGCTTTTCTATTTTGTTTTATTTTTCATCCTATTGTACAAGTTATGTTGAATCTTATTGAATCTTAAGATGGACTATGTCTGTCATATAGTTGAATCAGAGTGTAACACGAGATTTTGTGTTTTTTTTTTCTTTTTGCAAATATTATCGGCTGCTCAAGTTGGATGGGAAATATTCTGAAGCAAATTCGAGTTTGGTTTCTACATTTTGATTATTGGGGGAGATTCGGAATTTATGATTTTTCTTGGGTTTCTTGGTCGAAGTGGGGATGAATAGAGGAGGAAGTTAAATTATGAGAGTGAGAAGTTTAGATTTTTTTTCTTCTATAATTGAAATTGATTTATTTTCTTAACCAAATTTGCATGTTTTAGTTATGTGGTAAAGCATTCATATGGAGATTCTATTTTATACAATGACTCCAAATACGCATCACCTTTTCAAGTGTTGTTTTCTTTTTTGCGTTGCACAAGCAAAGAAAATCTACTCCTCGTCCGTATTCTGTTAACTATATGCGTTTGTGTGTGTATGTGTACGTGTGTGTATCTTTATGATAAATTGATATTGATATACATATTGGTAACTCATATAATCTTTGGGAATAAATTATGTATTTTTTTCTCATCATGTAAAATATGTATTTTTTTTTTCTCATCATGGAGTCACAAGGTTCCCATAATTTATCAAAGCTCTCAACATCCCTTCAATGACCCTGGAACTGTAATTCGAAGCAACTCATCAGACTGTCAATATGATTCCAACTCCTCTCAATTTAACCCACAAAAGCTTATGTTGCAAGCTAATTCATTCACTCAATTCAATCCATTAAGCTTCATCTCCAACATACCCTTTCTCTTAATTTAGTCTTTCTCAACTTTATTCCCACCAACAACAATTTGGATCCAAATTTTCTTTTCAATGGTTAATGAATCATTATTCCTAATGGAAGTTAAACTTTTGATTCTCTCCATTTTTTAATTCTCCAATTGAAGAATCAAAATTTTCATTCTCCTATAGCTTTTGATTCATTTACCATACATCAACCTAATTGGATGAATTCCCAAGTATAAATGTTGTAATCGACCGAACCCCTCTCATAATATCCTAATTATAGGGCTACTCCAGGGATCTGGAGGAGGATCAGGGTTAGATTCCTAGTATAACTCAACCTTTCATATTAAGTCATTCCTAATATGATTGAGTTTACTAACATCAATTCAATACAATAAAAAATTGAGCTCTTTATTTAAATATACTATTTTCCGTATTTAAGATATTAATGTATATTAATTAATTTAAGCTGCTCACAACTTTTATTAATTAATTGCTTATCCAAGAGTAGTACCATTCAAACCTTATTACTGTATCAGAATTAAACCCACCTGCAGGATTTAATATAATAATCATTCTCGAGCTCCTCAAGGAGACATCATCAACCAGCACGACCCGGAACATGATTTCTAGTTATAATATTAATTGTCATATAAATAATATTTTTGCCCAAAATACAAAGCATATTGAATCTATCACTGTGACTCTCATTCATGGTAAATCAAAACAATAATTGTAAATACATAATTAATATTATATACCATATTTAAGAAATAAAAATTATCCGAGATTTATATTTTTCTTACAGTCGGTACAGAAGAATCTATTTCACTGTGATCCAGTTCAACGTATGCAAATACGCTAATGTATGCTAATAGTCAAGACCGACTAATCTCAATTATACACTACAACCTTTCACATAATTTGTCTAATAATTATATAAGTCGTGAACTTTTATATTATTTTATAAGGCACTGATAATGTGATCTTCAGTGTGACACCAACACACCATATTATCTACAATACCAAATAAATAGACAATGCATTTGGAACCATAATGTGAACTAATATGCAAAACATGTGATAAAATATAATTAATACTCTCATAGGTAGTTACAAAGAAATGAGGTAATACAAGCATAAATCATATTTTGCAGTATACAACCCTAACTATATCTCACTTATACAAAAAATATGCTTTTAAGTATACTACTTTATTACATAACCTATCATATCTCCCACTTATACTCAAACCAATACTCCATTACACCGTAATCCCATTCCCTCGACACGCCCTTCAAAAACTTTTGAGGGCAAGCCTTTTGTGAGGATCAACAAGATTATCTTTCGATGCAACTCTGGACACAACTATGTCTCCTTGCTTTACGAAGTGTCATATGATATGGTACTTGCGGTTGATATGTTTACTTGCTTGATGGGCTCGTGGTTATTTGCGACTGCACCAATATTATCACAGTAAAGTGTATCTGGCAAGTCAGGAATCATATCTAAGTCCTGTAGGAAGTACTTGAGCCATACCGCCTCTTTGGCGCCTCAGAGACTGCCACATACTCGGCTTTCATGGTAGAGTCCGAGATGCATTTCTGCTTCACACTACTCTAGCTAATGACTCCACCTCCTACAGTAAACACATAACCTGAAATAGACTTGGACTTTTCTTTGTTTGCCGAAAAATTTGAGTCAGTATAACCCACTGAACAGGAGTCATCTGATTGATAAACTAGCAGGTAGTCCCTTGTTCTTCTCAGGTACTTCAGTATATGCTTGACAGCAGTCCAGTGTCTTGATCCAGGGTTTGACTGATATCTATAAGTCATGCCTACGGCATGATAGATATCCGGTCCAGTGGAGAGCATAACATACATTGGGTTTCCCACTGCTGAAGTATAAGGGACTAGCTTCATGTCATCTATCTCCTTTTGTGTCTTAGGATACATATCTTTATATAGATGAATTCCATGCCAGCAAAGTAGAAAATCTTTCTTGGAATTCTCCATGCTAAACTGCTTTAGCACTATATAGATGTAGGATGCCTGAGATAAGCATAACATCCTTTTATTTCGGTCATGAAAGATCCTGAACCCAAGGATGTGGCCTGCTTTTCCCAAATCCTTCATATTGAACTGCTTAGATAGCCATACTCGTATATCTGATAACTCATTCACGTTGTTTTTTGTCAGAAGAATATCATCTACATACAGTAAGAAAATACCAACATGTTTCCATCACATTTCTTATATACACAACTCTCACATAAATGAACCTCTTAAGCTTGCACACTAAGTGCTCTTCTCCTTCAGCAATGAATCCCTCTAGTTGGCGCATATAGATTTCCTTGTCTAGACTGCCATTCAAGAACAATCTTGACATCCATCTGCAAAATCTCCAGATCCAAATATGCAACTATAGCTAAAAGAATCCGGATTGACTTAAGCATAGCCACCTGCGAAAAGGTTTCATCATAATCGATGCACTCCTTCTGAGTATAACCTTTTGCTACAAACCTAGCTTGAAGGTTTTAACCTTCCCACCAACTCCTTTCTTTCGCTTGTAAACCCATTTACTCTCAATGTCTTGTACCCCATTAGGTATTTCTACTAGCTCCCACACTTGATTGCAATTCATAGATCTCATTTCTGATTCCTTTGCTACTTGTTAGAAGTCAGCATCTTCATCTTGGATTGCTTCCTTGTAGGTCCATGGATTTGATTCATCCTCACATGGGATTGAGTCTGAAGACTTTTCCACGCCTATGAATCGCTTCGGTTGATGAAGAACCCTCCCATTACGATGAGGCAAATCCTGAGTTGGTGTAGAAGTTTCAGAGTCGATTTGTGGTGCAGTGTTAGTTGGTGCTTGCACTATTGTTATAGACGGAGTCTCGCCCCTCAACTCTTCCAAAATTATTACTCTCATTGGCTTGTAACTTATCACATAATCCGCTTCTAGAAATCGGGCATTGGTGCTAATAATGACCTTCTAATCTTGGGTACTATGGAACAATCCACCCTTCATTCCTTTGGGGTAACCTATAAACACTCGCACTTCTGTACGAAGTGCCAACTTATCATCATCCTTATTCAGCGCATGTGCTGGAGAAACCCAAATCGAACATGTTTTAGCCTGGGCTTTCGTCTACTCCATAGTTCTGTAGGTGTTTTTGGAAGTGATTACGAAGGCACTAGTTTTAGTATATATGTCGTTGTTTCCAAGGCGTACCCCCATAATAAAATAAGTAAATCTGAGTAACTCATCATTGACCTAACCATTTCTAAAAGAGTTCGGTTCCTTCACTCAGCAACACTATTTTGTTGGGGAGTTCTCGGCACAGTGAGCTGGGACGTAATCTCTCATTTGCCAAGAAATTCAAAAACTTCCCACTAAGGTATTCGTCACCACGATCAGATCATAGTGACTACTATTTCCATGATGCTTCTCCATTTTAGTCTTGAAGTCTCTAAACTTGTCAAAGACTTCAGACTTAAATCGCATCAAATGGATGTATCCGTATCTTGAATAATCATCTATAAACGTGATGAAGTATTCGAAATCACCCCTAGCCTGGATGTTCATTGGACCACATGCATCAGTATGAACCTGTTGTGTCGAGATTTATATGTCTCGACTGGCGATCGCCTCAGAGACTGGACGACCGAGCCGGAGCCCAGCAGCCAAGGCTGATTGGCCGACCGAAGGTCCCAGGACAAGTCCCGGTGCCGAGCGATCGACATCTAAGACGATCATCTCTCGGTACTTGCCGATCGACCCCTGGTGACCGATCGATGCCGACCTCTGGTGATCGACCGAATGATGACTGCCTCATACCACGCGAAGCCATCGATCGTCCAGTCGGCAAAGGCCGAACCTCAAAACAGTACCCACGTGCAATTCCGAGACAAGATCCGCATTTCATGGATCATTGACCACAGCCTGTCAGCATCTTTCCACCAGCCGACAGACCCGCCGAAAGGTGTCAGTGGGACCGCCCGTGACTGCGACTCAGGACGCGTGCCGGCTCCTCATTGGACCGCACAGCTGGCTGCCAGCAGCAGCCGCAAGCTTTATGCAGACAGCCCATGTGACATAAAGACGATCGCCCCATTATTATATTGCACGAAAGGCGATCGCCCGCCAGAAAACAAGGCATCTCAGCCCCAATAAATAGAAGGCTCCCTGCACTTGGAAAACTCTCGAACTCCCTTCGGTTTTTCCCACAACTTGGCTTTCTCACTCTTGGCAATAACTATCTCTCGGCTCTTTCTTCTCTCTCAGCATCTCTTACACAGAAGGCGATCGACAGAGAGCAAGAACACCAAAGCTTCGCTCAAGAGTTAGATAAATAGGATCTTTTACACTCATTCTATTTAGATTCCTACATTAATACTTGTATCCACGAATATTTGTATTAATAACATCTCGCGAGAGCATTCAAGTTCGGGCCTAACAAACCCGGCAAATCTTGTGTTTTATTCACACCCCCACGGACGTGCTCTCGCAATTTGCTGTTGCTCGACCATTCCAGCAATATCTATCTTCGGATAATATTTCGGGCAACAACAATTGGCGCTAGAAGAAGGGGATCTAACCCTCATTTTTATTCCTACCGTCTTGAAGAACACTCACTGTTCTCCGGGACATATACCTGAAGAAACACTCACTGTTCTTCAGAGAAAGCTTTCAGAATCATGACTTCTACCTCCACGTCAAAGAAAGCCGATGGCCGATCCGCCAGACACCTCCTTCCATCTCAGTCCGAGCCACAGCCGATGGCGGAGGGTAGTCGCCGCGGTCCGAGACTCTCGATCCCGCCCCTGAGGGACGGCCTGCCTCGCTCGATCGGCCCAAACCTCGAATGATCGAGGAGGCCATGGCCATCCTACAGGAGCGACGGAGTGCTCTCGACGCGCCGCCCGCTATAACCCCCTCGGCCATCCGCCGCATGACCAAATGGAAGTACAAGGCATTACTGACCGAGCAATCGCCAGGAGGCTCCCATTCGCAAGAAGAGGCGCTCGCCAGCCGGGGCACCTCTGTTTTCGATCGCCTAGGCAGCGACCCATCTTGGCGACCGGGGCAGTCCGGCCCTAGCCACGAGACGACAGAGCTCGAGTCCGTCACCAGGAGCTCGACGTATCCGACTCCTATAAGGCAGGCCAGCCATCTGGCTCCTCCTCGCCAAAGAGCCGAGGTCGGCAGCAGCGGAGTCAGGAGATCCGTACACGATCGCCTCGACTCCCGTTCCAAAAGCCGATCCACGAGCGACCAAGCTACAGCGATGGGCGCGATGCAACGCCAGCTCGACGGCATGAAGGCTCTCCTGGAATCTGGGGCAGGCACCAAGAGCAAGATCGCCGGGCCGAGCGAGCCGCTCGCGATCCACATCGAGCTCGCCCCCGTGCAGCATAAGATCGCTCCTCCGCAAACACCTCTGTATGAGGGGAGATCAGACCCTGAAACTCACCTGAGCAAGTTCCACATCTACATGACCAGGTGTGGGGCATCAGACGCGACCAGGTGCCAAATGTTCCCTCTGATGCTGGACGACCTTGCCCACAGGTGGTACACCTCATTGCCGCCTCGATCCATCGGTTCCTTTAATCAACTGGCGAACGACTTCACAGCGTACTTCGCCGCCAAGGTCGCTCGGCCGGAAGGTCCCCATCGCATGATTCAGATCAGGCAAGGGGAAGAAGAGTCCGACTCGGACTACATCGATCGAGTAGATGAGATCGTCCTCAACGGCGAGCCCGTAAGCGATGAGATCGCCCTATACTCGGTCCTAGGAGGATTCCACGGTCTTTCGCCTATGTTCAGGCATCTTACGAAGGACCATCCCCCGACTTACGCGATCTTCCGCGCTAAAGCCGCAGACTTTCTGGCCAGGCAAAGGTTTCTTCTTAGCATATGAGCAGCGCGATCGGCGCCCGAACGAAGATCTCCAGTCTTCCAGCCCGATCGCCAGTATCAAGCAACATCACCAAAACCGGAGGACTCGTTCGCCATCTACAGTTCATCATCTAACATGGTGGACTACAATACGAGATCGCCTCCACCGCACAACGTACACCGTCGAAGGTCGGCATTTAGCATGACGATCTGAGGTGGAAGAGTGCAGCCATGGTCCTGGTGGTCGATGGAACCGACTGCTTAGGCCATGCAAGGTTCCTTTGGGCTGAGATCGCTCGCCCTTCGTTTAAATACGAGGTGGGCGTAGTCGAAGGACCCTCCAAATCAATCAGTGGACACGATCGCCCGCCCTCAAAGGTTCATCATCTAACATGGTGAACCCGGACAATGTGACGCGTCACTACCCCCGTCTCAACGTATACCGTCGAGGATTGCCATCTAACATGACGATCCGAGGTATAAAAGAGCTAACAAGCCACGGAAGTGGAGTTGATTTCCGACGACGCCCTGCGCAAGGACTCCTCTAGACCAAGACCGCACGCCCGTCGTTTAAATACGAGGCAAGGCACAGCCTAACAGAGGACCCTCATAATAAAATGAGCCACGAGACAGACAATGTCGCTCGCGCACAAGACATGGTCATGGAGTCGGTCCATCGAACTCCGCGACTGTGCACGATTCCTCAACGACGAAACTATCAAGTTTCTAAGAGGGATCGACAAAATTGTTTATTGCAGGTACAAGACCGAAGATAGCTAGCCAATCGACCAGATCGCCCAAGTCCGAAACCATAATCTGCTCAACGGATCGTCCCGTCTTCATCCTACACGATCGCCAGCAAGAACCACCTTACCACGTGTCTTCAACATCGGAGCAAGCTGGGGCAATTATTGTGTCGAGATTTATACGTCTCGACTGGCGATCGCCTCAGAGACTGGGCGACCGAGCCGGAGCCCAGCAGCCAAGGCTGATTGGCCGACCGAAGGTCCCA
The DNA here is from genome assembly GCA_033398695.1 of Orobanche coerulescens. NCBI lineage: Eukaryota > Viridiplantae > Streptophyta > Magnoliopsida > Lamiales > Orobanchaceae > Orobanche > Orobanche coerulescens. Next base: position 168,252,219 of record CM065811.1, read on the forward strand.
GGACAAGTCCCGGTGCCGAGCGATCGACATCTAAGATGATCATCTCTCGGTACTTGCCGATCGACCCCTCGTGACCGATCGATGCCGACCTCTAGTGACCGACCGAATGACGACTGCCTTATACCATGCGAAGCCATCGATCGTCCAGTCGGCAAAGGCCGAACCTCAAAATAGTACCCACGTGCAGTTCCGAGACAAGATCCGCATTTCATGGATCATTGACCACAGCCTGTCAGCATCTTTCCACCAGCCGACAGACCCGCCGAAAGGTGTCAGTGGGACCGCCCGTGACTGCGACTCAGGATGCGTGTCGGCTCCTCATTGGACCGCACAGCTGGCTGCTAGCAGCAGCCGCAAGCTTTATGCAGACAGTCCATGTGTCGCCCCATTATTATATTGCACGAAAGCCGATCGCCCGCCAGAAAACAAGGCATCTCAGCCCCTATAAATAGAAGGCTCCCTGCACTTGGAAAACTCTCGAACTCCCTTCATTTTTTCCCACAACTTGGCTTTCTCACTCTTGGAAACAGCTATCTCTCGGCTCTTTCTTCTCTCTCAGCATCTCTTACACAGAAGATGATCGGGAGAGAGCAAGAACACCAAAGCTTCGCTCAAGAGTTAGATAAATAGGATCTTTTACACTCATTGTATTTCGATTCCTACATTAATACTTGTATCCATGAATATTTGTATTAATAACATCTCGCGAGAGCATTCAAGCCCGGGCCTAACAAACCCGGAAAATCTTGTGTTTTATTCACACCCCCACGAACATGCTCTCGCAATTTGCTGTTGTTCGACCATTCCAGCAATATCTATCTTCGGATAATATTTCGGGCAACAACAGAACCAATACTAACACATGCTGAGCACGATTTCCCTGGGTCTTAAAAACTCTTTTGGTCATTTTACCTTCCAGGCAAGATTTACATATTGGAAATGACTCAACCTGGAGTTCATCCAGTGGGCCATCATCTACTAATCTTTGAATTCTTCTAAGGTTTATATGATTCAATCGTAAATTCCACATATATATTTGGTTTATGCTTGAAGGTCCTTTTCTCTTTTTAGGATTAGACAAAGTTAAGTGATTTACTTTTGTTTGTGGGAAGTTTGTGCAATATTAATGACATAGAGTCCATCAATATAGATATATTTGCGAATATATTCATCGTTTCTTCTAATAATAGCATCATCATCAAAAGAAACTGAATAACTATCACAACTTAATTTAGAAACTGAAAACTAAATTAATTCTAAAATCAGGTATCAACAATATATTATTTAAGACTAATATCTTATCACTAATCTTCAACCGCACGACCCCCCCCCCCCCAATGCTACAACCATAAGCCTAGAGTAATCGTACCTGTTGATGGTGGTCTCGCCTGTACTAGGCTGTCTGGTTACCTGAAAACCATGCAAGTCGAAACAAACATTATCAGTGGAGCCTTGATCAATTATCCACTAAGTGGTAGAACAAGCTGCCAAATATATTTTGACCACTAGTGCACGAGACATACCTTTATTAAGAGTAGGGCAGTCCGCTTCAAAATGTCTTTTCTGGCCGCACTTGTGGCATTTTTGCTTTGGATTTTTGTATGCATCACGCTGAGGAGCCTTGCTTTTCACTTTGAGGGGTGCCACTTGCTTCTGGCCCACTTGCTTCTGTTAGAAATATGCCCTCGAATGCCACTCAGAGGATGAGAGAGTGAATGCATTGTATTTTTATTATGAGTATTATATTAAATAACGCTTATTTCCATATTATTCTATATCACTTGCATTGTGATTTGGTATATAAAATAATAGTCCTTGCATTTGAGAGCAAACATTCCACTTCTTATGGATTAAGGAGATAGGCACTGGAAATGTTTAGGACTCGAATACTTAACTGGTTCGCAAGTCGATAAAACTTATGAGATAGGCACTGGAAGTGTTTAGGGCTCGAATGCTTAACTGGTTCGCAAGTCGATAAAACTTAACTGGGCAGTAAGTTTAGACGAGACTTGTATAACGTCTACTTTGACTTGTAGAGTGTCTGTCTTCACTAAGGGTTAGTGGGAGTACACATTATAGGTATGCTAATGGGATTAGTATACTCGAAACGACTCAACTCGATTCGATCACATGGATATCGCTCAGGGATTGTCAATGACTGAATCGAAAGATTGTGATAGGTATATGCGGACCTTTGACTTGCGGTTTCACTAGGAAATGTGCTTGTGACATTAAGTTAGTCATTAGAGTAGTTCGATCCAATCGCCAGAAGGTGGGGTCAACCTAGAAGTGCAACTTAGTAGGCAAGTATCAGTCTCTACTGAATACCAAGATATGATTCTTTCTCCTGTTAGTGAGCAGGTAAATGTCCTATGCACTTAATAGCAAATGAGATCATAAGTCCTTGACCAAAGCAGTTAGAGCTAGTTGTATTTGATACAAGAAAGCTCGGTGATCTCGATTTGTATTAACAAATGCATAGAGTCAAGTTACAATAGGGTTTGACTTTACCGTGACCCTAATACTTGACCGGGACATATGATTGAAGGGTTTATACAGATACAGTATTCACGACATAATGGTTTTGGAATGATCAGATCATTCGTTCTTAGTTGGGTTACGGTACGGAGCACTAGACTGGCTAAGTGTTACCCGTACTCCTTGGTTCCTCCCATTGCCGACTAAGAAGAACCTATGGAGTCGCGCATAAGGATATTTGATGGATAAAGTGTGTATTTATAATCTCTTTATTAATATTGGATATCTAATTTGATTTATTTGATAAATCATGCGGTTTTGTGAATTAAAATTAATTATCGGGTGATTAGTTTAATTCATAAATAATTATTTCTTGGAAATATATTAATAAAAATTTTGTATTTGATAAAATTAATCAATTGAATTAATTAATTAAGTAAAAATACATTTGAGATAAAATGAAGTGTACTTAACGGACTAGACAAGTGAACGTCCGATACATGAACCGAGTGGCTCGGCTCGTTTTTCTCACCAACCTAGTGTGGGCCTCCCCTCTCTTACCTTTTACCTTCCTCACTTGACTCCATGTGGTCTGTGGTGTGGTAGGGTGGAAGACATCTCACTTGTAGACAAATGAATGAGATATCATTAGTTGTTTATTTGATTATTTTATGTATTATATATGTAATGATCATAATACACCAAGAAGTGAAGAAAACATCACCTCATTCTTGAAGGAGTCCCGCCGTGAGTTTTGTGAGAGAGAGAAGAAAATTAATTATCTTGTTCATCTTTGAGAGAAAGAAAAGGAAGAAGAGAAGAGAAGAAAAATATTGTGCTAATTCTTAGCCGTGTTCTTCGCAAATGAATTGATATATTATTTTTCCAATCAATATCCGACGCGTGATAACGTAGAGAAACTCGGCATCTTGAGTGTTTTGATCATTCATCAAGCTACAACGAATTGGATCTGTGTTCGTGTTGGTGACCGGAACGACCCAAGCTTGGCTCAAGAATTTTTCTTCAAAGAAGATATTATCAAAGGTCTACGAGGGTATGATCTATTAATTTTATCTTCGTCATTTTATATTCGTTTATATGATGCTTTATCGATCCGTTTGGGGTTTAGTTTTATCCGGTTGGACCAGTTTATTTTCCGCTGCGTATCTCGATTTAATCACCGAACCCAACAGTGGTATCGGAGCGAGGTCTACGCGATCGTATATTCGATATTTGCATTTGGAATGCTTGGTTATTTTTTGTGATTTAGAATCATAATTATTTTAATTGTTAATGTTTAATTGTTCATCTAAAAATTGTTTTTTCATGATTTTATATTACAATATAAATCTATTTTTCTTTTAAAAAAACTGATTTAATTGTGTAATATAAAAATTAGAAAAATATTATTTTTGAATTCTGGACGAAAAGACAAGCCGAAAAAATGGTCGGACCCGGCAGCTCGGGGTTGCCGGATCGCCCGACACAAGCCGCTGCCGAGAGGAGCAGGCGCTATGCCTGCAGGGCCGCTTTGGTTGGCAACAGGCCGTGAGCTTGGCTCGGGCCTTGTGTTTTCCGACTCCGATTTCATTTTTCGTTCGATAAATTAATTTCCCACAAATTAAATTAAATTTAGTTGACTAAAATATAATTATGGTAATTTTATTTTTAAGGGAATTAATTTAATGAAATATTTATTTTGTTTGGTACAAATTAAAATTAACAGTTGGGTGAATTAATTGGATTAATTCTAATAGTTGGATTAATTTTATATTGATTGGATCAATGTTTGGATTAATTATTATTTGCCATTTATTTTAATGCAACAGTTGCATTATTATTTGAATGGTGATGTAGTTCATGGACTTAGTTTATTGGATCTTTATTCGATGGGGTTGTAATGGCCGTTTTGAGCCGATTTAATTTTTTTAGTAAATTTGTATAGGATGTAAATTTTATAATGTAATAAATTAGCTATGACGAAGACCCGAGGATGAACCACTATGAAGACGAAGATTCAAGACTTGTAATTAGATTACTTGTATTTTTATCGAGTCGATGAAGACTCGGTGCTTAGGAACGGTCCATGAGCTGTATGTTGTTAGTTTTAGATTATGTATGTTTTCATATTGTATGACATACAAACAAACCGACAAACCGCACTTATAAACAGATTAATGTGTAAAGTGTAACATATAATCGCATTAAACTCCCACTTAAAAACACTAAGTTATAAAAGGTTACGAGGTTTCGTACCCTCCGTCAAACTCATGGAAAATTTAAATCTAAACTGGAAAATTATTCTTCCGAGTATGTCGGGGTAATATTTTTGGGGAAGGTTGATAAATTCCTAGAGTGTGTTAGATGCCTTTAGTTGTGACAAATCAAACCCCTAGAAACTGTATGGGTTGCCGAGTAAGATTCAATTGTCACAGTAATAGGAGTTGGCGGTTTAAACTTAGATAGTTCAGCGAGCTATAGAAACCGAATGGGTTGAGGGCAAGTGAACTAGGGGCAAAAGAAGATCGAATCATCCATTAGATGTGTTGGTGTTAGACACCACTTTATAAAGAATGATATAATAGAAACCGAATGGGTTGCCCTCTATTAAACTTTATAAAGAACTCGATCACCACTACGAAGTCAATCGTGACTTCCGGATTTCACATGGGAGTGTGTAAATGTTGATAAAATAGTGGAAGCCGAGTTATGAATAAAGAAAGTTCTTAAATTCTTTACTCGGATCATATTTAAACAATCACTACCGAATCTTAATTATTCTATATAGTTAATTAACATCTCTCGATTTGACTATTAACCCACTCGCAATTCTACTTGAAAAGAACACTCTAACTGGACCCAACTTTGTGGACTCGCTCCAGAATCTGAGGATAGTCCCCAGTATGGAGACGTTGGGATACGTCTTAGAGGCGGACATCCCACCGGCTCTTGCAAGGACCAGGGCTAATCAGGAAGAAGTTGATGCTCATGAAAAATGGGTTAAAGATGATGTCAAGGTCCGTGCTTTTATGATGGCCTATGAGCTTCAGAGAGTCCATGAGAAAATGCCCTCTTCAAGCGCGATTCTGGCACATCTGACTGAATTTTATGGGGAGCACAGTAGAGCTGCTCGGTATGAGATATCGAAACAGTTATTTAGTGCTCGAATGAAGGAAGGAGAGAAAGTTGGGGACCACGTCCTCAAAATGATATCTATGATCGATAGACTGTAGGCTCTTGATTTTAGTATGCATGTTTCTCTCCAGACCGTCCTCATTCTTCAATCACGTCCTGACTCCTTCACTCAATTTTGTCATGAACTTTAATTGCAATGAGATTGCATGTAATTTAAATGGGCTAATGAACAAACTGAGCACGACACAGTCTCATATAAAGACTAGGCCGAAGGAGACTGCTCTTGTAATTTCTTCAGGGCCTTGGAGGTCCAAGAACAGTAAGAAGAAAGGGAAGAAATAGTTCAAGCCAAAAGGTGGGATACAGAAAGATAATGGCAAGTCCCAATGGTTCAAAAGAGCAAGGGGGACAAGAAAATGGAAGTATGCCTCAACTGCGGTGAGCTAGGACACTGGAGGAGGTACTGTCCAAAACTTGAGCGTAATGCACCTTCAGGTATGAAACTACTAGTTTTGGAAACGAATTATTCTGTAACTGTTTATTCTACTTCTTGAATAATTGGTTCTGGTGCGAGTTCTTGGATATGTACAATGAATCAGGATCTGGAACAAAGTAGAAATCTTAGAGTTGGAGAAGTGATGGTGACAGTCGGCGGTGGGCAAAGTGTCGAGGCTACTGACCACTTATGTTGGATTTAGAATCCGGTTTTATTCTTACTTTAGATGATGTACTTGTTTTGTCCAAGGGGCATAAAAATATTATATCAATTCCGGTCATGGATCGAAAGGGATTTCACTTCTTTATTGGAGATGGGTCCTGTCAAATTTATTTTAGAAATAAATTGGTTGGTAATGCTACATTATTAAATGGCTTATACCATTTGAATCTAAAGAATAAAACAATTATGAACACTATAACTAGGAAGCGTGGTAGGAATGAAACAAACCAAGCACTTAAGTGGTATCTTAGACTTGGTTATATCGGTTAGACTAAGGTTCATAAAATGGAGAAAGATGTGCTTACGGGTCCATTGGGATCAGATCCCTATCCAACTTGTGAATATTGTCTTCAAGGCAAGATGACTAAGTTAACCTTCGCGGGGACTTTTGAAAGAGCTGATGAAAAAATTGGATTGATCCATACCGACGTCTATGGCCCTTTTGAAGTGGCACGAGATGGCATTCATTATTTCATTACATTCACTGATGACCATATTAGGTATGGATTCATGTACTTAATAAAATATAAATCTGAAGCTTTCGATAAATTCAAGAAATTTAAAACTCTAGTTGAAAACCAAAAAGGTAGTCGTGTTAAGACTCTTCGGCCAGACCGAGGTGGCGAGTACATGAGTACCGAGTTGGATGAGTTCTTAAAATAACTAGAAATAGTGTCACAATTCACCCCTCCATCTTACAATTAAATGGTGTATCAGAAAGAAGGAACCAAACTTTGTTGGACATGGTTCGCTCCATGCTTAACAATACTGATCTACTGATTTATCAGTGGGGTCATGCACTCATTACTGCTGCGCATATCTTGAACATATGTCCTTCCAAATCCATTCCTAAGACTCCAGATGACATGTGGAGAGGTTGGAAACTAAGTCTTAATCAAATTAGGATTTGGGGATGCCCTGCTTATGTCAAGAAGACTAAAGTAGAGAAATTGGAAGCTAGGTCTGTGAAAGTTCATTTCATAGGATATCCAGGGGATTTCATGGGATATCTATTCTATATGCATGAAGATCATATGAATCATCGTTGCTTTAAAATCACACTTCCTCGAAGATGAGTTCATTCAGGAAGGAGGCGCAGGTAGAAATATTTCTATGGAAGAAATAAAAGAAACCCCAAATGAGACACATGTGCAAGATATTAGAGATGTTCAGAAATACAAACATAACCTCGCAAGTCTGGTAGAACTTCTCAATTACCTGAGAGGTATGGCTATCTGCATCAAGAGAAACTGGGTGTCCATGATATGACAGAAAGTAGTCAAGAGAATGATCCTTCTACATACGATCAAGCGATGGTAGATGTTGACTCCGCCAAGTGGCAAGAAGCTATGGAAGATGAGAGAGACTCAATGCATGTTAATCAAGTCTGGACTTTAGTAGATCGTCCTAAAGGCATGGTGCCTATTGGAAACAAATGGATCTATAATAGAAAGACTGATGGAGATGTCAAGGTTGATACCTATAAGGCGAGGCTTGTGGAAAGGGTTATTCCCAAAGAGAAAGAATCGATTACTTCGAGACCTTCTCTCCTGTAGCTATGATTAAGTCTATTCGCATGATGCTCGCCATAGCAGCCCACTTAGGTTTATGAAATATGGCAAATAGATGTGAAAACATCATTCCTAAATAGATTCCTCGAGGAGGAGATTTACACGGAACAGCCTAAGGGATTCATATCTGAAACCAATATTCATAAAGTATGCAAACTTCAGCGTGCCATTTATGGACTGAAGCAAGCTTCATGAAGTTGGAATCTTAATTTTAAAGAGACAGTCAAAGAGTTTGATTTTGTCCAAAAATAAGGGGAGTCCTGTATTTACAAGAAGGTTAGTGGGAGCAAAATTGTGTTTTTAGTACTATATGTAGATGACATTATACTTATAGGAAACGACGTATGAATGCTCAGTTCTGTGAAAGCTTGGCTTTCTAAAGAGTTCTCAATGAAAGACTTGGGAGAAGCTACCTATATTCTGGGTATTCGCCTCTACCGGGATAGAGAGAAAAGAATGTTAGGTATTTTCCAAGCCCTCTATATAGAAAAGATTCTGAAGCGGTTTAGGATGAAAAATTCTAAAAGATGGTTCCTACCTATGCGACATGGCATAAAACTTTCCTTAGAGATGTGTCCTCAAAGTGAGGAAGACAAAAAAGAAATTAGTAATGTGCACTATGCTTCGGCAGTGGGTAGCTCATGTACGCTACGATATGCACTAGACCGGACATTGCCTATGCTGTGAGCGTAGTAAGTCGGTTTCAGTAAAATCCAGGACAGGAACATTGGACTGCTATGAAGAACATTCTTAAGTACCTGAAGAGGACAAAAGACTTGGTTCTTACATACGGCGATGGGGAACTTAAAGTGATGGGTTATACGGACCCAGATTTTTCGGGAGACATGGATGCTCAGATGTCCACATCAGGCTATATCTTTACTCTGAATGGTGAGGCAATATCTTGCAGAAGTGCAAAGCAAAGTGCGACTGCAATTTCCACATGTCGATCCAAATATCAGGCACCTATGGAAGCTGCTAAAAAGGCGTTTTGGATTAAGAAGTTCACTAAGGAACTTCAAGTGGTACTTGACTCAGATCGACCCGTGATGCTGTTTTTTGACAACTATGGAGCTGTTGCGCAGGCTAGGGAGCCTAGGGCTCACCACAACACCAAATATATTGAGAGAAAGTATCATTCTGTTAGAGAAATGGTTCATAAAGGGAACATTACACTGCAGAGAATAGACACAACAAATAACGTTGCTGATCCGCTTACCAAGCCACTATCTCAGAAGGTCTTAGAGAGACATATGGAGAGTATGGGTATTAGATACCATAGTGTGTGGCATTGAGTGCAAGTGGGAGATTGTTAGGAATATGCCCTCGAATGCCACTCAGAGGATGAGAGAGTGAGAGTATTGTATTGTAATTATGAATAATAACTTAAATAAGGCATTACTTATTTCTATATTATTATATACCACGAGCATTGTGATTTAGTATATAGAATAATAGTCCTTGCATTTGAGAACAAATATTCCACTCCTTATGGAGATAAGGAGATAGGCACTGGAAGTGTTTAGGGCTCGAATGCTTAACTAGTTCGCAAGTCGATAAAACTTAACTGGGCAGTAAGTTTAGACAACACTTGTATAACGTGTACTTTGACATGTAGAGTATTTGTCTTCATTAAGGGTTAATGGGAGCACACGTTATAGGTATGTCAATGGAATTATTATACTCAAACACGACTCACCTCGATTGGGTTCACATGAATATCACTCAGGAATTGTCAATGACTGAATCGAAAGGTTGTGATAGGTATACGTGGACCTTTGACTTGAGGTTTTAGTAGGAGATATGCTTGTGACATTAAGTTAGTCATTAGAGTAGTTCGATCCAATCGCCGGTTGGTAGGGTCAACCTCAAAATGCGACTTAGTGGGCAAGTAGCAGCCTCTACTGAATACCAAGATATGATTCTTTCTCCTGTTAGTGAGCAGGTAAATGTTCTATGCGGTTAATGGCAAATGAGATCATAAGTCTTTGGCCAAAGGAGTTAGAGCTAGTTGTATTTGATACACAAGAGCTCGATGATCTCGGTTTTCATTAACAGAATGTATAGAGTCAAGTTACAATAGGGTTTGACTTTACCGTGACCCTAATACTTGACCCGGACATATGATTGAAGGGTTTATACATATACAGTATTCACGACATAATGGTTTTGGAACGATCCAATCATTCGTTCTTAGTTAGGTATGGTACAGAGCACTAGACTGGCTAAGTGTTACTCGTACTCCTTGGTTCCTCCCATTGCTGACTAAGACAGACCTATGAAGTCGCGTACAAGGATATTTGATGGATAAAATATGTATTTACTATCTCTTCATTAATATTGAATATTAGATATCTAATTTGATTTATTTGATAAATCATGCGGTCTAATGAATTGAAATTAATTATTGAGTGATTATTATAATCCATAAATAATTATTTCTTAGAAATATATTATTATAATTTTTTCCAAGGGGCATAAAAATATTGTATCAATTCCGGTCATGGACCGAAAGGGATTTCACTTCTTTATTGGAGATGGGTCCTGTCGAATTTATTTTAAAAATAAATTGGTTGGTACTGCTACATTATTAAATGGTTTACACTATTTGAATCTAAAGAATAAAACAATTGTGAACACTATAAATAGGAAGCGTGGTAGGGATGGAACAATCCAAGCACTTAAGTGGCATCTTAGACTTGGTCATATTGGTCAGACCAAGGTTCATAAAATGGAGAGAGATGGACTTACGGGTCCATTGGGATCAAATCCCTATCTAACTTCTGAATCTTGCCTTCAAGACAAAATGACTAAGTTGCCCTTCACCGGGACTTTTGAAAGAGCTGCTGAAAAACTTGGATTGATCCATACCGACGTATGTGGCCCTTTTGAAGTGGCACGCGATAGCTTTCAGTATTTCATTACCTTCACTAATAACCATACTAGGTATGGGTTCGTGTACGTAATGAAACATAAGTCTGAAGCTTTTGATAAATTCAAGGAATTTAAAGCCCTACTTGAAAATAAAATAGGTAACCGTGTTAAGACTCTTCGGTCAGACGGAGGTGGTGAGTACATGAGTACCGAGTTTGATGAGTTCTTAAAAGAACTAGGAATAGTGTCACAATTCACTCCTCCAGCTGCTCCACAATTAAATGGTGCACCAGAAAGAAGGAACCGAACCTTGTTGGACATGGTTCCTTCCATGACTAACTATACTGATCTACCTATTCATACACTCCTTAAAGCTGCACATATCTTGAACAGATGTCCTTCCAAATCCGTTCCTAAGACTCCACATGAGATGTGGAAAGGTAGGAAACCAAGTCTTAATCACATTAGGATTTGGGTATGCCCTGCTTATGTCAAGAAGACTAAAGTAGAGAAATTGGAAGCTAGATCTGTGAAAGGTTGTTTCATAGGATATCCAAGTGATTCCATGGGATATATATTCTACATGCACGAAGATCATAAAATCATCGTTTTTTTACAAACACACTTCCTAGAAGATGAGTTCATTCAGGAAGGAAGCGTAGGTAGAAATATTTCTTTGGAAGAAATAAAAAAAACACCAAATGAGACACATGTGCAAGATATTAGAACCGAACCTTCTGAAATACAAACACAACCTCGCGAGTCTAGTAGAATTTCTTAATTACCTGAGAGGTATGGCTATCTGCATCAAGAGGAACTGAGTCTCCAGAAAGTAGTCATGAGAATGATCCTTCTACATATGACCAAGCGATGGTAGATGTTGAATCCTCCAAGTGGCAAGAAGCTATGGAAGATGAGAGAGACTCAATGCATGTTAATCAAGTCTCGACTTTAGTAGATCATCCGTAAGGCATGGTGCCTATTGGAAACAAACAGATCTATAAAAGAAAGACTGATGGAGATGTCAAGGTTGATACCTATAAGGCGAGGCTTGTGGAAAGGGTTATTCCCAAAGATAAAGAATCGATTACTTCAAGACCTTCTCTCCTATAGCTATGATTAAGTCTATTCGCATGATGCTCGCCTAAGGAATTCGTATATGAAACCAATATTCATAAAGTATGCAAACTTCAGCGTGCCATTTATGGACTGAATCAAGCTTCGCGAAGTTGGAATCTTCATTTTAACAAGACAGTCAAAGAGTTTGATTTTGTCCAAAATGAAGAGGAGCCCTGTATTCAGACATTCTACTTATAGGAAATGACGTAGGAATGCTCAGTTCTGTGAAAGCTTGGCTTTCTAAATAGTTCTTAATTAAGACTTGTGAGAAGCTACCTATATTCTGGGCATTCGCCTCTACCGGGATAGAGCGAAAAGAATATTAGGTCTTTATCAAGCCCTCTATATAGAGAAGATCCTGAAGCGGTTTAGGATGAAAGATTCTAAAAGAGGATTCCTACCCATGCAATATGGCATAAAACTTTCCTTTGACTTGTGTCCTCAAAGTGAGGAAGACAAAAAAGAAATGAGTAAGGTGCCCTATGCTTCAGCAGTGGATAGCCTTATGTACGCTATGATTTGCACTAGACCGGACATTGCCTATGCTGTGAATGTAGTGAGTCGGTTTCAGTCAAATCCAGGGCAGGAACATTGGGCTGCTGTGAAGAACATTCTTAAGTACCTAAGGAGGACTAAAGACTTCGTTCTTACATACGACGGTGGAGAACTTAAAATGATGGGTTATACGGACTCGGATTTTTCGGGAGACATGGATGCTCAGATGTCCACATCAGGGTATATTTTTACTCTGAATGGTGGGGCAGTATCTTGGAGAAGTGCAAAGCAAAGCTTGACTACAATCTCTACATGTCAAGCCGAATATCAGGCAGCTACGGAGGCTGCTAAAGAAGCTTTTCGGATTAAGAAGTTCACTGAGAAACTTCAAGTGGTTCCTAATGCAGAGAAGCCCGTAACGCTGTTTTGTGACAACGGCGGAGCTGTTGCGTAGGATAAGGAGCCTAGGGCTCACCATAACACCAAACATATTGCGAGAAAATATTATTTTGTTAGAGAATAGTTCAAGAAGGGAATGTTATACTCAGATAGTAGACACAACAAATAACGTTGCTGATCCGCTTACCAAGCCACTATCTCAGAAGGTCTTAGAGAGACATATGGATAGTATGGGTATTAGATACCATAGTTTGTGGCATTGAGTGCAAGTGGGAGATTGTTAGGAATATGCCCTCGAATGCCACTCAGAGGATGAGAGAGTGAGAGGATTGTATTGTTATTATGAATATTATATTAAATAAGGCATTTATTTTTTCTATATTATTGTAAATCATAGACATTGTGATTTGGTATATATAAAATAATAGTCTTTGCATTTGAGTGCAAACATTCCACTTCTTATGAAGATAATGAGATAGGCACCGAAAGTGTTTAGGACTCGAATGCTTAACTGGTTCGCAAGTCGATAAAACTTAACTGGGTAGTAAGTTTAGACAAGACTTGTATAACGTGTACTTTGAATTGTAGAGTGCATGTCTTCACTAAGGGTTAGTGGGAGCACACATTATAGGTATGCTAATGGGATTAGTATACTCGAACACGACTCAACTCGATTTGGTCACATGGATATCACTCAGGGATTGTTAATGACTGAATCGAAAGATTGTGATAGGTATACGAGGACCTTTGACTTGAGGTTTCAGTAGTAGATGTGCTTGTGACATTTAGTCATTAGAGTACTTCGATCCAATCACCGGAATGTGGGGTCAACCTCGAAATGCAACTTAGTGGACAAGTAGCAGTCTCTACTGAATACCAAAATAGGATTCTTTCTCCTGATAGTGATCAGGTGAATATCCTATAAAATTAATATAAAATGAGATAATAAGTCTTTGGCCAAAGCAGTTAGAGCTAGTTGTATTTGATACAGGAAAGCTCGGTGATCTCAGTTTGTATTAACAAATACATAGAGTCAAGTTACAACAGGGTTTAACTTTACTGTGACCCTAAAACTTGACCGGGACATATGATTGGAGTGTTTATATGTATACAGTATTCACGGCATAATGGATTTGGAATGATCCGATCATTCGTTCTTAGTTGGGTTACGGTATGGAGCACTAGACTGGATAAGTGTGTTAGGAATACTTGTTAGATTTTGATGATGTCATTAATATAAAATCAAATGTTTATTACTTGGCAAAATGTAAGAAAGAACCAAATGAGTATCTTCCATAAGCCAAAATATGTTAAGTATAAAAACTTGGCAAAATGTAAAGAAGAACCAAATGAGTATCTTCTGTAGGCCAAAAATTAGTTAGGCTGAAAAACGGCAAAGTACTAAGTACAGCTTAGTCCATCAGAGAGGAACAATGAGTCCAACAGAGTAGCTCCGTCAAACAAAATTTATCGAGAAGTTTGACTGATCGCTGAGGTACCTCGGGAAGTCACCCGGATAAGTCACAAGCAAGGAATAAATGAGAGGACTGTCACAGAGATGTTAGCTGCATATCAGCCTACTCGAAGGCAGCCAAATACTCCAAGTCCACGTCAGCATGCGTTGAAAAGTCAAGTATTACGGAAAGCTCACATGCAACGTGAAGAGACAAATTGGAGTGATTCCCGCAAGAGATATGATTTAAATAAATCATCCAGACCCACCTTGAAGACTTTAATTCTTTTATATTCAAAAGATTCGGCGCTCACATGCAGAAGTCTTCACAACGGTCGGAAGATAAAATTAAATAATGGAAATCCAGCCTTGCAAATGTTCAGAAAGATTAAACAATGAAGTCTCCCTCCAACGGACGGATTTGTTCAAAAGATTTGCAACGGCTACAAGGAAAAAGCTCAGAGATCATGACCTATATATATCCGGAGATTTGAAGCTGAGCAACTACCGGTGCGAACAGACATTCTAGCGATCAAAGCAATCAAGCAATCTAAAGCAATCAATAGCATCGTGAAAAGAGCAGATCTAAAAGTTCATACTTAAGGAAGCTCTTAAGTTGGAGAAGACAAAAACTCTTGTCTATAATCTTGAGTACGGGGTACTTCACTGGTTGAAGTAAGAGACTGTAAAGGCATCCGAGGATCGAGGATCAAGAGGTGCAAGGCAGTCAAGTGTGTACAATGGCACGGATTTCCACTGGTTGGAAGCTGTTGTAGTGTGGTTTGAATCACTGTAATATTTATCACTGGTTTAAAATTATAGTGAATTCATATCCAACTGGTTTGGAGAAAAGTGGATTAGTAGAGGATTACCCCACCTCTGAGACCACTATAATTGCCTGCGTTATTTACTGTTTTACTGCATCATACTTTAACTGCTGCATACATTGTTAAGTGTTTCATTAAGTTGATTTCTATTCGTCATCAGCTGACTTCCGCACATATCCAAGAACAAACGACTCCAAGTCATTTGTTTAACTATCAGCTGAAGAACTCACTCTTCGTGAAAAAGAGTTCAAGAGTTTCAACAAGTCTATTCACCCCCCCCCCTCTAGACTTGTTCCTGGACGACTTGTGACCTACAAGTGGTATCGGAGAGGTTGGTTCATTTATTTCACGAACCAGATCTATATCAGATATATATATCTTTACTCTCACTTTATAATGGAACACATGCACTCTAGACTCCCTGTGTTTTCAGTTGACGAGTATGATCTGTGGAAGATAAGGATGCAGGCACACTTATCTTTAATTCATGACGACATGTGGTGCATCATTGAAGACGGTCCATTTATCTTTGAGAAGGACAACACAGCAGAGGAGATCGCAGCAGGGAGGCCAGAAAAGATTCCTAAGAAGAGGACGGAGCTGACTCCCAAAGGAGAAAAGCTGGCCAATCTTGATACCCGGGCCAGAGATGTGTTATATCAAACTCTTGACAAATCCACCATGGTCAAGATCAAGAACTGTAAGAATGCCAAAGAAATCTGGGACACATTAGCCCTAATGTGTGAAGGAACGGAGCTGATCAAGGAAAACAAGCTGTCAATTGCTATCCAAAAATTTGACAACTTTAAAATGAAGAATGGTGAATCCATAGATCAAGTGGACACAAGGTTCACTGAAATTATCAATGAGATCAACTCCCTGGGCAAAACCTATGGCAACAGGGAAATGGCACTAAAGGTCCTCAGATCGCATTTGCAGCCGAGTCTCCTGCCAAGAGCCTATCTGATGTGAAACCTCCAAATCCACTAGATTTTGAGGAAGAAATGGCTTTCATAATGCAAAGGTTCAGCAATTTCAGAAAGAACTACTCCAAGTACAAGAAAAATTACAAAGAGAATCCAAGAAGGAACCAGAAGGCTGGAAGCTGGAAAGTAGAATGCTACAACTGTCACAAAATAGGACACATCCAAATGGATTGTCCCAAGCTCAAGAAGGACGAAACCAAGAAGGAGGTGGGCAGAAAGGAAGATAGAAGAAAGGCCCTCATCGGAGAAGACCAGGAGCATGTCGAATCAAGCAGCAGTTTCTTTTCTGATGAAGACGAGGAGTATGATTGCCTGATGGCAAACCTAGCTGATGAAGAGGTAACTTCTAAACCCACCGGTTCAAATAATATCTCAGCCATGTCACAAGATATGGATCTACATGAATCGGTAAATCAGTTATTTAAAGATTTTGAAACACTCAAATCTGCACACCAAGTCAGATCACAGAGAAGACTCACTGCAAGATGAGAATAGCGGTGAAAAATGATTTCAAAACTCACCTAGATCTGAATAAGGTTGAGACAACTTGGTGACTTTAAGAACCAGGCAAATGTTAATACAATTGAGATAGATCGGCTAACCATTTTACTTAAAGAAAAATCACCGCACTTGCTCATGCCAAAGCCGAGTTTACTAAGTAGCTCGGATAAATAAAACTCGGGCGCAGGAAATAACCTCCCTGAAGGCGTCTTCAACTCTGGGAGAATTGTGTACTTATAAAAGGTCACTATATACCAAATCAGGCCTTGGATATGATTCCCACACTCCCTCTAGTTACGAAACCAAGTTTATCAAGGGAGAAACAATAGTCTCGATCACGAGCCCGTATATAAATCGATATTCAAAAAGCAACAATTAAGTCAAACGTCTAGCCGCAAATGTTACACCGCATACCACCTAAACAGCGACTAGGCGGGCCTGCAAAAGCAAGAAATTGCATAACACGCCCACTATTACCAACAACTCCCAAAAATAGATTTCATAATGGGAGGGGCGATGGAAACCTCAAGGTTATCCTAATTACCAAAATGAACAAGTGTGGAGACCACAAAGATTTAATAAATGGTCTCGGCTAGATTTAGATATGGCCCACACTATCAAAATTTTGAGGAATATCCTAGATACAATCCAACCAGAGATTCAGACCTCGACCACAGACACCTTATGAGGGTTATAATAATAATAATAACAATTTCTATAATCCCGGAGAAATCAATTCTCCAGAAACCAACTAACCCCAAAGGACCCACACAAATTTGGGTACCTAAATCTCGCTTGTTTAATTGCGAAAAGGTGGAAGGACTACAACCACATCTCCTCAAGCTCAAATTTTGGAGGTGAAGAATGGTTTGTAGACTGGATGCTCGAGGCATATGGCCGGGAACAAGAAGATGCGACCAAATATATTAAAGAAAGAGGTCCCGATGTAACCTTTGGAGATAGCTCTAGAGGACAGACAAAAGGCTTTGGAGAGCCGCACCGAGGAAACATTGTCATATCCAAAGTTCATTATGTCAAAGGGCTCAAGTACAATCTCCCGAGCATAAGCCGCCCGTGACGAGAAAAATCTAGTAGTCTTCACCATCTTGAAGTGTATGGTGATAGACATCTTATCTGGAGAAATAAAGCTACAAGGTTTCCGAAGAAGAGATGTCTACATGATTGATTGGAACACAGGAACACCTAACTCCTGTTTTCTATCCAAGACAGTAGCTGAGAATGGATGGCTGTGGCACAAAAGACTATGTCACCTGAACTTCAAAGCCATCAACAAGATTAGCTCTCAGAAGCTGGTCAGAGGACTTCCAAATGAAGCATTCAAGAAGGAAGCACTCTGTGATGCATGTCAGAAAGGAAAGCAGACCAAGGCATCATTCAATCCAGTTCAGCCTACAACGCTCACAACAAGGATCTTAGATCTACTCCACATGGATCTATTTGGTCCTATCAAGCCAAGGACGTTGAGCGGCCGAAAACATGCCCTTGTAATAGTAGATGATTATTCAAGGTACACTTGGATCATTTTCCTATACAAGAAAAGTGAAACCCTGACCAAGTTACCCGAGCCGAGAAGGATCCAGAATGAGAAATCCCTCTCCATAATCAAGATCGATCGGATAGAGGAGGAGAGTTTCTCAACAAGGCGATAACTGATTACAATGATCGAATGGGATCCAAAGATGAGCTCTGCCACTGGGACGCCCAGAGAATGGTGTTGCCGAAAGAAGGAACATAACCTCAAGGAAGCAAAGAAGGTCCATGATTGCGAAGCGGATCTACCCAAAAGGTTCGGGTCAAGTCAACACACTGTCACACCTGCAGGAGTATGATATTAGGGAGACATGGCAAAACTCCCTATGAGGTTTGGAATAATAGAACTCCTACTGTTGCTTACTTTCATGTTTTTGGTTGTAAGTGTTTCATCCACAACAATGGTAAAACACAGCTAAATACCTTTGATGCTAAAACTGATGACGGTCTCTTTATGGGATATTCCCAAAGAAGCAAGGCATATAGAGTTTTTAATAAAAGAACCTTAGTTGTGGAGGAAACACTCCATGTTGTTTTTGATGAATCTACCGTTGAGTACAGGAAACAAGTTGAGCTAATTGAGAACAAGCTCAAGTCAGCAACTCTTGAAGAAGTCATTATACATGACACTGGAATGGTGGACTCACCTGCAGACCAGCCTGATGACCCAACTGCAGCTGATGAAGACCCAACTGCAGATCAGACAGGATCACCAAACCTATCTAATCCAGTTGCTGCTGAAGAAGACCCAGCCGGAGCTGACAAAGACACATCTGCAGATCAGAACCAAGCTGCAAATGACAAAGCGGTAGCTGATCCAGTTGCAGACCAGAACCCAGCTGATGCAGATAACCACCAGAATAATACAACAGGGGGAACAAACCCAGAAGAGGACGATATCCCCAAATGGCTCAAGGATCACCCAATTCAGCAAATTATCGGAAAGTTGACTGATGGAGTTAAGATGAGACAGCCAACCCTACCAACAGGAATGGCGATGTTCTCATGTTTCATGTCGCAAATTGAACCCAAGACTACAGAACAAGCCTTGGAAGATTATTCATGGATTAATGCCATGCAAGAGGAATTGGAGCAGATGGAAAGAAACAAAGTTTGGGAACTAATGCAGATGCACTGATCACAAGAAAGTTATTGGCACCAAATGGGTGTATAAAAACAAGAGTGATGAAGACGGAGCTGTTGTTAGGAATAAAGCCAGGCTCGTAGCAAAAGGTTATGCACAGTGTGAGGGAATAGATTTTGATGAAACCTATGCACCTGTTGCAAGATTAGAGGCCATCAGACTATTCCTCGCATATGCTGCATTCAAGGACTTTGAAGTCTACCAGATGGATGTAAAGAGTGCGTTTCTGAACGTAATCCTAGAAGAAGAAGTCTATGTAGAGCAACCCCCAGGTTTTGTCAAAGGAGACAAAGTCTATAAGCTATTGAAAGCTCTGTATGGACTCAAGCAAGCACCGAGAGCATGGTATGAAACACTGTCTATGTTTCTTGAGAAAAATAGATTTTGCAAAGGGAAAGTGGACAAGACCCTATTCAGAGTGGAGCACGGAGGCCACATATTAATAGTCCAGATTTATGTGGATGACATCATATTCGGGTCAACCAATCCAGAGCTATGCGAGAAATTCTCCAACCTCATGCAAGGAGAATTTGAGATGAGTATGATGGGAAAGCTTAACTTCTTTCTCGGATTACAAGTTAAGCAGATGGAAAAGGGAATTTTCATCAACCAAGCAAAGTATACCAGAGATCTTATCAAAAGATATGGAATGGAATCAGCCAAGCCTGCAAGAATTCCAATGGGCACAAGTACTCACCTGGATACAGACGAGGCAGGCATATCAGTGGACTCAACCCACTACAGAGGACTCATTGGATCTCTTCTGTACCTCACTGCAAGCAGGCCAGACATATCATATGCAGTTGGAGTTTGTGCAAGATTCCAGTCCAAGCCAAAGCAATCACACCTAGATGCAAACAAGAGAATAATTAAGTACCTAAAGTCTACAATTAATGTTGGACTATGGTATCCCAAGGATGACAACTTCGAGCTTTCAGATACTCAGATGCGGATTTCGCAGATGCAAAATCAACAGAAGAGCACTAGTGGAACGTGTCAATTCCTAGGAACCAGGTGATATCTGGTTTAGCAAGAAACAGGTTTCTAACTCTATCTCCACTCTGAGTCGAATACCTAGTCAGTAGTTGTGCACAAATTTTATGGATTAGACAACAGCTAAGGGACTATAATATCATTGCAAACGAAGTTCCTATCTGGTGTGACAACAATAGTGCTATTGCAATAACCAACAATCCGGTTTTGCACTCAAGGACGAAGCACATTGACGTTAAGCACCATTTCATTAGAGACCATGTGCTTAACAAAAGGGTTAGAGTTGAAAGAGTCAGCACAGACTACCAAATAGCTGACATCTTCACTAAACCCTTGCCAGAAGAAAGATTCCTGGAGCTG
The DNA here is from genome assembly GCA_033398695.1 of Orobanche coerulescens. Classification (NCBI taxonomy): domain Eukaryota; kingdom Viridiplantae; phylum Streptophyta; class Magnoliopsida; order Lamiales; family Orobanchaceae; genus Orobanche; species Orobanche coerulescens. The sequence continues at coordinate 168,272,823 of CM065811.1, forward strand.
AGCAGAGACCTTGGATTACTAGATTGGGAATCTAGTACTGAAGCAAGTTAAAGGAAGGACGGACTTAATCACTTAGGCGATGCAAAGTAGAAGACGAAGGCCAGACGAAGCAACTTAGCTGTTCAGAATACCAGGCAAGAAGTCAACTCACATGTTGCAGAGTGGTCAACAGTCAACAAATCAGACCAGCTAAGTTTTCTAAACTGACCTCTGAATATTTAATTATTATCTGCCACATTTATAATATTAATTTTGGCTAACGAATGGCATTTAAATACACATTTTCATAAGCCAAGTGGCAATTTTAATACACGCGTCAATCGCCTATTAAATCAACCTCTACGATGGCCAATCAGAATCAACCGTCGAATTTTAAATTGGGCCACCGATTCAAATTTGAAATTCAAAAGAATATCAAAAAGCGTACCACCGTTCAAATATATAATAAACTAATACAAACGTCTTTTCATCTTCTTTATAAGGAAAGAAGACCTTTCACTTTACTCTTTACGCTTACAGAAACCCTAGATATTTCAGAGCAAAAATATACACTAAAATCCTCTATTTGCAGAAATGGCATCTTTCGAAGGAGTGAATTTGAAAGCGGTGAAAGACCAGATCATTTTCTCGATGGTTGTCGACTTTGAAGGTTTATTGGAAGCCAATCTGGAGGACTAGGACATACTCAATCTGATTCGGGCAATGAAGCTTAATGGGATCTATCCATTTCTCGACATCAACCCGCAACATCTGTTCAAAGAGGATGTCGTTGAGTTCTATCGCGAAGCTTATCTGATTCAAGACGGAATTCATAGCAGAGTTGGCGGAGTACCAGTCAGCATATATCGAGAGACGATTCGTTCTGTCTTCGGGATGAAGCACCGTGGCTTAGCGGTCGAAGCTCTCAAGCAATCCGCCGCTGAAACCTGGAAAAAGATTAAGGTGGAAAATATCCCGGAAAAACTGAAATTTACAGCCAAGAGGAATGAACTAAAGAGGATTTACCGTGTTGCGTTGGACATTACCAACAAAATAATAATGGGGATGGTGGGCAGTTATGATCAACTGTCGTCGTCGAAGTTTATGGTGTTGGGAGCATTGATTCAGGAAGAAGAAGTTGATTGGGCAGACTACATCTTCAGGCAACTCGTGCGAGAGGTGAACAAGGTCGAGTGGCTTGACGATGAGAAAAGATTCAAGACAAAACTGGCATTTGGAATGCATCTCAGTTGGTTTTTGGAGAAGACCGGAGTGGCAAAGGGAAACACTGACCCCTTCCACCCCAATAAAAGGCTTGGTCATATGGACCTTGAGAAGGTGAAGAAAGTCGGAGGCACTGGGAAAGCAGCTCAGTTGTTGAAGGAGCTGCCGGACTCAAGGTCATATCCAAGATACCATTCATCAGGGGAGTCGGACAGACCTGCAGCTGATATCGCAACTGCAGTCGAGTCCGACACCGAGTCCGACGATACACCCATTGCAGTCAGATTCAAGAGACGGGGACCAGCCCCTGAAGGACCCTCTACTCTGCAGTCATCACCGGAACCCTCTCCTAAGAGGCCAAGGAAACTGCAGTTTAGCGAGGGAGAGCAGTCTGAACACCTTGCCAGCCCCTCAGTTCGATCACCAATTCATCCGGAAGACCTGCCTGCACCAGACACCCTTGAGACTCGGATTGTACCTGTTCTCACCCCCCCAGTCTACATATCCGAAGAAGAAGAAGCAGGTCTCATAATTACTATTCCTGAAGCTGATTATACTTTTAACCTTCTAGAAAATAATACTTTCAACCTTTCAATTGAACAACTCCATCTTGTTAAGCCACAAGCAGTAAAACACTCTTTTGTACATATTTTTGAAGAGTGGAAGTTTTTCAAAACTATGACTTTTACAAACCTTCAAACCTACATTGCAACTAGTGGTTGGGAATATCCCCAAGCCACTGAGGAGGTTCTGATTCAATTTTGCAAAGAATCAGACTTAGTATTAATCCTCCAGGATAAATGGTTCATGTCCCATTTTAAAACAAACATGGACCACTTTATCCATTCTATCATGCTTAGCATTTTTGATGGTTCTTTTGGAGAGGAGGAGGAGGAGGAGGAAGTTGAAAAAGAGATTAGGATTGAAGAAGTAGATGGAGATAATGAAATTATTGATTTGGTGGTTGAAGAAGAAGAAGAAGAGAGAAAAACAGAAGAAAATATTCCAGTTGAAAAACAGCCAGAAGAAATTGAGAAGACAGAAGAATTGGCTGATGAAGGAGATGAAGAAGAAGGAGAAGAGGTAGAACAAGAAAAAGATGAAGAAGAAAAGGAGTATGAGGATGATGAAGGAGAAAAGAAGGAGAAGGATGATGATAAGAATGATGATGATAACAATGATGATGATGATAATGATGATGGAGGAGATGCAGGAGCAGAAAAAGAAATTGAAAAAGAAAAAGATGAGGAAGAAGGAAGAGAAAATTCCGAAGAAAAGGCAGAAGAAGAGAAAGATGAGGATCAGGAGAAAGAGGAAGAGAGAGAAGAAGAAAAGGAGCCAGAGCCGGAGCCAGAGCCTATTCGAAGAGGCAGAGGAAGAGGCAGATGACTTTTAGTTATTTCTTTTACTTGTAATGTTTTATGTACTTAAAACTTTCTTGTAAAATTTCAAAAATAAACAAGTCAGAAAATTTTATAACAGTCTGTTGAATGACAATTTCCAGTTGTCTCAATATTAGACTGATTTTAGTTTATGTCTTGCATGTAAGTGCAAACTTGGTCATTTGATTTCTTACTTAAAGTTTTGCCATCATCAAAATAGGGGGAATTTGTTAGGAATACTTGTTAGATTTTGATGATGTCATTAATATAAAATCAAATGTTTATTACTTGGCAAAATGTAAGGAAGAACCAAATGAGTATCTTCCATAAGCCAAAATATGTTAAGTATAAAAACTTGGCAAAATGTAAAGAAGAACCAAATGAGTATCTTCTGTAGGCCAAAAATTAGTTAGGCTGAAAAACGGAAAAGTACTAAGTACAGCTTAGTCCATCAGAGAGGAACAACCGAGTCCAGTCAGAGTAGCTCTGGTCAAACAAAATTTATCAGAGAAGTTTGACCAGGTGCAATGAGGTACCTCGGGAAGTCACGACTGGATAAGTCACAAGCAGTGAGCAGTAGAGGACACATCTGCAGAGATGTTAGCTGCATATCAGCCTACTCGAAGGCAGCCAAATACTCCAAATCCACGTCAGCATGCGTTGAAAAGTCAAGTATTACGGAAAGCTCACATGCAACGTGAAGAGACAAATTGTAGTGATTCCCGCAAGAGATATGATTTAAATAAATCATCTAGACCCACCTTGAAGACTTTAATTCTTTTATATTCAAAAGATTCGGCGCTCACATACAGAAGTCTTCACAACGGTCGGAAGATAAAATTAAATAATGGGAATCCATCCTTGCAAACGTTTAGAAAGATTAAACAATGAAGTCTCCCTCCAACGGACGGATTTGTTCAAAAGATTTGCAACGGCTACAAGGAAAAAGCTCAGAGATCATGACCTATATATATCCGGAGATTTGAAGCTGAGCAACTACCGGTGCGAACATACATTCTAGCGATCAAAGCAATCAAGCAATCTAAAGCAATCAATAGCATCGTGAAAAGAGCAGATCTAAAAGTTCATACTTAAGGAAGCTCTTAAGTTGGAGAAGACAAAAACTCTTGTCTACAATCTTGAGTACGGGGTACTTCACTGGTTGAAGTAAGAGACTGTAAAGGCATCCGAGGATCGAGGATCAAGAGGTGCAAGGCAGTCAAGTGTGTACAACGGCACGGATTTCCACTGGTTGGAAGCTGTTGTAGTGTGGTTTGAATTACTGTAATATTTATCACTGGTTGAAAATTATAGTGAATTCATCTCCAACTGGTTTGGAGAAAAGTGGATTAGTAGAGGATTACCCCACCTTTGAGACCACTATAATTGCCTGCGTTATTTACTGTTTTACTGCATCATACTTTAAGCTACTTGCATACATTGTTAAGTGTTTCATTAAGTTGATTTCTATTCGTCATCAGCTGACTTCCACACATATCCAAGAACAAACGACTCCAAGTCATTTGTTTAACTATCAGCTGAAGAAACTCACTCTTCGTGAAAAAGAGTTCAAGAGTTTCAACAAGTCTATTCACCCCCCCTCTAGACTTGTTCCTGGACGACTTATGACCTACAAGTGGTATCAGAGAAGCCAGAGCCGGAGCCAGAGCCTATTCACGAAGCTGCAGATAGGACTGTGGTACTTGCAGTACACCGGCTAGACGCAGCGGTCAAGACTCAGTCGGGGACCCCGAGAAAACCCCCTCGACCTACCAGTGCAGACGGGAGCTGCGGTCTAGTGGTTCCTTTGCGAAGGCTCAGGAGAGCACTCTCCATCGGCTCGTATATCTCCTACCATGACCGAGCCGATCGTGCAAATCGTCAAAGATACTATTGGAGAGCTGCTATCATCTCAGGTCACTCCTGACCTTCAATCAATAAATGCCAAAATAGACACTCTTCTACAGAGAGAGATTCCTCAGCCCCCTCCCCCTACCAACAACAGAATGCCATTTGGCATGTCTGATTGGATGAGCAAAATGGAGCAGCAATTAACTATCCTTGTTGATGCTGGCAAAAAGGGGGAAGAGAGAGTTCAGGGGGAAGAGAGAGAAATTAGAAGCAAGAAGAAGCAAGATGTCCTTCAAATTGAAGGACCCTCAAGTCTAAAGAGAAAGGAAGCTGTGGATCCAGATGACCAGGCTGACTAGCCTGAAGGAAAGAGAAGGAGGACTAGAGGAGGTTTTGGGCCTACTCTAGAATGGGAAGGGAAGGAGCTGTGGTATGTTGAGGACTTTATTCCATTTGAAGCTCTTGAGATGTGGGGATGTGCAAAGAAGAAATTTATCAGAGATTATTACGTCTGGGAACTACTCCATAATCTCTCACCACAGCAGATCTTTATCAATTTCATGGAAGAAGCATGCCCAAAACTCTGGGCTATTCTGAAGAAGCATGCTAAAGATCAAAATGCTTATCCTATGATTCCCTCATTCAGAGCAGAGGAAGCACCGACCCGTATGGACGGTGAACTTAATGAGTTAGCGCTTCAAAGAGAGATCAAGCAATTGTGTCTTGAGAACAGATTCACATCCCATCAAGAACAAGACTTCGCGACACTTGTTGTAAAGAGGAAATATGGTCTTGCTCCAGTCAAGATAAGACCAATTGGAGCTAAACCCTTCAAACCTGCCAAGCAACCTATTCGAAGAGGCAGAGAAAGAGGCAGATGACTTTTAGTTATTTCTTTTACTTGTAATGTTTTATGTACTTAAAACTTTCTTGTAAAATTTCAAAAATAAACAAGTCAGAAAATTTTATAACAGTCTGTTGAATGACAATTTCCAGTTGTCTCAATATTAGACTGATTTTAGTTTATGTCTTGCATGTAAGTGCAAACTTGGTCATTTGATTTCTTACTTAAAGTTTTGCCATCATCAAAATAGGGGGAATTTGTTAGGAATACTTGTTAGATTTTGATGATGTCATTAATATAAAATCAAATGTTTATTACTTGGCAAAATGTAAGGAAGAACCAAATGAGTATCTTCCATAAGCCAAAATATGTTAAGTATAAAAACTTGGCAAAATGTAAAGAAGAACCAAATGAGTATCTTCTGTAGGCCAAAATTAGTTAGGCTGAAAAACGGCAAAGTACTAAGTACAGCTTAGTCCATCAGAGAGGAACAGCCGAGTCCAGTCAGAGTAGCTCTGGTCAAACAAAATTTATCAGAGAAGTTTGACCAGATCACAATGAGGTACCTCGGGAAGTCACCTGACCGGATAAGTCACAAGCGATGAAGCAGTAGAGAGGACTGTCTGCGAGATGTTAGCCGCATATCGGCTACTCGAAGGCAGCCAAATACTCCAAGTCCACGTCAGCATGCGTTGAAAAGTCAAGTATTACGGAAAGCTCACATGCAACGTGAAGAGACAAATTGGAGTGATTCCCGCAAGAGATATGATTTAAATAAATCATCGAGACCCACCTTGAAGACTTTAATTCTTTTATATTCAAAAGATTCGGCGCTCACATGCAGAAGTCTTCACAACGGTCGGAAGATAAAATTAAATAATGGGAATTCAGCCTTGCAAACGTTTAGAAAGATTAAACAATGAAGTCTCCCTCCAACGGACGGATTTGTTCAAAAGATTTGCAACGGCTACAAGGAAAAAGCTCAGAGATCATGACCTATATATATCCGGAGATTTGAAGCTGAGCAACTACCGGTGCGAACATACATTCTAGCGATCAAAGCAATCAAGCAATCTAAAGCAATCAATAGCATCGTGAAAAGAGCAGATCTAAAAGTTCATACTTAAGGAAGCTCTTAAGTTGGAGAAGACAAAAACTCTTGTCTATAATCTTGAGTACGGGTACTTCACTGGTTGAAGTAAGAGACTGTAAAGGCATCCGAGGATCGAGGATCAAGAGGTGCAAGGCAGTCAAGTGTGTACAACGGCACGGATTTCCACTGGTTGGAAGCTGTTGTAGTGTGGTTTGAATCACTTTAATATTTATCACTGGTTGAAAATTATAGTGAATTCATCTCCAACTGGTTTGGAGAAAAGTGGATTAGTAGAGGATTACCCCACCTCTGAGACCACTATAATTGCCTGCGTTATTCTTGTTTCTTGCATCATACTTTAACTGCTGCATACATTGTTAAGTGTTTCATTAAGTTGATTTCTATTCGTCATCAGCTGACTTCCGCACATATCCAAGAACAAACGACTCCAAGTCATTTGTTTAACTATCAGCTGAAGAAACTCACTCTTCGTGAAAAAGAGTTCAAGAGTTTCAACAAGTCTATTCACCCCCCCTCTAGACTTGTTCCTGGACGACTTGTGACCTACAAAGTGTTACCCGTACTCCTTGGTTCCTCTCATTGCTGACTAAGACGGACCTATGGAGTCGCGCATAAGGATATTTGATGGATAAAATATGTATTTATAATCTATTTATTAATATTAGATATCTAATTTGATTTATTTGATAAACCATGCGGTCTTGTGAATTGAAATTAATTATCGGGTGATTAATTTAATTCATAAATAATTATTTCTTAGAAATATATTATTATATTTTTTGTATTTGATAAAATTAATTAATTAGATTAATTAATTAAGTATAAATACATTTGAGATAAGACAAAGTGTACTCAACGGACTAGACACGCGAACACCCGGTACACGAATCGAGTGGCTCGACTCATTTTTCTCACCAACCTAGTGTGGGCCGCCCCTCTCTTACCTCTTACCTTCCTCACTTAACTCCATGTGGTGTGTGGTGGTATGGGGTGGAAGTCTGGAACACAAAATGAATGAGATATCACCATTTGTTTATTTGATCTCTTTATGCATTATATGTAATGATCATAATACACCAAGAAGTGAAGAAAACATCACCTCATTCTTGAAGGACTCCAGCCGTGAGTTTTGTGAGAGAGAGGAGAAAATTAATTTCCTTTTTCTTGTTCATCTTTGAGAGAAAGAAAAGGAAGAAAAGAAGAGAAGACAAATACTGTATCAATTTCTAGCTGTGTTCTTTGAGAACGAATTGATATATTATTTTTCCGATCAATATCTAACGTGTGATAACGTAGAGACGCTCCACATCTTCGGTGTTTTGATCATTCATCAAGCTACAACGAATTGGATTCGTGTTCGTGTTGGTGACCGGAACGATCAAAGCTTGGCTCGGGAATTTTTCATCAAAGAAGTTATTATCAAAGATCTACGAGGGTGTGATCTCTTAATTTTATCTTCGTCGTTTTATATTTGTTTATACGATGCTTGATCGATCCGTTTGGGGTTTGGTTTTATTCGGTTGGACCGGTTTATTTTTCGCTGCGTATCTCTATTTAATCACCGAACCCAACAGCTTTTTCTTCCCTCACTTCGGTTTAGAAGTTGAAACATCAATTGCAGCAAGAACTTGATACCCTTATCTAAAGAAAACTTCAGCAGCTAGCTCTGTGAGTAGTTCCACCAAAGTATATTCCCTATGATTCATATTTAGTTTATGAAGAACTGCTCAAAGCTTCTAGGTAAGCTGCATAGGATGATATCGACCTGTATTTCTACATCGATAGTAGCCCCTAATAATATCAAGTTCATTTAGATGAGAAATCATATTTATAATATGATCTCTTACCGGGGTTCCTTCAGACATTTGGGTCATCATCAAGACCCTCATAGCATTTTGCCTTGCTGCCTAGTTCTGATGATCAAATATCTCGCCGAGATTTTTTATCATTTCGGCGGATGTGCTCATACTATGATGCTGATGTTACAATATATTTGCTATATAAGCCAAGATATAACAGTGAGTCATCTCATATATTTCTTCCATTTGTGGTGTTCTTTCACCTTATCATGTGTCAAATCTACATCTGGTTCAAGTGAACATTCCTTAGTGAGAATAAATTTATGTTCTTCAGCAGTCAGGACAATATTAAGATTACATTTCCAATCAGCAAAGTTAGTACCATCAAGTTTGTTTTATTTGAAAATAAGAGTAAGTGGATTGAAAGACATTCGAGATAAAATTAAAACATTTATCACTTAACGCATATGAAAATATATTAAAAAATTAAAAATAATATATATGCTAGCAACCAACACATTGAAAAAACTGCACATGTGTGGACGTTTACACATATATTTTTCAAGTAGAGTTTTACGTCTTTAATTTTACTAGCTAGTCAACATAGATTATGACAAGTAAAATTAATAGTTGGTTCCTCTTGCCCATGTAGTAATTAATATAGACTCCGATGGGGAGCTTATGAACTAATGCGCCTAAGTGAACACCATAATTTAAGAGCCTTAAAATATTATCTTTAAATAATAATCCTACAGATGGATATGTCCTATCATAAAATATATTTTTTAATTTTTGTTATCATTTGAAATATTTAAAACTAGTGAACCTATAATTATCACATCTGATATGGAGGAAGATCCTAATATCGACGCGTATGGTAGTTATTTCAAAATTTGAATTAATTATGGAGGCCAATATGATTTTATTTTAAAAAAAATAAATCAATTTAATCACTTAGTTATTTAGCATTAGGATTTTTATTTTTTGTTTTTTGTCCTAGCATGCAAGAAAATATGTCACACATATCCATACATACCACGCATTCAAAACACTAAAAATCAAAATAAACGCATAGATAATTAATTATTCATTTATCATGGTCTTCGACCCACAATTGAATTCGACAAAATATTCGACTCGATATCTCCCAATGGATCAAGCATCTCGTCACTCCTCTCGGTCGGGCCGTGGCTTTTCAAAATAAAATTTTCACTTATATGGAAAACTAATTGCATAAAAAAGTCAATTTTAAAACCCCGGCTCCCCGGCGACGCAACGAACTGCGGTGAAACGGACCGAACCATGCACCATCTGAACCGACCCGAACTAGCGAATCAGCCCAGACCATGTAACACCCCCAAAACCGTATGGGAATATTACACGCCGTAAACCCTTTCCGCAAGGATCTACCAGGCTAAACGTCCATAAACAACCAAATGCTTGCCCGACCAGGGTCAAACAATATAATAATACAGACCGTTAAGGTCTCTTACACATAAACACACAGACCGATGAGGTCACACAACTCTATCAACAGGACTGACTAACAACATTACCCACACAGGGTTCGAAATACAATACAACGGAAGACTGAATCAACTCTAACAATACAAATAAACTCTACCAACTCTCAACTCTTGATTAGTATCGCAGCTCGTCATCCCCTTGTGCCAATCCTGTGACTGCTCCCCTGAACCAGCATGTACCTGGACGCAAAACAAACATCCACCCCCCGAATACTCGGGGGTTAGTAAAACTCCACTTTTTACTAGTGCAAGTATCAAACCATACGAAATGTAACAAGCAAATAGCAACTACGAATTTAATACGGAAATCAATTATCAAAATGTTCCCGAGAAGTTTTAGAATTTCGAACTCAAATAAGAGATATTTGTAAAGGAACACATCATCTCGGGGATTTTTTTGAATTTCAAAACCTTAAGACCTCAAGTCCTGATTCACGAAACCTTTCGAAAAACTTAAGGGCCTTAACCCAAAACTCGTTTCATAAATCAACGGTTTACAATACCGGAAACATTTCCATAAATCTCGTGGGGCTCGACCCAACATTATTTCTTAAAACTTTTCCTTTAAAGACTTTGATTTGAAAAGTATCATGCTCATGACACCGTGATCCATCATCACGTGTCTCGTAGGCGTAACAACCCACACGGACTATTAACCAAACATAACCAATTCCGACACCGTGATCCACATCACGTGTCTCGTAGGCATAACAACCCACACGGACTATTAACCAAACATAACCAATTCCGACACCGTGATCCACATCACGTGTCTCCGTAGGCATAACGACCCGCGGACTATATCAATCACAACAATCACACACAGTCGACACCGTAGTCTCACGCCACGTGTCACCGTAAGCCCGTCGAGCTCACCCGGTTGGGCGCCGTGTCCGAAACTCATGGTCCACCGCCATGCGTTATCGTAGGCCTCGTCGGACCACGATTGGACCTCGCACCTCACTAAGTTCGATCCCGTAGTCCATCGCCATCAATCCTCGTAGGTCCCGTCGAACCAACACGAGTGAACTTAGCGGTCACACACATATTCACATTCACATTACATACAACAATGAGCACAATTAATCAATCACCTTGATCACCACAAAATCGTACGTTGCACGCACATAACACAACCTCGACACTCGCAACAACTATCATCAATCAACGACATTTAACCAACATAACACACATTCGGTACACAATACATTGAACAACCACGTGTACAACCATCTCATATGTACATCGCGATCCTGCACAAATGGCACAACGCCTAACATGGATACCAATATATCACTATTATCACAAAGCCTTCAAATTTCGGAAAACACAACCTACTCAAACGGAACATATTTACGGAGGCAAGCAAAATCGTCATACATATCATACGTAATTACTAGTCACAAGATACAAGTCGTATAATAAGATACTTGCCTTAATAACCGCTACCAAACGTTCCGAAGAACACCGTTCGACCGGGAAGCTCGGACCCCGAAGGAGACAACGAACGGAAGGGTTCCGACTCGAGTTCTTCACAAGAATTCGACCCTAACAACATAAATTCAATAAATCGTCGATCATACGAGGAAGAATAATCGTAGAACGCCCGAAAACCCCTCTATGACATTTTACCGGACACCTTCAAGGCGTCGGTCAAGAACTCGACCAAAATAACGAATCGATACGATCCGACCAAGGGTTAACAAGGGAAATGATACAATACATCCTAATAATCATCAATCCATCACAATCTTAAGTTAAATTGGATTAACGGCGGAATCGAACAAAATACCCAAAATCCCCAATTATCGAAAGGGAGGGTTTCAAGAAATAATACCTTTGGAGATTCAAGTACTAAGATCCGAAGAACACGCGTTAGATTGATTATCCGAGCCTCACAACCGAAAAGAAATGATGAAAATCGACCCCCGGATGAAGAACTCTCCCCCTCTCTAACACTCTCTCTCGCGATGCAGGTGGAAATGGGGAAGGAGACGACCGATCTCGTCTAATAAGGGAAGTCTGCGCAATTACCGCTTCGTGTGCGCAGCGGCACGGCGAAGTGTGCGCAGCCGAAAATTTACTCCCGAGGTTTTGGCATTGTGCCGCGGCCACGGCTGCGTGTGCGCGGCACACGGTACTGATTAGGTTTTGGTCGCGGAAGACACACGAGTGTGCGCGGCACGGACAGTGTGCGCGGCAGCTGCTTGTGCAGCGGGCACGGATAGGTGTGCCGCGGCACCACGTCTGATTTGCTCGACCAACAATCGAAGGAATTTGTGTGCAGCACGCACATCTTGTCCGCGCCCACACCCCCTATTAGGTTTCAAAATGATAAAAATGATCCGGAAGAGAATAAAAGCGATAGGAATCAATATTTGGGAACCAATAACACGAAATGGATCCACGGCAACGGCGGCGGTTCCGCACCACAATAACGAGAATACGATTCAACAGTTGGACAGAAGGACACCTTTGAAAGGTACACGAGGTCACTATGACCGAGAAATATACCAAAAATGAAAATACAAGGGAAAGAAAAGTACCGGATATTACAGAGACAACAATTACAGATACGGATACCCGTAACTCTGGGCAAATTACAAAATGGCCCAGAACGCCCGGAAATCACGATACGTGATCGAAAAACTAAACCGAAGATCACAACACGTCCAACAAGTTAAACGGACTTGCGGAAAACTCGAAACGGCAGTTTCGGACGAGATTCGCAAGAATCGAACTCAAGTGCGGAAAAGTCGCTAAAAAGCACGGAACTCAACAAAACAACACCGAAACGAACTCGGATGACAAAAGTGTAGAATTAATCATTCTCGAAATGACGAAACGGTCATGAGAGAGTCGTCAAAACGGACTTCGGCCGAAAAAAGAAATTTACCGAAAATCGAAAATTGCGGGTATTACATTCTACCCTCCTTAAAAGAAGTTTCGTCCCGAAACTTAAAACAAGTAGGGAGAAGAAATATTCCGCCTGGAAAAACTCAACGAGATACTCAGGAAGTGCGTAACTCATGCCCAACGGCGAAACGTTACAAGCAACGCAACGGAATATACGGCGTGAAAACACGCTCCACGACGACCAACACGATGCCCCCGGTATAGACATAATAAAATCAACAAGTGACAAGCGTCATCAAACAGATAATACAATCGAGTCGATTATCTGAACAATCGTAAAACACAACGAACAAAAATCAATACGATTGACCAACCCAACGGTTCATCAATCAAAACGCGAGCCAAACGCTGAACAAATACGGAATTCCACCGCCCAAGGGTTGGAAGATCGAAACGAGACTAATTTCTCGAACTTAAGGAAATTACGAAGGAGTCTGGACGTTCAACAATCATGAATCGAGATCAACAAAAAAAACGAACAATCAATGATCAACCATAACGATCGAGTCAACAAAAATCGAATAATCATGTTCGGATCACGAAGAACAATAAGGTTCAACCGACAACTCCGAAGTTCACATCTCGACTCGAGACAAAACATGATCCGGTGAAAACAACAAGATGTGCATCCACATCAGATCCACAGGAAAGGGAATAGCAATTAAAAAAAATCACAACGACAAACGAGTTATTCCAAAACAATACCACACTCGTTCGATCAACAAAAGCAAGGGGTAGGACAAGCTCAGAAAATGTCAACGAACATAACTGAGTCAACAGAGTCGAAAATACAGAGGTTCAAAATCCAATCCACTTCGAATAAGAGAACTAATAAAACCAGATGATGTCACTTCCGAACAAGGTTCACAAGAATCGAACCGAACTCGAAAAAAGTCACAGCGATAACCAGATCGACCCACAACAAGATCACAGCTCGTTCGAACGATGAAACCGGAATACAGAACAAGTTCATAAGGTATCAACGAACACGAGCGAGTCGATAGAATTGAGAAAGAGAAAATGCAGGGGGCAAAAATAATACGGGTATTATGTTCGACCTCTTCAAAAAAAGAAGTGTCGTTCCCGTAACTCACAACACGAAATCAAGGTGACAACACAACAAGCATCCGACAGAAACATCTCCCATGGGCCTCTTAGAGCCGATTCCGATAACTGTGCTGAAGCGCGAACTCCAAAAGTCTTGGTAGTCAAATCGCAAAACTGAATTCGGTGTCCCTCGAGTCCACACTTGAAATGTGTTACTGACGAGAAGGACAATTTACACGTGCATGCCCCGGCCCATCACGGTTGAAACGCCTCGAGTCGGCATACCGAAAATACAAATGATAAGTACAATGGGGCATAACGTCGCAAAACAACATAGCGGAGATGCCAACTCAGCACAACAAGGAATCATAATACATATCATATACAACGATTATCATCGTAAAATAATACACACAAACACTACAGCAACGACGGTATCGTTCGGCGACCTCAACGGCCCGAACAATAACCAGCACATAATTACAAACATTGTGAAACAATCACATATGCACACGAACGTACAAACCCAAGCTTTAACAGCTCACACAGGTGCGATAACACGCAAGCCACCACGAAATGACAACATAAAGGATCGTCATCACACCTCCCACAAGGGCTAGCAAAATATATGCGTGGCGAACGACTCGACGCTCACGCCACCAATTCAATCACAATTCGGGGTTAACACCGTAACGAAAGTTCAAAAACCATATACGCATTTCCGGTCCGCAAAAAGGAATGATAAGTTTTAAAACGAAAACCACCTTTTGAAAACAGTTTGGAAACAACAGTTGATCTTGAGTATCATTTTACAAAAAAGTAGTACAAACACCATTATCGAGACTTTGAAAATCATCTTGTGTTTGAACAAAAATGAGGACACCTTTCCTTTAGTGAAAAACTTTCAAAATATTCGACCCTTGGGTCTAAACAATCGCATTTGAAAATATCTCAAAATATTTTTGGTCCTCAACCGGAAAATTTTTGAAATGTATTGCGGCATTAGAAAACACCTTGAAAACACCGCAAGAAAATAATTCGTTTTAAAAGTACGTCTCGAATTTCAATTTTCTAAGATACTCAAGGTTTTCAAAATAATTCAATTGGCTAGCACGCCCAAAAATTTCAGGTAATTACACGGGACAATATAGCGCCGAGGGTCCCGCGCCGGAACCCACCAGGCTAAAAACCTTTTATAAGCTACCAAAAAGGCCGATGACGGTAATATTTCAAAAATTCACAAAATCCGTTTACAAAATATTAACTTCCGGCACAAGAATTTCGCCAAAATGATCGAGGCCATAACGCCAAAAACTCGGTTAAGGGAATTGGTTTTCGAAATAAAACTCAGTCGGTAAAATACCGAAAGCCATTACAAAAGAACTCACGCAGCGGATAAAAGAAATAAAATCAAACATGCACAAGACAGCAACACTACTCCTCATATGAACGAAAAATGGGAGTCAAATGATCACATATCACGAAATCAAAATCCATAAGAGGATTCCGTCAATTGACTCATAATCATAAAAATAGCTCGTGTCATACGAGGCACAACACAAAGAAGGGAGACTTACATCCACAGGCCGCACGGAGATGACGGTCGCCCACGATACTAATCTCATCCGACAACATATCCGACACGTCGTGACTACGCACAACTCAACTTGTCACTGACGGCTCGAGCGACAAGACAAGACATTACTCGACAAACCACGACTCGGCTCGACCCGGCGGCTAGGTTTCCACAACCTAAGCTCTGATACCATAAATGTAACACCCCCAAAACCGTATGGGAATATTACACGCCGTAAACCCTTTCCGCAAGGATCTACCAGGCTAAACGTCCATAAACAACCAAATGCTTGCCCGACCAGGGTCAAACAATATAATAATACAGACCGTTAAGGTCACTTACACATAAACACACAGACCGATGAGGTCACACAACTCTATCAACAGGACTGACTAACAACATTACCCACACAGTGTAATATCCGAAAATTCTACTACTGTTATTTAACATTATTTTATCCGAGTTACATATGCAGTGTGGTATCTCATGCGGATGGATAAAATAAATGAAGGACTGAGACATCTGTATTGGTACAATTATCGTACTTGGTTGACAATTACATTTAAGAAGTATATGTATTCAGTATGCCGTATGTTCGTATTCTGTATGTTGAGACGTTGGACAAGAATATCTGAAAATGGCTAAGTATAGCCTTATTAGCGCACGCTGATATTCATGCATAACGCACGCTATCGTGCAGGATTAGCCCACCATACGTTGATAGTTTAGCGTCGCTAGTGCGCATGACGGTCGGAAGGAATCTGCGTGTGGACCCTACCGCTTCGGCGCACGTTCGATAAGTCAACGGATGTTGTTATGTAGTGTTAGAGCACGCTAATGCATGTTGATTAGCGCCGCTAATCGTATATTGGACAAAAAGGAATCTTATCCTAGTCGAGCTGTCGGCGTGTGGACCCGTGTTCGGAGCATACGGACAAACGAGTCAATCGATGTTAGCGCACGCTAAACGCAAGGACTTGCGTACGCTAGAGAGTGTAAATTACGTACGCTAATGCATGGGCATTACGTCGTAAGCTCATGTACGGCGAGACGGTAGTCTCTGGACTACGATAGCGCACGCTAACAAAGGTCAGTTAGCGCACGCTAAAGCCTTAGCGCACGCTAAACATGAGATGTTAGCGCACGCTAGTAATGCAGTCTATATAAGGGACAGACGGGTATTATGAAGCATTTCGTCCATTCTTTCACTTTCAATCGATAGAGAGAGCTTTGGGAGGTTCTTGAGGTTCCCAAGCACGGTGAGGTGGTGATCTTTAACAAGATTAAAGATGGAAATCATGGATTAAAGATTTGTTCTTGAAATCATTGGTGATTCTTGGAAATGGATTCAACCTTGGAAATCAATCCATTCTTTCATAAAGGTAATCACTCTTCATCTTTGGATTTCGTTTTGGATTGAATGTTGATGATTATTACATAAACAAGTTTGACAAGCATGATTATGAGATGGATTACCGGAGTATGATGATATTAATATGATTCTTGTGATTTAGATTGTGTCGTTCGTTTTCTTGAGATAAGTGGATTAATCCTTCTCCTCAGTTTCGGATGTTGATTTTATTGTAGATGATTACTCTTTGTAATGGAAGATTAAGGATGTGTGGTTACGTTCTTGACGTTTCGTGTATTAATATTAAGGAAGATGATATATGGATATAGAACTTGGATTATAAGTTGGATGATTGTTTATATGTTAAAGGATATCGGATTTCGTTGTTTTGATAGCTTTGAACATGATTCAGAATCACTTCGTGTTCTTGAAATCGCCATAAGTTGATCGGTATCTGAAAAACATGCATCATCGGCATTAGCGCACGCTACGCCATCGCCTAGCGCGCTAATGGGAGCAACTTAGCGCACGCTACGTTAGGTGATTAACGTGCGCTAAGAAGCCGAAGTGCGGTATTTTCGTGTTGTGGTTGTAAATTCGTCCGGTTTGAGTAGGATTGATTCGACTAGTGTTTAATCGAGATATTGTCGAGCCGTTGGGTTTGTGAATTGGTTTTATCGATTGTTGATTGTTATCAAACTTGTTGTCTATCGACATCGTAATAGGTTTAGAATATTGATCGGTGATTACAACCGTGTGTTGCGGTCGAGCTCGAGTATGTTCGTGAATTACTTTGGTGGACCGAGGACTTGTAGATGACGGCAATGGAATTGGTAATGACTTCATCGGTATCGAGGCAAGTTATTACTTGCTCAGTTTGTAATATTTAATAAATGGTTTCAGTTTCATTCGTTTATAATTCGTATAGCAATGTTTATAATCGTAATCACAAGGGATTTGGGATTATAGGTTGTATTCGAGTTTTGGGAATTTAATCATAAGGTATATGATTCACATTTATTGTTGGTATACTTGGTATCGAAGATATGTTGTTGTATAGACGAAGACGTGAATTATCTACCATTCGTGACATTTTGGATCGTCGAATATTCAGAATAATGGTTCGTGATGGTTTGGACATCAAGATTTCTCTCGAAGGACTCGGAGCAAGTACTCTAATCATTTTTGTCATTTGTGTCGATCATGTCGTGATACATTCGTGTATCGTTGTTGTCATGCATTTGTGCATTGTTGTTGTCGTACATTGTGTACTGTTGTTTTGTGCAGTTGTGCATTGTTGTCATATGTCCACCATGCTTTGATCCGACGGGAATCATCATGGGAATCTATAGTTTGTGTGCTACTGGATCGTTGGACGAGTAATGCCACCATGCTTTGGTCCGACGGGATCATCATGGGAATCTATAGCTGTGTGCGCTGGATCGTTGGATTACCATATGTATTGTTGTTGTGCATATGTATATTATGGGTTTGCCATAAGTATACATTGTTGTTATTGTTGTGAGCATTTTGACGTTGTCATATGAGTATGCATTTGTAGGTCTTGTGTTAGGACCATGTTCGTATGTTGTGTTGATCTGATCTCGGATTAGACTGACGCGATGGTAATAGTATTTCGTATCTTGAGGTATGTTCC
Source organism: Orobanche coerulescens (assembly GCA_033398695.1). Classification (NCBI taxonomy): domain Eukaryota; kingdom Viridiplantae; phylum Streptophyta; class Magnoliopsida; order Lamiales; family Orobanchaceae; genus Orobanche; species Orobanche coerulescens. The sequence goes on from CM065811.1 coordinate 168,291,089, forward strand.
GTATATCCTTGGTACTTGTCTTTGATGGACAATCGATTATCGTATTGGAATTGTCGATGTTATCCGATGGATTGAATTGGCCAGAGTTGGTATAATTTCCGTATCGCGAGTTATGATAATGTTTTTGAGAACCTTGGGTATTGTTGAGATACCGCACGGATATTTTGGTATTATCCCATGGTGATGTTAAGGATACGAATTGTGGATTTTCGTAAAGTTAAGACGGTAAGATTACATTGGTCGTATTCTTACTTAGTTTTTCCATTGATATGTAATTATTGACGTGATGTGATGGTTATCATTGTTGGATATTATGGCTGACCCCGTCGTGGGCTTTCTTTTTAGGTTCTTGGATTATCAAGCTTGTAGCGGTCGTGGAGAGATGAGCTTCCCGGAGGATACTTGGCTAGAACATGTATTTGTGTTTTGAGCTTCGTTCGGTTGTTGTATTCCGCTGCTAGGGTATTTTAATCGTTTGTCTTTTTCATTGCGTGAGTATTTTTTTTTAATTGGTTTTTTGGTTTTTGGTAACTTTGGTTACCTTGGCGATCGTTCTCTAAATCTTTTCTGTGACGTGTGTTTATAGCTTAAAGTATGTTCTTAAACTGTTGAGTCTTGGCAATTCGGGCCTTGTGGTTTCAAATGAGTTTTTACGACGGTTTGATAAACGAGTTTTATAAATCTTTGAATGGTTTTAATAGATAATACCGTCGTTAGCCTCTTGGGCGTTTTGTAAATGTTTGCGAAAATTTCCTTCAGCCTTGTGGGTTCCATCTCGGGGCCCACGACGCTGTAATATTCCCGGTTGGATCTGGGGGTGTTACAGAATATGGTATCGGAGCTTAGGTTGAGAAAACCTAGGCATTTGGGTCGAGTTGGGTCGTGTTTTTGTTGCGTCATTCGAGTTGTCGATTGACAAATACTAGAGCCATGAGTCTTTGTTGTTCACTCAGGCTTGTGCGTTATCGGATTTGCCAGTATCGTACTGGGCTTGTTATAACTTTTCCAAATGGTGTTTACGTGATATATTGTGTTCTTGAGTTGCACTGAGTTTGCAAAACGTGAGTTTTGAAAATACTCGTGTCGAGTATTTTCTTGAGTCTAGACATGTGCCGGTATCACGGGAATCGTCGGCTTCACGATCTGTAAGTATTCGGATTTTGAATTTCATTGAGATTTACCGCCGTTTAAGTTGATATGTTTTGAGATTCAGAGATATTATGCATTTCAATATAAGGTGACAGAGTTGGGATAGGATTGATGATCTTGAGAAGTTATGATTTTGGAAATCGTATATCATTAGATTTTGGAATGCAATTGTGTAATCGGGAGAAGGACTATGGATTGTTGAGAAGAACATGTAGCATGTTAATTCATTTGAGATACATGAACCGATTTGAGCATTTGAAAATGATACTTTTCAAAATGAATATTTTACGGATGTTTTACGGAAAATGATTTTGGCGAGACCCAATCGATTTTGAAATGGTTTTATAACTCAGACTTGAAGTCCGAAAAGGGGTTTTCTACTTTTTAAACTTTTTGTAATGCAGAACGAGTTACTGCTAAGACCCTAATGTTTCAAACGGCTTTTATGTTTTCTTAAAACTCCCGAGACTTGTAAAACACTTTACCAATCGTTTACCTATGTTATTTCCGCCTTCGAGGCTTTGGTTTACTTGTTCAAATTGAACCTCTCGGGAAGTCTTTCATTGTGTGGATTTGTTTCAATATTCTGTCATACCATATTTAAGGTGATCCAGATGGGTTAATGACCGACGTTGCAAGTCATGTGTGGAAAAGGAGTTTAGTCGAATTTATATATTGAGATTTTGGAACTCGATCGTGTGGTTTTCGATGGAATATCGGTGGATATTGGTGACGAGCCGGATTGGTATATAGGAGTACGGATGTGGTCAATCATTTGCATAGTTTTTATTTTAAAACTTCAAATCGTGTGGATTCGAAGGAAATCATATCAAATACTTGGCACCGTGAGCATTTATTTTCGAGAATTGATTTGGTGGTCTTACCAAAATTTATGTTTCGAGTTTTGAAATTTTTGAAAGAATTTTCAAAATTTGTCTTTTGACAAGAATATATGATTTCATCTTGGTTTTGAAAACGTGATTGATGTACATACGCATTTAATGCATAATGCATATCGTGGTGAAGTTCTCAATGAGATTCACGAATCGGATAAGACATCGATGGTACGAGGAAAAGAGATTCGAACGTTAGTATGGTAGTTTGGTTATCCACGGATGATCGGTTGATTTATCGGATGAGAGAGATATCCGTGTTGTAGATTCATGCACAGGATGTAATTTTGGAATCATGGATTTTGTGAAACCGGACATAGGTGCTACGTGATTCCATTGGTGCGGTAGTAGCGTAATCTTACCATAGTGATCTTTGAATGATTTCTTTGTAAGTGTAAATATGGGGATGGTGACCCCATGTGGTTGTTTTGGATATTGAGTGGTCGTTCCCGCTCCTTGTATGAATTGGTATGTTCGTCGATTTGCGACTCGTTGTTCGTATGCCGAGGGAAATGTTCGCCAGTTGGGTATGTTTATTGAGATCCACTGTATGTGATCGGTGTGTCGTTTTGAGAATTTTGCTTTTTCGTATATCTGTTTCTGTGGTTCCGTGTTGATAGTGTTGGAGTTTACCGTGAAGGTATTCTCGATTTCCGTTGATCGTTCGTTGGTTGTATTGGAGTTTATCACGTTGATGATATTCTCGATTGTGTTTTGACCTCTAGTTGGTCAGATTGGAATTTATCATGTCGATGATAAATTCGGTTGATTGTTGATCATTGTTGGTGATCATCTGAGCGTTCAGAATGTCTATCGATGTTTCGGGATTCGTTGCCATTGTATTGAGCAGTTGTTTCACAGATACATCGGATATTATTCGTTTTATCAGAAATGAGACTTGATTATGTAATCAGCAGACGGGGATTTGATTCGGGCAGATTGTTTGATCCGAAGATGATATATTTTGTTGAGAATCGGGAATTGTGATCGTAAGATTATTGAGATCATCATGAGAACGCTGGCTAGTATCTCCGGAGATCGTCGACCTGCGTATTTGGAAGTATGCTCTTTTGGATATTCGGTAATGATGATGATAAATCGTTGTCGTGATGGTTTTGGGATATTTTGGGTTGAACAGTATGGTTGTTCGTTTTATGATGGATTGCAAGTTTCGAGGACGAAACTTATTTTAAGTGGTGTAGTATGTAATATCCGAAAATTCTACTACTGTTATTTAACATTATTTTATCCGAGTTATGTTGTACAGTGTGGTATCTGTACAGTATGGATAAAATAAATGAAGGACTGAGACATCTGTATTGGTACAATTATCGTACTTGGTTGACAATTACATTTAAGAAGTATATGTATTCAGTATGCCGTATGTTCGTATTCTGTATGTTGAGACGTTGGACAAGAATAGCTGAAAATGGCTAAGTATAGCCTTATTAGCGCACGCTGATATTCATGCATAACGCACGCTATCGTGCAGGATTAGCGCACGCTACGTTTATAGGTTAGCGTCGCTGAGTGCGCATGTGATCGGAAGGAATCTGCGTGTGGACCCGGCTGCTTTCGGCGCACGTTCTGATAAGTCAACGGATGTTGTAATGTAGTGTTAGCGCACGCTAATGCATGTTGATTAGCGCACGCTAACTGTATATTGGACAAAAAGGAATCTTATCCTAGTCAGAGCTGTCGGCGTGTGGACCCGTGTTCGGAGCATACAGACAAACGAGTCAACTGATGTTAGCGCACGCTAAACGCAAGGACTTGCGTACGCTAGAGAGTGTAAATTACGTACGCTAATGCATGGGCATTACGTTCGTAAGCTCATGTACGAAGCGAGACAGTAGTCTCTGGACTACGATAGCGCACGCTAACAAAGGTCAGTTAGCGCACGCTAAAGCCTTAGCGCACGCTAAACATGAGATGTTAGCGCACGCTAGTAATGCAGTCTATATAAGGGACAGACGGGTATTATGAAGCATTTCGTCCATTCTTTCACTTTCAGTCGATAGAGAGAGCTTTGGGAGGTTCTTGAGGTTCCCAAGCACGGTGAGGTGGTGATCTTTAACAAGATTAAAGATGGAAATCATGGATTAAAGCTTTGTTCTTGAAATCATTGGTGATTCTTGGAAATGGATTCAACCTTGGAAATCAATCCATTCCTTCATAAAGGTAATCACTCTTCATCTTTGGATTTCGTTTTGGATTGAATGTTGATGATTATTACATAAACAAGTTTGACAAGCATGATTATGAGATGGATTACCGGAGTATGATGATATTAATATGATTCTTGTGATTTAGATTGTGTCGTTCGTTTTCTTGAGATAAGTGGATTAATCCTTCTCCTCAGTTTCGGATGTTGATTTTATAGTAGATGATTACTCTTTGTAATGGAAGATTAAGGATGTGTGGTTACGTTCTTGACGTTTCGTGTATTAATATTAAGGAAGATGATATATGGATATAGAACTTGGATTATAAGTTGGATGATTGTTTATATGTTAAAGGATATCGGATTTCGTTGTTTTGATAGCTTTGAACATGATTCAGAATCACTTCGTGTTCTTGAAATCGCCATAAGTTGATCGGTATCTGAAAAACATGCATCTGTCGGCATTAGCGCACGCTACGTTTCTTGCCTAGCGCGCTAATGGGAGCAACTTAGCGCACGCTACGTTAGGTGATTAACGTGCGCTAAGAAGCCGTAAAGTGCGATTTTCGTGTTGTGGTTGTAAATTCGTCTTGGTTTGAGTAGGATTGATTCGACTAGTGTTTAATCGAGATATTGTCGAGCCGTTGGGTTTGTGAATTGGTTTTATCGATTGTTGATTGTTATCAAACTTGTTGTCTATCGACATCGTAATAGGTTTAGAATATTGATCGGTGATTACAACCGTGTGTTGCGTCGAGCTCAGTATGTTCGTGAATTGCTTTGGTCGGGACCGAGGGACTTGTAGATGACGGCAATGGAATGGTAATGACTTCATCGAGATCGAGGCAAGTTATTACTTGCTCGGTTGTAATATTTAATAAATGGTTTGATTTCATTCGTTTATAATTCGTATAGCAATGTTTATAATCGTAATCACAAGGGATTTGGGATTATAGGTTGTATTCGAGTTTTGGGAATTTAATCATAAGGTATATGATTCACATTTATTGTTGGTATACTTGGTATCGAAGATATGTTGTTGTATAGACGAAGACGTGAATTATCTACCATTCGTGACATTTTGGATCGTCGAATATTCAGAATAATGGTTCGTGATGGTTTGGACATCAAGATTTCTCTCGAAGGACTCGGAGCAAGTACTCTAATCATTTTTGTCATTTGTGTCGATCATGTCGTGATACATTCGTGTATCGTTGTTGTCATGCATTTGTGCATTGTTGTTGTCGTACATTGTGTACTGTTGTTTTGTGCAGTTGTGCATTGTTGTCATATGTCCACCATGCTTTGATCCGACGGGAATCATCATGGGAATCTATAGCTGTGTGCGCTGGATCGTTGGACAGGTAATGCCACCATGCTTTGGTCCGACGGGATCATCATGGGAATCTATAGCTGTGTGCACTGGATCGTTGGATTACCATATGTATTGTTGTTGTACATATGTATATTATGGGTTTGCCATAAGTATACATTGTTGTTATTGTTGTGAGCATTTTGACGTTGTCATATGAGTATGCATTTGTAGGTCTTGTGTTAGGACCATGTTCGTATGTTGTGTTGATCTGATCTCGGATTAGACTGACGCGATGGTAATAGTATTTCGTATCTTGAGGTATGTTCCGTATATCCTTGGTACTTGTCTTTGATGGACAATCGATTATCGTATTGGAATTGTCGATGTTATCCGATGGATTGAATTGGCCAGAGTTGGTATAATTTCCGTATCGCGAGTTATGATAATGTTTTTGAGAACCTTGGGTATTGTTGAGATACCGTACAGATATTTTGGTATTATCCCATGGTGATGTTAAGGATACGAATTGTGGATTTTCGTAAAGTTAAGACGGTAAGATTACATTGGTCGTATTCTTACTTAGTTTTTCCATTGATATGTAATTATTGACGTGATGTGATGGTTATCATTGTTGGATATTATGGCTGACCCCGTCGTGGGCTTTCTTTTTAGGTTCTTGGATTATCAAGCTTGTAGCGGTCGTGGAGAGATGAGCTTCCTGAGGATCTTGGCTAGAACATGTATTTGTGTTTTGAGCTTCATTCGAGTTGTTGTATTCATTTGCTAGGGTATTTTAATCGTTTGTCTTTTTCCATTGCGTGAGTATTTTTTTAAATGGTCTTTTGGTATTTGGTAACTTAGGTTACCTTGGCGATCGATCTCTAAATCTATTCAGCCGGTGCGTGTAGCGATAGCTTAAAGTATGTTCTTAAACTGTTGAGTCTTGGCAATTCGGGCCTTGTGGTTTCAAATGAGTTTTTACGACGGTTTGATAAACGAGTTTTATAAATCTTCGAATGGTTTTAATAGATAATACCGTCGTTAGCCTCTTGGGCGTTTTGTAAATGTTTGCGAAAATTTCCTTCAGCCTTGTGGGTTCCATCTCGGGGCCCACGGCGCTGTAATATTCCCGGTTGGATCTGGGGGTGTTACACACAGGGTTCGAAATACAATACAACGGAAGACTGAATCAACTCTAACAATACAAATAAACTCTACCAACTCTCAACTCTTGATTAGTATCGCAGCTCGTCATCCCCTTGTGCCAATCCTGTGACTGCTCCCGAACAAGATGTACCGGACGCAAAACAGACATCCACCCCCCGAATACTCGGGGGTTAGTAAAACTCCACTGTTTTACTAGTGCAAGTATCAAACCATACGAAATGTAACAAGCAAATAGCAACTACGAATTTAATACGGAAATCAATTATCAAAATGTTCCCGAGAAGTTTTAGAATTTCGAACTCAAATAAGAGATATTTGTAAAGGAACACATCATCTCGGGGATTTTTTTGAATTTCAAAACCTTAAGACCTCAAGTCCTGATTCACGAAACCTTTCGAAAAACTTAAGGGCCTTAACCCAAAACTCGTTTCATAAATCAACGGTTTACAATACCGGAAACATTTCCATAAATCTCGTGGGGCTCGACCCAACATTATTTCTTAAAACTTTTCCTTTAAAGACTTTGATTTGAAAAGTATCATGCTCATGACACCGTGATCCACTGTCACGTGTCTCCGTAGGCGTAACAACCCACACGGACTATTAACCAAACATAACCAATTCCGACACCGTGATCCACTGTCACGTGTCTCCGTAGGCATAACAACCCACACGGACTATTAACCAAACATAACCAATTCCGACACCGTGATCCACTGTCACGTGTCTCCGTAGGCATAACGACCCGCACGGACTATATCAATCACAACAATCACACACACAGTCCTGACACCGTAGTCTACTGCCACGTGTCACCGTAAGCCCCGTCGAGCTCACCCGGTTGGACGCACTGTGTCCGAAACTCATGGTCCACTGCCATGCGTTATCGTAGGCCTCGTCAGACCCGCACGATTGGACCTCAGTACCTCACTAAGTTCTGATCCCGTAGTCCACTGCCATCAATCCTCGTAGGTCCCGTCGAACCAACACGAGTGAACTTAGCGGTCACACACATATTCACATTCACATTACATACAACAATGAGCACAATTAATCAATCACCTTGATCACCACAAAATCGTACGTTGCACGCACATAACACAACCTCGACACTCGCAACAACTATCATCAATCAACGACATTTAACCAACATAACACACATTCGGTACACAATACATTGAACAACCACGTGTACAACCATCTCATATGTACATCGCGATCCTGCACAAATGGCACAACGCCTAACATGGATACCAATATATCACTATTATCACAAAGCCTTCAAATTTCGGAAAACACAACCTACTCAAACGGAACATATTTACGGAGGCAAGCAAAATCGTCATACATATCATACGTAATTACTAGTCACAAGATACAAGTCGTATAATAAGATACTTGCCTTAATAACCGCTACCAAACGCGTTCCAAGAACACCGCTCAAGGAAGCTCGGACCCGAAGGAGACAACGAACGGAAGGGTTCCGACTCGAGTTCTTCACAAGAATTCGACCCTAACAACATAAATTCAATAAATCGTCGATCATACGAGGAAGAATAATCGTAGAACGCCCGAAACCCCTCTATGACATTTTACCGGACACCTTCAAGGCGTCGGTCAAGAACTCGACCAAAATAACGAATCGATACGATCCGACCAAGGGTTAACAAGGGAAATGATACAATACATCCTAATAATCATCAATCCATCACAATCTTAAGTTAAATTGGATTAACCGGGCGGAATCGAACAAAATACCCAAAATCCCCAATTATCCAAAAGGGAGGGTTTCAAGAAATAATACCTTTGGAGATTCAAGTACTAAGATCCGAAGAACACGCGTTAGATTGATTATCCGAGCCTCACAACCGAAAAGAAATGATGAAAATCGACCCCCGGATGAAGAACTCTCCCCCTCTCTAACACTCTCTCTCGCGATGCAGGTGGAAATGGGGAAGGAGACGACCGATCTCGTCTAATAAGGACGAGTCTGCGCAATTACCGCTTCGTGTGCCGCGGCACAGCCGAAGTGTGCCGCGGCACAGGCCGAAAATTTACTCCCAGGTTTTGGCATTGTGCCGCGGCACAGCCTGCGTGTGCCGCGGCACACGGTACAGTTGGGTTTTGGTCGCGGAAGACACACGAGTGTGCCGCGGCACGGACAGTGTGCCGCGGCACTGCTCGGCACCGTGCCGCGGCACGGATAGGTGTGCCGCGGCACACAGTCTGATTGCTCGACCAACAAGCGAAGGAATTTGTGTGCCGCGGCACGCACATCTTGTGCCGCGGCCCACACCCCCTATTGGGTTTCAAAATGATAAAAATGATCCGGAAAGAGAATAAAACGATAGGAATCAATATTTGGGAACCAATAACACGAAATGGATCCACGGCAACCCCGAAACGGCGGTTCCGCACCACAATAACGAGAATACAGTTCAACGGTTGACAGGAAGGACACACTGAAAGGTACACGAGGGTCACTATGACCGAGAAATATACCAAAAATGAAAATACAAGGGAAAGAAAAGTACCGGATATTACAGAGACAACAATTACAGATACGGATACCCGTAACTCTGGGCAAATTACAAAATGGCCCAGAACGCCCGGAAATCACGATACGTGATCGAAAAACTAAACCGAAGATCACAACACGTCCAACAAGTTAAACGGACTTGCGGAAAACTCGAAACGGCAGTTTCGGACGAGATTCGCAAGAATCGAACTCAAGTGCGGAAAAGTCGCTAAAAAGCACGGAACTCAACAAAACAACACCGAAACGAACTCGGATGACAAAAGTGTAGAATTAATCATTCTCGAAATGACGAAACGGTCATGAGAGAGTCGTCAAAACGGACTTCGGCCGAAAAAAGAAATTTACCGAAAATCGAAAATTGCGGGTATTACAGACCAGACCACCCGCGGCACAACAGTACGAGACCACGCGGCAGGCAACCTTGTTCTGCTCGGCGGCTCGGCTAGTGCTGGAGCGGCATCTGCTGTCGGGTTCGCCCGACAACCCAATTCTTCCATGATTTCTCCGTGATTTGACTTTCCAAATTCCATTACAATTTCATACTAAATAAAATACATCAAATTACAATAAATAACAAAAATAAAAATCCCAGATCTACTCGTGGATCATGCCTCAAAACCGAGCAAAACCAACAATTCTATAAATAATAATAAATATAATTCACATAACCATGATAACTGGATCATATTTCACTGCAATAAAATTTCTAACAAAATATTTCAATATCATAATACATGAATATTTGAAGTGCTAGTAATTAACCACCAAAATTAATTAATATACCAAAAGCCGAAAAATTATCTTTGATACCAATTATTGGAAATAAAACACAATAGAAGCTAAGTTCAGAATATAGCTTGGTAAAAACACTTACTCACATTTACTCAACCATGAGCATAAGATTTATTTACGCATGCTAATTAATTACTTATTAAAATTAATAAGTAATTTAAATACTATTAATATTTATCTAATTATATTGTTGGTAAATATCAATATCCTAATCTAAATCATATGATTAGAGGATATTTTTTTTTTTTTGATACCGAGGTTCCAAGCTTACAGCTGACTAGTTCTCGGGATAACAGCCCCAGCCCCACAGTACTGCTACCAATTAAATCGCGAAATGTGTATCTGGCTCCCAGGTTCTTAAATATACTCAACTACCGCGCACAAGGAGTCGTCCCCCAAGTGATTGCTCCATGCTGGACCCCCCCAAATCCAACCGCAGGTTCCCACCGAGATCTGGCCTCCCACCCTGCCGCTTGAAGCCCTCAATATTTAATTGTTCCACCAGCGTACCTCGGAGGGCTAGGCACTAACCCTTAGTCAAAGACTAAGGGATCATTAGGCCTTGAGAAATTCAATTCCAAAGTGTTGCCACTAGGAATTGAACCCCTGACCTCCAACTAAATTGAATGTCAGGTGGCCAACTGCGCCAAGGCAGTTGGTTATGATTAGAGGATATTTACCTTTGAAGTGAAGTGGTTACTTTCAATCTCTTTCTTAGAACTCTATAGAGTATATTTTCGCCTTAATCCGGACCTTGAAGATGGATCGACTGAAAACTATATTTGAGAGTCACTTAATTTTTGCTTTCATTTTCCAGTACTTTGGTCACTCTTATAAAATTATTGTGTTATCCAAATTGTAGAATCAAATGCACAAGTCTATAACTATAACTAAACGCAAGAAGAAAAATCAAAACTCCCAAGTATGAATGTTGTAATTGGCCGAACCCCTCCCATAATGTCCTATTTATAGACTTTGGGCTACTTTAGGAATGTTAAGGAGGATTGGAGTTAGACTCTTAGTATAACTCAACCTTCCATATTAAGCCCTTCCTAATATGATTGAGTTTATCAATTTGATCCACTAAAAAATTGATATTGCACTTCCAACCTAAATCCCAATTTATGAAATCGAGCTCCTTATTAAATATTTATTTTCTATATTTAAGATATCAAATATCTATTAATTAATTTAAGTCACAGACAAATTTAATTAATTAATTGCATATCCAAGAGTAGTACCACTCGAATTTTATTATTATATCGGAATTAAATTCGCCCGCAGGGTTTAATATAATAGTCATTCTCGATCTCTTCAAGGGGGTATCATCAATCCACACGAGTCAGGACACGAGAGTTGTAATATTAATTATCCTGTAAATAATATTATTGCATAAAATTCAAAGAATATTGAGTCAACAATGTGACTCTCACCCATTGTAAACCAATCAATAATTATTATAAATGTATAATTAAATATTATATACTAGAATAAAAAATTACAATTGTCAGATATTTACGTTCTTCTTACAATTAGTACATGAAATATATCTCACGGCTATCCAGTTGAACGTATGCAAATATGCTAATGTGTGCTAATAGTCAAGACCGACTAATCTTAGTCATACAATACAACATTTCACATAATTTATCTAATAATTATATAGGTTGTGAGCTATTATATTATTTTATAAGACACTTATAATGTGATCATCCGTGAGACACCAACACCACATTATCTACAATATAAAATAAATAGGCAATACATTTAAATAACCATAACGTGAATTAATATGCAAAATATGTGACAAAATGTAATTATTACTTTCGTAGACAGTTAGAGAAAAATGAGATAATACAAGCATAAAGTATATTTTACAATATATAAACCTAATATTGATTTGTTTATATGCTTATTTAGTAGGTCACTAGGTCAATAGTTATGTTATTTTTTTGTTTGCCAACTGGTTTCTAAAATTGTTCATTGGCATCTTTAACATAGACGTTAGAATGTGTGCTGGCCTATAAAACATTAGTCGTATAACGGAAGTCTAAAACAATAGTGCAAAAACAAAATTGTTACACCAATTAAAATGAATAATTATTGCGCCAAATAAAAAATAACAATAATAATTGAAATGAAATCGTAACTAAGATCCTCGACCACTATGTAAATCCCATAAGTAATAGACAAGATCAATTTTTAAATATTAATGCACTATTGTTTGATGAATTGTCTTCGACCGATCATAATTTAAGTAAAAAAAGAAACTTGTATTCATGGTTTGGATGAACGTTTAGAACATTTTCATTTGCTAAAGGAAACCAATCTTTAGGATTAATTCCTCGACCACGTTCACTTTCGATGATCATATTATGTTAAATAATGCAAATCTTTATAATCTATCCAAGTTTTGCAGTATTCCACATACGTGTTGGACCTTTGACAATATATCATATGCTTTGCAATACTCTAAATTCTCGCTCCACATCTTTTCACACAGCTTCTTGTCGTCCAGTAAATAGTTTTTCTTATTTTTTTTATTATTTGAGGGTTCAGAGATTGAATTAGAGTCACATATTATATATAATAATTATTATTATTATTAGTGTTATTACTAATGTCGTCTTTTATATTATTACTATTGTTGTTATATCTACATTTGTTATCTAATTAATAATTTAGTGTAATTATTTTCCTGGTAAAATTTATTATAATAATGATAATAATTATTATTATTCAGTAATTTCAGTTCAGTTCAGTACAACTCAATACAATTCAGTTCGGTTCAATTTAATTTAATATTATTAAAAAAAATTTATATTAAATTTTGTATAACTAATTTTAAATATTGTGGAGATATGTAAAGAACCAAAATGAAAATCTCAGTACATGCGTATTTAAAAAATGGGCCAGTGACACAAGAAACCCTTAGGAGCCCAGAAAGCAGGCCCCACATAAAATGGGCCTTATGTGTTGGGTCGTATAATCGAATGCTCCTTAACCCACGGGCTACAGCCCTTTTAGAGCGTTATTTCATCATTTTGGTTTCTGTGTGTATATATATATAACTACCAGCAGAAATTTAGGGTTCCCCGCAGCTCATTCTGTCGGTCGCCTCCATCGCTCAGCTCCAATGGTGTGTTTTCTATCCCGCGCGCGCGCGCAAACACACACACACACACACACACGCGGCATTCCCGCACATATACTTTGAATGTTTGTTTGTCCTTATCTTGAAACTGATTTTGTTCGAAGTATCAGTAGATCGTGTTAGTGTGTTAATCAGATTTTATTTCCGTATCAGTACGAAACTGAGTTCGTTGATTTTTCTTGGATGCTATTCTTCTTGACCCGATTCACGTTTCCTGTTCCTGTTCCTGTTCCTGTGGCAAATTGTTTAATTTGCAGAAAATGATCTTTCTTCTGTCGGGTGTTGCACTGTGTGGTTCCATTTAGGTGTTAGCATAAAGGCATATACTTGGGTGAGACCACCAAAGTGGGCTCGTTTTGTGAAGCCGCTTCTATATTTGAGTTTTTATTTGTTTTTTGTTTTTTCATTTTTTAATTTTTTTCCTCATTTTTTCTGTGTTTTAGGATTTTAATTTTAATTTTTGTAAGTTTTTATTTATAGTTTTTGGGATTAATTTTCATTTTTCTAGTGTTCAGTAGTTATTTTAGCTCTTTCTGAAGTTTTCTTATTTTTTTTTAATTTTTAAAATTTGAAATCAAAATTTAGTACTATGGAGTTTGTCTCACCTTCAGACCAGTCTTTTAGGTCTCACAGTTTACTAGGTGCCACTTGAGAACTACTGCATCATAGTTTGATTTCAAACCTTTGCTGGTCGCCCTATGAAGTATCTCTTTTAACACATTTGCTGTATTGTTATTTTACTTATATTTTTGTGTATTCAAGTTAACATTGTTGTGATCCAAGTGATATGGTTCTCTATGGTATTGTGCTTTTAACTGGTATGCTCTGCTTTTATGCAGGCCAAGAGAACCAAGAAAGTTGGCATTGTTGGGAAATATGGTAAATCCTAGTCTTATGTTACACATTATAATGCATTATTGAGTCACCATCATTTTCACATGCTAAAAACTTTTGTCCTAAATGTTTTACATGAGTGGTTTAGTCGTGTTCCATTATGGCCGTCTCGTGATATTTTTAATGTAACTGGAAAAACCTATGCTGTTTAATGTTTTTGGATTTCATCTACTTTCTATATGAAGGTTAAGACAGTAAGTGCATCTGGAGTAAAACTTGCCACTTTGTTTTTTGCATGAATTATAGTGTTAATTAATGCTAGACAGTTTATTCACATTATAATATCCATGCCAACGACCCCAACATAGTTAGGATTAAGGCGCAGTTGAAGTTGATGATGATGTGTTATACATTTGAACCTTATAATCCTACATCACACGGATGTCTGTGTTTATATGTGCTGGGCATCATTTCAGGAACCCGTTATGGTGCTAGTTTGAGGAAGCAGATTAAGAAAATGGAAGTCAGCCAGCACAGCAAGTACTTCTGCGAGTTCTGTGGGAAGGTATTTGTTTAGGGTTTTGGTTTTTCCGTTTTATAACACCGAAATGTTTCATAAATGTATCCTTCATTTTTGGTTATGTATCCTTCGTTGTACTGAGTTTGAAACTTATATTATAGTATGCAGTGAAGAGGAAGGCTGTTGGCATATGGGGATGCAAAGACTGCGGCAAAGTGAAGGCTGGCGGTGCCTACACGTTAAAGTAAAACCCTTTTCAAATAATCATATCGTTAAGTTATTCTTCTTGTTCATGTTTAAATTTTTTCGCTTAACTTGTATTTCCGTCTTATCTTTTGCAGTACTGCTAGTGCTGTCACTGTTCGGAGCACCATTAGAAGGCTAAGGGAGCAGACAGAGAATTAAATTTGGGAAGTTTTTTGGATTTCGTATCACTATCCCTTTTTTTCTTTTTCAAATTTTGAATTTCATTTCTAAACATGGTGTAATGATTGTTTTGAATTTACTGCAGTTAAAAGTGTTCTTGAATTGCATTGCATCTGTCATGGTAAATGGGGGTTTATCTCAGTTATTATTGTGCTACTACCATAGTTGTGGAATGAGGATTGTACTTATCCTAGTTGTTCTACGCTTGCTCTATGCCTTGCTTACTTTTTTCTTTCATTTTCACATGAAAGCTGGTATCTTATCATTTTGAACGCTAAAAATTGAATATTGAAACGGGAACGTGTCTGTTAAAGAGTCAAAACACGTTTTCTCCGGTTCCTGTTCCGAGACAAACATTTTTAAGGTTGTTAGGTTTCAAAGCAAACCTCCTCCATTATATACTGTGTGATTTAACCAATATCCCGTGTCCGAGTGCTCTTCTAACCTTTACATTGACATTATGTACATATATATTTTGCTAGTGCTCTTCTAACCTCCTTCACATCCGAGTGCTCTTCTGACCTCCTTTACATCCGAGGGCTCTTCTAACCTCCTTCACCAATGTATATATATTTTGCGAAATTTGACATTCACGAGAAAACCACTAGGTAGCATATTGTACATTGACATTATTTACACCAACATATATACTTTTTTTTTTTTTTACTTATTTTGGTAAATAAAAATTTTTATGTCACCATTGTAACAGTTCAAGCACATCTTTACAACCTCAAAAACGATCAAACAAACAATCACAAAGAAAACCTAACAACTAGGAAGTAATCTAGCAATCTCTTGGTTTTTCGAGCATCGCACAGCCATTTGAATCGTACAAGCCTGACTGATGGCTTGCACTTCACTTTTCTTTTGCCTAAATCTTCTTGCATTTCTTTCCTGCCATACATATAGACCAATATAGTCACCATAGCTCGATAAAGACCTTGCTTCCTAGATTTCGACCGGCATTGAGTTGATAAAAAAAAGTCTCTTCATCCCATGCACGAGCTATCCTCCTAATACCACACCACTCACTTCTTTCCATATTGCCGCTGCAAATTCACACTTAAAAAACAACTGCGTTATAGACTCATTCTTCCTCACAGACATCACCTCTGTTTTACAACAATTCCCACTTTTAATAAATTTTCAAAAGTAGCTAACTGTTCTAGCATATGATGAAGACATGCTTTGGGGCAGCAGCGTTGTGACCGATTAACTTTGCCCATCCAACTAAGTTAAGATCCTCCCAACTCCAAATATAATTTTCTTGTAGAAAATTCATACCCGAAGGAGTGGCCTCCAAATAATCCCTCGCATCTTTCTAACCAATCATGATGCTTGACTTGGTGTTTCCATTGTCGTCACATTCTGATTCTTGATATAACAGCCATGAACCCACTGCACCCACTTTATCTTTCTTCTTAGCCGAGTTCCACAACAACTTACATATAGCTGCTTGATTGAGATCAACGACATTCCATCCTCCAGCAAGCATAGGCATACGAACTCTCTCCCAAGCAACTAGTGCTTTCCTTGATGCTTCAGCTTTTCATGTCCACAAGAAGGTTCTGCAAGCAGTTTGTATTAGCTTTGCTTACTTGTCGAGGCAACAAAAAATACCTGACACCAATATGTTTGTATACTAAAAAGAACCGATTTGATCAGCTTTCAAGCCCGAGGCCTCTGAAAAATTAGAAAAAGCAGCCATCATCTTTCTGAGATACAGCATATCTCCTCAGCAGAACATTAATAGATCATCAACGAAGCAAGTATGGATCTTCTTACACTTGGGATGGAACTTGAATTGTTTACGAGTATACAGCTCCATGTGGCACCTATTCAAATATTTCATGCATAAAACAAATAGGAACGGAGAAATAGGATCTCCCTGCCTAAGTCCTTTCTTGACTTCAAAAGGCTCAGTTAGCTCCCCATTTACACTAACAGTGTAAGAAATTGTAGTTACACAAGCAAGAATCCATGTGACAAACTGAAATGGAAAGCCCAGCTCTAGCATAAAAAACTTTAGAAACGGCCATTCTACTGTTGTACCCCTTTATAACCTCATGACTAGATAGAATATTATCAAAGCCATATATTCCTTAATAGTACTATCAATTGGTGTCTTAGGGATGAATGTGAGCAGAGCCATATATACTTTTTGCATTTGGAATTAACTGCAACATTAGTTTCTTGCGCGGTTCAATATATAATTTTGAACTTTAATATTCTTAATAATATATCAACGAGAATTACTTAAACATTATTATAAATATATATACCGAGATCAATGTCATGTATACGAACAATTAAAAATTGGAGCCTTAGCATTTAAAGGTAAATGGAGGTCGTATAGCACATTTATCCATTTAAGATTTTATTCTTCTTTGTGATAAGTAGTGATTTATTGGAATTAGAGAAAATATGTCGAATGAGAAGATAATGTAAAGGGAAAACATATGGGTGAATGATGTAGTTTGATATAGTACTATCAATTGGTGTCTTAGGCAAAATAGTTCAGAATATTCAGAAACCTATGCATGCATCTCACAGTTCAACTGAGATCAATTATGAAGGGTTAAAATTATTTCCCGATGACTAATCTTTCGTAAGCATACAACCTTGGTATCTATCTATTATATGTAAAGCTTATCCCCCTTAATTTAATGTGTAAGGGGGATAAAAAAATGTGCTTATCCCCCTTAATTTAATGTGTAAGGGGAGTAAAAAAATGTTAATATTATATATAAAGTTTATCCCCCTTAATTTAATGTGTAAGGGGGATAAAAAATGTTAAAAAAGAAATTAAATAAATCAGAAGCCAAGAATCGGGAATTGAGCAGCAGCGCGTGGATCAAAGCGGTGGAGTGGAATCTGAAAGGAAAAGAAATTCACAACAGTGGTTCACTTTTCTTTTGTTTCGGTAATAAAAGAAAAGTTTCACTTTTCCTCTCTCTCTCTCTCTCTCTCTCTCTCTCTCTCTCTCTCTCTCTCTCTCTCTCTCTCTCTCTCTCTCTCTCTCTCTCTCTCTCTCTCTCTCCTTTTTCAATATTCTGAGTTTAAAATTTTCCACTTTTTTATATCCGTTGGACGAAAAGCTGCGAGCTTAAGGCAATGTGGGAGCAGGAAAGACGACTTCGTTTCAAACATGAAAATCCCATACGGCGACGTTTCAGGATTTGCATACAACTAATACCAGCATCTATCTATACTACTTAAAACTTATCCCCCTTAATTTAATGTGGAAGGGGGTTTGTGCACAAAGTAAAGGTTATCCCCCTTAATATTTATCAATTTATTCCGGAAATGTTTTCTTTCACATTATTTTCACCGCAAGAAATTATATTGATCAAAATAAATAATGCCAAACTAACTGTAAAAATTTCTGAAACTATATATATTTCCTTCTTTTGCCTTATGTGTTTACTCTGTTGACCAACTGTCGAAGACTTTGTCCAATTAACCACACCAATATACAGTTGATATATGTTAATAATTATATATGTCAGAAAATCATCATCTAATGTTTCTGATGCGTTAATGTTGAAATAGTACAAATTTTCGCATACAATCATGCGATTTAGAAGATCCAGAAACATTCATCAAGTTCTCTAACAACTCAAAATCTGCCATTGGAAATATATATATATATATATATATATATATATATATATATATATATATATATATATCAAACTACAAATGGTTTTATAATTCGCTATGGCAAAAGTGACGAATAAATAGGCAAAAAAAAATTATGTAACTTATTCATATTAAATGATTACATATGAAGAGACTATTTTAATTGTAACTTTTAATGTAAATAAACTAATTTAAATACAAAAGTTATGATAAACATCACAATGCAAATGCCCCTTCTAATACACAAGGTGATTAAATTGAACTTTTAAATGATAGTATAAATTACAAGATGGTTAAATTTTAGCTATGAAAACTTAGATACAATCGGTGCATCACACATGTTGAATAAACCAAAAACAACCTCGGAGCAACACACGGGTTAGTAAAGCTTCATTTCATATAACTAATTACATAGACTAAAATAAAAGGATAATAACAATAAAAAAAACATATAAACTTCTCTTAAAGGCATTTAAATTTCGTCATCTGCTCGTTCAACCGTCTGCCCAACATTACGTACAAAATATGTAGATATTCAACCAAAGACCGTGCATCGCACGGGTTGGATAATGCCTCGTACTATATAAAACTTATCCCCCTTAATTTAATGTGGAAGGGAGATTTATGTCACTTATTCATGTTAAAGGATTACATATGAAAAGACTATTTTAATTGTAACTTTTAATGTAAATAAACTAATTTAAATACAAAAGTTATGATAAACATCACAATACAAATGCACCTTCTAATACACAAGGTGATTAAAATGAACTTTTAAATGATAATATAAATTACAAGATGGTTAAATTTTAACTATGAAATTGTTGAAATCGTTAATGATTTTAATATTATTTTGTAAAATTAAATATCATAGGATCGATCTACGTTCCGAGTAGATGATCGTGGTATATTCACTTTTTCTAAACCGATTCCCGGTGAGTGAGAAATAGTGAATTAAAGTTTGTCACTTAATTGTGAATTAATAAGGGATGTAATCCCACATTGAATAATGAACCATCATTATTCTAGTATATAAGGAGTTACCTTTATACATGTAATAATTAATGGCACATGTGTATGGGCTTAAAGCCCACACGCGCGCGCCACCGCCGCCCGCCTCGCCTCGGCCGCGGCCGCGGTTGCGAGCCGTGTTCCGCGTGCCGCGGACCGTGGGCCTTGGCCTTGGCCTTGGCCTTGATCTTGGCAATTGGTCTTTGGGCTGGTCTTTGGGCTTGGCCGTGAGCTAGGCCTTGGGCTAGCTTAAAGAATTTTTTGGACAAGCTCAACAACGTAGTTGGGCTCGTATGTGCACATAAAGATGTCCAGGTACATCCGTTAAGGAGCTGATTATAGTCCAGATGCATCCGGACTATTCAAACTCAGCCAAAAACGGGCAGTAACCTCCCAGGTGTTATGAGGAGTTGTTAGGGCTGCCTGTTCAATTCAAAACGGGCAGTAACCACTGCCTTGAATTGTGTAACTCCTGAGTTCAATGCAGGCATGAATGCCTGCATTATGACAGCCTTAAGAGTTGTGTTTAAATCCCCTGCAGGTGAGATGGCCTATAAATAGGCATGCATCTCATTTGCGTCAAACACATAGAAAAATACGAAAATATATTCTGCATACCTGCATTTCATAAGTCAGTTCAGTTCTCAACTCGTTCTTGTTCGCCGGAGCTCGCCGGAATTGTGGTGCTACATCCGTCGAGACGAACGTCGTTTTACCTTTGGAGACAAAGTGCTAAACCGAAGAGCACTACCGGGGCAATATTTGTCTTGCGGGAAGAGGCCTCCTCGACTCGACTTCTTTTACGGGTTTTATTAATTTTCTTATATTTTCAATTCTGTTTCGAGTTCTGTAATTTCCTTCTTCGTTGAGTCCTGTAGTTTCTCGATTTCGAGTTGTAATTTTTTTTTTCCAGTTGTATTTTATTTTCCACCCAGCAAGTTTGTAACACAGAAAATATCAACAAGCGCAAGACAAATATTTACTTGCTAAATCCTACAACTGGAGATGACGACCGTTGCTTCCACCGACTCCAACACCACCGCTGCCTTTGCCTCCGCGACCGCCGCTTCAAACGTGGCAAACACCATTGCCGCAACCATGTCCAGCATGATGAGCACAACTACCTCATCAACAACTCTATGGGTGTTTTCGAACCCCTTTCTGGCTACCGGTGGATCCACCTCGAGTGGCACCGTAGGTTCCACTTTTAGTGGTACCGTTGGATCCATGTTAGGATCTAGTGTTGGAGCCTACGGGTTCAACACGAGTGGTTCCTTTTTTGGAATGACCTCGGGGCCTAGGATGATGCCTACCGCCGAGAAGCCGCCAAAGTTTGGTGGTGCCAACTTTAAAAGGTGGCAACAAAAGATGTTGTTCTATTTAACAACATTGGGGTTTGCTAACTTCCTTAAGGAAGATGCGCCACCGGCGTCAAGTGCTCAAGAGACTAGTTTTACAGTCCGAGCTGCCTATGACAACTGGCACAATGGAGACTATCTTTGTAAAAACTTTATTCTGAATTCTTTAGAAGATAGTTTGTACAATGTTTATTCTGTTGTAAACACATCAAAAGAGATGTGGGAAGCACTTGAAAAGAAGTACCGTAGCGATGATGCAGGTACAAAGAAATTTGTAGTTGCCAAATATTTGGACTACAAGATGGTTGACTCAAAACCAATCATGGAATAAGTGCAAGAGTTCCAACTCATCGTTTATGATGTCAATGCCGAGGGAATGGTCCTACCGGACGCTTTTACTGTTGCAACTGTGATCGAGAAGTTGCCCCCCAATTGGAAAGACTTCAAGAGCTACCTTAAGCACAAGCGAAAGGAGATGACTCTTGAAGACTTGATTGTGAAATTGCGCATCGAGTCTGACGTGCGCAAAAATGACCACAAACCAAAAGGCCTGATTGATGTTAAGGCCAATCTGTTGGAGCATGGAGGTCCCTCTAATAAAATAGCTCGCCCAAGTGTCCAAAACAAGAGTAAAGGAAAGCAACCAGTCAAGAAGTTTGATGGCGATTGCTTCAACTGTGGTAAACATGGACACGCGGCGAAGGACTGCCGGAAGCCGAAAGCCAACAAAAAGAAGAAACACGTTGCCAACATCGCCGAGACTAACGGAGGATGGAAAGAGGATGACCTTGCTGCTGTGGTCACCGAAGAAGTCAACCACGTTGAGAACCAAGGTGGTTGGTACGTCGACACCGGTGCGACCGCCCACGTTGGTGCCTATCGGAGTCAGTTTAAGAACTATCAAGCAATTGAGGGGAGGAAGCTCAACATGGGGAATCCAGCTTCATCTGAGATTATCGGAGTTGGAGAAGTGGACCTCAAACTTACGTCCGGACAGACACTCACCTTGAAGAATGTGCTTCATGTTCCGGATATGAGGAAGAATTTGATCTCAGGCTCTATACTAGTTAAAAAGGGGTTTAAACTAGTGTTTGAGTCAGATAGAATTATCATAAAAAAGTTTGATAGGTTTCTTGGTAAGGGTTACCTCACGGAGGGACTCTTTAAACTTAATGCTTTGGCTAAACGCCATGTAACTGTAACACCCCCAGAATACGACCGGGAATGTCACACGCCGTAGACCCTTATCACAAGGATCTACCAGGCTAAGCTCCAAAAGACTACTCAATGATTGACCGACCGGGGTCAAAATTAAATGCAAAGCAGACCGACAAGGTCTTTAACCAATTCAGAAAATAACGACATTCACATTACAATGACAATAATAAACTTGAACACCGAAAAGAATGACAACTCAATTTAATAAATGAAAACTGCACCCATGCAAGGGTGAATACTCGAACGACAGAGAAATACCGACCAACTGAAACAAAGGAAAAGACTCTGACTCTGGCGTGATTAGTATCATTGTCCTCCATCTCCTTCCAAGCCAATCTCGTGATCGCTCCAGCCGCCAAAACTGAGCGCATAACAGCACCCACCCCGAAAACTCGGGGTTAGCAAACCGGAATTTTGCTAGTGCAAGTACATAATATACAAGATATACGAATAATAACAACACAAATCTCAACAAATGTGAAGCCTTAACATAAACCACACATTCCCATAGTCCTCACAGTATAGTATCACATACACAAAGTGAAAGATAATCACATAGTCATATTCTCTGTCTAACATAACACCAATGAAACTTTAAACGAGCCCAAGGAGTCGAAAAATCCCTTTTTATACAAGGAAAAAGTATTTTGATAAGAAAGTTTGAAAACATCATTATTGACTCGAGCCATCATGGGGTTTTGAAAATCAAACGGAATACTTTTAGAAAATACTTCAAAAACTCTCGGATCCTCGACCCAACATGTGGAAAACAATTTACAAGAAAACCATTACAACGTTATTCGGTCCTCGACCCAATGCAGAATAATCATCACAAGATAATCAAAGGCACACCTCTCATTCGACAATTCTGCTCAAGACCCTTGATTAATTAACCCTGAGATTTCATCAAACATCCTTGGTTAATTAACCCCGATACCAACGTCTTAAAAACAATTTGAAACAAGCTTTCAAAAACACGAATCACAGTCTATATCGAGACCGAGATTTTAAAAGAGTTGAAAGAACTTTGAAATACGAGGATTGTTCGATAGCGGGTCTTAGCTATCACTCGAATATCCGTTACCAATAAGCTGCCGGGCGCCTCCTTACACACTGTGCACCGGCGTTCACTCCACTATGTTGGCCGCCTTGAACATGTCACCGCGCCGGCGATCACTCCTGACAGAGCCGCCCCTTGCACGCGCATTAGGTAACACCGGTGTTCACCAAACATATGGAGCCGCACATTGCAGCATACACCAGGCCGGAGTGCACGCCCCGCCCTCAGAGGTTCCCGGATACGACGTTTCTCACAACAAGTATCCACATTATCACAAACATCAAGCACATGGACAAACGTCACAACAATTTTCAACTCGGTACATCAAGTTACACAATTTTCTCCGCCAGTCCATAACCACACAAATAAACAATAACACGTACGTTATCAATCAAACTCAATCACAATAAGACTTCAAGCATAACCAACCAACACCGCACATATATCCCTATATTGCGACTCAACCGAATATATATATATATATATATATATATATAAAACCTTACTATATTATAAGAGTAAATATAGTTTACCCATCAATCCAAGTCGAGTACGTCATCTAGTGTTAGTATTCATCACTCGTCATTCACCAATATAGGCGCTTATATCAATATATGTATATACATACATATATTTAACATATAAATATATATACATATATAAAACTAGACATATATATACATACACACATATATATATATATACACACATTTATACATCCGTATAAATTCATACACTTCGACAACAATGATTTCACGCATTCTGATTCGTATATCAAGGTACTTGCCTCAAATCCAAAGCACGCGGCGCTTACGAAAAGCTTGACCAAGCAACCTCGAATCTTTCAACTAGGTCGAAATCACAAGAACAATATAATTACTACGAAGTCAATCACAAGAGGGATGGAAAACATACGAAATTCCCAACAAGAATTCGTAGAAACAAAAGATCGAACACTTGGGGTTCAATATTTCCCAAGAACAACAAGAACATAATCCGACCCGAATACGGTAAGAAATACGAATCAAATCATAGGAAGAGAATCGATATAATCGATTGATGATATACAACAACAAGAATCAAGAAGAACAACCCGAAACTCGAAGATTCCAGAAATATAGAGGAAGGGTTTACAAGATGTTTACCTCGAATCGAAGGTGAAGAACACGGATTAAGGATGTTAAACAACACCAAGAACTCAAGCAAGATGTAAACTTGGAGTTACAAGACCCCCAAATCACCTTCCAATCACTTACGAGTCGCCCAGCCACGGAAAGACGAAGTGTAGGTGAAGAAATGACGAATTCGGTCAACTCCTGGGTATATAAACCCAAGCCGTGTTACGTACGTTAGCCATAGGCAGCTAACGTACGTTAGCTTGTTAACGTACGTAAGACTCCCATGCTTACGCATTTAACGAAAATCGCATTCTGTACTATTTTACAAAGGCCGTTACGTGCGTAATCGAGACATGCATTACGTACGTAAGGTGCCTATTTGGGGCGTACAGCACTAGCACAAGAAGGCAAGAAAGGAACCGAAAAAAATCAATATGCAATGGTGAACAACTCCCGATGGTACGAACGTAAAGGATTCGAGGCGACGAACTTAAGTGTTGAAGGAAAACCTATTCCCGACTACCCGAAGGTTCGAATACGATAATGTAGTGATCACCCCCAAACTTTGGGAAATTACGAAACGGCCCAAAACGTCCGTAAATCACAATATGACATCAAGCAACCGAACCGAAACTCACAACACGTATAACAAAGCTCAACGGACTTATAGAAAACATGAAACCGTAGTTTCGAACCATTATCACATGAAATGAATCAAATAGCGGGAAAAGTCGCTCAAGACACGGATTCGGGTAAAAAAGAACCGGAACAACTCGGATGACCAAACACGCGAGCGAAACATTATCAAAATGTCAAAACGCTGCAAGTGAGCTCGAAACCAAAGATGCCGAAGCGAAAAAGTACCGAAAGAGAAAATCACGGGTATTACATTCTACCCTCCTTAAAAGAAGTTTCGTCCCGAAACTTAAAATAGAGAGCGATGGAACAACAGTTTCAAACAAAATTTGCAAGAATCAAATTCGGATGAGAAAAGGCCACAGTAATCCACGAGATTTAGCAAAACAGCCCCGAAATTCGTTCGGAGGACGGTAGGCTAAGTAAAACAAGGTGGTTTAAAATCGTCGAGGGGATCACAATTGAATTACCAACAATGAAAGGTCACACAATACTGAAAATATCAAGAAAAGTACGGGTAATACATTCCCACATACTAAAAAGATATTACGACCCCGAAACTTAGAACAATAAGAGTTGGAAACGTAAAGCAATGAAACGAAATACGATCGAAGTCACGATTGTTTGAAATAGCAACGATTAAGACATAGTACAAAATCTTCATTCTCCCATGCTAGGATCTTCAGAAGGAAGCATAGGATTTCGGGACACTTCCCGGTCCCTAGTTCTGCTCTCTCTTAGGGCGGCATTCTTTGCCAATTCGGAAACTGTCTCACAATGTTTCTCCCGATGAACTTCACACCCACACCGGTAACAAGTCAAGAGTGGAAAGGGACAATTTGCACGATCATGTCCCTGACGATTGCAGTTGAAGCACCTTCTCTTCTTACCGAGAATCACCGATGTTGGCTTGGGATCCCCAGCGCTCACTCCCGACCGCAAAGACGACGCGTCCGAACGACGCGGGGGTTTGGGAGCCTTAGACTCTTCATCGCCCAAAAATTTCCCAGATGTCCTCGGTCTCTTCGTTTCGCTCGTGGGCTCGATCATTGAGGATATTTCATAGGATATCGTTTGATCTTGATACTCCTTCACTGTAGCATGAATAGTTGTCGTACGAACCACCTTGTCGCTTCCACTTCCGTCATCACACTTACGTCCGCCAAGGCTCGACATGCTAATACAGATGGTACCGTTCACCGTTATCAAATAATCGGTTGCACAATATACCACCATTATCAACACAAGGTTTAGTTAACATCTATAGAATAACGTAAAGCGTAAAGTTTTATGAAGTGAATTTGAGTCCTTCGACGAGGACGATCATTATATGTATGCACTTAATGAAAACAAATTTTTGAAAAAGAGAGCGAGTCACATTACGCCCAAAGCTTGTAAATACCATCCTTTATTTCAGAAGAGGAAGTTTATACAACGACTCTAAAATTTATTTTCGAGTGATGTATAAAGAAAATTGGAAATGAATTGTAACTAATTTGAAGTATTTCAAAAGTGTTGAGTCCCAAATACCACAATTTTGAAAATCTACCCTCTCCTACCAAAACGCGTTTATTTTGAAAGAATTTACCACCGAGATACGTGATGAATTGACATGACGACATTAAATCATGGCTTTCCACAACGTTAGAAAATTTCAAAGCACCGCTTTAAAATATTCGTGATACTATACGCCGTGGGCCCTGCATCGAACCCACCAGCTAAAAATCATTTAAGAAAATGTTCAAAATGCCAAAAAGGCCGATGTCGGTAATATTCTCAAATACTCACAAAAGTCATTTATAAAATATCAAATACCATCATAAGAATACAATCAAAACGTGCAAAATCAAAATATCAAAACTCGGTTTGCAAGACACCAAGAGCCATCTCAAAATATTCACGCAGCGGATAAATTTAACATTCATAAATTTATTCTAATAAAGTGCAAGAACAAATAAATATGCTCGACTTCCGAAGCATATTACATAACCATTTTTACTCGGACCGCATACGCATGTTATATCTTAAAACAATAATATCACCGACAAGTTTCAAATTCCTAGTTCACATTAAACATATTAGCACAATATAATCAAATACGTATATAAGGGGACTTACGATCGGGAGGCTTACCATCACAGATTGCCGGAAGATGATGTCGGAACCACGATACTAATCACAACTCTGATGCGCGCGACTTACACAAGACATGGACTTGACCCAACGGCCTAGGTTTTTCGCAAACCTGGCTCTGATACCATAAATGTAACACCCCCAGAATACGACCGGGAATGTCACACGCCGTAGACCCTTATCACAAGGATCTACCAGGCTAAGCTCCAAAAGACTACTCAATGATTGACCGACCGGGGTCAAAATTAAATGCAAAGCAGACCGACAAGGTCTTTAACCAATTCAGAAAATAACGACATTCACATTACAATGACAATAATAAACTTGAACACCGAAAAGAATGACAACTCAATTTAATAATGAAAACTGCACCCATGCAAGGGTGAATACTCGAACGACAGAGAAATACCGACCAACTGAAACAAAGGAAAAGACTCTGACTCTGGCGTGATTAGTATCATTGTCCTCCATCTCCTTCCAAGCCAATCCTGTGACTGCTCCCGAGCTGCCAAAACCTGAGCGCATAACAGGCACCCACCCCCCGAAAACTCGGGGGTTAGCAAACTGGAATTTTGCTAGTGCAAGTACATAATATACAAGATATACGAATAATAACAACACAAATCTCAACAGTCGTGAAGCCTTAACATAAACCACACATTCCCATAGTCCACACAGAATAGTATCACATACACAAAGTGAAAGATAATCACATAGTCATATTCTCTGTACCGAACATAACACCAATGAAACTTTAAACGAGCCCAAGGAGTCAGAAAAATCCCTTTTTATACAAGGAAAAAGTATTTTGATAAGAAAGTTTGAAAACATCATTATTGACTCAGGCCATCATGGGGTTTTGAAAATCAAACGGAATACTTTTAGAAAATACTTCAAAAACTCTCGGATCCTCGACCCAACATGTGGAAAACAATTTACAAGAAAACCATTACAACGTTATTCGGGTCCTCGACCCAATGCAGAATAATCATCACAAGATAATCAAAGGCACCTCTCATTCGACAATTCTGCTCAAGACCCTTGATTAATTAACCTCGGAGATTTCGTCAAACATCCTTGGTTAATTAACCCGATACCAACGTCTTAAAAACAATTTGAAACAAGCTTTCAAAAACACGAATCACAGTCTATATCGAGACCAGTATTTTAAAAGAGTTGAAAGAACTTTGAAATACGAGGATTGTTCGGTAACGGGGTCTTAGCTATCACTCGAATATCCGTTACCAATAAGCCTGCCAGGCGCCTCCCTTGCACACCTGTGCACCGGCGTTCACTCCACTATGTTGGCCGCCCCTTGAACATGTCACCGCGCCGGCGATCACTCCTGACAGAGCCGCCCCTTGCACGCGCATTAGGTAACACCGGTGTTCACCAAACATATGGAGCCGCACATTGCAGCATACACCAGGCCGGAGTGCACGCCCCGCCCTCAGAGGTTCCCGGATACGACGTTTCTCACAACAAGTATCCACATTATCACAAACATCAAGCACATGGACAAACGTCACAACAATTTTCAACTCGGTACATCAAGTTACACAATTTTCTCCGCCAGTCCATAACCACACAAATAAACAATAACACGTACGTTATCAATCAAACTCAATCACAATAAGACTTCAAGCATAACCAACCAACACCGCACATATATCCCTATATTGCGACTCAACCGAATATATATATATATATATATATATATATATATATATATATATATAACCTTACTATATTATAAGAGTAAATATAGTTTACCCATCAATCCAAGTCGAGTACGTCATCTAGTGTTAGTATTCATCACTCGTCATTCACCAATATAGGCGCTTATATCAATATATGTATATACATACATATATTTAACATATAAATATATATACATATATAAAACTAGACATATATATACATACACACATATATATATATATACACACATTTATACATCCGTATAAATTCATACACTTCGACAACAATGATTTCACGCAGTTACAATTCGTATATCAATGTACTTGCCTCAAATCCAAAGCACGCGAAGCGACGAAAAAGCTTGACCGGCAACCCTCGAATCTTTCAACTAGGTCGAAATCACAAGAACAATATAATTACTACGAAGTCAATCACAAGAGGGATGGAAAACATACGAAATTCCCAACAAGAATTCGCAGAAACAAAAGATCGAACACTTGGGGTTCAATATTTCCCCAAGAACAACAAGAACATAATCCGGACCCGAATACGGTAAGAAATACGAATCAAATCATAGGAAGAGAATCGATATAATCGATTGATGATATACATCAACAAGAATCAAGAAGAACAACCCGAAACTCGAAGATTCCAGAAATATAGAGGAAGGGTTTACAAGATGTTTACCTCGAATCGAAGGTGAAGAACACGGATTAAGGATGTTAAACAACACCAAGAACTCAAGCAAGATGTAAACTTGGAGTTACAAGACCCCCAAATCACCTTCCAATCACCTACGAGTCGCCGACCACGGAAAGACGAAGTGTAGGTGAAGAAATGACGAATTCGGTCAACTCCACGAGTATATAAACCCAAGCCGTGTTACGACGTTAGCCATAAGCGACTAACGAC
This sequence comes from Orobanche coerulescens, assembly GCA_033398695.1. Taxonomy (NCBI): domain Eukaryota; kingdom Viridiplantae; phylum Streptophyta; class Magnoliopsida; order Lamiales; family Orobanchaceae; genus Orobanche; species Orobanche coerulescens. The sequence goes on from CM065811.1 coordinate 168,320,831, forward strand.
GTTAGCTTGTTAACGTGCGTAAGACTCCCATGCTTACGCATTTAGCAAAATCGCAGAATTCTGTACTATTTTACAAAGGCCGTTACGCACGAATCGAGACATGCATTACGTGCGTAAGGTGCCTATTTGGGGCGACAGCGGCTAGCACAAGAAGGCAAGAAAGGAACCAAAAAAATCAATATGCAATGGTGAACAACTCCCGATGGTACGAACGTAAAGGATTCGAGGCGACGAACTTAAGTGTTGAAGGAAAACCTATTCCCGACTACCCGAAGGTTCGAATACGATAATGTAAGTGATCACCCCCAAACTTTGGGAAATTACGAAACGGCCCAAAACGTCCGTAAATCACAATATGACATCAAGCAACCGAACCGAAACTCACAACACGTATAACAAAGCTCAACGGACTTATAGAAAACATGAAACCGTAGTTTCGAACCATTATCACATGAAATGAATCAAATAGCGGGAAAAGTCGCTCAAGACACGGATTCGTAAAATGACCGGAACAACTCGGATGACCAAACACGCAGAACGAAACATTATCAAAATGTCAAAACGCTCGCAAGTGAGCTTCTGGAAACCAGAAAGATGCCAGAAATGAAAAAGTACCGAAAGAGAAAATCACGGGTATTACAGTAACCAAGTCCAGTAATGCTAATGAAAATGCTACTGCTTCCTCTTACTTGAATGAGTGTTCTGATTTATGGCATTGTAGATTAGGTCATGTGAATCTAAATGCTATAAAAAGATTAGTAAACTTAGATTTACTAAAATTAAATGAAGTCAATACTCAAAACAAATGTGAGATTTGTGTTGAAGAAAAAATGATGAAACTTCTGTTTCATTTGGTAAAACGAAATACACAACCCCTTGAATTAATTCACACAGATGTGTGTGATTTAAAGTTTGTGCAAACTAGAGGTGGTAAGAAGTACTTTATCACTTTTATCGATGACTGCACAAGATATTGTTATCTTTATCTTTTGAGAAGTAAAGATGAGGCTATTGAAGCTTTTAAGAACTTCAAGAATGAAGCCGAAAATCATTTAGGATGCCGTATCAAGATGGTTCGAAGCGATAGAGGTGGCGAATATGTAGCCCCGTTTGAGGAATTATGCAACGAAAGCGGTATAATTCATCAAACAACAGCTCCATATGCACCACAATCTAATGGCGTTGCTGAACGTAAGAATCGAACACTTAAAGATATGATGAATGCCTTATTTATTAGTTCAGGGTTGCCCCAGAACATGTGGGGGGAAGCTGTCTTGACAGCCAACTACATATTGAACAAAATTCCACGCAAAGGTAAGGATATTACTCCTTATGAGTCATGGAAAGGTAGAAATCCTTCATACAAATATCTCAAAGTGTGGGGGTGTTTGGCTAAGGTTGAGGTACCTCTACCTAAAAAAGTTAAAATCGGACCTAAGACAGTCGACTGTATCTTTATTGGGTATGCACTGAACAGTAGTGCCTATCGGTTTGTTATCCACAAGTCAGAAGTTCCTGAAATGACTGTGGGAACAACAATTGAATCAAGGAATGCTGTATTCTTTGAAAACATATATCCTTGTAAGGATAATGATAAAGTTGAGAACAATTCTAGCAATAGAGTTGAAGATGAAGGAACAAGTTCAAAACCTGTGGATGTAGATCCAAAGTCACGTAAGCGATCGAGATCTAATCTGGAAGATGTAGAACCGAGACGTGGTAGTAGGGTTAGGACACCAAAGACATTTGGACCTGACTACATAGCATTCATGTTGGATGAAGAACCAACGTCGATCAAAGTAGCTTATGCCAGACCAGACGGGTTGCTCTGGAAAGAAGCTGTTCAGAGTGAAATTGACTCAATTTTACAAAACCAAACTTGGGTTTTGGTTGATTTACCTGAAGGTTGTAAGCCCTTAGGATGCAAATGGATCCTTAAAAGAAAGTACAAGACTGATGGGTCAATTGACAAGTATAAAGCTCGTTTAGTAGTCAAAGGTTTCAAACAGAAGGAAAAGTACGATTTTTTCGATACCTATTCACCTGTAACGAGAATTACATCTATTCGAGTGCTTCTCGCGATTGCTGCTTTGCACGATCTAGAGATTCATCAAATGGATGTTAAGACTGCTTTTCTGAACGGTGATCTGGATGAAGAGATCTATATGGAACAACCTGAAGGGTTTGTAGTACCTGGACAAGAGAAAAAGGTACGCAAAGTGGTTAAGTCTCTATATGGATTGAAACAAGCTCCACTACAGTGGCACTTGAAGTTTGATAATGTAATGTTATCAAATGGTTTTAAAATAAACGAGTGTGATAAATGTGTTTATATTAAGAACACTAATAACGGTTATGTTATTGTGTGTCTTTATATAGATGACATGTTAATCATGGGTAACAATATACAAGTGATTAACGATACTAAGAACATGTTAAAAAGAAATTTCAACATGAAAGACATGGGGCTGGCCGATGTGATTCTTGGAATGAAAATTTTAAGAAAATCAGAGGAATCATCTTGACACAATCTCACTATGCCGAGAAAGTTCTCAAGAAGTTTAATGCTTTTGATAGCTTGTCGGCTAAGACCCCAATAGATTTAAATGATCACTTGAGCAAAAATCGAGGGGAGCCCGTTGCACAAGAAGAATATGCACGAGTCATTAGGTGTTTAATATATCTTACAAATTGCACTCGACCTGATTTAGCTTGCGCTGTGAACCAATTAAGTCGTTACACGAGCAATCCAAGCAAAGAGCATTGGAAAGCTCTCGTTAGAGTTTTGAGGTACTTAAAGTATACTCAAAACCTTGGGCTACACTATTCGAGATACCCCCCGGTACTTGAAGGGTACTGTGATGCGAATTGGATATCCAATACGAAAAGTTCATTTTCTACAAGTGGTTACGTGTTTACCATTGGGGGTGGAACTGTCTCGTGGAAGTCCGCGAAACAAACGTGTATAGCCCGATCCACCATGGAATCGGAATTCATAGCTTTGGACAAAGCTGGTGAAGAAGCCGAATGGCTCAGAAACTTTCTAGAAGATATTCCATGTTGGTCAAAGCCAGTACCAGCAGTGATGATACACTGCGATAGCCAAGCTGCTATAGGTAGGGCAAGAAGTAACGTGTATAATGGAAAGTCTCGACATATTCGTCGACGTCATAATACTGTGAGACATTCGATCAAAAGTGGGGTTATCTCTATTGACTATGTGAGGTCATTGGATAATCTAGCGGATCCGCTAACCAAAGGGTTAAACCGTGATCAAATGAATAAATTGCTAGAGGGAATGTGTTTAAAATCCACAAATTGAGAATTATCATAGTGGTAACCCAACCAAGATGACTGTAGATCCCAAGAACTTGGTTCAATGGGAGAACTAAGCTATGAGAGTTCGTGTGAAACACTCATCTAAGTTTATTCCCTATAGAGCAATTGAGTGTTGAAAGCTTGCCTAGTGGTGAGGTTAAGTCTATGACTTTTAATGATTCCTAAAGACCTCGAGGAGGTTGAGTATGGCAAGATACTCGGTAAATAATCACCTATATAAGTGAGAAGTGGGGGCCGCTTCATGAAATACACTTATGAATCCAAAGGGGTGCCCAAGGCCCGCAAAGGACACAAAACGTGAGAACGGATGAGGTTGAGGTGTTCAAATGTTAGCACCATTGTCTCGGTGCACGCCGTGGGGGAATAGTTCAAAGCATCAAGCCACTAATCCGCCTTTGTACCCGATGATATTAACTATGGAAGGTTCAAAGTCACGAACTACCTATCCTTATACATTAACGCCTCTTGAGGACTGAGCTTGAGTCTGCATATTGCATTTGGGCTATTTTCACTCATGTGGGGGATTGTTGGAATCGTTAATGATTTTAATTTTATTTTGTAAAATTAAATATCATAGGATCGATCTACGTTCCGAGTAGATGATCGTGGTATATTCACTTTCTCTAAACCGATTCCCGGTGAGTGAGAAATAGTGAATTAAAGTTTGTCACTTAATTGTGAATTAATAAGGGATGGAATCCCACGTTGAATAATGAATCATCATTATTCTAGTATATAAGGAGTTACCTTTATACATGTAATAATTAATGGCACATATGTATGGGCTTAAAGCCCACACGCGCGCACACGCGCGCGCCGCCGCCGCCCGCCTCGCCTCGGCCTCGGCCGCGGCCGCGAGCCGCGAGCCGTGGACCGCGGACCTTGGACCTTGGCCTTGATATTGATCTTGATCTTGATCTTGATCTTGATCTTGGACTTGGATCTTGGATCTTGGCAATTGGTCTCTGGGCTGGTCTTTGGGCCTGTTCGTGGGCTTGGCCGTGAGCTAGGCCTTGGGCTAGCTTAAAGAATTTTTTGGACAAGCTCAACAACGTAGTTGGGCTCGTATGTGCACATAAGGATGTCCAGGTACATCCGTTAAATGGTTAAGGAGCTGATTATAATCCAGGTGCATCCGGGCTATTCAAACTCAGCCAAAAAACGGGCAGTAACCTCCCAGGTGTTATGAGGAGTTGTTAAGGCTGCCTGTTCAAATTCAAAACGGGCAGTAACCACTGCCTTGAATTGTGTAACTCCTGAGTTCAATGCAGGCATGAATGCCTGCATTATGACAGCCTTAAGGACTGTGTTTAAATCCCTGCAGGTGAGATGGCCTATAAATAGGCATGCATCTCATTTGCGTCAGACACACAGAAAAATACGAAAATATATTCTGCATACCAGCACTTCATAAGTCAGTTCAGTTCTCAACTCGTTCTTATTCGCCGGAGCTCGCTGGAATTGTGGTGCTACACCCGTTGAGACGAAAGTCGTTTTACCATTGGAGACAAATTGCTAAACTGAAGAGCACTACCGGGGCAATATTTGTCTTACGGGAAGGGCCTCCTTGACTCGACTTCATTTACGGGTTTTATTAATTTTCTTGTATTTTCAATTCTGTTTCGAGTTCTGTAATTTCCTTCTTCGTTGAGTCCTGTAGTTTCTCGATTTCGAGCTGTAATTTGTTTTTTCCAGTTGTATTTTTTTTCCGCCCATCAAGTTTGTAACCCAGAAAATATCAACAGAAATCTTAGATACAATCGATGCATCGCACGAGTTGAATAAACCAAAAACAACTCCGGAGCAACATACAGGTTAGTAAAGCCTCATTTCATATAACTAATTACATAGACTAAAATAAAAGGACAACAACAATAAAAAAAACATATAAACTTCACTAAAAGGCATTTAAATTCTGCCATCTGCTCATTCAACCGTCTGCCCCAACATTACGTACAAAACACGTAGACATTCAACCAAAGACCGTGCATCGCACGAGTTGGATAATGCCTCGTACCAAAAAAAAATAGAGTATTCGATACGAATGAAGGTATTACTGTCATTATAGGTAATATTGTGTGTCGGTATTTTCATTGATTATAGATTTACATTAGTCTCAAACAATAATATCTTTAAGGAAATCCCTACTTAAAAGGTCATTTTTTTAAGAGTTAATTACATAAATCGTCCTTGTGATTTTTCGGGTTTCACAGGTTTAGTCCCTATACTTTTTTTTCAGCGGGTCATGTCCTTGTGGTTTTTGATCCGTTACGGGTTTAGTCCTTGTGGTTTGTCGGGTTTCACAGGTTTAGTCCCTATACTTTTTTTTTCAGCGGGTCATGTCCTTGTGGTTATTGATCCGTTGCGGGTTTAGTCCTTTGACCAATAATTCTGTTAGTTGATCGTTAATTTGAAGGATATTTTCGTCTTTTCATATATTTTATTATTATTATTATTATTATTATTATTATTATTTGAGTACGTTGTAATTAGTTCTTTATTTTATGATTATCTTATACATATAAAGACCGAGTCCTTAAATTTATTGTGGGGCCTTAATGACTCCAATTTTTATGTCTTAATTATTATGGACTCTTAAATCTTCAACTCATTATCTTTAACATCCGAATATAATACACAACCATCAATACAAGAAAACCAAAAGACCATAAAACATAAATAACCAAACGATTGGGACATGATAGGTTAACAGTTTCATTTCCTTATTAATTGAGGATAGTTAATTACAATCATTCATAAGTTACATGGAATGGGGCCTATAAATAACACATACATTTCTTTAGCTTGCCACCCCTCCGAATTGATATTAAAGGCTTGAATTATTGAAAATAAGCACATGTTTGATTGGTAAAGTTTTATCTATCTTATCATATCTTATATGGCGGTTGGTTGTTACAAAAACCCATGAAACATACGTAGTTGGAGATGCGCCTGTTGCAAATGGTGCCAAGTCGATTGGATCGGTCGAAGCTGGACTCACACCGCTGTGCAAAGATGGGTTGGTGACTCGCCAAATCCTAATAATGAGGACATGAGTAACTTCTACTCCGCGGGATATGGCCCTTTGTTTTACGTCCACCATTCGAATGTCGACCGTATGTGTAAACTCTGGAAGTATTTGGGCATTATAGGGACTAAACCTTAGAAACCCGACAAACCACAAGGACTAAACCCGTAACGGATCAAAAACCACAAGAACATGACCATCTGAAAAAAAGTATAGGGACTAAATATGTGAAACCCGACAAACCACAAGGATTAAATCCGTAACGATCAAAAACCACAAGGACATGACCCGATGAAAAAAAAGTATAAGAACTAAATCTGTGAAACCCGACAAACCACCAGGACGATTTATGTAATTAACTCTTTTTTTAATTACATATTCATATGTTCTTTTATCATTTATAACATAGGGAGTTGCACGTTCCTCGGTGCATAACTTTGACTTATCAATATGTTTAATTATATAATAGAGTAGAAGCGAAATTCCTGGCTGAGGCTTATGTAATTTAATGAGAGAATTTGGAGCAAATTTTTTATTTTTTAATTTTACATTTTTAATATATCGTTCTAATTTTACATTCTTAATATACTATCTCGATCTGGATCGATCCGAGCCAAATAGTACTACTCATAAATATAAGCCGCTTTAAGTTTTGTCATAGATTAAGGAACCCCATCTAATATAATCTCTCATTGACTGTACTGCCATATACTCCATCCGTCTACAATAAATTTGTTTTTTTTTTGTCAAAATTTATAAACTTTGACCATAAATTACAATTAATACAAAAAAGTTATAGTTATGTAAATACTTGTTTGATTTGTCTTAATATATATTTTTTAAATATTATTTTTTTATAATTTTTATTTATATATAATTGAAATTATTAATGGTCAAATGTGTATTTGGGATGACCAGAAAAAGTCACAACATGTAAATTTATTGTGGACTGAGGAAATATATTGTTTTACTTATGTAAGTTAATAGTGATATAATGATAAATGGAGTAGGAGATATTATAATGAAATTCGTAAAATTGTGTCAAAATAAAAAATAGAGGTATAGGTGGACAAAATTGGTAGAAAAATATAGTGTGATTTATATTCTGTAACAAAAAAAACTAAAAAGACTTATGCTTCTATACCGAGAGAGTAATATAAGTGTAATGCTATATGTACACATATGTGTATATATATGCTTACATATGTGCATCTCATCTATGTATTTATTATTATCCTGCAGTAAATTAATGGATCTGACAATAAATGAAAGTATGAAATGTATGTATACAAATATATATACACATTATGTGTGCATTATTTGTAACATTATTTCTCAATATATATCTTCTTCTTTGTCCTATTAATTTTGCCATGAATTCATGCAAGATGTATGTTGGGACCATTGTGGTGACCCTAATCTTTGTAGAGAAATGATACCCCAACACTTAATGGCCAACACCCCATCAACACCTAGTGGGCTCCACATTAAAAAACACCCCACAATCCTTCACGGGTGTCCTCCTCTCTCTCATTTCAACTTGCCTTTTTCTCTCTCTCCCAGGCCCCCCAACCCCCGACCCAATCCTCCCTTTCTTTTATTTTTTTTCCTTTGTAGCAATGTTCAGTGGAAGAACATTTTTATATTTTTTGTTGGATTTTGTTTTTGTAATTATGGCCATAAGACTATGGCAAGAATTTAAAAAACCATCAATTATATTTGTGTAATTTGTCTAATGTAGTGTTATTTTTTTATTGTCCTTATTTTGTTACATTTAAACTGCGATATTTAACAATCATTCAAAGCTGCAAATATAAAAATTCTCAAAAAAAAAAACTGCTATTTAAGAATCAAATGTTTGAACATGTCGTTCCATAACAAAAATAGCAAGAACCGTTGTTCATCATTTAAAATAAAAAATTCCTGAAAACAAAAACCACTTAATAAAAGTCACCTCAATACAAAAGTCACCTAACAAAACTCACTAAACAAAAAAATTAAGACAAATTGTTTGTGCTTTGTGCTACTTGTGATGAATGTTCGGCTTCAAAAGTGGCATTTCGATAATTTGGGTTTTGTATGCTCTGTGCTCCTATTGCTCCGCCTACCGACCAAAATGAATTTTGATAACCCTGAAAAAATAAAAAAAATCATAAATATTTGACATATTATTAAAAAGAGAAAATATAAAGTATATACCAGATACGGAAAGCTTCCTCCAATTCCCATATATGGTTGAAATGCGAAGCTTCCCGCGGCTATCATATTTGGAGCTCCTATGTATGGAGCATTTGAAGCATTTGTTTTCTTTCTTGAACCCAATTTTTTCTTTGCAACTTTCTCAACATTGCCAACCATCCTTTTAGTTGGAGGCCGCCCCTTGCTACGAGTAACAAATGGATCAATTATCTTCACACTCTCTTTTGTTACTACAATATCATCGGGATGTGAGTTTGTGTCATCATGAGCGTTTGAATAGGCAATACCATCTCCACAACTTTCAGCCTTCTCCTTTATGGTCGCTTTCATTGAAAAACACTAGTGACATCACATCGTCGGTCCAATCTTGATTACCCGATGCAACCTCGGCAACCTCAGAGAATTCATTGCACATTTTCTCATAACGACACACTTCTGGCATATCCGACCAATTGTCATAACTGATCCGAATTCTAGTGTGCCTCCTTTTAACATTTTTACTCCACCTTCTCAGGAAATACTTGATAGGTAATTCATCATAAATCTCTCTATGATTATAGACCACAAGTTGATGCGTACACATTATTCCTGCAGACTCGAATAATTGGCATCACAATCAACATTCTTGGTGTCATCATTAAAAATTACCTTGTAACTTACCGTCCGATATCCAAAATATTTAATTTCAACACGTTCACGTACTTGGTATTCAAAAACGGCGCTAATATCCTCCTTAACCACAGTCAAATGACAATTAGACTTTCGATTGAACTGTTCCTGGAACTCTTTAAATTTCGTATGCGTGTAAGCACTCTGAAATTGTTTCTCAATCAACCAAAGAGATACTAAGCCGTAGGTGGAGTTGTACGAATTGAAATCTTCTAACTTCTCACTTTCTACCCTTTTGCCCAATGCATTCTCATATTGTTCAACAAACTGTTTCAAAGTGGTCTTCGAGTTGATGTACCCATCAAATAAAGAGTTCATGCTTTCACTCCATTGCGTGGTTGACATTCCCGCCCAAAAACCATCATTTAGAAAAGAAGGTATCCAACAATGTCTCTCATTATATAATCCAGATAACCATTCATTGTCCTGTAATTGAAATTTGTTAATGAACTCTCTCCAAGCATCTTCAAACTCAATTCTTGACAATGAATTGTGAACTGCTCTTTTCATAGCATATTTGATTGATTTATATTCATTGTATCCTTTTAATTTTTCAGGCAACTTTCTCATAATATGCCATAAGCACCATCGATGTCGTGCATTGGGAAAAACCACCTCTATTGCTTTTTTCATAGCTCTATCTTGATCTGTGATTATTGCACTGGGCGAACAACCAGACATACATTTAAGCCACGACTGAAATAACCAAATAAATGTATCAGCATTTTCACTTGAGACCAGTCCACACCCTAGTAAAACCGACTGCCCATGATGATTAACCCCTACGAAAGGCACAAATGGCATGTCATATTTGTTCACTAAATATGTAGTATCAAATGTAACAACATCACCAAATTCTTTGAATGATGCCCTACTCCTTGCATCTGCCCAGAAAATATTCTTTAATCGACCTTCATCATCCAAATCCATCAGGTAGTAGAAGTCGGAATTGTCAGATTGCATTTTCTCAAAATAATTATACATCGCATTAGCATCACCTTCGACAAGTTGTAAATGCCTAACTTGTCTCACATAATTTCTAGCATCCCTCTCCGTAGATGGAACATTTTCATGACCCCTCGACGCAACCACAATTGAACTAAAACTCTTGTTCATTGGAATCCCAGCTTTATCATTTAAAAGAAGTCTTTTTTTCACATTTGACCCAATGTGCCTATTGCACTTGTAAAATCGGGATTTACTTGGACTCATTTCATGATTATGATTAAGTTCAACTGTTCTCACCAACCATATTCCAGTGGGGCTACAAAGTGCCGTAACCTTTGCAATCAATTTTGGAGGTTGGCCGCATCTTAAGTAGGTTGCTTGATTTGCTCTTGTGCTTGGCGCCACGAGTACACTGAAGAATCACATATGACACCAGCCCGTTACTTTTTGTTGTGGATCTCTTAAATATGGCAAAATCTAATTCCCTCGCATAAGTGGCATAAAAACTGATGAGTTCTTCCAAAGATATAAACTCCATTCCTTTCATAGGTTTGATAATCTCAGTCGAACTATTCCCGCCCTCAATCATCAAACACTCATCTTCCTCGTCAACATCAAAATCAATCATGTTTTCAAGTTCAAGAATCGCACCTTCTTCCTCGTCAACACTTGGCTCCATAGGAACACTTGGTGTTTCGTTTTCCATACAAATGAGGTTGAGAGAGCCCGAGAGTACGCTGCGACTGGAGGGAGGGAGAGAGAGCGACCCGCGAGCGACCCGATAGCGAACCCTAGACCCAAAATCGGGATCCCCGACAGCAAGAGAGGTAGGCCGAGAGAGGGAGGAGGGAGAGACAGAGAGAGATATATGCAGGGGGAGGATTTGGTAAGGGTGACTGGAATTTTTTTTTTTGCGCCGGGAGGGAGGAAGTCCGAGAGAGGGAGAATTGGGTGGGGGGTGGGGGAGCCTCGGAGAGAAAGAGAAAGGCAAGTTGAAATGGGAGACAGGAGGACACCCGTGAGGGATTTTGGGGTGTTTTTTAATGTGGAGCCCACTAGGTGTTGATGGGGTGTTGGCCATTAGGTGTTGGGGTATCATTTCCCATCTTTGAATCATTAGAAATAGTATCTCTTATAACTTTTGAACCTCTCCCAATCCCTCAAAATCATCTTCAAATCCGCGACCTTGGCTCTGATACTTCGACAACAATTGGTGTGGACAGTGGCCACTTGTTCGACATCTCGACTGTCCTTGCAAAAACCACTGAAACATAGGGTGTCCAAAAAATTTGCATCGAGACGAGGCGGATTTATTTTTTATTATTATTTTAATCATTTTTATATGTAAAAAATTATATATATGTAAAATAATTAAAAATTATTAAAATTTAACAATTTAAATAGATATACAATCAGTTATATATTAAATTTGAAATATTAATATAGATATAAGGGAGTCCATAATATCCATACTATCTCACTTTAGGAATTTATAGTACTATTGGAACAAAAAAAAAAAATATATAACCGCCTAGGCATCCGCCTAGTCCCCCACGTAATTAGGAAATTTGAAACATTGATATAGGTATAAAGTAGTCATAGTATCCATAGCATCTTAGCTTGCCTTCATAGAGCCCTGCCCAGCCATCCTAGATGATCGATTAATCACTCAAACGCCCAGTACAAGCGCGTAGGCCATAATTGAAACGGAAGCGGACCTTCTAGGGATTAATCGGAGGATTAATCGGTCTAGGCGGGGATTTTTAGAACACTGAAAATACCAATGTATACTGATATAATCCTAGACCTAAAAATTGAAAACCAACCCTAAAAAAGTGAAAAATATTAAAAAATAATAATCCTTAAAACTGAAAACGAAGCCAGAAAATGAAAATCAACCCTAAAAAGTGTAAAATGATAAAAAAATAAATCCTAAAATTTCAAAATGAACTCCAAAACTAAAAATCAACCTTTGAAAAACCGAAAAATATTTAAAATAAACACTAAAAATTGAAAATAAAAAAATAAACCATAAAAATTGAAATTGAACCTAAAAACTAAAATTAGACTTTAAAAAACTAAGTAAACATCAAACACTGAGACATTCTAAGTGGAAAAAAGAATATTGCATACTGATACATAGACCTGGCAAACGAGCGGGTTCGGTACAAACGGTCCGGGTAAAAAATAGGCGGGCCTTTTCTGGACTGGGTTAAAAGGGCCCGATTTTATGGGCCAAAAATATTAGGCCCGTGGCCTGCGCAGGGCGGGCTCGGGCGGCCCGCGGCCCTCAATACTACAAAAAACAGTTTTTACCAACGCCAAAAGCCGTTGGTAAAACAGAAAATAGCGTCGGTAATTGATTTACCGATGCCATTACCGACGGCAATCTGTCGTTGGAAAAACGCTCGACAATAATTTTTTACCGACACATTTATCGATGCATCTATTTACTGACGCCATTTTTGGCGTTGTTAAATTAAATATAAAAAAATCTAAAAAAGCTCGGTCAGGGCTCAGGCGGGTCAGGTCCGTGCTCGTGGGCTGAGGCGGCTCAGGTTCGGGTTCAGGCGGGTCAGGCGGCTCAGGAGGGTCAGGTCCGATCTTCATTATAGCCGAGTAAGATTTTGGTATATAAACAACTCAATACACTACTGTCCGATGTGGGATAGTGTAAAAAAATTTACCGATGTTATTCAACGTCGGTAATGGCGTCGGTAAATATTGGCGTCGATAAACGGCGTCGTTAATTGTGAAAAAAAATACTAAAAAATTGGTTTTTGGCAATGGCGTTGGTAATGACGTCGGTAAGTCTGCCGCGAATATGTCCGCGAATCGGCCGTCGGCAATGGCGTCGGTAAATAAATTAAATAACGGGCGTCAGTAATGGCGTCGGTAAATGACGTCGGTAATGTAATACCCGGATTTTCAATATAAATTTTTCACATTATTTTATCTGAGATATACTGTATAGCTTGGTATCTATACAGTATGGATAAAATAATTTGAGGACTGAGACAGTTGCATTTGTACATTTGACGTGTTTGACTGACAGTTATATTGAGAATATGGTGTATCAGGTTGAACTAATTTGGACATCAGGCTTATCTTATGAGAATATTATTGGATCCAGTATATGTATTCAGTATGTGTGTATACGTATCCAGTATGTCGAGACGGACCAGAACAGTTGGATTTGGCCAAGTATAGAGCCCTTAACGTACGCTAAGCTTAAGGACTTACGTACGCTAAGTGTAACACCCTCAATCCGCTCAGGGATATTACACGTCGTAGAATCTTTCCTCAAGGATCTACCAGGCTGGTAACAACATCGAATATCTCAATAATGCCTTTAAGGCTAAAATGACTCGGTAGACCGATTTGGTCTTTCAATAAATACATATAACTCAATCACAACACATGCCCACGCAGAGGTCGAGTACAACACACTCCCGTACAACGGGAAAGGAATACTGGAGCAGAAAATAAAATACAACTAAACCAATACGACATCAACGGGTCCTAGTGTGATTAGTGTCGTTCATCTCTCATCATCCTTCATGCTGACCCTGTGCTATGCTCTAAAACCTGAATGCAATACAGACATCCATCCCTCGATTTCTCGGGAGTTAGCAAAATTTCACTATTTTGCTAGTGCAAGTACAAAGTGCAAAAATACTAGCCATACGATACAAGTTCCAAGGACAATAATAACCAAGAATCCTCAAAGATTTAAACATAACGAAAATACTTCCCGAGGCAAGAGTTTAGGTAAAGCTTTCCAAAATCAAAAGATCCCAAATTAAGGGAAAACAATTTATAAAGTGATTTAACATGCCATCGGGAGTTCTGATAGAAACAACTCAGGATTTTCGAATCCTTCTCTTTCCAAAATCAACAGGAGTCACAACCCAAAGGTTTCATTTTCACAAATAGAGCCAACAACAATTCACAGGGCCAGAGCCCGTATCAAGTGTCCTCAACGGACATAAAATCAACACAACATAGTCACATACAAGCATCGCCTAAGACCGGGACGAAGCCACAAATCCCACTCGAGGACTCTAAGGACCCTCCCGAGCTGGCCACAATCATAAAACAAATCACGCACACGCATCGTCTAGGACCGGAACGAAGCCACAAATCCCACTCGAGGCCTCTAAGGACCCTTCCGAGCTGGCTAGCGAAACAAATCACACACCATATCTCACGGTTGGATCAATCACTTGTTGCATCCTGACCACATGATCACAAGCCATGTGTGACCGTAGATTATCTTAGGCTCTCACGGTTGGATCAATCGCTTGTTGCATCCTGACCACATGATCACATACCATGTGTCACCGTAGACCTTCAACTATATCCACACATTCACACAAATAACATATCACATCAATAATATCCAAGTAATTCACTCAATAGCAACAAACACAATGCACGACGCAATGGCAAATCACAACGCACCGATATGAGATAATATATACATATATATTATCAAAGCACAACGACAACACCAAGTGTATTCATAGTAATTCACGTAACCATCCACGAACACAATGTTCTCAAAACACGCGTTTTGAAAGAGGGCCTTTAACAAGGCTAACCGAAACTTTGAAAGTGAAATTCAAACGATCAAATAAATACAAGGAGACGATCACTAATTATCATATCCATAAAACGAGAATTATATGGACAAGGTACTTGCCTCGAATAACCACAACGCGGAGAATCGACCAAAGTAGGTTGGCACGAATCCACTGAACGCTAACCCGCGACAATAAACTACGAACAACAATAACAACAATGAAACCGAATTCCATAGCACGACCTAAAGTCGTTGAATTGAAGGGACGAACGACACAAATTCAAGAGTTTCCCCTAAAATGACCAAGAACACAAATATACGATCACAATGAGAATCAAGATAAAAACAACGGAAATCCCACCAAACTATCGAAGGGAAACTCATCGGGACATTTAATCGAACACTCAATGTTCGATAACTCCCAAGAACATTCGAATCACTAATCGAGTTGAACAAACTCGAAATATGGATATACAATCCATAGAATACGATTAATAACATCATATTACACCGACTGATGCATCAAAATCGGACTAGAATCGAAATCAAGAACAAATTCTCCAAAAAGTCAACTTGAAGGAAAATCAAGAAATATACCTTGATTCGACGAAGAACACGGATTGGATGATGATATAATCAACAAGAATCTTCCAAAACGCCTTGGAATTGATTAGAATCGGGCAAGAACTCGATTTCCCGAGTCTCCCGTCGCCAGCCGTCACAAAAACGAGGAAAGAAGGTGAAAAAATGAAGTCTGGCCGAGCCAGGCCTATATATGGCCGGCAGGGTTACGGCCGTAACCGGCAGGGCCTTACAGCTGTAACCGGCATTCGTCAAAATCCGCCCAG
Source organism: Orobanche coerulescens (assembly GCA_033398695.1). NCBI lineage: Eukaryota > Viridiplantae > Streptophyta > Magnoliopsida > Lamiales > Orobanchaceae > Orobanche > Orobanche coerulescens. The sequence continues at coordinate 168,336,447 of CM065811.1, forward strand.
TGCCTGCCGATCGCTTACGGCCTTAACCGACAGGGCCTTACGGCCATAACTCGGCACTTACGGCCGTACCCGTCAGGTCCTTACGGCCAGAATGGCATTCGTCCGAACACCGCACAGCACCGTGACGGCCAGAATCGACCCTTACGCCAGAATCGACATTCGTCCAAGACGCCATAACTGCACCTTACGGTCGTAACTCGGCCAAAGCCGGACTGCCCGGCCGTGACTCGGTAGTGGCCACTCAAGCGGCCGGACAACCCCGAAACCCGAACCTGAATATAAACCGAAGATACGGTAACGAAGTACTCGCAAAGACGAATCTAAGAGCTAAGAGAACACATGATTCCGACCACCAAAAGTGTCGGAATTCGACAACGGAAGTAATTACCCAAAACTTTGGGAAATTACGAAAACGGCCCAAACGTCAGAAATACACGATACATGATCGAAACACCAAACGGAAGCTCGCAAAATGAATAATAACATTAAATGAACTTATGAGAAACTTGAAACAACAGTTTCGGACGAGATTCGCAAGAATCGAACTCAAGTACGGAAAAGCCGCTTAAGAACGTGGAACTCAACAAAACGACACCGAAACGAACTCGAATGACAAAAAGTGCAGAATTAATCATTCTCAGAATGATGATACGGTCATGATCGAGTCATCAAAACGGACTTCTGCCGAAAAAAAAAAAAGAAATTACCGGAAATCGAAATTGCGGATATTACATATTACCCTTCTTAAAAGAAGTTTCGTCCCGAAACTTAAAACAAGAAGGGAGAAGTAATATCCCGCCAGGGAAAACTCAATGAGGTACACAAGAAACGTGTAACTTACGCCCAACGGCGAAACGTTGCAAGCAACGCAAAGGAACATACGGCGTGAAAACACGCTCCACGACGATCAACACAACGCCACCGGTAGAGACATATTAAAACCAACAAGTGACAAGCATCATCAAACAGATAATACAATCAAGTCAATTATCCGAACAATTACAAAACACAAAGTACCTATTACAAGGAAACACGCACAGTCAAGAAAACAAAAATAAACACACAAACGATCCACAAGGACAATCACAAATAATTCGGACTACGCCGAAATCCTCAAAACCACACTAGGCATCTCCGTGTCCTTTCGGAGCAGAGACGCAACCTCGATCCCCAAATCTCTCAACTACCGACTCGCAATGTACAGCTCGGTGACCCACCTGGCCACACTCGAAATAGTTTACTAACGGTGAACGACAATTCTTCGCAGTATGGCCCGCTCGACTACAGTTATAACATAACTTCGAGCTGTTCACATAACTCCCTGCAGGGGTACTACTCCCCTGATCACGCGATCGAGGAACCACCATAGGACGACGAAACGAAGTCCCCAACTCAGGGGGCCCACTCCTCTGATTTCCTAAAAAGTCCCCAACGGTTTTTTGTTTCTTCGACGCGGACATAATCTCGGTCGGCAATCTGGATAGCTCATAGGCCAACGCCCTATTCTGATAATCTCTCAAGGAAGTACAAGCGAGACCTGCCATGTACTGACGAATCTCCGGCTTCATCCGCCTACTAAAATGACAAATCTTGTCCTCCTCTGTCCTTACTTGATTCTGCACATAGCCGAGCTGTTTGCTAAAATCAATAATAGCTTGAGACAGTGGTACATCCTGCGATTTCGCCGAAAAGAATTCATTAATCTTCTGATTTCTGATCGGCTCCAGACAAAACTCATCTCTCATGAATCTCTGGAACTCTGCCCATGTGACAACACGATCTTGAGGCTTAACAGTCTCCCACCAACAATTGTTTGTGGGAGTAATCATTTTGGAAAATTCCATCAAATCGAATCACATGTGATCTTTGGTTAATTTTGACTCAAAAATCTGTTTATGCGCAATTATTCTTGTTGGCAATAATTTCCAAGAAAATACTGTTTCTCTCATTCTATTTGGAGCGACAATTATTCTCAAGACATAAATTACCTTAATAATCTATTTTAAAAATAATCTTACTTTGAACGAAACAAAAAGAATAATAAATTACAAGTGACCACCAACATAAAACCAGTGGTACTACTATATTTGTTGGGGAAAAAAGAAATTACCGGAAATCGAAATTGCGGATATTACATGCTACCCTCCTTAAAAGAAGTTTCGTCCGGAAACTTAAAACAAGTAGGGAGAAGTAATATCCCGCCAGGGAAAACTCAATGAGGTACACAAGAAACGTGTAACTTACGCCCAACGGCGAAACGTTGCAAGCAACGCAAAGGAACATACGGCGTGAAAACACGCTCCACGACGATCAACACAACGCCACCGGTAGAGACATATTAAAACCAACAAGTGACAAGCATCATCAAACAGATAATACAATCAAGTCAATTATCCGAATAATCACAAAACACAAAGTACCTATTACAAGGAAACACGCACAGTCAAGAAAACAAAAATAAACACACAAACGATCCACAAGGACAATCACAAACAATTCGGACTAGCCGAAATCCTCAAAACCACACTAGGCATCTCCGTGTCCTTTTGGAGCAGAGACGCAACCTCGATCCCCAAATCTCTCAGCTACCGTCTCGCAATGTACGGCTCGGTGACCCACCTGGCCACACTCGAAACAGTTAACTAACGGTGAACGACAATTCTTCGCAGTATGGCCCGCTCGACTACAGTTATAACATAACTTCGATTTGTTCACATAACTCCCTGCAGGGGTACTACTCCCCTAATCACGCGATCGAGGAACCACCTTAGGACGACGAAACGAAGTCCCCAACTCAGGGGGCCCACTCCCCTGATTTCCTGAGAAGTCCCAATGGTTTTTTGTTTCTTCGACGCGGACATAATCTCGTTCGGTAATCTGGATAGCTCATAGGCCAACGCCCTATTCTGATAATCTCTCAAGGAAGTACAAGCGAGACCTGCCATGTACTGACGAATCTCCGGCTTCATCCGCCTACTAAAATGACAAATCTTGTCCTTACTTGATTCTGCACATAGCCGAGCTGTTTGCTAAAATCAATAATAGCTTGAGACAGTGGTACATCCTGCGGTTTCGCCGAAAAGAATTCATTAATCTTCTGATTTCTGACCGGCTCCGGACAAAACTCATCTCTCATGAATCTCTGGAACTCTGCCCATGTGACAACACGATCTTGAGGCTTAACAGCCTCCTACCAGCTAGCGGCATCCTTGTCGAAAAAATACTGAGCTACCGGGACCTTACGTTCTTCTGGACAATCAACTACCTCGAATATCTTTTCCAACTGGAAAAGCCAACCATCCCAGCCTAATGCATCTGCAGCACCAGCGAAACGAGGGGGATTCATACGAACCACTTCTCGAAGCCACTGATTTGCACCTGTATTCTGGGTCACATCTGTAACATGCTGAACTGCCTGAGTCAACTGAGTCGTCTTTGTGGCTACCTGCTGTAAAATATTAGCAACACCGATACCGGCATCATCACCGCCAGCATGATCTCGACCACGCGTCTGATTGCCACGACCACGACCTCGGCCCCTCGGCATACTGAATAAGTAATCACTCAGCACAACAGAAAAATCATAACACATACCACATACAACGATTTCCATCATAAAGCTACACGCATACTAAAATCATAGCAACGACGGTATCGTTCAGCGATATCAACGGCCCGAACGATAACCAACACATAATCACAAAACATCATGGAACAATCACACATATACACAAATGTACCAACCCAAGCTTCAACAGCTCACACTCGTGCGACAACACGCAAATCACCACGAGGCGACAAACAGTAAATACCAGTTCACACCTCTCACAGAGGGCTAGTATAACAATTGTGTGGCAACGCCTCAACGTTCATGCCACTAATTCGATCATACTCGGGAGCTAACATCATAACGACAATGCGAACATCATACATCCCCAGACCGCAAACGAGAATTGATAGGTAAAAAACGAAAACCACCTTTTGAAAACAATTTGGATACACCAGTTGATCTTGAGTATCACATTTTTAAAAAGTTGTACAAACACCATTATCGAGACTTTGAAAACCATCTCGCATTTGATAAAACGAGGACACTTTCCTTTAAATTGAAACATTCAGAAATATTCGACCCTTCGGTCTAAGCAACTGCATTTCTAAAAATAATTGAAAATATCTCAAAATATTTTGGTCCCCAATTGGAAATTTGAAATATATTGCGGCACTAGAAAGCAAGTACCGTGAGAAAATAATTCATTTTAAAGGTATGTCTCGAAATTTATTTTCTAAGATACTCAAGGTTTTCGAAAATCTATTATGCTAGAATGCCTAAAAACTCACATGTAACAATATTCACATACATACTATCATAATACACACATCAACTCGCTCAAAATCAAGACAGCACATGTCTTTTACCGGAAACAAACAGTCAAATATCCCAGTCAAAAAGACATAAATAACGACAACACTCCTCATATAAACGAAATATGAGAGTCACACAAACGCATCACGAAACCAAGAATCTGCATAAGGATTCCATCACTTAAAAAATAATCAAACAAATAGCTCGTGTCACATGAGGCACAATACAAAGAAGGGAGACTTACGGCCACAGGTCGCACGAAGATGATGATCGCTCCACGATACTATTCACGACCAACAAACTCAGACGAAGCGTCGCGACACGACTCAGTCAGACAAAATCTGATGAGACAAAAACTCAACAGACACCACTAAACCCGACAGCCTAGGTTTCCACAACCTAAGCTCCGATACCATTTATGTAACACCCCCAATCCGCTCAGGGATATTACACGCCGTAGAACCTTTCCTCAAGGATCTACGAGGCTGGTAACAACATCGAACATCTCAACAATGCCTTTAAGGCTAAAATGACTCAGTTGACCTATTTGGTCTTTCAATAAATACATACAACTCAATCACAACACATGCCCACGCAGGGGTCGAGTACAACACACTCCCATATAACGGGAATGAATACTGCAGCAGAAAATAAAATACATCTAAACCAATATGACATCAATGGGTCCTCGTGTGATTAGTATCGTTCATCTCTCATCATCCTTCATGATGACCCTGTTGTTGTGTCGAGATTTATACATCTCACCAGGCAATCGGCACAGAGACCGGGCGACCGAGCCAGAGCCTAACAGCCAAGGCAGATTGGCCGACCGAAGGCCCCAGGACAAGTCCCGGTGCCGAGCGATCGACGTCTAGGGCGATCGTCTCTCGGTACTTGGCGATCGCTCCTGGTGACCGACCAAGTGACGAACGCCTCATGCCACACGCAGTCATCGCCCGTCCAGTCGGCGAAGGCCGAAGCTCGAAGCAAGGACCCATGTGCAGATCCGGAAAAGGTGCCGCAAGATGTGGATCGTTGACCACAGCCTGTCAGCATCTTTTCACCAACCGATAGACCCGCCGAAAGGCATGCAGTGGGACCGCCGTGTAAAGAACTTCGACGCGTGCGAGCTCCTCATTGGACCGCCTGTTGTTTGCCAGCAATGCATGTTTTAAGGTAGACAGCCCATGTGACATAAATCCGATCGCCCCTTATTATATTACATAAAAGGCGATCGCCCGTCACTAAACAGAGCATCTCAGCTCCTATAAATAGAAGGCTGCCTGCACTTTGAAAACTCTCTAAACTCTCGGACACTCTCTACTTCTTAACAAGCTCATCTCATAACTTGGCTTTCTCACTCTTGGCAACAACTATCTCTCGGCCTTTCTTCTCTCTCAGCACCTCTTACACGAAAGACGGTCGGCAGAGACGAAACACGTAGAGCTTCGCTCAAGAGCTAGATAAATAGGATATTTTACACTCATTGTAATCGCATTCTTACATTAATACTTGTATCCCCGAATATTTGTATTAATAACATCTCGCGAGAGCATTCAAGCCCGGGCCTAACAAACCCGACAAATCTTGTGTTATTCACCCCCCCACAGACGTGCTCTCGCAATTTGCTGTTGCTCGACCGTTTCAGCAATATCTATCTTCGGATAATATTTCGGGCAACAACAATTGGCGCTAGAGGAAGGGAAATCTAGAACCCTCATTTTTATTCCTACCGTCTCGAAGAAAACTCACTGTTCTCCGAGGCATATACCTGAAGAAACACTCACTGTTCTTCAGAGAAAAGCTTTCAGAATCATGACTTCTGCCTCCACGTCGAAGAAAGCCGCTGGCCGATCCGCCAGGCGCCTCATTCCATCTCAATCCGAGCCATAGCCTATGGCGGAGGGTAGCCGCCGCGGTCCGAGACTCTCGATCCCGCCCCCGAGGGACGGCCCAAGCCTCTCGCTCGATCAGTTCCAAACCGCGGAACAGATCGAAGGAGCCCTGGCCATCCTACGGGAGTGATGGAGAGCTTTTGACGCGCCGCCCGCTATAACTCCCTCGGCCGTCCGCCGCATGACCAAACGGAAGTTCAAGGCATTACTGACCGGGCGATCGCCAGGAGGCTCCCATTCGCAAGAAGAGGCGCTCGCAAGCCAAGGCACCTCTGTTTTCGATCGTCTAGGCAGCGACCCATCTTGGCGACTGGGGCAATCCGGCCCCAGCCACGAGACGACGGAGCTTGAGTCCGTCACCAGGAGTTCGGCGTATCCGACTCCCAGAAGGCAGTCCAGCCATCTGGATCCTCCTCGCCAAAGAACAGGAGATCGATACACGATCACCTCAGCTCCCGCTCCGAAAGCCGAGCCACGAGCGACCAAGCTACAGCAATGGCCGCGATGCAACGCCAACTCGACAACATGAAGGCGCTCCTAGAATCTGGGGCAGGCGCCAGTAACAAGATTGTCGGGCCGAGCGAGCCGCTCGCGGTCCACATCGAGCTCGCTCTCGTGCAACGAAGGATCGCTCCTCCGCAAGCACCTCTGTACGAGGGGAGGTCGGACCCCGAGACTCACCTGAGCAAGTTTCGGATCTATATGACCGGGTGTAGGGCATCCGACGCAACCAGATGCCGAATGTTCCCACTGATGCTGGACGACCTTGCCCACAGGTGGTACACCTCATTGCCGCCGCGATCCATCAACTCCTTTGATCAACTGGCGAACAGCTTCACAGCTTACTTCGCCGCCAAGGTCGCTCGGCCGGAAGGTCCCCATCGCATGATGCAAATCCGGCAGGGAGAAGAAGAGTCTGATACAGACTACATCGATCGGGTAGACGAGATCATCCTCAACGGCGCGCCCGTAAGCGATGAGATCGCCCTCTACTCAGTCCTAGGGGGATTCCATGGTATTTCGCCTATGTTCAGGCATCTTACGAAGGACCATCCCCCGACCGACGCGATCTTCCGTGCTAAAGCCGCAGACTTTCTGGCCAGGCAAAGGTTTCTTCTCAACCTATGAGCAACGCGATCGGCAGACGAACGACGATCACCAGTCTTCCAACCCGATCGCCGATATCAAGCTACATCACCAAAACTGGAGGACTCGCTCGCCATCTACAATTCATCATCTAACATGTTGGACTAAGGCATGAGATCGCCTCCCCCGCACAACGTACACCGTCGAAGGTCGGCATTTGACATGACGATCTGAGGTGGAAGAGTGCAGCCATGGTCCTGGTGGTTGATGGAACCGACTGCCTAGGCCATGCAAGGTTCCTTTTCGCTCGCCCTTCGTTTAAATACGAGATGGGCGTAGTCGAAGGACCCTCCAAGTGAATCAGTGGACACGATCGCCCGCCCTCGAAGGTCCGTCATTTAACATGGTGGATCCTTCACGGAAAATGCAACGCACCACTACCCCCGTCTCAACGTATACCATCGAGGATTGCCATCTAACATGACGATCCGAGGTAGAAAAGAGCTAACTAGCCGCGGGCGTGGAGTCGATTCATCCGACGACGCCCCGCGCAAGGACTCCTCCAGACCAAGACCGCACGCCCTTCGTTTAAATACGAGGCGAGGCGCAGCCTAACAGAGGACCCTCACAATAAAATGAGTCACGAGACAGACAATGTCGCTCGCGCACAAGACATGGTCATGGAGTCGGTCCATCGAACTCCGCGACTGTGCACGATTCCCCAACAACGAAGCAATCAAGTTTCTAAGAGGGATCAGCAAAATTGTTTATTGCAGGTACAAGACCGAAGATAGCTCGCCAATCGACCAGATCGCCTAAATCCGAAGCCAAAGTCCACTCAAAGGATCGCCCGTATTCATCCTACACGATCGCCAGCAAGAGCCACCTCACCCCGTGTCTTCGACATCGGAGCAAGCTGGGGGGCAATTGTTGTGTCGAGATTTATACATCTCACCAGGCGATCGGCACAGAGACCGGGCGACCGAGCCAGAGCCCAACAGCCAAGGCAGATTGGCCGACCGAAGGCCCCAGGACAAGTGCCGGTGCCGAGCGATCGATGTCTAAGGCGATCGTCTCTCGGTACTTGGCGATCGACTCCTGGTGACTGACCAAGTGACGACCGCCTCATGCCACACGCAGTCATCGCCCGTCCAGTCGGCGAAGGCCGAAGCTCGAAGCAAGGACCCATGTGCAGATCCGGAAAAGGCGCCGCAAGACATGGATCATTGACCACAGCATGTCAGCATCTTTTCACCAACCGACAGACCCGCCGAAAGGTGTACAGTGGGACCGCCCGTGACAGCAACTCAGGACGCGTGCAGGATCCCCATTGAACCGCACAGCTAGCTGCCAGCAACAGCCACAGGTTTTAAGGCAGACAGCCCATGTGACATAAAGACGACCGCCCCTTATTATATTACATAAAAGGCGATCGCCCGTCAGTAAACAGAGCATCTCAGCTCCTATAAATAGAAGGCTGCCTGCACTTTGAAAACTCTCTGAACTCTCAGACACTCTCTGCTTATTAACAAGCTCAGCTCATAACTTGGCTTTCTCACTCTTGGCAACAGCTATCTCTCGGCCTTTCTTCTCTCTCAGCACCTCTTACACGAAAGACGGTCGACAGAGACGAAACACGCAGAGCTTTGCTCAAGAGCTAGATAAATAGGATATTTTACACTCATTGTAATCGCATTCTTACATTAATACTTGTATCCCCGAATATTTGTATTAATAACATCTCGCGAGAGCATTCAAGCCGGGCCTAACAAACCCGGCAAATCTTGTGTTATTCACCCCCTCACGGACGTGCTCTCGCAATTTACTGTTGCTCGACCGTTCCAGCAATATCTATCTTAGGATAATATTTCGGGCAACAACACCTGTGTTATGCTCCAAAACCTGAATGCAATACAGACATCCACCCCCCCGATTTCTCGTGGGTAAGAAAAATTCCACTATTTTGCTAGTGCAAGTACAAAGTGCAAAAATACGAGCCATACGATACAAGTTCCAAGGACAATAATAACCAGGAATCCTCAAAGATTTAAACATAACGAAAATACTTCCCGAGGCAAGATTTTAGGTAAAGCTTTCCAAAATCGAAAGATCCCAAATCAAGGGAAAACAATTTATAAAGTGATTTAACATGCCATCGGGAGTTTTGATAAAAACAACTTAGGATTTTTGAATCCTTCTATTTCCAAAATCAACAGGGGTCACATCCCAAAGGTTTCATTTTCACAAATAGAACCAACAACAATTCACAGGGCCAGAGCCCGCATCAAGTGTCCTCAACGGACGTAAAATCTTAGGCTCTCACGGTTGGATCAATCACTTGTTGCATCCTGACCACATGATCACATGCCATGTGTCACCGTAGACCTTCAACCATATCCACACATTCACACAAATAACATATCACATCAATAATATCCAAGTAATTCACTCAATGGCAACAAACACAATGCACGATGCAATGGTCAAATCACAACGCACCGATATGAGATAATATATACATATATATTATCAAAGCATAACGACAACACCAAGTGTATTCATAGTAATTCACGTAACCATCCACGAACACAATGTTCTCAAAACACGTGTTTTGAAAGAGGGCCTTTAACAAGGCTAACCGAAACTTTGAAAGTGAAATTCAAACGATCAAATAAACACAAGAAGACGATCACTAATTATCATATCCATAAAACGAGAATTGTATGGACAAGGTACTTGCCTCGAATAACCACAACGCGGAGAATCGACCGAAGTAGGTTGGCATGAACCGACTATGAACCCGCCGACTCCACCGAACGCTAACCCGCGATAATAAACTACGAACAACAATAACAACAATGAAAACGAATTCCATAGCATGACCTAAAGTCGTTGAATTGAAGGGACGAACAACAAAAATTCAAGGGTTTCCTCAAAAATGGCCAAGAACACAAAGATACGATCACAATGAGAATCAAGGTCAAAAACAACGGAAATCCCACCAAACTATCGAAGGGAAACTCATTGGGACATTTAATCGAACACTCAATGTTCGATAACTCCCAAGAACACTCGAATCACTAATCGAGTTGAACAAACTCGAAATATGGATATACAACCCATAGAACACGATTAATAACATCATACTACACCGATCGATGCATCAAAATCGGATTAGAATCGAAATCAAGAGCAAATTCTCCAAAAAGTCAACTTGAAGGAAAATCAAGAAATATACCTTGATTCGACGAAGAACGCGGATTGGATGATGATATAATCAACAAGAATCTTTCAAAACGCCTTGGAATTGATTAGAATCGGGCAAGAACTCGATTTCCTGAGTCTGCCGTCGCCAGCCGTCACAAAAATGAGGAAAGAAGGTGAAAAAATGAAGTCTGGCCGAGCCAGGCCTATATATGGTAGGCAGGGTTACGTCCGTAACCGGCATTCCTCAAAATCCGCCCAGCGCCTGCCGATCGCTTACGGCTGCATTCGACAGTCCTTACGGCCAGAATCGCATTCGTCCGAACACCGCTCGCACCCGTGACGGCCAGAATCGGCACCTTACGGCCATAACCGGCATTCGTCCAGCCATGTCTGCCGAGCACGTACGACCATAACCGGCACCTTACGGCCGTAACTCGGCCAGGCCAAGCCCTGCTCCGGCCGTGACTCGGTCGTGGCCACTCCGACGGCCCGGACAACCCCGAAACCCAAACCTGAATATAAACCGAAGATACGGTTACGAAGTACTCACAAAGACTAATCTAAGAGATAATAGAACACACGATTCCGACCATCCGAAGTGTCGGAATTCGACAACAGAAGTAATTACCCCAAACTTTGGGAAATTAAGAAAACGGCCCAAAATGTCCGAAATACACGATACACGATCGAAACACCAAACCAAAGCTCGCAACATGAATAATAACATTAAATGAACTTACGAGAAACTCGAAACAATAGTTTCGGACGAGATTCGCAAGAATCAAACTCAAGTGCGTAAAAGCCGCTTAATAACGCGGAACTCAACAAGACGACATCGAAACGAACTCGAATGACAAAAAGTGCAGAATTAATCATTCTCAGAATGAAGATACGGTCATGAGCGAGTCTTCAAAATGGACTTCCGTCGAAAAAAGAAATTACCGAAAATCAAAATTGCGGATATTACACTAAGTCGCTAGTGTTACGTACGTTATGGCTAAGGCATTACGTATGTAACAAGAGGAATCGAACATATGGTCGACAGGTGGGACCCGTGGTCGGCAGCTTTCGGCGGAGAACGTGCATGGTCAAGTCAACTACGTATTACGTACGCTACGCAGGGTGTATTACGTACGTAATATGGGCTTTTACTGTAGCAAGTCAACGTATGTATTACGTACGCTACGGAGTAAGGATTACGTACATAAGGCTTGGAACGAAATGAGTCAGTGGCCTCTGGACTGCCATTACGTACGCTACCAAGGTCAGATAGCGTACATAAAAGGGTGTTACGTACGTTAACTGTGGAATGTTACGTACGTAACGAGCTGAAAGTTTATATAAGTGAATGCCCGTCATTTCATTTTGTTCATAACTCCACTTCGTTTTTTTTGCCTTCAACACTGACAGAGGGAGTTTCAGCTCTTCTAAGTCGATTTTGAGCTTGGAAACATGGGATTGGAGCTTGAGATATGGAGCTATTGTTGATTCTTGAAGTGATTGCTTGTGTATTTCATCTTCTAAGAGGTATGTTGGATAATCCTCTCCTTGAATTTGGATTTTGATGTTATTGTTGATAAATGATTCGTATGAAGATGATTATGATCTTGTTGTTACGATTCTTGAGACTATATGAACTATATGTTGAAGGATACGATGGTTTATGTCTTGACTATGATGGTTATGGTATTATTGTTGTGCTTCTTGATGATATATGAGGTGTATATTGAAGAAGATGATAATTATGATGAGTGTATTTTTCAAGTGTTTATGTTTTAGATATGAACATGGAATGTTGATATTTAGAACAAGTGATGGTGATTATGGATGTGAAGGGGCAAGTTATGTGAATGGTGATTTGATTTTTCGTATAGTCTTGATGATATACGAATCGTGATGATGAATTTGACAAGAATATTATCTTTCTTTGAGGATATGTGTTCATAAGAGTCGAAAGATCCTAAGTGTAGTTTGGCATGAGATTGATATATATGAACAAGGGATAATCATATCTGTAACACCCCCATAACCATCCAGGAATATTACAGCGCCGTGGGTCCCGAGATGGAACCCACAAGGCTGAAAGAATTTTTTGCAAACATTTACAAACGCCCAAGAGGCTAACGAAGGTATTATCTATTTAAAACATTCGAAGACTTTATAAAACTCGTTTATCAAAACCGTCGTAAAATCTCATTTGAAACCACAAGGCCCGAAATGCCAAAACTCAACAGTTTAAAAACATACGTTAAGCTATCGCTTACACGTACCGACAGAATAGTTTAGAAAACGGTTGCCAAAGTAAACTAGGTTACCAGATACCAAAAGGCCATTTAAAAATACTCACGCGGCGGAAAAGACAACCAATTAAAAATACTCTAGCAGCGGAATACAACAACTGATCAGGAAACTCAATATACAAATACATGCCGTAGCCAGTATCCTCCGGGAAGCTCATCTCTTCACGACCGCTACAAGCTTGATATCCAAAGAACCTAAAAAGAAAGGCTACGACGGGGTCAACCATAATATCCAACAATGATATCAATCACATCACGTCAATAATTACATACCAATAGAAATACTAAGTAAGAATACGACCAATGTAATCTTACCATCGTAACTTTATTTACTCAAATAATTCCCATCAGATTAACCATCATCACAAAGCACATCTCGTAATCTTGATTAATCAATAAACTCAAACACAACATCATACGGTACCTCAAGCAATACCCGAGATTCTCAAAATATCATCATAACTCGCATTACGGAAAAATATACCAACTCCGACCAATTAGATCCATCAGATAGCATCATCAAATCCCAAGACGATAACCGATTGTCCATCAAACGACGAATACAAAGGAAATACGGAACATACCTCAAGATATGAAATGCCACGACAATCATGTCAGTCTAATCCGAGGTCAGATCAATACCACACACGGACATGGTCCTAACACAAGACCTACAAATGCATACTCATATGACAACGTCACTATGCTCACATCAATAACAACAATGTATACATATGGCAAGCCCAAAATATACATATACACAATAACACATGATAAAATCAATGATGCGAATCCACATGATTCCATCAACACAACACTGGGTAGTCCAACGATCCAGCGCCCTCAGCATAGATCCCCATGATGATCCCATCGGATGAACGCATGGTGGAAAACCTGTCCAACGATCCAGCGCCCTCAGCATAGATCTCCATGATGATCCCATCGGACCAACGCAGAGTGGACATCCGATCCAACGCCCTCAGCATAGATCCCACGATCCCATCCGATCAACACAACATAAACAATACAATTATGCATACACATATGCAACTCAATATGTTCATCAACATGAACAACATATGAATAAAAAACATGAGCGACACTATGATGAAACAACTAGGACGACTTCATGTTCAGCAACATGAATGACAACCTGCATGATCAACATCATCAATACTAAACCGAATCAAACTAAGATACTTGTCCCGAGTCCTTCAGGAGAAATCTCGATGTCAAATCATCACCGGCGATTGTCCTCAATGCTCGGCGATCCAAACGTACCATGGACTATAGATATTCATATCCTCATCTTTATCGCAACGTACAATATGCCAATATGCCAATATGTAGTAATAATCGAGATAAAGCATATACATTATGATTTAACTCCCAGAATCGGAAAGACAACATATAATCCAAATCTCCAGAATTTGTAGTAATAATCATTGCTATATGCATTATAAACGAAATAAAACTGAAACCATTCATTAAACATTATAACTGAGCAAGTAGTAACTTGCTTCGATACCGATGAATCCGTCACCAATCCCTTGCCGTCGTCTGTAAGTTCCTCGGCCCCGATCAATGCAATCCACGAGCATCCTCGAACTTGACTGTAAGGCACGATTATAATCACCGATCAATATTCTCAACCTATTACCATAATTCGATGCATAATAAGTTCAATAACAATCAATAACTGACATATCCAACCAGTCAATCACAACGGTTCAACCACACTTCGATCATATACAAACCCAAATAGTATAACCCAAACCGTTACGAACTTATATCCACAATACGAACCAAAATCCGCTAATCGATATTAACGATCAATATAACCGATTAACAAACCCAACGATTTCACAATATCTCGATTAGACACAAGTCCGAACAATTCAAATCAAACAATTACGAATTCATGACCAAAATACGATTATGGATACGAATGTAAAGAAAATCATATTTGGTGATCAATCACAATCTTTTCGGATTCTAAATAGATTTCATGATTCGTATTTCATCAAGAACATACGAGTTCTACCATTACAATTAACGAACATTCGATCTTCATATCTAAAAATACCGATAATTCAACATACGATCGTCTTGCTATGTTAAATTCATCAAAGAGTTCCTCAAGAACACTAAATGATTCGAAACCTTGTTCATAGCCATCAAAACAACGTAATTCGATATCCTTTAACAGGTAGATAATCATCCAATTCGAAATCCAAGTCATGTATCATCATATCCTTCAATATACACTTCACATAACTTCAAGAATCACAACTACAACACCCTAATCATCATTATACGAAGCAAATACAGATAACAATACCAATAATCCGAAATCAAGGTGTAGAGTTCATCAACATACCTCAAGAACATGAATAACACAATCAAACTCTTAAAGAATCATCAATATCTTCATATCCAAGCTTCTAATCCATGATTCCAAGCTCATAACCAAGATAGAAGAGGTTTATTCTCACTTTCATGTGCAGAGGGACAAAGTTGGAGAAAGGATGTCGATTATCTCTCGTGAAGAAATGAAAGAACGAACCTGATTTTATAAACTGCATCGCTCATTACGTACGTTATCAATCCATATTAACGTACGTAATGACCTTACGTACGCTACATGTCTCTCATAGCATACGTAACATCATTCCAGAACTCACTGACCTGTTTCGTTAAATTGATTACGTACGTAACACATCCTTCATAGCGTACGTAATATGTATGTTGACTTGCTACAGTGAAACTCCATTTAACGTACGTTATACACTTCCCGTAGCGTACGTTACCCTCAGCGTTGACTCGCCCGTACACATCCGCGCCGAAAGCTGCCGACCACGGGTCCCACCTGTCGGCCATAGCCTGAGCTGTCCGATTCCTCTCGTTACGTACGTAATGCCTTACGCATAGCATACGTAACACTTAGCATCTTAACGTACGTTAACTCTACACATTAACGTACGTAATCCTTGTGCCTTAGCGTACGCTAAGTATACATCGTAGCGTGCGCTAATGTGGCTATACTTAGCCATTTTCAGCTACTCTTGTCCAACGTCTCGACATGCATAACATGAACATACGGCATACTGAATACATATACATCTTCCAACGATATTCTCATACGACAAGCCTGACACATAATGTCTTCCAATACAACTGTCAACCAAGTGCGGTAATAATACTAATACAGATGTCTTAGTCCTTCATTTATTTTATCCATACTGTACAGATTCCACGCTGTACAACATAACTCAGATAAAATAATATTAAACCACAGTAGTAGAAATTTCGGACATACTACACCACTTAAAATAAGTTTCATCCTCGAAACTTGCAATCCGTCATAGAAAACAAACAAACCGTTCAACCAACATATTCCGAAACCATCACAACAACCAATCATCATTATTAATGAATAACCAAAACAGTACACTTACAAATGCGCAAAGTCGACGATCTCCTGAGATACTATCAAGTGACTTCACTGTAAAGCCTCAATACGCTTACAATCACATTCCATGAACCTCAAAAAAAATATATCATCTTCGGATGACATAATCTATCCGTGTCAAATCCTGCTAAAAATCAATAATGCACGATACATCTGTGAAATGACTGCCCAAATCAACGACACAAATCCCGAAACATCAGCACAAAATTCAAACGCTCATACGATCATTAACAATGATCAACCAACAAATTAACCGAGTATATCATCGACAAGATCAACTTCAATACGACCAATCCAAAGGTCAAAAGAATATCATCAACATGATAAACTCCAACATGACCAACCAGAGGTCAAAACACAATCGAGAATATCATCAACATGATAAACTCCAATATGACCAACCAGAGGTCAAAACACAATCGAGAATATCATCAACATGATAAACTCCAATATGACCAACTAGAGGGTAAAACACAATCAAGAATATCATCATCACGATAAACTCCAATATTACCAATGAATGATTAACGAAAATCGACAATACCTTCACACGGTAAGCTCCAACATGATCAGCACAGAACCACATAATCGATATACAAATGAATAAAGTTCTCAAAACAACACATCAATCACATACAGTGGATATCAATAAACATACCCTGTTGGGGAACATACCCCTCGACATACGAACAACCAATCGCAAATCGACAAACATACCAAATCATACATGGAGTGGGAACGACCACTCAATATCCAAAACAACAGTATGAGGTCACCATCCCAAAACCTACACTTACAAAGAAATCATTCAAAAATCACTATGGTAAAATCGCGCTACTACAAGACCAATGGAGTCACACAGTATCTATGCCCCGGTTTCACAAAACTCAAAGTTCCAAAATCACATCCCGTACATGAATCTACAACACGCAGCATATTTCTCTTATCTGGTCAATCGACCGATCATCCTTGGATAACCAAACTACCATACTGAAGTTTAATGTCTTATCCAGTTCGTGAGCCACACTCATAACTTCACCCTGATATGCACTCTGCACTAAATGCGTATGTATACCAATCACATTTTCAAAATCAGTTTGAAATCATACAGTCTCGTCAAGAAGACAAATTTTCGAAAGTTCTTTCAAAAATTTCAAAACTCAAAACATAAATTTTCGTAATACCACAAAATCAATTTTCGAAAAATTAAATCGGCTCGCTGGTGCCAAGTATTCGATAACAGTTTCCTTCGAATCCACACGATTTCGAAGTTCTAAATTGAAAACTATGCAAATGATTAACCACATTCATACTCCTGTATACCAATTCGGGTCGTCACTAATATCCACTGATATTCCATCGGAAAACCACACGATAAAGTTCCACAATCTCAATGTATAGACTCCGACAAAAACTCCTTTTCCACATATGACTCGCAACGTCAACCATTATCCCATCCTGGATCACCTCAATTATGCTATGACAAAACATTGAATAATCGACAGATCAAACAAAATGAAAGACTACCTGAGAAGTTTCATTTGTACCAATGAACCAAAACCCCAAAAGGCAGTAATAAAATAGATAAACGATTGGTAAAGTGTTTTACAAATCTCGGGAGTTTTAGAAAACAGAAAAGCTTTCTTTTGAAACATCAGGGTCTCAGCCCGTATCTTGTTCCGCATTACAAGAAGTTTAAAAAAAGTAGAAAACTCTTTTCGGACTCCAAGTCCTGAGTTACAAAACTATTTCAAAATCGATTGGGTCTCGGCCCAAAATCATTTTCCCTAAAACATTCGTAAAACATTTATTTTGAAAAGTATTATTTTTAAATGCTCAGAAACAGTTCATAAATCTCAAAATGTACTAACATGACTACATGTTCTCCTCATCAATCCACAATCTTTCTCCCAATTGCATAACTACGTTCCAAAATTTACCCAACATACTGATTTCCAAAATCATAGTTTCTTTCTCAACAATGCCACATGCACAACCAATTTACACAACCAAACTTTACAACACATCATCTCACCATACATTTATCACTAAATTCATTATTTATTCCATCACCTACCCCACCAACCACATCATCAATGGTTCAAAACAAACACAGCCGTTACAACGGTTGTGATTGTATCATTTTTCTTTCTTAAGATCATCAATATTGTCCCAACTCTGTCACCTTATACTGTAACGCATAATATTCTGCTGAATCTCAAAGCATATCAACTTAGAACGACAATAATTTCAATGCAATTCAAAAATCCAAATACTTACAAATTGTAAAGCCGACGATTCCCCGTGATACTGGCACATGTCTCAACTCTAGAAAATACTCGACACATATATTTTTAAAATATACGTTTTGCAAACTCAGTTCAACTCGAGAACACAACATAGCTCTATCTGAAGAAATACATTAACACTGTTCAGAGAAATTGACAACAACCCCAGTACAACACTGGTAAATCACATAACGTACAAGCCCGAGTGAATAACAAAAACCCAGAGCTCAAACACTTGTCAACCGACAACTCGAATGACACGACAAAAGCACGACCCAACTCGACCCAACTGCCTAGGTTTTCTCAACCTAAGCTCCGATACCATATTCTGTAACACCCCCAAAGCCATCCAGGAATATTATAGCACCGTGGGCCCCGAGATGGAACCCACAAGGCTGAAGGAATTTTTCGCAAACATTTACAAACGCCCAAGAGACTAACGACGGTATTATTTATTTAAAACATTCGAAGACTTTATAAAACTCATTTACCAAAACTGTCGTAAAATCTCATTTGAAACCACAAGGCCCGAAATGCCAAAACTCAACAGTTTAAAAACATACGTTAAGCTATCGCTTACACGTACCGATAGAATAGTTTAGAAAATGGTTGCCAAAGTAATCTAAGTTACCAGATACCAAAAGGCCATTTAAAAATACTCACGCAGTGGAAAAGACAACCAATTAAAAATACTCTAGCAGCGGAATACAACAACTGATCAGGAAACTCAATATATAAATACATGCCCTAGCCAGTATCCTCCGGGAAGCTCATCTCTTCACGACCGCTACAAGCTTGATATCCAAAGAACCTAAAAAGAAAGCCCACGGCGGGGTCAGCCATAATATCCAACAATGATATCAATCACATCACGTCAATGATTACATACCAATAGAAATACTAAGTAAGAATACGACCAATGTAATCTTACCGTCGTAACTTTATTTACTCAAATAATTCTCATCAGATTAACCATCATCACAAAGCATATCTCGTAATCTCGATTAATCAATAAACTCAAACACAACATCATACGGTACCTCAAGCAATACCCGAGATTCTCAAAACATCATCATAACTCGCAGTACGGAAAAATATACCAACTCCGACCAATTTGATCCATCGGATAGCATCATCAAATCCCAAGACGATAACCGATTGTCCATCAAAAGACGAATACCAAAGGAAATATGGAACATACCTCAAGATATGAAATGCCACGACAATCATGTCAGTCTAATACGAGGTCAGATCAATACCACACACGGAAATGGTCCTAACACAAGACCTACAAATGCATACTCATAAGACAACGTCAATATGCTCACATCAATAACAACAATGTATACTTATGGCAAGCCCAAAACATACATATGCACAATAACACATGATAAAATCAATGATGCGAATCCACATGATTCCATAAACACAACACTGGGTAATCCAACGATCCAGCGCCCTCAGCATAGATCCCCATGATGATCCCGTCGGACCAATGCATGGTGGAAAACCAGTCCAACGATCCAACGCCCTCAGGATAGATCCCCATGATGATCCCATCGGACCAACGCATAGTGGACATCCGATCCAGCGCCCTCAGCATAGATCCCATGATCCCATCGGATCAACACAACATAAACAATACAATTATGCATACACATATGCAACTCAATATTTCATCAACATGAACAATATATGAATAAAAAACATGGACGACACTATGATGAAACAACTAGGATGACTTCATGTTCAGCAACATGAATGACAACCTGCATGATCAACATCATCAACACTAAACCGAATCGAACTAAGATACTTGTCCCGAGTCCTTCAGGAGAAATCTCGATGTCAAATCATCACCGGTGATTGTACTCAATGCTCGGCGATCCAAACGTACCATGGACTATAGATACTCATATCCTCATCATTATCGCAACGTAACCTTGATACCTGAATATGCCAATAACCGAGATAAAGCATATACATTATGATTTAACTCTCAGAATCGGAAAGACAACATATAATCCAAATCTCCAGAATTTTTAGTAATAATCATTGTTATATGCATTATAAACGAAATGAAACTGAAACCATTCATTAAACATGATAACTGAGCAAGTAGTAACTTGTCTCTATACCGATGAAGCCGTCACCAATCCCTTACCGTCGTCTGTAAGTTCCTCGGCCTCGATCAATGTAATACACGAGCATCCTCGAACTTGACCGTAAGGCACGATTATAATCACCGATCAATATTCTCAACCTATTACCAGAATTCGATGCACAACAAGTTCAATAAAAATAATTAACCGACATATCCAACCAGTCAATCACAACGGTTCAACGACACTTCGATCATATACAAAACCAAATAGTATAACCCAAACCGTTACGAACTCATATCCACAATACGGACCAAAATCCGCTAATCGATATTAACGATCAATATAACCAATCAACAAACCCAACGATTTCACAATATCTCGATTAGACACAAGTCCGAACAATTCAACTCAAACAATTACGAATTCATGACCAAAATACGATTATGGATACGAATGTAAAGGAAATCATATTTGGTGATCAATCACAATCTTTTCGGATTCCAAATCGATTTCATGATTCGTATTTCATCAAGAACATACGAATTCTACCATTACAATCAACGAACATTCGATCTTCATATCTAAAAATACCGATAATTCAACATATAATCGTCTTGCTATGTTAAATTCATCAAAGGGTTCCTCAAGAACACTAAATGATTCAAAACCTTGTTCATAGCCATCAAAACAACGTAATTCGATATCCTTTAACAGGTAGATAATCATCCAATTCGAAATCCAAGTCATGTATCATCATATCCTTCAATATACACTTCACATAACTTCAAGAATCATAACAACAACACCCTAATCATCATTATACGAAGCAAATACGGATAACAATACCAATAATCCAAAATCAAGGTGTAGAGTTCATCAACATACCTCAAGAACATGAATAACACAATCAAACTCTTCAAGAATCATCGATATCTTCATATACAAACTTCTAATCCATGCTTCCAAGCTCATAACCAAGATAGAAAAGGTTTATTCTCACTTTCATGTGCAGAGGGACGAAGTTGGAGGAAGGATGTTGATTTTCTCTCGTGAAGAAATGAAAGAACGAACCTTGTTTTATAAATTGCATCGCTCATTACGTTCGTTATCAATCTATATTAACGTACGTAATGACCTTACGTACGCTACATGTCTCACATAGCGTACATAACATCATTCCAGAACTCACTGACCTATTTCGTTAAATTGATTACGTACGTAACACATCCTTCATAGTGTACGTAATATGTACTTTTGACTTGCTACAGTGAAAATCCATTTAACGTACGTTATACACTTCCCGTAGCATACATGACCCTCAGCGTTGACTCACCCATCCACATCCACGCCGAAAGCTGCCGACCACGGGTCCCACCTGTCGGCCATAGCCCGAGCTGTCCGATTCTTCTCGTTACTTACGTAATGCCTTATGCATAGTGTACGTAACACTTAGCATCTTAACGTACGTTAACTCTACACATTAACGTACGTAATCCTTGTGCCTTAGCGTACGCTAAGTATACATCGTAGCGTGCGCTAATGTGGCTGTACTTAGCCATTTTCAACTACTTTTGTCCAACGTCTCGACATGCAGAACACAAACATACGGTATACTGAATACATATACATCTTCCAACGATATTCTCATACGACAAGCCTGACACATAATGTCTTTCAATACAACTGTCAACCAAGTGCGGTAATAATACTAATATAGATGTCTTAGTCCTTCATTTATTTTATCCATACTGTACAGATTCCACGCTGTACAACATAACTTGGATAAAATAATATTAAACCACAGTAGTAGAAATTTCAGATATTACAATATCATGTTGAATTTAAGCTTGAATTCGGAATTGAATATGTTGATTAACCATGCTTCGTACCCGAATCAACTGTTATTGAAATCACCGGATTATGAGATTGAATTGAAGGTATGAATTCATATTTGCTTGGCATAAGAACAATTGATCCGTACATAATTGGAATAATATCGAGTTGTATGAGGTGGACGGATAATTATAAAGTTTACGGTTAATTTTGGAATACGATTATTCATGATAATAACAAGTATTTGTTTCTATGAATTTACGAATATGAACAAGAAGGAGTCTTGTTGATTCATATTTGGAATTAAAGTTGGAATCGAGTATGTTATGAAATCCTTAATATCGATATGAATTGATCATTGATATGATGAATGTGTTTAAGAGGTGTTGATGTTTTGGATATGAATATGGAATATTCATATCTAGAACTAAGTTATGTGTTTTGGTACAATATTCGTATAGGAATACGAATATGATTTCGAGATTGATGAGATTATTATTCATCTTTAAGTTGGGAAGTTCATACGTATTGGACAAGTGTTCAAATCGAATGAATGAGTTATTTGGAACCCTTGGAATATGATTATCTATAATGTTGAACTAATCAGATCGTCCAGATTGATGATGATAATCGGTAATTGTTTTTTATTATGAATTTACAAGGAGGAAACTTGTATTCGTATTTAAGATTGAATTTGGAATCGGTAATGTTTAGACCCTTGTTATTGGTTTAACTTAATTATTGATATGATTTTCAGATTGTGGAATCGTATTATGGTTATGAGTTCATGATTGATTGATTTGGGTTGTTGGATTTGTATTTAATCGAGATATTGTGGAACCGTTGGGTTTATTGATCTGTTATATTAATTATCGAGTTACGGCTTGTATTGTGGATATGAGTTCGTATTTGTTGAAGTAGATTATTTGGTTTTATGTATACGATCGAGTCATTGTTGAACCGTTGAGTTTGATTGGATGGTTATATCGATTGTTGATTATTATCTAATATGTGTTAATTGATTACTTCAATAGGTTGAGATGTTTGATCGTGGATTATGACCGTTGTGTTGCGGTTGAGGTTGAAGAGTTCGCAGATTTGCTTTGGTCGGGGCTGAGGAGCTCGTATACGAAGGCAATGGATTTTGGTAATGACTTCGTGGTATCGGTATCGAGGCAAGTTTATACTTGTTCAGTTTATAATATTTAATGAATGGTTTCGCTTTCATTTCATTTGTAATTCGTATAGCAATGATATTATAAATATGAACCGCCGGGATGATGATTTGTTTACCATGCTGTGGTTTGGGACAAATCATAATGAATATGATTTAATTATGTTTGATTGAAGACAGAGATGTGAGTTATCTTTGGTCAGTGATATGGAATGTCGGATATCGAGGATGGTTTACCGTGTCAACATTGATGTTGGGATGGTGGTTTGTTGGTATAAATGGACTATACTTATTTCAGGATTATTCGTATAACTGTGTATTCGTTCAGGGATGTTGGTTCGTGGAAAGGATATTGTCTTCGACTTTGAGGTAACTTAAGTATTGTTCAGTTATGAGGATGATTATTCTGTTGAATTGTTGTATGTGTTGTATGTTGAGGTTTCGTATAATGAGATTCGTATTGGTTGTTCGTTGAGGGATGTTGATCCCAGGACTATTGTTGGTATTAATGGTTGTGTTGATTGTTTCATTGAGGGATGTTGATCCCAGAACTATTGTCTGAGATTGTTGATCGTACGGATATCCTTTGGGGATTGTGATCCCATGATGGTTGTTTCGGATATTGTCAGTCGTGTCGATCTTTCATTATCCGTGTGTTCCTTTCCACTTCGGTGAGTCTTTTTATCCTTATTGGATATGTGATTCTTTCAGTTTCGTTGTTATGTTGCATCGTGACATATCTGGAATCATATATGCGTTCCGATTGCTCATTGTGTAGGATTTTTAGTTGGGCACACTATGGTTATGTGTTGATATTTCCACATTGAACCGTGCACACGAGACATAGTTTGTGGGGCTAATTAGGTACATTATCCCGCATATATCCTGGATTCCGTATACGGGGTGGACATGTGCACTGACACAATTCCGGATCGGGCGTACTGTGATGTCCATATTTGAGCCATATTGTTTGGTCGTTCATAGTCCATGTATGATTGGATATGTTCGACGGTTTGCGACTGGTTGTTCATACGCCCGAAGGTATGTTCGACAGTCGGGGTTATTTCTTTGAGATCCATTATTGTTGATCATTTGGAGTTTATCTTGTCGATGGTATTCTCAGTTATTGTTGATCCTTTGTTGATCGTGTTTGGAGTTTACCTTGTTGAGGGTATTCTCGGTTGTTGTTGACCCTTTGTTGATCGTGTCGGAGTTTATCATGTTGATGGTATTCTCGGTTATCGTTGATCTTTTGTTAGTCGTATTGGAGTTATCATGTCGATGATATTCTCAGTTGATGTATTGGTTGATCATTGTTATTGATCGTATGAGCATTCAGACTGTATGTCGATGTTTCGGGATTTGTATTCATTGTTTTGTGGTAGTTCATCTACATATATGTTGTATGCTATTGGTTTATCCAGGTTTAGATTTAATTGTGCAATCCGACGGGTAGGACTTGGCACAGATGGCTCATTCCACACTTAAGAGTTATGATGATGATTTGAGGATACTTGGTATCATTTGAATACAGTACAGATGATTGTTTTTGAATTCATTTCGTCATTTGAGAATACGAAATGTGGATTATGGTAAGGATTGATTCGTTATAAATTGCCATGGATTGGTAAGGTTATGACGGTAAGATTACATTGGTAGTATTCTTACTTTGTTATTACATTGGTATGTAATTATTTATGATGATGTGATCGATATCATTATTGAGTATTGTGGCTGACCCCGTCGTGGGCTTTATTTTTAGGTACTCAGAGATCGAGCTAGTAGCGGTCGTGAAGGGGTGAGCTTCCCGGGTGATACTAGCTGTGGCATGTTTCGGATAACCGAGTTTTTTTGACTGGTTGTTTTATTCCGCTGCAATTGTGTATTTTTGAATTGTATTTTATCCGCTGCGTGAGTTCTTTCAAAATGAATTTTTGGTATTTTTGCCAACCCGTGTGTACTTTCAAAATGACCTTTTTGGGTATCTCGTTAACTTGGGTTACTTCGTTAAACTCTTTTTCCTAAACTATTCTGTCAGTACGTTTAAGTGGTGGCTTAACATACATTTTGAAACTGTCGAGATTTGGCTTTCCGCCTTGTATTTTCAAATAGTATTTGATGACGGTAATTGAGAACTATGTTTTGGTAAACATTTGAGTATTTTAAAATATTACTGTATAGCTGGATTTTCAGTATAAGTTTTTCGCATTATTTTATCTAAGATATACTATATAGCTTGGTATATATACAGTATGGATAAAATAATTTGAGGACTGAGACAGTTGGATTTGTACAATTGACGTGTTTGACTGACAGTTATATTGAGGATATGGTGTATCAGGTTGAACTAATTTGGACATCAGGCATATCTTATGAGAATATTATTGGATCCAGTATATGTATTTAGTATGTGTGTATACGTAGCCAGTATGTCGAGACGGACCAGAACAGTTGGATTTGGCCAAGTTTAGAGCCCTTAACGTACGCTAAGCTTAAGGACTTACGTACGCTAAGTTGCTAGTGTTACGTACGTTATGGCTAAGGCATTACGTACGTAACAAGAGGAATCGGATATATGGCCGATAGGTGGGACCCGTGGTCGACACCTTTCGGCGGAGAACGTGCATAGGAAAGTCAACTACGTATTACGTATGCTATGCAGGGTGTATTACGTACGTAATATGAGCTTTTACTGTAGCAAGTCAACGTACGATTACGTACGCTACGGAGTAAGGATTACGTACGTAAGGCTTGGAACGAAATGAGTCAGTGACCTCTGGACTGCCATTACATACGCTACCAAGGTCAGATAGCGTACGTAAGAGGTTGTTACATACGTTAACTGTGGAATGTTACGTACGTAACGAGCTGAAAGTTTATATAAGTGAATGCCCGTCATTTCATTTTGTTCATAACTCCACTTCATTTTTTTAGCCTTCAACATTGAGAGAGGGAGTTTCAGCTCTTCTAAGTTGATTATGAGCTTGGAAACATGGGATTGGAGCTTGAAATATGGAGCTATTGTTGATTCTTGATGTGATTGCTTGTGTATTTCATCTTCTAAGAGGTATGTTGGATAATCCTCTCATTGAATTCGGATTTTGATATTATTGTTGATGAATGATTCGTATGAAGATGATTATGATCTTGTTTTTGCAATTCTTGAGACTATATGAACTATATGTTGAAGGATACGATGGTTTATGTCTTGACTATGATGGTTATGGTATTATTGTTGTACTTCTTGATGATATATGAGGTGTATATTGAAGAAGATGATAATTATGATGAGTGTATGTTTCAAGTGTTTATGTTTTAGATATGAAAATGGAATGTTGATATTTAGAACAAGTGATGGTGATTATGGATGTTAAGGGGCAAGTTATGTGAATGGTGATTTGATCTTTCGTATGGTCTTGATGATATATGAATCGTGATGATGAATTTGACAAGAATATTATCTTTCTTTGAGGATATGTGTTCATATGAGTCGAAAGATCCTAAGTGTAGTTTGGCATGAGATTGATATATATGAACAAGGGATAATCATATCATGTTGAATTTAAGCTTGAATTCGGAATTGAATATGTTGATTAAACGTGCTTCGTACCCGAATCAACTATTATTGAAATCACCGGATTATGAGATTGAATTGAAGGTATGAATTCAGATTTACTTGGCAGAAGAACAATTGATCCATACACAAATGGAATAATATCGAGTTGTATGAGGTGGGCGGATAATTGTAAAGTTACGGTTAATTTTGGAATACGATTATTCATGATAATAACCGGTATTTGTTTCTATGAATTTACGAATATGAACAAGAAGGAGTCTTGTTGATTCATATTTGGAATTGAAGTTGGAATCGAGTATGTTATGAAATCCTCAATATCGATATGAATTGATCATTGATATGATGACTGTGTTTAAGAGGTGTTGGTGTTTTGGATATGAATATGGAATATTCATATCTAGAACTAAGTTACGTGTTTTGGTACAATATTCGTATAGGAATACGAATATGATTTCGAGGTTGATGAGATTATTATTCATCTTTGAGTTGGGAAGTTCATACGTATTGGACAAATGTTCAAATCGAATGAATGATTTATTTGGAACCATTGGAATATGATTATCTATAATGTTGAACTAATAGGATCGTTCGGATTGATGATGATAATCGGTAATTGGTTTTTATTATGAATTTACAAGGAAGAAACTTGTATTCGTATTTAATATTGAATTTAGAATCGGTAATGTTTAGACCCTTGTTATTGGTTTAAATTGATTATTGATGTGATTTCCGGATTGTGGAATCGTATTATGGTTATGAGTTCATGATTGATTGATTTGGGTTGTTGGATTTGTATTATCGACATATTGTGGAACCATTGGGTTTATTGATCGGTTATATTAATTATCGAGTTACGGCTTGTATTGTGCATATGAGTTCGTATTTGTTGAAGTAGATTATTTGGTTTTATGTATACGATTGAGGCATTGTTGAACCGTTGAGTTTGATTGGATGGTTATATCGGTTGTTGATTATTATCGAATATGTGTTAATTGATTACTTCAATAGGTTGAGATGTTTGATCGTGGATTATGACCGTTGTGTTGCGGTTGAGATTGAAGAGTTCACAGATTTGCCTTGGTCGGGGCTGAGGAGCTCGTAGATGAAGGCAATGGATTTTGGTAACGACTTCATGGTATCTGTATCGAGGCAAGTTTATGCTTGTTCATTTTATAATATTTAATGAATGGTTTCGCTTTCATTTCATTTATAATTCGTATAGCAATAATATTATAAATATAAACTGTCGAGATGATGATTTGTTTATCATGCTGTGGTTTGGGACAAATCATAATGTATATGATTTAATTATGTTTTATTGAAGAGAGAGAGATGTGAGTTATCTTTGGTCAGTGATATGTAATGTCGGATATCGAGGATGGTTTACCGTGTCGACATTGATGTCGGGACGATGGTTTGTTGGTATAAATAGACTATACTTATTTCAGGATTATTCGTATAACTGTGTATTCGTTCAGGGATGTTGGTTCGTGGAAAGGATATTGTCTTCGACTTTGAGGTAACTTAAGTATTGGTCAGTTATGAGGATGATTATTCTGTTGAATTATTATATGTGTTGTATGTTGAGGTTCTGTATAATGAGATTCATATTGGTTGTTCGTTGAGGGATGTTGATCCCAGGACTATTGTTGGTATTAATGGTTGTGTTGATTGTTTCATTGAGGGATGTTGATCCCAGAACTGTTGTCTGAGATTGTTGATCGTATGGATTATCCTTTGGGGATTGTGATCCCAGGATGGTTGTTTCGGATATTATCGATCGTGTCGATCTTTCATTATCCGTGTGTCCTTATTCACTTTGGTGAGTCTTTTTGATCGTTATTGGATATGTGATTCTTTTAGTTTCGTTGTCATGTTGTATCGTGACATATCTGGAATCATATCTGCGTTCCGATTGGTCATTGTGTAGGATTTTTAAATGGGCACACTATGGTTATGTGTTGATATTTCCACATTGAACCGTGCACATGAGACGTAGTTCGTGAGGCTAATTAGATACATTGTCCCACGTATATCCTGGATTCCGTATACGGGGTGGACATGTGCACTGACACATTTCCGGATCGGGCGTACTATGATGTCCATCTTTGAGCTATATTGTTTGGTCGTTCATAGTCCATGTATGATTGGATATGTTCGACGGTTTGCGACTGGTTGTTCATACGCCCGAGGGGTATGTTCGACAGTCGGGGTTATTTCTACGAGATACATTATTGTTGATCATTTGGAGTTTACCTTGTTGATGGTATTCTCGGTTATTGTTGATCCTTTTTTGATCGTGTTTGGAGTTTACCTTGTTGAGGGTATTCTCGGTTGTTGTTGATCCTTTGTTGATCGGGTCGGAGTTTATCATGTTGATGGTATTCTCGGTTATCGTTGATCCTTTGTTGGTCGTATTGGAGTTATCATGTCGATGATAGTCTCAGTTGATGTATTGGTTGATCATTGTTATTGATCGTATGAGCATTCAGACTGTATGTCGATGTTTCAGGATTTGTATTCATTGTTTTGTGGTAGTTGATCTACATATATGTTGTATGCTATTGGTTTACCCAGGTTGAGATTTGATTGTGAAATCCGACGGATAGGACTTGGCACAAATGGTCCATTCCACACTTATGAGTTATGTTTGAATACAGTACAGATGATTGTTTTTGAATTCATTTCGTCATTTGAGAATGCGAAATGTGGATTATGGTAAGGATTGATTCGTTATGAATTGCCATGGATTGGTAAGGTTATGACGGTAAGATTACATTGGTAGTATTCTTACTTTGTTATTACATTGGTATGTAATTATTTATGATGATGTGATCGATATCATTATTGAGTATTGTGGCTGACCCCATCGTGGGCTTTATTTTTAGGTACTCGGAGATCGAGCTAGTAGCTGTCGTGAAGGGGTGAGCTTCCCGGGTGATACTGGCTGTGGCATGTTTCGGAGAACCAAGTATTTTTGACTGGTTGTTTTATTCCGCTGCAATTGTGTATTTTTGAACTGTATTTTATTCACTGTGTGAGTTCTTTCAAAATGGCTTTCCGGTATTTTTGCCAACTCGTGTGTACTTTCAAAATGGCCTTTTTGGGTATCTCGTTAACTTGGGTTACTTCGTTAAACCCTTTTTCCTAAACTATTATGTCGGTACGTTTAAGTGGTGGCTTAACGTACATTTTGAAACTGTCGGGATTTGGCTTTCCGCCTTGTATTTTCAAATAGTATTTGATGACGGTAATTGAGACTATGTTTTTGTAAACATTTGAGTATTTTAAAATATTACTGTCATCGGCCTTTTGACATTTTTAAACGTTTTTGAAATGGTTTTTAGACTGATAGGTTCCGGTGCGGGACCCATGGCGCTGTAATACCCCGGATGGTTTTGGGGGTATTATAGAAGATGGTATCGAAGCTTGGGTTTTGTGAAACCCGGGCGTGTGTGTTATATGGCTATACTGGTACGGTAGTAGCGCGGCTTTTGAAAATGATTTTTCTGACTTTTGAGTCGAATCGATTTTTGGAGATTCCAAAATTTTTGAGATCTTTTCAACTTGCTAATTGTGATATCGGTGTGTGTTGGTATTGTGTTGAGACTTCGTATGGGAGTCATGTGCTAGTATCACGGGAGATCATCGGCTTCACGCACCTGTAAGTATATTGGTTTGGTTATTCGCTTGTGGCGATGAGTTTGGAAATTTTGGATTGATTTATTGTTGGTGACAGGTTGCAAGTTTCGAGGACGAAACTTATTTTAAGGGGGGTAGTATGTAATACCGGGATTTTCAGTATAAATTTTTCGCATTATTTTATTTGAGATATACTGTATAGCTTGGTATCTATATAATATGGATAAAATAATTTGAGGACTGGGACAGTTGTATTTGTAGAATTAACGTGTTTGACTGACAATTATATTGAGGATATGGTGTATCAGGTTGAACTAATTTGGACAGCAGGCATATCTTATGAGAATATTATTGAATCCAGTATATGTATTCAGTATGTGTGTATACGTATCTAGTATGTCGAGACGGACCAGAACAGTTGGATTTGGCCAAGTATAGAGCCCTTAATGTACGCTAAGCTTAAGGACTTACGTATGCTAAGTTGCTAGCATTACGTACGTTATGGCTAAGGCATTATGTACGTAACAAGAGGAATCGGACATATGGCCGATAGGTGGGACCCGTGGTTGGCAGCTTTCGGCGGAGAACGTGCATGGGCAAGTCAACTACGTATTACGTACGCTATGCAGGGTGTATTACGAACGTAATAGGAGCTTTTACTGTAGCAAGCCAACGTACGTATTACGTATGCTACGGAGTAAGGATTACGTACGTAAGGCTTGGAACGAAATGAGTCAGTACCTCTGGACTGCCATTACGTACGCTACCAAGGTCAGATAGCGTACGTAAGAGGGTGTTACGTACGTTAACTGTGGAATGTTACGTACGTAACGAGCTGAAAGTTTATATAAGTGAGTGCCCGTCATTTCATTTTGTTCATAACTCCACTTCGTTTTTTTCGCCTTCAACACTGAGAGAGGGAGTTTCAGCTCTTCTAAGTCGATTATGAGCTTGGAAACATGGGATTGGAGCTTGATAGATGGAGCTATTTTTGATTCTTGAAGTGATTGCTTGTGTATTTCATCTTCTAAGAGGTATGTTGGATAATCCTCTCCTTGAATTCGGATTTTGATGTTATTGTTGATGAATGATTCGTATGAAGATGATTATGATCTTGTTTTTACGATTCTTGAGACTATATGAACTATATGTTCAAGGATACGATGGTTTATGTCTTGACTATGATGGTTATGGTATTATTGTTGTACTTCTTGATGATATATGAGGTGTATATTGAAGAAGATGATAATTATGATGAGTGTATGTTTAAAGTGTTTATGTTTTAGATACGAACATGGAATGTTGATATTTAGAACAAGTGATGGTGATTATGGATGTTAAGGGGCAAGTTATGTGAATGGTGATTTGATCTTTCGTATGGTCTTGATGATATACGAATCGTGATTATGAATTTGACAAGAATATTATCTTTCTTTGAGGATATGTATTCATATGAATCGAAATATCCTACGTGTAGTTTGGCATGAGATTGATATATATGAACAAGGGATAATCATATCATGTTGAATTTATGCTTGAATTCGGAATTGAATATGTTGATTAAACGTGCTTCGTACCCGAATCAACTGTTATTGAAATTACCGGATTATGAGATTGAATTGAAGGTATGAATTCAGATTTGCTTGGCATAAAAACAATTGCTCCGTACAAAATTAGAATAATATCGAGTTGTATGAGGTGGACGGATAATTATAAAGTTTACGATTAATTTTGAAATACGATTATTCATGATAATAACCAGTATTTGTTTCTATGAATTTACGAATATGAACAAGAAGGAGTCTTGTTGATTCATATTTGGAATTGAAGTTGGAATCGAGTATGTTATGAAATCCTTAATATCGATATGAATTGATCATTGATATGATGAATGTGTTTAAGAGGTGTTGGTGTTTTGGATATGAATATGGAATATTCATATCTAGAATTAAATTATGTGTTTTGGTATAATATTCGTATAGGAATACGAATATGATTTCAAGGTTGATGAGATTATTATTCATCTTTAAGTTGTGAAGTTCATACGTATTGGACAAGTGTTCAAATCAAATGAATGCGTTATTTGGAACCCTTGGAATATGATTATCTATAATGTTGAACTAATCGGATCGTCCGGATTGATGATGATAATCGGTAACTGGTTTTTATTATGATTTACAAGGAGGAAACTTGTAGTCGTATTTAAGATTGAATTTGGAATCGGTAATGTTTAGACCCTTGTTATTGGTTTAAATTGATTATTGATATGATTTTCGGATTGTGGAATCGTATTATGGTTATGAGTTCATGATTGATTGATTTGGGTTGTTGGATTTGTATTTAATCGAGATATTGTGGAACCGTTGGGTTTATTGATCGGTTATATTGATTATCGAGTTACGGCTTGTATTGTGGATATGAGTTCGTATTTGTTGAAGTAGATTATTCGGTTTTATGTATACGATCGAGGCATTGTTGAATCGTTGAGTTTGATTGGATGGTTATATCGGTTGTTGATTATTATTGAATGTGTGTTAATTGATTACTTCAATAGGTTGAGATGTTTGATCGTGGATTATGACCGTTGTGTTGCGGTTGAGGTTGAAGAGTTCGCAGATTTGCTTTGGTCGGGGCTGAGGAGCTCGTAGTCGAAGGCAATGGATTTTGGTAACGACTTCGTGGTATTGGTATCGAGGCAAGTTTATACTTGTTCAGTTTATAATATTTAATGAATGGCTTTGCTTTAATTTATTTATAATTCGTATAGCAATAATATTATAAATATAAACTGTCGGGATGATGATTTGTTTATCATGCTGTGGTTTGGGACAAATCATAATGTATATGATTTAATTATGTTTGATTGAAGACAGAGATGTGAGTTATCTTTGGTCAGTGATATGGAATGTCGGATATCGAGGATGGTTTACCGTGGTCAATTAAAATTTTATAATTTTAAATTTTTTTTTAAAATTAAAATTATAAAATAAAACTGTCGGGATGGTGGTTTGTTGGTATAAATGGACTATACTTATTTCAGGATTATTCGTATAACTGTGCATTCGTTCAGGGATATTGGTTCATGGAAAGGATATTGTCTTCGACTTTGAGGTAACTTAAGTATTGTTGAGTTATGAGGATGATTATTCTGTTGAATTGTTGTGTGTGTTGTATGTTGAGGTTCCGTATAATCAGATTCGTATTGGTTTTTCGTTGAGGGATGTTGATCCCAGGACTATTGTTGGTATTAATGGTTGTGTTGATTGTTTCATTAAGTGATGTTGATCCCAGAAATGTTGTCTGAGATTGTTGATCGTATGGATTATCCTTTGGGGATTGTGATCCCAGGATGGTTGTTTCGGATATTGTCGGTCGTGTCGACCTTTCATTATCCGTGTGTCCTTGTTCACTTCGGTAAGTCTTTTTGATCCTTATTGGATATGTGATTCTTTGAGTTTCGTTGTCATGTTGCATCGTGACATATCTGGAATCATATCTGCGTTCCGATTGGTCATTCTGTAGGATTTTTAGCTGGACACACTATGGTTATGTGTTGATATTTCCACATTGAACCGTGCACACGAGACATAGTTCGTGAGGCTAATTAGGTATATTGTCCCATGTATATCCTAGATTCCATATACAAGGTGGACATATGCACTGATACATTTCCGGATCGGGCGTAATGTGATGTCCATCTTTGAGCCATATTGTTTGGTCGTTCATAGTCCATGTATGATTGGATATGTTCGACGGTTTGCGACTGGTTGTTCATACGCCCGAGGGGTATGTTCGATAGTCGGGGTTATTTCTTTGAGATCCATTATTGTTGATCATTTGGAGTTTACCTTGTGTTGTTACCCAAAATATTATCCGTAGATGATATTGCTGGAATGGTCGAGTAACAAACAAATGCGAGAGCACGTCCGTGGGGAAAGTATATAACACAAGATTTTCCGGGGTTGTTAGTCCCGAGCTTGAATGCTCTCGCAAGATATTATTAATACAAATACTTGGGAGTACAAATATTAATGTTAGAGTACAATTACAATGAGTGTAAAGACCCTAGTTATCTAGCTCTCGAGTGCTGGTGATTGCCGGAAGAACTAGAGTTACTCTGAGTTCTTATTCTCGTTTTTGCCGACCGTCTTTTGGTGTAAGAGGTTTTGAGATTGAGAGAGAAGGATGTCCGAAGCTTATAGCGTTTCCAAGGGAGAGAATAAGCAGCCAGGAAGCAGACCGAAAAAGCAGCGAGAAAGCAGCCTCTTTTCCAAGTGCAGGAAGCCTTCTATTTATAGGAGGAGCTGGGATCTCTTATCCTGACGGGCGATCGCCTTTCTGGTATTATAATAAGGGGGTGATCGTCTTTAGCACATGGTCTAATTTCCTTAAAGTCTGCGGCTGCTACTGACAGCCAGCTGTGCGAACCAATGAGAGGACAACACGCGTCTCTTGTTGCTGTCTCGGGAGGTCCCACCTTGGACCTTTCGGCGGGTCTGTCGGTAGGTGAGAAGATGGTGACAGGCTGGGGTCAAAGGGCCTTATCCTGCGAAGCCATTTCCAGATCTGCACGTGGGTCTTTATCCCGAGTTTCGGCTTTCGCAGACTTGGCGGATGTTGGCCTTACGTGTCATGAGGCGGTCGTCCATGATCGGGCACTTTGGGACGATCGCTAATTGCCGGGAGACAATCGCCTTGGCAGTCGATCGCTCGGCGCTGGGTCCTGTTCTGGGTCCTTCGATCGGCAAGTCAGCCTTGGTCTATTTGACTCAGGTTCGGTCGACTAGTCTTTGTGCCGATCGCCTGTTGAGGTGTATAAATCTCGACACAACAATTGCCCCCCAGCTTGCTCCGATGTTGAAGACATGGGGTGAGGTGGTTCCACTGGCGATCGTTTAGGATAATGACGTGCGACCCAATCGTTTGGCGAGCTATCTTCGGTCTTGTCCTTGTGATTTTCAATTTTGCAGATCCCTCGTGGAAAGCTGATTGTTTCGACTTTGAGGAACCGTGCACGGTCGCGGAGTTCGATGGACCGACCTCCATGACCGTGTCTTGTGCGCGAGGGACATTCCACCTGTAGGTTTGTCTCGCGACTCACTTTATTGTGAGGGTCCTCCATTAGGCTGCGCCCGCCTCATATTTAAACGAAGGGCGAGCGGTCTTGGTCTGGAGGAGTCCTTGCATGGGGCATCGTCGGATTAATCGACTCTACGTCCGCGGCTTGTTAGCACTTTTCTACCTTGAATCATCATGTTAGATGGCAATCCTCGACGGTATATGTTGTGACGGGGGTAGGGACGTGTCGCATTGCCCGGGTCCGCCATGTTAGATGATGAACCTTTGAGGGCGGGCGAGCGTGTCCACAGATTTGTTTGGAGGGTCCTTCGGCTACGCCCGCCTCGTATTTAAACGAAGGGCGAGCGATCGCAGCCCAAAGGAACCTTGCATGGACGAAGCTGTCGGTTCCATCGACTTTCAGGACCATGGCTGCACTCTTCTACCTCGGATCGTCATGTTATATGGCGATCCTCGACGGTATACGTTGTGCTGAGGGAGGCGATCTCGCGCCTAGGTCCATCATGTTGATTGATTTTGGCGATCGGGTTGGAAGACTGGTGATCGTCGTTCTGACGCCGATCGCGGCATTTGATTCTTTCCGCCCGGGGCTCCGGCTAAGTTATTATCCTGTCCAGCTTGCCCTCCTCGAACAATCTCCAGATCTGTCTGAGGAGGTCGCGGCATTGATCGGTGTTGTGGCCGGGACTCTTGTGCTATGCACAAAATTTATTGCGGTCCAGATGACCGTGGTCCCTTACCGCCTTTGGCTTGCTTAGCTGCTCGTGCCCCCGGATGGCGTAGAAAATATGAGCCGGAGATTGATTGAGGTTGTGGTAGAGATGGGCTTCCACGTCCTCGAAGGTCCTGAAATCTCCGGGTGGCTTGGCGACCGCCTTGTTGGACTTGGCGATCGCCGTCTCTGTCCCCTCGTCTTGGCGAAGGGCGAGCAACCTCCGCCTGGCCAAAAAATCTGCAGCCTTGGCGCGGAAGATTGCGTAGGTCGGGGGGATGTCCTTCGTAAGGTGCCTGAACATGGGCGAAAGACCATTGAATCCCCCTAGGACTGAGTAGAGGGCGATCTCGTCGCTTACGGGTTCGCCGTTGAGAATTATCTCATCCACCCGGTCGATGTAGTCTTCGTCGGACTCCTCTTCCCCTTGCCCGATTTTCATCATGCGGTGGGGACCTTCTGGTCGGGCGACCTTGGCAGCGAAGTACGATGTGAAGTCGTTCGCCAGTTGCTCGAAGGAACTGATGGATCGCGGTGGCAATGAGGTGTTCCACCTATGGGCCAGGTCGCCCAAAGTTAACAGGAACATTCGGCACCTGGTCGCGTCTGATGCCCCACACCCGGTCATGTAGATCCGGAACTTGCTCAGGTGAGTCTCGGGGTCCGACCTCCCCTCGTACAAAGGTGTTTGAGGAGGAGTGATCCTTGGGTGCACGGGGGCGAGTTCGATCTGGGCCGCGAGCGGCTCGGTCGGTCCGATGATATTTCTACTGGCGCTTGCCCCAGTTTCCAGGAGCGCTTTCATCTCGTCGAGCTGGCGTTGCATAGCGGCCATCGCAGCGGTCTGGATGCTCGCGTCTAGGCACTCGGAGTGGGAACCGAGGCAATCAAGTACTGATCCCCTAGCTCCGCTGTCGATGATGTCCTTGCCGCGTCCTCTTTGGCGGATGGGGGCCAGATGGCTGACCTGTATATGGTTCGGAGTTGGGTAGGCCGAACTCCTGGTGATGGAATCGGATTCCGTCATCTCGAGGTTGGGTCCAGAATGCCCCGGTCACCATGATGGATCGCTCCCCAAGCGGCTGAAGACGGAACCGTCCCGCCTAGCGAAAGCCTTTTCTTGCGAATCGGGGCTTTCGGACGATTGCTCGACCAGTAACCCCTTGAACTTTCGTTTGCCCGCGCGGCGGATGGCCGAGAGAGTTAGAGCGGGCGCCATGTATGCTCTCCGTCGCTCCATTAGGATGTCCATAGCCTCCTCGATCTGTTCCGCGATTTGGAACTGGTCGAGCGAAAGGCTGGGGCCGTCCCTCGGGTGCGGGATCGAGAGTCTCGCGTTGCCACGGCTACCCTCTGCCGTAGGTCGAGGCTCGGATCGAGCCAGAATAAGGCGTCCGGAGGATCGGAGGGTGGATCTCTTCGATGTGGTGGCAGACGTCATGATTCTGAGGTTTTTCTTTGAAGAACAGTGAGTGTTTTTTCAAGTATATGCCCCGGAGAACAGTGAGTTTTCTTCGAGACGGTAGGAATGAAAATGAAGGTTAAGTGGCCCCTTCCTCTAGCGCCAATTGTTGTTACCCAAAATATTATCCGGAGATGATATTGCTGGAATGATCGAGTAACAAACAAATGCGAGAGCACGTCCGTGGGGAAAGTAAATAACACAAGATTTGCCGGGCTTGAATGCTCTCGCGAGATATTATTAATAAAAATACTTGGGAGTAAAAATATTAATGTTAGAGTACAATTACAATGAGTGTAAAGACCCTAGTTATCTAGCTCTCGAGTGCTGATGATTGCCGGAAGAACTAGAGTTGCTCTGAGTTCTCATTCTCGTTTCTGCCGACCGTCTTTTGGTGAAATATGTTTTGAGAGTGAGAGAGAAGGATGTCTGAAGCTTATAGCGTTGCCAAGGGAGAGAATAAGCAGCCAGGAAGCAGACCGAAAAAGCAGCGAGAAAGCAGCCTCTTTTCCAAGTGCAGGAAGCCTTCTATTTATAGAAGGAGCTGAGATGTCTTATCCTGACGGGCGAGCCTTTCCGGTATTATAATAAGGGGGCGATTGTCTTTAGAACATGGGATAATTGCCTTAAAGTCCGTGGCTGCTGCTGGCAGCCAGCTGTGTGAACCAATGAGAGGACAACACGCGTCTCTTGTTGCTGTCTCGGGAGGTCTCACTTGGAACTTTCGACGGGTCTGTCGGTAGGTGAGAAGATGGTGACAGGCTGGGGTCAAAGGGCCTTATCCTGCGGCGCCTTTTCCGGATCTGCATGTGGGTCTCTATCCCAAGTTTCGGCCTTCGCAGACTTGGCGGATATTGGCCTTACGTGGCATGAGGCAGTCATCCATGATTGGGCACTTTGGGACGATCGCTAATTGCTGGGAGACGATCGCCTTGGCAGTCGATCGCTCGGCCCTGGGTCCTGTTCTGGGTCCTTCGATCGGAAAGTCTGCCTTGGTCTATTTGACTCCAGTTTGGTTGCCTGGTCTTTGTGCCGATCGCCTATTGAGGTGTATAAATCTCGACACAACACCTTGTTGATGGTATTCTCGGTTATTGTTGATCCTTTGTTGATCGTGTTTGGAGTTTACATTGTTGAGGGTATTCTCAGTTGTTGTTGATCATTTGTTGATCGTGTCAGACTTTATCATGTTGATGGTATTCTCGGTTATCGTTGATCCTTTGTTGGTCGTATTAGAGTTATCATGCCGATGATATTCTCAGTGGATGTATTGGTTGATCATTGTTATTGATCGTATGAGCATTTGGACTGTACGTCGATGTTTCGGGATTTGTATTCATTGTTTTGTGGTAGTTGATCTACAGATATGTTGTATGCTATTGGTTTATCCAGGTTGAGATTTGATTGTGCAATCCGACGGATAGGACTTGGCATAGATGGTTCATTCCACACTTATGAGTTATGATGATGTTTTGAGGACACTTGGTATCGTTTGAATACAGTACATATGATTGTTGTTGAATTCATTCCGTCATTTGAGAATGCGAAATGTGGATTATGGTAAGGATTGATTCGTTATGAATTGCCATAGATTGGTAAGATTATGACGGTAAGATTACATTGGCAGTATTCTTACTTTGTTATTACATTGGTATGTAATTATTTATGATGATGTGATCGATATCATTATTGAGTATTGTGTCTGACCCCGTCGTGGGCTTTATTTTTAGGTACTCGAAGATCGAGCTAGTAGTGGTCGTGAAGGGGTGAGCTTCCCGGATGATACTGGCTTTGGCATATTTTGGAGAACCGAGTATTTTTGACTGGTTGTTTTATTCCTCTGCAATTGTGTATTTTTGAACTGTATTTTATCCGCTGCGTGAGTTCTTTCAAAATGGCTTTCCGGTATTTTTGCCAGCTCGTGTGTACTTTCAAAATGGCCTTTTTGGGTATCTCGTTAACTTGGGTTACTTCGTTAAACCTTTTTTCCTAAACTATTCTGTCGGTACGTTTAAGTGGTGGCTTAACGTACATTTTGAAACTGTCGAGATTTGGCTTTCCGCCTTGTATTTTCAAATAGTATTTGATGACGGTAATTGAGAACTATGTTTTGGTAAACATTTGAGTATTTTGAAATATTACTGTCATCTGCCTTTTGACATTTTTAAACATTTTTAAAATGATTTTTAGCCTGTGGGTTCCAGCGCGGGACCCACGGCGCTGTAATATCCCGAATGATTTTGTGGGTGTTACAGTTAAAAACTATTTTTTTGCACTGATTAGGAAGGAGCAGTATGCCTCAAAGACTACAGTGATCACAACTGTGAATCGGGGACTAAAGCCCCCGACACCGTGGTTAGCCACGTGCTCTTTTTTTTTTGGTATGAAATATAATATTGTCAATAAATGTATATATATTTATAGATCATTAATTATTATATTATTCACTATACTATCACAATCAGAGAAATAAATATACAACTATTTTTATTTAATACTCCCTTCGTCCTTTTTTAGTTGTCCAGTTTGACTTTTGACTGGTCAAATTGACTAAAATTTGACTAAAATTTACGAATTTTATATAATTGATAAAATAAAAAAAATTATATCATTGTAAAGTACATATAATCTATTTTAAAATGCAATTTTTACTTTCTAAAAATAATAAAAAAATTATTCATAATCTTTGGTTAAAAATCGGTCAATTTGACCATTGAAAGTCAAACCAGGACAACTAAATAGGGACGGAGGTAGTAATTATATTATTTACTACACTACACAAACAAAAGACAAATATACAAATATTTTTATTTGATCAGCATATCATTTATCACTACTACTTTCTTATAAAAATTATAAAATAATATTATTATTGATTTGAGATATTACAAAGTAATCACAAAGTCTCATAAAAAATAAAATCACATCAATAATTGACATATATATGTAATATAATCTAACAAGATACATTAGGAAAAAATTTAAAATATTATAATTACACATTACTTTAAAAAACAAAAAATGTGGGCCGAACGGGCCGTCTGCGGGCCGAGCCTCCACGGGCGCAAAAATTGGGCCTAGCCAAAAAGGCCATGATTAAGTTTACCTGGCCTGACGGTACAAAAAAAACCATGTAAGCTAGGATTCATATTGCTTTTTGCCAGGTGCGGTTTTGGGGCTGTGCCAGTTATGACGCTCCACAAGACAAACTTTTTGTTAAATGAACAAGAGTTTGGGGCTGTGCCAGTTATGACGCTCCACAAGACAAAACCTCCGATTGCGTGAGGTCTCCGACAAACTTTTTTTTTTTTACATCAATTAGAATATTAAGCAAATTAATCTACAAAAAAAAAATGGTTTCTTTGGTAAATGAGTTTGATTGATATGGTTGTGGTCTTATCCACTTCTACTTATGATGCATTTTCATTTCTTAACTTGATTTAATTTTAATAAAACTAAGTTATGTTTTGCAACATACAAGATATAATGGTGAAGGATCAGTTTTTTTTATTTGAATATTTTATGTTCTACACTTTAACAATTTATTATTGAATTTTGTAATAGATAATATATTTAAAAAAATTATAGGACTGTTCCGGGAATTATTCCCGTGATGTGTACCTAATACTGGTTGTAGATATATAGATGGAATGTTCTAGATCCTTCTAGAGGTAGTGGGATCCTATTAGATGTCTTACCTTATCTAGGAATCATATGTATGAAAGGACTCTCATTGCAATGCCTATATAAAGACCCCTCTATCAGTGTTATGAATACAATTGATTGACTCGTATTTACAGTCTTTTACTTTCTCCTGAAACACGTTATCAGCACGTGCTCTCCCAACTGAGCAAGAATTTTTTTTCTGTCCGATACTTCTGAAAATTCCGAAAAAAAAAAAACGGAATTTCTCTGAAACCCTAGTTTTCGACATCACCTTCCAAAACCGTCGTCACCCTCTTCGCCGAATCCCAGATATGACCTCCTGTCACCGCCAGACCCGATCGCCGGCATCCTCGCAACCTAGCCCCCTGAAGCCGCCGCCATCTGCAAACCCTAGGCTTGGAACCCTCCTTCCCGATCATCCCCATTGTCGGAAGTCCAGAACCCGCACCCGATTTCGACCAGACACGACCTGTATGCAACTCCAACCCGTGACCAGATATATGAACCGACCCAGAACAATCTCACCGACCCGACCACGACCGCCGTTTTTCAGTCGGCCTCCTTCACTGATTTCGACCGCGACCTGCCGTTTTTGCCCGCTGCTTCAGTCGCCCAGCATCAGAAGCAGAATTTCTTCCCTACGTCTCCTGCTCCGACTTCAGTCAGCCCCGACCCGCCGCGACTCATCTCCATCCTGCTCGTCGCCCAGCCCAAATCACCGCACCAAGCCCGCTTCTTTTTCCAGCCCGCTCGACCCGCTCGTCCCCCAGATCCGACGCTGCAAATCGTCCAACCCGGCCCGTGACCCAGAACCAGAAGGA
This sequence comes from Orobanche coerulescens, assembly GCA_033398695.1. Taxonomy (NCBI): domain Eukaryota; kingdom Viridiplantae; phylum Streptophyta; class Magnoliopsida; order Lamiales; family Orobanchaceae; genus Orobanche; species Orobanche coerulescens. The sequence goes on from CM065811.1 coordinate 168,379,129, forward strand.
AAACCTGGCCCGTGACCCAGAACTAGAAGGACGAACCCTACCTGCGATCCAGTCCAGACTTCGTACCGCCCGCGCCCGACCCGACCCGCTGCTGCCCAACCGGACAGCTTCACAAACCAGATTTTTTTTTTACCTTCTCGACCCCGAAGTAAGATTGTTGTGTAACAGAGGCGTCAAGAATTTTATTTTCTGTGAGATGCTGGAAATGGCTGTGCTCTTGAAATTTTTGTGTGTAAAAAAAAAGAAGCAGATTTTTACGAGGAAATTTGGAGATCCGACCTCATTCAATACCGAGTTGCTGCACCGCCGCGCACGAGTCCTTTTTTCGGCCGATTATCGAGCCCAGTAGCCCTTTTCGGGCGTTTCTCAACTCTCCATCTTTTCCTAATTAATGATTCATTTGTTCATTGATTTGTACACTTATGAATCTTACCATGTTTATGTTTTACGTGCATATCGGAAAATATGTTGCTCATGATGATGTACACGCTATGGAGAAAAGCCATATTTGTTATTCCGTTCAAGGATCAAAGCAAATATGGAACCAAGTACCCGTAAGATTTTATTAAAGTTTCCATTTTTCAATTCCTCTCTTTTGGGAATTTTTTTTTGGGGGAATTGGGTATTTGGGTTGTTTATCTCCCACGTTACTTTGCGGTGGATGAGACTATGAGAGGTGGTATTACTCTCGTACGTCGAAGTAAACTGTGTGACGGTCCTGGGGGAGTCACGGATAATTATTGAAAGTCGATATTTGTGGTTGTTGCATACACCACGGTTTGGGTGCGATTTGACGTCGCCGTTTTTGTTAGGAGTATGCCCTCGAATGCCACTCAGAGGTTGTTGAGAGAGGGCATTGTACTTGTAATTATGTAAACCATTTATATAAGGCAAATGAATGTTTCTTTATTTACTGGTAGTTACTGGCATTCCTAACTCGTAAATAAACATATAGAAACTAGTCCGTGTATTTGAGAGCAAAACGTTCCACTCCTTATTGGATAAGGGGTCGGCCTTGGAAAGGTTATAGCTCAAATACTTAATCGTCGCAAGTCGATGAAACTTAAGCTGGCGTTAATTTTATGTGAAGACTTGTATGACGTGTTCTTTGACATGGAGAGTGCCTGTCGAACACTAATGGTTAGTGGGAGCACACGTTATAGGTATGCTAATTGGATTAGTGTACTCGAACCGACTCACCCTCGATTCGTCACATGGATTTCACTCCGGGACAGTCAATGACGGAATTGAAAGGTTGTGATAGGTATTTGTGAACCTTCGACTTGAGGATTTAGTAGGGATGTGCTTGTGACGTCAAGATTTTCATTAGAGTAGTTCGACCCTGTAAACCGGAAGGCGGGGGTCAACCTCGACGTGCATCTTAACGGGCAAGTAGCAGGTCCTACTGAATACCAAGATAGAATTCTTTCTCCCGTTAGTGAGCGGGTTATATGTCCTATGCGGTTATTGGCAGATGAGATCATAAGTCTTTGGCCAAAGTATTGGAGCTAGTTGTATTAGATACACGACAGCTCGATGATCTCGATTTTCATTAACGCATGCATAGCGTCAAGTACAGATAGGGTTTGACTGACCGTGACCCTATAACTTGATCGGGACATTTGAAAGAAGGGTTTATACGTATACTGGTATTCACGACAGAATGGTTCTTGAATGATCCCAATCATTCGTTCTAGATCGGAGTGCAGTGTAGGCCACCAGTGGCTAGGTGGTGCTACTACTCTTTGGTTCCTCCCATTCTTTGATCGAGACGGACCTACCGAGTCGCGCATTAGGATTGACGACGGAATGAATTGAGCTAATTCTCTCATTATGAATATTGGATATTGGATATCTAAATTTGGGACATTGGATGTTTAAATTGATTTATTGGATAAATTAATTTACGGCCTAATGAATTAAATAAATTCTTGGGTGATAAATTTAATTCATGGATATAATTATTTCTTGGAGAAATTAATTATGTCATAATGTATTTGATATGATAAAATTAATTGGATTAATTAATCGATATAAATACATCGGAACGGAATCGGAGTTTATCTGTTTGGACTCACGTGAGTCCGAAACGAACCGAACTCATCCGTTTTTCATCATGGCCACCCCCCTTACACCTACCTTCCCATTGTCTTTTCTTTCCATTTTTTATTTGATGATAATGCAAGGAAAATGACTTGTGGGGCAATTTTCTCATGTGAATGAGTTGTAACATGTGGAAGGAGAATATAGATAAGAAGACTTCAATCTCTCATATACGATTGATAGTTTTCATACGTGAGTTTAAGTGTAGAGAGAGAGAGAAAAGTTCTTTCTAAAAGTCTTCTTCTTCATCTATTTCTTGAGAGTTTTTCTTAGAGAAAAATCATGAATTCAAAGAGAGATTGTGAGTTATACACTTAGAGTGTTATAATTTCATATTGGAAGCTTCATCACTTAGCTCTAGCCGTATCCTCGGAGGATAGCAAGGTGATCGTTGTTCCGGTCGTTTCTCCGGCGCGTGGCAAGTAGAGACGCGGTACTTTCGGCGTTGGATCGTTCAAGGGCTTGGAGCGGATTGAACTCGTAGAGATCAAACTAAAGCTTGGGGAATAGCTCAAGAGAAGGTTACCATTTAATCAACGGACTTCGAGGGTTAGTTTCTTACGACTCTTGCTTTTCGTTTATATATTCGTATATACGTAGCTCGATCGATCCTCGTAGGGATTCGGATCGAATTAATTTTCGTTTTACCGCTTCCGCTGGGCCTTCGTTTTAGGCACCGAATCCCAACAGTGGTATCGGAGAGTAGGTCTTGCGATCGTATATACGATATTGGCATTTGGAATGCTCGATTAGATGGTGAATGATTTTGAATCATTTTAGTCATAATCGTGGTATATGTTTTTCATTCGTAATAATTGTATTTTTCGTAAGTTTATGTCTAAATATAAATCTTAAATTTCTGGGAAATATGATTTATATTGAAGATATGAAAGTCGTAAAATATTGATATTGGATATCCGGTCGAAAATCTAGCCCCGAATCGTCGTCGGACGACTTTTTGGACAAAAAGGGTATTTTGGCCGAGGATGACTCGACCGTGTCCTGGGTGACACGGTCGTGTCCGGCAAAGGTGGCCGAGCCATCGCTGGAGACCCGATCCGTGTCGAGACACGGGCGTCCGCCGAAAGTGACTCGACCGTGTCCTGGATGACACGGTCGTGTCCGGCAGTCTACCAAGTCACTGCCAGGCGACCCGACCGTGTCCTAGGACTCGGTCGTGTCCTGGCCGGATTCTTCCGAGCGTGACTCGGCCAAGCCAGGCGTGACTGCCGGTAGGCTGCCGAGGGTGACTCGGTCATGCCGTCTGCCACCCCGGCTCGATTTTTCGTATTCTTGAAAATTAATCTCCCGCATGTTAAATTGGATTTAATATGATTAAAATGATTTATGGTATTTCATTTTATAAGGGAAATTTGATTAATTGGAATATTTATGGTCGACCGAATTATTTTGAACGTTATCAAATTACCGATTGTGTGAATCGATTGGATCGGTTCGTATTGTTGATTGGATCAATGTATCTCTACGCTTTCCATTTATATAGTATTTATTGGATGAATGCTTTTTGAATGGGGATGTGGTTCGTGGACTTAGATTTGAATCGTTCGTTTTATTCGATTGGGTTGTAAATGCCGTTTTGAGCCTATTTATTTTACTAGAAATGTTTGTATCTAGGATGCAATTTTCGATGTAAAATTTATATGTAATGACGAAGACCGAGGAAGATCCATTTCGAGAAGACGAAGATTCAAGACGAAGACTTGTAATTAGATTACGAAGTTTTTGTTTTCTAGAACGGTCCATGAACCACATGTTGGTAGCAACTAGGTTGTGAATGGTTTTTCATATTGTATGAATGCCTCAAACGCGCTAATATGATTAATGTGCAAAGTGTAACGTTAATCGCGAAAATTCTCCCACTATAAATAATTAAGTTTATAAGGTTTCAAGGTTTTCCTTCCCTCCATCGAGTTTTCGAAATTGAAATCCAAACCGGATGTGCTATGCTTCCGAGTTATCGGGGTAGTCGTCGGGAGGATGGATAAATTACCGAGAGCGCATGGATGCCTTCGGTTGGAGCAAATTTTATCCCTAGAAACACGATAGGTTGCCGGATAAGATTCAATTGTGGCGATTGCGTCGATGGTATAAACTTAACTTGTTCACGAACCATAGAAATCGTATAGGTTGAGGGGAGTGAACAAGGGGAAAAAGAAGATCGAATCATCCATTAGATGGGTTGGTGTTAGACACCACTTTATGAAAATTAATAGACTAGAAACCCGTCGGTTGCCCTCTATTAAGATTTATAAAGAACTCGATCACCACTATGAAGTAGAGCGACGATACTTAGGATATCACATGGGAGTGTGTTATTCCGATAAAAATAGTGGGAGCCGGGTAACAAGAATAGAAAAGACCTTAAATTCTATACTCGAACATAATTGAATGAGTCACTAATTAATCTGTTATACTTAATGCATAAATCTCAATATGACAATGAATCCACTCGCAATTCTACTCGAAAAGAACACCTTAATGGGACCTAACTTTGTGGATTGGCTCCGCAATCTGATGATTGTCCTCAGTATAGAGGCACTGGGATACGTCTTGGAGACGGACATTCCGGCGCCTCCTGTGCGGACCCGAGCCAATCAGGAAGAGATTGAAAACCACGAAAAGTGGGTTAAGGATGACGTGAAAGTCCGTGCTTATATGATGGCTTCCATGTCTAATGAGCTTCAGAGAGCTCATGAGAAAATGACTTCGCTGGCGATTCTATCTCACTTAACCGAGCTTTATGGTGAGCACAGCAGAACTGCTAGATATGAGATATCCAAGCAACTGTTCGGTGCAAGGATGAAGGAAGGTGAGAAGGTTGGGGAACACGTCCTCAAAATGATATCCATGATCGAGAGATTGGAGGCTATTGATTTTAAAATGGATACTTCTCTCCAAACCGACCTTATCCTACAGTCTCTCCCTGATTCCTTCTCACAGTTTGTTATGAACTTCAACTGCAATGAGATTGCATGTAACTTAGCTGGGCTAATGAACAAACTGGTGACCGCTCAGTCTCAGATGAAGATCCCGCGGATGAAGGAGTCTGCACTTGTGATTTCTTCTGGACTTCGGAAGTCTAAGAATAAGAAGAAAAAGACCAAGAAGTGGACTGGACCACAAGCTAAGGACCTTAAGGGTAAGGGCAAGGCCCCGATGTTTCCAAAGAACAAGAAGAAGAAGGATGCTTGTCTCAAGTGCGGTGAGCTGGGCCACTGGGCTAGAGACTGTCCGATTCTTCATGGCACTTCAGGTACAGAACTTTTAGTTTTGGAAACAAATTGTTCTGCTACTGTATTTTCTACTTCCTGGATACTGGATTCTGGTGCTAGTTCTCATATTTGTACCGTGAATCAGGATCTGGAACAAAGTAGGAAGCTTGGAGCTGGAGAAGTTATGATCACAGTCGGAAGCGGGCATAGTGTCGAGGCGACCGACATAGGATCACTTCTTTTGGGTTTAGAATCCGGCTTTGTTTTGACTTTAGATGATGTACTTGTTTTGCCCAAGGGGAATAATAACATTTAACTTTTCCGATCATGGATCGAAAAAGGCTTTTCATTTTTCATTAGTAATGGTTCCTGCAAATTTATTTTAGAAATAAACTTGTGGGCGCTGCTACATTGTCAAATGGACTGTATCATCTTAACCTAAGTAACAAAGTCGTTGTGAATACTAAGACTAGGAAATGAGGTAAGGGTGAAACTAATCAAGTTTTGAAATGGCATCTTAGACTTGGTCATGTTGGTCAGACCAAGGTTTACAAAAGGATGGACTTATGGGTCCATTGGGATCGGATCCCTTTCCTACTTGTGAATCTTGCCTTTAAGGCAAAATGACTGAGTTCACCTTCATAGGGACTTATGAAAGAGCCGCTGATAAACTAGGATTAATCCATACCGATGTACGTAGTGTTTTGGAAGCAGCACGTGACGGATATCAATATTTCATTACGTTTACAGATGATCATACTAGGTATGGTTATGTATACCTAATGAAACATAAATCCAGGAATTCAAGGCCCTAGTCGAGAAACAAACTGGTAATCATATCAAAGCACTTCGGTCGGACCGAGGTGGCGAGTATATGAGTACGGAGTTTGACGAGTTCCTTAAGGAACATGGAATAGTTTCACAACTAACACCTCCAGGTACTCCTCAGTTAAATGGTGTGTCAGAAAGAAGGAACCGGACCCTGTTGAACATGGTCCGTTCCATGCTAGGCTATACTGACTTGTCAATTTACCTGTGGGGGTATGCACTCCTGACTGCCGCGTATATCTTGAACAGATGTCCTTCCAAATCCGTTCCTAAAACTCCACATGTGATGTAGGAAGGAAGGAAACCAAGTCTTAATCATATTAGGATTTGGGGATGTCCCGCCTATGTCAAGAAGACTAAGGTGGAAAAGTTGGAAGCTAGGTCTGCGAAGGGACGTTTCATTGGATTCCTGTCTGGGACGATGGGATATCTATTCTACATGCCCGAAGATCGAAAGATCGTTGTTGCTTTACAAGCACACTTCCTGGAAGATGAGTTCATTCAGGAAGGCGGAGCAGGTAGAAGTATTTCTTTGGAAGAATACAATGAAACTCCTAAAGAGACACCTGTGCAAGAAATTGGAACCGAACCTTCTGAAACACAAGTACAACCACCTCGTAGGTCTAGTAGGGTGTCTCAATTACCTAAGAGGTATAGTTTTATGCACTTGGAGGAACTGGGTTTCCTCGAGGTTCCAAGTGATAAACAAGAGACCGACCCACGACCAATGACCTAGCAATGGTGGATGTAGACTCCATGAAATGGATCAGATCTTCATGTAGTTGGGACCTTCATTTTGATGAGACGGTTAAAGAGTTTGACTTCGTGCAAAATGAAGAGGAATCTTGTGTATACAAGAGGGTTAGTGGGAGCAAGATCACATTCTAAGTACTATATGTAGATGACATTCTACTAATAGGAAATGATGTGGGAATGCTCAGTTATGGGAAAGCTTGGTTTTCGAGTAATTTCTCCATGAAAGACTTGGGAGAAGAAACCTATATTCTTGGGATTCGATTCTACTGGATTAGATCGAAGAGAATGATACGTTTTTCCCAAGCCGTCTATATAGATTAGATCTTAAAGAGGGTTCCTTCTGATGCGACATGGAATAAAACTTACCTTGAAGATGTGTCCTCATAGTGAGGAACAATGAAAGGAAATGAGTTATATACCATATGATTCGGCAGTGGGTAGCCTCACATATGCTTTGTTGTGTACAAGACCTGACATCGCGCATGCTGTAAGCGTGGTGAGTAGGTTTCAGGCAAACCCAGGTAGGGAACATTGGACTGCTGTAAAGAACGTTCTCAAGTACTTGAGAAGAACGAGAGATATGGTTCTTATGTATGGCGGTGGAGAACTGAATGTGATGGGATTCACTGTATTGGACTTCCAAGGACAGAAAGACGATTCTATATCTACTTCTGGCTACATTTACTCTTAATGGAGGAGCAGTATCTTGGCATAGTGCCAAGAATAGCGCGACTGCTAATTCCACCTGTTAGGCTGAGTATAAAGCGGCCTCGGAGGCCTCCAAAGGAAGAATTTAGAAGTTACTGGGTAAACTTCACGTGACACCTGGTGCTGCGCTGCCGGAGCAGTACCACAGGCCTAGGAGCCAAAGTTTTCATAACAGTTCCAAACATATTGAGAGAGAGTATCATCTCGTAAGAGCATTCGTTCGCAAAGAGATACATTGAGCTGCATAGAGTAGAGTCAGCCGACTACGTCGCTGATCCACTGACCTAGCCACTTTCTCAGATTAGCTTAGAGCGTCATCTGGAGAACATGGGTATTAGATACCATAGTGTGTGGCATTGAGTGCAAGTGGGAGATTGTTAGGAGTATGCCCTCGAATGCCACTCAGAGGTTGTTGAGAGAGGGCATTGTACTTGTAATTATGTAAACCATTTATATAAGGCAAATGAATGTTTCTTTATTTACTGGTAGTTACTGGCATTCCTAACTCGTAAATAAACATCTAGAATCTAGTCCGTGTATTTGAGAGCAAAACGTTCCACTCCTTATTGGATAAGGGGTCGGCCTTTGGACAGGTTATAGCTCAAATACTTTATCGTTCGCAAGTCTATGAAACTTAACTGGGCGTTAAGTTTATGTGAAGTCTTGTATGACGTGTTCTTTGACATGGAGAGTGCCTGTCGAACACTAATGGTTAGTGGGAGCACACGTTATAGGTATGCTAATTGGATTAGTGTACTCAACCGACTCACCCTCGATTCGTCACATGGATTTCACTCGGACGCTTAATGACGGAATCGAAAGGTTGTGATAGGTATTTGTGAACCTTCGACTTGAGGATTTAGTAGGGATGTGCTTGTGACGTCAAGATTTTCATTAGAGTAGTTCGACCAGAACCTAAGGCGGGGTCAACCTCGACGTGCATCTTAACGGCAAGTAGCAGTCCCATCGAATACCAAGATAGAATTCTTTCTCCCGTTAGTGAGCGGGTTATATGTCCTATGCGGTTATTGGCGATGAGATCATAAGTCTTTGGCCAAAGCATTGGAGCTAGTTGTATTAGATACACGACTCGATGATCTCGATTTGCATTAACACATGCATAGCGTCAAGCATGAGATAGGGTTTGGTGACCGTGACCCTATAACTTGATCGGGACATTTGAAAGAAGGGTTTATACGTATACCGGTATTCACGATAGAATGGTTCTTGAATGATCCCAATCATTCGTTCTCGGTCGAGAGTGATGTAGGCCACCAGCCGGCTAGGTGGTGCTACTACTCTTTGGTTCCTCCCATTGCTGACTGAGACGGACCTACCGAGTCGCGCATTAGGATTGACGACGGAATGAATTGAGCTAATTCTCTCATTATGAATATTGGATATTGGATATCTAAATTTGGGACATTGGATGTTTAAATTGATTTATTGGATAAATTAATTTACGGCCTAATGAATTAAATAAATTACTGGGTGATAAATTTAATTCATGGATATAATTATTTCTTGGAGAAATTAATTATGTCATAATGTATTTGATATGATAAAATTAATTGGATTAATTAATCGATATAAATACATCGGAACGGAATCGGAGTTTATCTGTTTGGACTCACGTGAGTCCGAAACGAGCCGAACTCATCCGTTTTTCATCATGGCCACCCCCCTTCCACCTACCTTCCCATTGTCTTTTCTTTCCATTTTTTATTTGATGATAATGCAAGGAAAATGACTTGTGGGGCAATTTTCTCATGTGAATGAGTTGTAACATGTGGAAGGAGAATATAGATAAGAAGACTTCAATCTCTCATATACGATTGATAGTTTTCATACGTGAGTTTAAGTGTAGAGAGAGAGAGAAAAGTTCTTTCTAAAAGTCTTCTTCTTCATCTATTTCTTGAGAGTTTTTCTTAGAGAAAAATCATGAATTCAAAGAGAGATTGTGAGTTATACACTTAGAGTGTTATAATTTCATATTGGAAGCTTCATCACTTAGCTCTAGCCGTATCCTAGGAGGATAGCAAGGTGATCGTTGTTCCGGTCGTTTCTCCGGCGCGTGGCAAGTAGAGACGTGGTACTTTCGGCGTTGGATCGTTCAAGGGCTTGGAGCGGATTGAACTCGTAGAGATCAAACTAAAGCTTGGGGAATAGCTCAAGAGAAGGTTACCATTTAATCAACGGACTTCGAGGGTTAGTTTCTTACGACTCTTGCTTTTCGTTTATATATTCGTATATACGTAGCTCGATCGATCCTCGTAGGGATTCGGATCGAATTAATTTTCGTTTTACCGCTTCCGCTGGGCCTTCGTTTTAGGCACCGAATCCCAACAGTTTTGTCGATTTTAAACCAACAATTGAAAAAAAATGAACATTGTCGGTAACGGTAAAGTTATGACTTGTTCATGATTAGTCACGGATTTGTGATGTACAAATGGGACAAACATCGATTGCGACGGATATGTCGTGGTTAAAATCGATTTGTGATGGATTTGTCACGTTGAATTAAGGGACCACCACGTTGGTCTTGACTCAATCCCATACTTGGACAACTCCATCTTTCATCCTATTAAAATAAAATATTGCATGTGAGTGTAGTCATGCACCGTCTCCTTGCAATATGATATATGAAAGAATGTAAGAGTACTTCTCATGAATTTTAACATGTAAAGCAATGGCATATTGCGGTAAATACATGAATTCATTGACCTCGATTATAGTTCGTGTGACTATAGGTCCGAATACTTTTCCAAGTATTTGTAAAGGCATGTGCCTTATACATTTGACTATGTTTAGTCGATCTTATTGGATGGTCAAGACGATTTGGTTATGGTATATTCATTATGTCTCATGGTTCAAAATGCTTAATTATGATTCATCGTGTTGCATCCACATAACATGGCTATTATGACGTATACTTTCAAGTTGAGAATTAAAATACTTGGTTGATTTGATGCATTTTGGTGGATTTTGTCTACACTTTTGATCATGACTAGGCGCATCCTCCTTGATATTTATTTATGCTTTGAAAGTTCAAACGGAATAAGTGGTTTTTAAACAGCCTTAGCTGTACCGACATTCCTACTTTCTCTGCAAGTCTACCAAGTTGGAGTTACCGAAAGGATCATTAGTCGAGATAAGAAATCGAACATCCTGCTACATTTAAACGCACCTATGGCTGTCATTGCCATATTTTTTCATCAACACTTATGCCATTGGATATGGTCTCAACCTTGATTTCTCACTAAACTTGGGAAATACTAAAGCAGCCACTTAAAACATGCACTGTGATCTGAGTTTAATGATCCGTATGGTGCACAACATATGGATAGAAAGATACGGAAGTTTACTTTCTAAAATATCTGATTGTTCGTCCATAGCCTTCCTAACAAGTGAGTTACCGCTGTTTTAGTGAACAAAGGTCAAGCTGCGCGGAATTTTATTTTCCAGCGATTGTGTTAACTTGTGTTAGAACCAACTTGGTTTCCATATTGAATTTTCAAGTGGTCTTATGACACATGTTTTTCAACCTCTTTTTGGCCAAATTTGCCAGAGATGATGCAATTTTTGGTATGCATTGTACGCTAAAATATCATCATTCAAATGTTGAAAAATAGTTTCCTTGGGGAAGCCCAAAATATGCACCCTAATTAGAAGGTCGAGCGTGTGCATGGTAGTTTTACACCATGCTTGTGTCGTAACTTTGCCCCTTAGGCATATAACCTTGTCATGTTATGCACTCAATATGATAGATCATTTTGATCGTATCTGGTATAAAATCTCTATGTTGTTAGAGTGTTCGCTATGCTCATGTTTGTAAAATTTTGCAAGCGAAATTGAGTGCGTATTAAGCTATTTTCAAGGAACACGATATTTTTGGATTTCAGTTTATAAATCCATTGTGACTATGATGACTAGGTCATCACAATCAATAAGTGGTATAATGCTCAAGTTGTTGAACGTCGAATGGTGTTTTCTAGTCACATATGTTCCGTAACAATTGAACCATGTTATGACTCGATGATATATATGCCAAAGTGTATCACTCATAGCATCTCCTTGTGATTTGTGAGAAATAAAATCTTATGCATCACTTGTATTGGATATGTGAAAAGAAAAATATTCATGAGTCAATATGGTCCGGCTTGCATCGGTTTTTGTAACCAGAAGATGTATTGGGATATTAACAAATTTAGGCTTTAATAGTCTGGAGTTTGGACAGTTTGATGATTCATATACCACGGTATTGCCATGGACATTATTTTTTTCTTTGAACAAAGAAACTAGCTGGATCAAAGACACCAAAGTATGTTGGTGGAGTCGTGAGCAGGGTTCATGACCGATGATGATAGTTATGTCATTCGCATCTTGCTTTCATAAGCATGTGTGACGCCAAAGATCCCCCCTATGATCCTTCTTATCCATGTTCATTGATTAAAGCCTATTTTTTGGCACGATTAGGAGATGACGCCCTCCTATGCTAAAGAGAATAATGTAGCGACTCGCATAAGCATAGCGCTGACTCCTCCCTTTTCACTGGGTCCTTATACATACATGATCATAAGTATTATCCTGGGTGGCTTATGATGCTATGATTGTATTCACAAATGGTCGTACTCAAGTAATAACATTATATGTTATGTGGTTCCTTTGGCAAAATGAAATCTGAGTTTATGGTTGTCCAACTTGCGGACCAGTCATTGTAAAGGTCGGTTCACCCACTTTTAGACCAATTCTTAAAGTGAAATTTTAACGAGTACTTTCTAACATCCAAGGCTACCTTTTCACAAATTTTGGTGCCATTTGGAGACTTGGAAGGAGGTGAACCACTAAATGAAGTTTTCACATACCACCAGCCATCCCAACAACCAGTTCGATATCATTTCGACCGGTTTCTGACCACAAGGTTGATGGTTTTGGAATCCTAAACACCCGTTTATACATGCTCGTGAAATTTTGAGGTGTTGGGGCTGGTGAAGGGAGTGAACTCTTCAAGAAAGCACTAGAGGTTCGATAAAACCAACGGCCTATCACCAGTTCAATCATTTCTTTATGTTCGATCCTGGTGGTGCATGGTGGCGGCTTTGTTGGATTCTCAAGACCAGTAGCTATGGTTATGTAGCATAGGTCAACATGTCATATTCACCTATACCTATCATCATTCAAATGCTTAGTTACAAGTGTAATCGTATGCATTTTGTTAACTGGATTGTGTTAACAATGAAAACCTTTATCGTCCACATGTTCATGTGCCAGAGTGCGTCACCACAACGCATTATGACGGGTTATAAATGATAAATATAACATGCGCTTTCACTCATAGTCCGTTTAAAATATACCTTGGCAGACGATCTCGTAAGTCACTTTGATGAGCCAGTCTTCCCGTCGTTAAGGGGAGATGCGAACGATCATGTTCGAGTAGAACGACTTGGAATTATCGTAGTTTGACCCTACTGTGCCTCACCAAGTTCCCTAAAGTGCAAGATTAAACACATGCTGCAACCATGTCTGCAAGGATTATGTCCGGTCATGGACGTTCGGCACCTATGAATGGTGATATGGTAACACCACAAATTCTGGTAAGACGGTGTTACTAGGCCGTAGATCTTATCGAGTATTGGGATGCCACTTGGTTTGATAAATACTCTCGCTAAGAATGTATGCGAATTTGGTACATGAAACTTGATCATATAATCAAATGAACTCATCTGTCTCATGTGATTCTGGATTATAGTCATCATTGGGGGACGCCTCAATGAATGCCAATCCATAAAGAGTACTCTATGAATAAATCCGGTACATGAGGACGTGAAATGTTAGTTTAATCAAACCATACTTCGTTGAAAATCTACAATGTTGTAGCCTTGGCCTAAAATGGAAATATATGCGACTCTAGTATGAACAAAGTGATAGCCCTTTGTTGAAGTGGTGCCGACACTCCAAAGATAAGATCTATCTGTATACTTTGTTAAGGCGAGTGAGAGAAGGAGTTAAACTCGCCTCATGGCGCGAGGTTTCGCATGAACACACTGGAATCGACTACGATGACACAAAACTAAGTTGTGCTATTGTAATGGATGTTATAGCATCCACTATCTTTTCAGTTAGATAGTTTCCCAAAAACTGACGTGCAGCTTGTGGTTAAAATCTTATCTTAGTGGGGAACTAAGTTAAGTGATAAAAGGATCTCGTGGTGGATCAGACTCAAATCAAGTGGCTCCTGACCACAAAGCGTGTCGACAAGTGATTGTCGGGAATGCATACTAAGTATATACTTGATTTGGAAGAAATATGAAGCTTTTGCATGTAAAACTAAGGGTTTATAGTGATGTACTCTTGTGAGACTAAGAGATTCCGCAAAATCCAAAGTTAAGAATGAAAGGATCTTGGGGACACTTGATAATGCGTATTCATCAATCGGGTTAAGGTAATCTAAGAGACGATTTCCCTAAGATACGATAAAGTAATGCCTATATGATTCCCGATGATTAGTCGAAGTCATAATAAGACTTGGCTCACTTAAGTGATGATGTAGTCTTAAGAGAAAAGTACGGTATTATGTACTCATGTTTGACTCGATGTACTCATTCGTAATAATCTAGTAAAGCCACTCTGATGATGGCCTAGGATGCGCTCACGCAATGTCTGTGATTGACAAGAAGCTTGAAGCTCGCTCTATCTGATATCCGAATCTGCCCAGAATGTGTTGGTCTATCTCCCATATGACCTATAGGGCAGCTCACTTGTTGGAAAATGGTGAAAATGGTACCATTGGAAAGGTCTGTGTCTACTTTCCAAGGAAACCAACCATTTGATCACATCTATCATGTTGAGTGACATATGACTATTGTTGCAAAGTAGGATAGGATATGTCCGGTAATTTGCTGAGTCAACTTCGATAGAGCTTTGTGATCTGCTCAGGTCGATCTAGGTTACGTACTGTATGTTAATGAAAAGCTATTGGTGTCTAGTTTTCATAAGTTCTTACAGTTTCATTGATACCTATTGAATCGAAGAAGTCCTGATTGGTTTAGTGCATGGAGGTCAAGACTTAGAAAACTTGATAAGTCTTTAGTCACTCTGCACTTTGGATGTGTCGCGCTCTTTTTGTCCTTAGATCAAGGTTTATTTTTTCCCGTTGGGTTTTCAATTGGTAAGATTTTTAACGATGCGGCCTATGAGAACATCCATACAATGATGCGTTGTACTTCTGTTCAACTTAGACCAAGAGGTATTTTTCCCACTGGATTTTTCCTTGCTATAGTTGTGAGGGCAACTTGGCATCTGACTCCTATGATTTGAGGTACTCATCAGGGGGAGTCATTATGTATACATCAGGGGGAATATACATGACATGTTATGTTGGTGCGTTGGAATCTTTTGCTCATCAAGCCTTTATTTTTCCCATGGGGTTTTGTTTTGGCTTGGAATAGGTTTTTACGAAGGCAACATCTTCTGCACCATTGTTGTATTAGTGCTCGACACAGGAGAAATCTTCAGGGAATTATTATTCTCGTGATGTGTCTTACCTAATACTGGTTGTAGGTACATAGATGGAAGGTTCTAGATCCTTCTAGAGGTAGTAGGATCCTATTAGATGTCTTACCTTATCTAGGAATCCTATGTATGGAAGGACTCTCATTGTAATGCCTATATAAAGGCCCCTCTATCAGTGTTATGAATACAATTGATTGACTCGTATTTACAGTCTTTTACTTTCTCCTGAAACAAGGACCACATTAAATTTTTCGCAAAAAGTCTCTAAAATATCAATGTCAGCCCTATTTTTGGCATTCTTCTATATTCTTTTAGTCTTGTACTCGCCTTTTTGCTAAGGGGTGTTTATTTTTGACTTAATATGGCTTAATGTTTAGAATGGCTTATTCGCACGCACACCCTTTAGAGTGTTTATTTGCGGCTTATCCGCACAGCAAGTGTCTTAGCCGGTAAGCTGGCAAAGGGTGTATTGTCGCCAAAAAAATTACTTCCCCTACTCTTTAGGTTAAATAATCTGAATAATGTGTTATTTCTAACATTCATTTAAAAAAGAGAGAAAGCCCCATAAATACAACTTGAATCTTATTTTGCCCATTAACACATCTCTTAAGCATATAATTTTGTATATATTAAAGTAAATATGGATTTTACCATTGTGCCCTTCATATCCCTGCACCGCCAAATTCCCGCTGGTCACTTCTCCTCTCCATCCCATCCTAAATGTCCAATCGACGCCCACGTGAAGGTGAAGCATACCGCAGGACATTTTGAAACCACAACCCATTTCTCAAATTATACACACAGAGGAACCCTTCTAGTAATTTCGGAGCTGCGATTTCAAGTGGTAGGATCTCCATTTTGAAGCTGCGATTTCATTCCTGAGGTTGGATTCATCAAGTTTCGCGCGAAACGGTAAGACTATTTTGTCATTTGAGTGCAATAAGAAATCTCCACAGACCACGAAAAAGGTAATATGGAAGGCAATATACTCGCGTTAATTCATGTTTATGGTATTTATTATTTGAGTTTTTGTTTACTCGTTGAAAAATTCGAAATTTTATCAGTTTTTGTTTACTCGTTGAAAACGATAAGACTATTTTTTATGCAGAGAATAGTGAAAAGGCATTTAATTTAAGAAATTATTCATGCCCGCTGGTTCATTTGGTATGCATAATATGATGTTTATTCTCACTGTCTTAGTAGTGTTAGGTTTTGTTCAGTTTTGTTTCATAATAGTAGGTGGGTGGGTGTCCATTCTTAGTACTGTGTTATTAGTGGAATTAAAAATATATTGTAGATTACATTGGAAAGCACCATTATTTGAACAAGTAACAGTAGTAAGAACTTGTTATTACTGGAACTCATCATTATTTGAACAAGTAGGTGATGAGTTTTGTTGCAGAGTACTAGGTTGTGTTGTATCCATCATTAAGTATTTGAAACTGTAAAGGGTATAGAAGACAATGTGTAATTTTATAGCATTATCTGAAGAAGTAATTAACAATAGTATCAATATGTAATATCGTGGAACTCATCATTATTTGAACAAGTAGTTGACGATTTTTGTTGCATAGTACTAGGTTGTGATGTATCCATCATTAAGTATTTGAAACTGTAAAGGGTACAGAAGCTAAGTTTTAATTTTATATCATTATCTGAACAAGTAATAAACAATATTAGCACTATGTAATTTAATGGAGCTCATCGTTATTTGCACAAGTAATTGAAGAGTTGTGTTGAATAGGGTATACATCTGCATTATTAAATATTCCAAACTGGGTACGGTATGAAGATAATGTATGATTTTCGGCAACGGAAATTTGCAAAAATCCATCTCATCAGTATTAGAACAAGTAATTGATGACTTACGTATTGATGGTCATGTATTATGTTTGGAAGAGGATGCCGAGAAGAGGGAAAAGAACACAGACTGTGCAACTTGCTGATGTTTCCGATTCGGATTCTAACAGGATGCCGGGACGAGGGAAAAGAAAACATACTGTGCATCTTGTTGATGTTTCCGATACTGATTCGGATTTTGAACCGGATGCTGAATCAGTGAAGAGGACACCTGTGGAGAAACAGAAAAATACTCGTGTATCAAAGAGACAGAGAGGAAGAGATCGCAAATCCGAGGAAATTGGGCCGGAAAAAGTTAACGCCAAGAAAGACAAAATGATGAAGAAAAAAGGGTGTTTGATCGAAGTTGTGTCGTGCACGCAACAACGTGTAACCATTATGGCTGTCCTTGATCAAATTAACATACATAAAGAGCGCATTCCCAAAAAAATGTGGGAGATACTTGATGAGACACCATTTGGTCCCATGTTAGCTTGCTTCAGATATGGTGTTGTAAGAAAAAGTGATTGTTATAAACAGGAGATGGATTTTGAAGTGATCATGAGGCATTACGACAGCAGCACCGAGGAGTGGGTGTTTGGAGACATTAGGAAGAAAATATCTAGGGAAACAGTGGTGGAGTTGTTTGGGTTAGATGGTAATTTAGAGGGAGATTTGAAAAAATTCAGACCAGTAGTCTCGTTGGAGCACCGTACATTGGCAGCTGGGCTTTGGTTTCGTAGAAGTAAGGAAGCAATCGGTGTCACGCGTGGTGTATTAAGAGAAGAACTATGGGACGAGTTGGTTTTTTCGAAAGATAAGAAGGGGAAAAAGAAAACTAGATTGAGAAACCCCAAAAAGTGGCATCACTTTTGTTGATGTACCTCATGTCGACGGTTTTCTTTTCTAGAACGGGTGTTAACGTTACATGGGATTTGGTTAGAGTGTGCATGGACATAGATAGTATAAATCAATACGACTGGGCGGGGATGACGTTGGACTTCATGTACGAGGGTCTGAAAAAACATATCGTTGGTCAACCTAGTTCGCTTAATGGCTGTTTGTTGGTGGTGCAATATTGGTTCTTGGAAATGACCAGAGTTCGGCTACCACGTGAAGGGAGACTCGTGGAAGGGCGGCCGAGGTTTGTTGTTTGGTCGATAGATGAAATGTTCAATGGACCCGAGCTTGACGCCAATCCAAATCTGCTAGTGGTATTTAAAATTTTTCTGCGGTGAAAAACATATTATGTACTTGTTTTGGTGTGCAATTTTGTGTATGACTTTAACTTTTTTGATAGGATTTGATTACTGGAGGTCTGTGGCACAAAGGATATGGCGAAGATGGGAAAATGCCTTCAATAGATACAAAATTTGACGTTGCGCCAGTTGAATGGGAGCTGTCAGAGGAAGAGAACACAGAAATGGATTTCTGTCAAACGACACATCCAATCCCAGTATAAATCACGGATGAAAGGGAGCGTAGATGGGTAAGAACTTGTGTGAAAATTATTCTCTTTAATAATGAAGCAAATATTAATGAAGTGAATACCATAAGCTGCATATATCTAACTTTAGTAATAACAAAGACCAGTGTGTTACTGGTTCAGATAATGCTATATACACCCGAAGATGTGTTAATTTTGACATTATACTAGTAATTGTTGAGATATTTACTAAAATATTCATTTACCCAATGTAAAAATCTCTAGTTTAATTGTTGTTGGCTTTTCACTATATGTTCAACCCCTTACACATCAGTAGGTAAAAGTGAGTATAGGGATGTAAATTACTAGAACAAGTAATCTGCAATAATGGTAGGAGGAATGCAGTTTATGATTTTCATTTCATCAGTATTTGCTTCATTACAGTGCTGCTATTCATTACTATTTGCTTCACAACATTGTGGATATCATTTTTTACTTGAGGTAATGCAGGTACCTCAATGTGATGACAAAAGGAAGAAATTGAGAAGGATGCTACTACAAATGAACAAAATCCTAGTTGATGTTTGTGAGAGAGTGCCTAGGGACGATAAAGTTGTAGTTGGTGATAGTCTGGCAATCTACAAAAAGTTGATGATGGATGTGGATGCAGACGTTGGTCGTGCGCTGATGGATGCCGACGAAAAAATTGATCAGTTGTATGAAGTGTTAGATAGGAGATGTGATGAGGGTGAGACATCTGTAAGGGTTGATATGTCCGTGCATACGAACATGCATGTTCCTAACGAAGACATAACTCTGTCACACGATGATGTGGAGCAATTTGCTGGCTCTGAAGAATGCTTGGGAAGACATAACCCAGATAATACTGAAACGATGGTCGGTGTAGACGAAGAAATGGTTGATGTTGACATTGCTGATGATGAAGATGAGGTCTTGATCGGTACCGACATTGGTGGTGTGTTTGATAAAAATGGTTTAGGTAAAGGGAGCATGGAGGGAAAAAATACAGTAGTTGTGGATGAAGATACCCCAATTGGTTATCAAGTTGGAGAGGCAGTATTGATGACTGGAGAGGATTTAGGAAGCATGGAGGGAGCATCTCGTGGTAATAGTGGCCCGGATGATGATTTGCCCGAAAAGTCATGTGATGAGCAGACCAGTTCTCCCGATCTGTTGAGAAACGCGGATATTCTGGAGAAAGAAAAAGCATTGTCTCCTGGAATAGATATTACTGAAAATGATGGACTGGAGTCCCCTATCAGTGATACAATTAAATCGATTGTTGCTGATATTTCTCGTGACAACAAGGAGGGCATGTTGGGTGGTGATCCGAGTGAGAATAGTTCCGAAGGCTGTTTGGATCGGAATGTTGATAATGATCATATTGCACGTGCAGTAGAAGCGTCCGAGCCTGAGGTTGAGTCGATGCATGAAGAACCTAGCGGCCCAGTGGATATTTGTAAAGAGATTGTATTGTATATACCGCCTGTGGATAAGCTGGATGAAAGTAAGGTGAGAGCTCTCCAACAAGGTGTGAAATTCTGTTAATTACCGGTTAAGCCATTGAAAAGTGTTCCATTTGCAAATGTTGATGTTGATGAGGACTGCATTTATGATACGCCGTTTCCCGCTGAAGTCGGTGAAGCTGTAGGGCATGCGGAGAAGATATTTAAGGGAAAGAAAAAAGCGGAAGTTGGATCGATTGAGAGGAATGTGAAGATCGGAAACCGACATGCGCCAAAGGTCTTGTTCCCCGAGTACTTGTACGATACGACACCTGAAATTGCCAAGAGCTTGGATCGGGAGAAAGGTGTACCTGGAAAGAATGATTCAACCTACACCTTTGTGAACGTGGGCCAGCATAATTTTAGCACGAACACATGGTGTAGTTTGTCTTTGCCGGCCCAAAAGAAGTATAGGGATTTGTTTAAGACGACAAAGTAAGGCAACGACATTAAATCCATATATAGTTTCCAAAATATCTTCCTGTTTCTAATATTTGTGTTCATCTTTTTCGATAAAGCAGACCAACAATATACGAAGATATGGTGAACAGACCTAATGCAGACGCAATGCTGAAATCAGAGGTAGCTAATCTGATATTGGAAAGAGCTATCGATAAAGAGGTATTAGTCAATCTTAAATTTCTTCACATAAATATTATTCATCTTTTGTTTGTGATCTTCAATTTGTTCACATAAATCCGAAATTACTAGTTGAAGTGTTTTCTTGCTGAAGTAAATTCTTAGTTATTGCAATTACTGGTTCAAGTAATTACTTATTGAAACCAGTACGTGGCAAATTAATAACTTGTTGCGGTAATTACTTGTTTAAAGAACACTTATGGTGTTATATATGTAGTCTATGTAAGCTCATAAACGATATATTTACTTGAATGACTACTTCAAGTAATTCCTGCTTATTAAGATCTATGAACACTGGAGACACGTTACTCGTACAAATAATTATTATAAATATTTAAGATATGTTTATTATGTGCTAGTACAGTAAATACTACTTCACATAATCGGTAATTTAGCTAGTTGGAGTAATTACTTGTTGAAATAATTATATGTTCAACGAATAGTAAATGGTTACCTGAATATTTCTGAAATTGTGCATGTACAAGTACATGAATTACTACTTCACGTAATAGGCAGTTCAGCTAATTGCAGTTATTACTTGTTGAAATAAATTCTTGTTATTTGAGTAATAAGTAGGATATACTTGAATATATCGTTTATTCAAGTTGTCATTCAAGTAAAGCAATATTTGATGGTTTTTGGCAAAAAATGCAGCTCATGCAAAAATACATTGATGTGTTGGAGGATCAATTGCCTACCGACCTGATGGGCGATTTCTATTTCATTAATGTTGATGGATTTGTAAGTGTTTCATGTACCCCAAAATGCGTATACTGAACGTGAATTATAAATGTTTACCATAATAATTTAATAATGCTTTTGTGATTAACCTCTATGCAGCAAATGATAAAAGAGCATGAAAGGATTAAGGCGCATCGTGATAACCTACAAAGCGATAATGAGTACAGTGGGCTGGAGTACATGGTGTCGAAACTGGTTACGGAAGAGCTATGGAAAAAGTTCGGGTCGTGTAAGGTTGTACTATGGCCACTGCATCACTTGCCAAGCAATGAATATACACTCCTGGTTATTAGAAAGCGTGACAAGAGATTTATACATTACACCTCCTTCAAGAATGGCAACCACCAAAATCTGGCAAGGCAAATGGTAATATTTGTTCTTATTCGTTTCGTAATCTTAAGTGCATGGATATTCTGGGGGTGTGGTGCCCCTCCATTGTGAGGGCAACAGAGATTTTCCATAAGTATTTGTAATACATTAATAAATATAACGTTTCTTATTCCGGTATTTTGTTCTGATAGGCAGAATACGTCATCAACTGGATGGATGAAATTTTTGTGGGAAGCGCGTTTGAAGCTCTTGCAACTCAACCCCAATGAATGGCGGGAGCGAATTACTGGTCACGATGAGCTAGGTCGTGTTAGCATAGAATATGCACGTATGTCAAATGCGGAGAAGACGACCAGAAACTACATAATATCTAAAAAGCTTAATCGTGATGCATTCAAATTCGAGCAGAAAAAAAAGTGTCCTGCCCATAGAAGAGTGTATGTACATACCATTTTGGTATTCAACTACAATGATATGTGGTTGTTTTGTTTTGGTATTCAAATTACATTGATTCATATAAAACATTACTGAATTTGCTTTATGTTTACTTTTGCAGGGAAGACAGTGGCTGTTTTGTTTTGTACTTCATGGAATGCATTATATACAAGATGAATATGAACACGGCCGGGGGTAGTGCGCAGAGACTTCGGATGCTGGAAATGATCGCAGGGCTAAGCAACTACTATGGTTAATCATTGTCGCTTATGTGAGTTTAATTAAATTTAGTTCAATACTATATTCTTGGTTCATGACGATGGTATGCTACATACAATATCAGTGATTTTGATACATGTATTAAAGAAGTTCTTCCTCTAACTTTAGAAATTTAGGGTTCAGGTGCGTTGAGTGTGATGCATTTTGTATGCCTTTGAAATGAATACCTAATTTTTTTAAAATGTTTACCTAAGCATGCTATTCAAGTAGATCTCTCTCATAAACGATATATTTACTTAAATGACAACTTCAAGTAATTCATAGTTATTAAAATTTGTGAACACTGGAGACACGGTACTCGTACAAATAATTATTATAAATATTTAAGATATGTTTATTATGTGCAAGTACAGTAAATACTACTTCACATAATTGGTAATTCAGCTAGTTGGAGTAATTACTTGTTGAAATAACTATTTCTAAACTTGTGCAAGTTCAAGTACACGTATTACTACTTCGCGTAATAGGTAGTTCATATAATTGCAATAAATAGTTGTTGGAATCAATACTTGAAAAATAATTTCAAGTTGAACGAAAGCTGGTTATGTGAAAAATACTAGTACAAATTATTAGTATAAATAGTAAGGTTGTATGCAAATTGTGGAAGTACCGGAATTACTGATTCACATAATAAGAAGTACTTGGGCAAATAATTAATTTTTTTTAGTTTCATACACGAATAACAAAATTACTAGATTACTAGTTCAAATAATACTAGTACCCGATACTAGCTATACCTTCATTAATGGGTTCTTCCAAAGAGTCGCTACAATCCGACCCTTGTAGACACTCTCACCAAATGTCCCATCAACATTTAACACAGTAACACATGTTGAAATACCTCCTCGCATGCACCATATGCAACAAAACCCTTTGGAATCGACATCGACTGTGTCAATTTCCCATATTGTACCTTGAGTCCTTGTTTGTTTCCATGACAACATCCAAATGTCCTTGTTAGTTGAAATAATTATAGGTTCAACGAGTAGTTAATGATTACGAATATTTCTAAAATTGTGCAATTACAATTACACGAATTACTACTTCACATAATAGGTAGTTACTATAATTGCAGTTATTACTTGTTGAAATAAATACTTGTTCAAATAAATACTTGCGCAAATAATTCATATTTTATAGTATAATACACGAATACTCAGTAATGTGCACCCGATAGAACTTCGCATAGTGTGTTACTAGTTGAAATAATCTAGTAATTATCACAAGAGAGCACCAAAGGAAACTTGAATACCCCGATGAGTCGGTGAAGTAATTGCTTAAAATTTAAAAACTGATACCTTCTGGAATGCAAATCACCCTTCCAGCGAGTAGTGGTTGTATTACTTGGTGAAGTAATTAGTTGTTAACATAATTACTTTTTGAAATAATTAATAGTTGTCAGACTATGTAAACATTGAGCAAGGACACGTATTTGAGTAAAGTGTATGTAGTTGAGCTATTAACTACGTAAATTAAATACACGTGTTAGTAGTTGAAGTAGTATTTTAGTTATAACAATAGAACACCAAAGGAAATGTGAATACCCCAATTACTTTTTGAAGTAATTGTTTAAAATGAAAAAGAACTGATACCTGCTGAAATTAGAATCACCCACAAGTATTGGTTGTACAAAAGTGGTCACATCTTCTTAATTGGTGATTTATACATATTGGTGTACAAAAAAAGAACAGTTCGCAAGCGTACTGGTCAAGTACCAACTTGTCAAGTAAGAAAATGAACTGAACCCAACCATTTGTATAAGTACAGGAAATAGTAGATTAAAAAACCATCATTCAATTTAGTCGTCTGACTAAAGTAGAACCTCTGTGCAAGTCAGTTTATTGTGATGGCCGCTGACCCCGCACTCCGCCACATATAATGGACTTCTTCATGAACTCGGAAGATTTAAAGCGCTTTGTTCTACGTCTCCACAGGGCCTCTTAACAATTTGGTGGGAATATGGTATTTGATTCTTTCAACGCTATTTCTTGATCTAGATTGCTAATGGGACATATAGGAAAACTATAAGATTTCCTATATGTGTCGATATGGAAATAAGGATCAATAAAGTCATATACATCTGCTCCTCGTTGATTTCCTATGGCGGCTAGCGCATGGGAGCAGGGGAAGCGATTAATTTGCCATTTCAAGCAAGAGCATGTTCGCTCATCAAGTCTAACAATATATGCAAATTCGGACTTCACCAGAAACACACCCGGTTCTGAACAATGCACAGTATAAGATGATGCAGCCTTAATACCTTGTGTTAACTTTTCCTGCTTCGATGGTGTCAGTCTTGTTATCCACGTAGTAGCTTCTCGTCGCCTGGATGATATCATATCCATAACCTTGATTCTAGTCAGATCTAACATATAATATACAGGCATCTGGCGCTCAACTGAAATCCAATTGTTAAATGACTCTGCCATGCCGTTCGCCATAATACCATATCTGTCCCCAACAAAAAATGCACGGCACCAGTTCTCAACTGGCAGGTCAAGTAGAAATGCATTAATAATTTTTTCACCACCAACTTTTCTTAGAGCAACGAGGTTAAATCGATATTCTCTCTCCGAAGATGAATATGCAAGTTTCCAGAAATAATGTCGGACACTGGCAATACACACCGAATTCCCTAATCCTTGAAATCTTTTCATCAAGTTCATTTGAAGATGTTTGTAGCAAAACAAATGAGGGTTACCGGGGAATACGCTATCAAATGCACTAAGCAGGCCATGTCCCCGGTCACTTATGAATGTTATCGTTCTCCCATGACGAGCTATCAATTTCTTCAAGTGGGAAAAAAAGAATAACCAATTATCTTCAGTTTCAGATGAGCAAACGCACATAGCTAGAGGAAACATACCTGAGGTAGTTAAAATCACAGTTAGGAAATGGATGAAGTTATAAGTATAAAATAGCAAGATTACTAGTTCAAATAATACTAGTACAACAACATAAAATCCCATTACTTTGACAGGTAAACATAAAAGACTTTAACATGTTAGTAGCAAGTGGGTTGATATTATGTAACATTTACTGAGAAGTTACTAGTTGAAGTAAGTCGATCTAATCAGCATTACTATTTCAAGTAATTCATACACAGTACCCTGAATGTTGAAAATAAGGTTTGAATCAGAACTAGCTGTACCTTCATTACCAGTTCTTCCAGTAGCCGATAGAATCTGATCCTTGTAGACACTCTTACCAAATATCCCATCAACATATAACACAGGTAACACATGTTGAAATCCCTCCACGCATGCACCATATGCAACAAAAACCCTTTGGAATCGACATCGACCGGGTCAATTTCCAATTCAAATATTGAGTCCTTGTTTGTTTCCATGACAACATCCTTATACCACGACAAATTGTTGAAGGAATCACCTCATGCCCATACATCTTGTTCTTTGCCTTTTCTTTTGCTTTCAAAGCCACCTTGTACGATATGTCAAATCCATACGATTCCTTGATCTTATTTTGGATATCTTTTGGGCGTAAGGCACTATTATACATAATATCTTTGTCAATGTAATTCATAATGACTTCTGAATCCAACTTCGGATGACTAAGTTTTCGCCCAACATTGAGGCAAGTATGTACTAGGTCTTTATCTCGGATAACAAATACACCACTAGCCGAGTTAACGCTACCTTTAACAAACCAAATGCGAAATGTTCTCCTCCAAGCTAACAAAGTCGCTGCAGTAAGCATGAAGGCGCTTCCCGTCATTGTGAAGAAATTTATAATCAAAACCGTGGAATGCCGCATACTTTTTCAAATTCGCCCTAAACTCATCTATACCTTGATTGAACTCTTGACCTACAAATCGAATTACATGAGCCCACTCATCCGATAATAAAGTTTTCGGTTGCTCGTCCGTAAGCTTTTCCTAGATGACATTCCTCCTCCAGCTCAATTTCAACAACATTAGTATCACTTTGTTCTTTTTGTTTGATCACGGTTATATCAACAACTTTCATCTTATATATCATAGCACCCGAGATCAACATATGAAGGTCTTGTTCGCTCTCTAATAAACAACAAGCACAACTTGGTGTACAATATGTGAACCGAATACATCATCTCGTCGAAATTTGAACCTACGGCGCACTTCATCTTGCGGTGTACTTAAATTGATTGTCGAACTCAATGGATACATAAAACAATAACTCTCCCATTTCCACCTAAGAATCAAGTTTGTATTATCACGCTGCCCAAACACAAAGTATTTAGTTCACATAAATGAAAACACTTTGCAAACGATAAGAAGTATAAACAAACAAAAATGCACTCCACTTTAGAAAAATTGATGTTGCAAAATATAGTACACACGCCTGCTCAAACACAAAGCAATTACTTGTTCAAGTAATTGCTTGAAATGAAAAAGAACCCATACCTCGCCGAAATCGAATCACCCCACAAATAAGTATTGGTGTACAAAAAAAGTCTGATTCGCAAGCGTCTTGGTATAAACAAATTTGAATTGACGAACTTCATCTCGGATAATGAAAACAAAAAAAGTAAATGAAAAACACTTTGCGCAAACAATAAGAAGTATAAACAAAACAAAAATGCATTCCACTTTTGAAAATTTGATGTTGCAAAAAATAGTACACACGACAAAATCACAAAATCGTCGAACCTTAACGGAGAGATGGAAAATTTATCACTTTTCACAAAAATCCCACGAATTATGAAAAATATGAAAACTTCAAACCTTAATGGTATCGGAGTCGTCGAATGTTCGGGAACCATATTTTTCCTGGAAAATTATGAACCTGGAAAATTGAGAGCTGGAGCAAGAAGTTAAGAGGAAATAGCACTCTGCGCAAGAAGTTTCAATTTGAATATTGAAGGACATATTTGAATCTCTATGATGTTGATGGAAGGAAATCATGATGCACTGTCGATGAAAAGAAAGAAAGCAAAAAGCAGGAAAAGAAAAGGCAAGGGTAAAGAGGAGAATTGCGCAGAGAGGGAGGCGTGTGAAAACTGAAAATGTAGTAGGTGGGAAGTATTTTTTGCGCGTGAGTGTCAGTGAGCAAAAAGAGAGTTGACATTGTATTTCTTGGTCATTTTTCCCTTAAAAAATTACAAAATAAATATAAAAATGTTGTAGGAAGGGCTCGGGTGGTTTTTGGCATGGTGATTGTCTTTGCCCTAAAATATTTAAGAAAATATGAAATTATAAGTAGAATCTAAAAAATAAAAAATAGAATCAATATTTTAAAAGTCCAAAAAATATAAAAGAAAAAACAGAAAATTAAAAAAAAGGGAAAATATCAACAAAAGAAAATATAAAAATCTTAATTTTTTATAAAATATATAAACAACCATAAAATATAAGAAATGTAGAAACGAAACTCAAAAATAAGAATATTTACGGAAAAAGCACAACAAAATTGGAATATATAATATAAAACAAAAATAAAATTAAAATTATGCCTAAATCTGAACATTTTCTAAAAATATAAAACAAACAATAAAAATTCAAGAAATATAAACTGAGACAAATATTTATCAGAATTAAAGTAATACTATCAAGGATTCTTAATTATTTTCCAACTTTCGTTTGTGTTTTTTAATAAAATGTTTTCGAAATATTTCGGATTGGTAAATAGTTCTTACAACTTTAGATGTTTTATACAGTTTTATAATTTCAGCTGCACTTTTTCTTTTATTTTAAGATAAATATTTCAAAGTTTTTATTTTATATAATAAATATATATAACGTCTACGAATGTACATATTCTATTTTTCAGTTTTATTTCAATACATCTTGAATTTGCAGTTTTTTGTATATATTTTCTAAAATTTTGCCTACTATATATATATATATATATATCTTTTTATTTGTTCTCTAAAGTTTTTGTATTTATTTTGTGAATTTTAAAATTTCGTTGCAAGTTTATGAATTTTCTATAAATTTTAAACATTTTCGATATTTTGGCTTTTTTCAATGCTATATGTTAAAAGAAATTAACAGATAATACCCCTACAACAAAAATTGGGACATTTTCTCCACTCAAATCCATAACTATTTAACTTTTATTAAAACTAGTGTCCATAAAGAATGAGCACACTCTTATGGGACGGAGGGAGTATTATATTATACTATATCCAACACGAATCCCGACACCACATTATCTTTCTATTTTTTATTATTCTTTTTTTAATTTATCACAATTTTAAGAAATATCGTCAATTTTAAGAGAAAAAAATCAATAAGAGAGAGAGAGAGAGGGAGGGAGAGAGAGAGGGAGAGGGAGAGGGAGAGAGGGACGTTACCGTGAAGATGAAGCTAAATCCTCTATTAAGAACATACGGTTATAAATTGTGGTATTCGGGCCTTGCTAACTCGAGTAATGGAGTGAGTATTCTTTTGTCTAAGGAGCTAAAGGATAACATCGTGGAAGTGAAGAGCTGTAACGATATGATTACGTCCGTTAGAGTGGTGGTTGGAGAGAAGGTCGTTAACGTGGTTTGTGCGTATGCCCCGCATGTTGGTTTGGTGTGCCTATAAAGGAAGCTTTTTGGGTCTGTTTAGATGAGTTGGTCGGTAGTATTCCTGACGATCAATTTATTATTTTGGGGGCGATTTCAATGGGCACATTGGGGAGGGGGTGGATGGTTACCATGGTGCTCATGGGGTTTCGGCTTCGGAGTTAGGAATGCAGGAGGTTCCGCGCTTTTGGAGTTTGCTACTGCGCATGAGTTGGTAATTGCTAACTCTATTTTCCAGAAGAGAGCTGAGCACCTCATCACCTTCGGTAGTGGGGGGCACAACACGCAAATTGACTACCTTCTTTTGCGCAGTCGTGATGTTAGGGCGTGCGTGGACTGCAAGGTGTTCCGGAGCGAGGCTTGCGTTTCTCAACACCGGCTCCTGGCTCTCGATTTATCCATGGGAGGTCGTGTTGTTAGCAGGGCTAGTGTAGCTAGACCTAGGATTCTTTGGAAGGACCTGAAGGGTGAGAAGGCGGCAGAATTCAGGGAGTCTCTAACCCGCGAAGGAGGTTTTTTGCGGGGGTGGGGGGGTTGATGCTAACCTTATGTGGACCAGCATGGCCAATGCTATTAGGAGTGCGGGCGAGAAGGTGGTAGGGGTTTCTTCGAGAAGGTCTAGTGGACCTAAGGAGGCATGGTGGTGGAATGACTTTGTCTGGGGGAAGTTGGAGTTCAGTGGCTAGCAGATAGGCCTGTCGAACGGTTCAGTTCCGGTTAACCGGACCGAAAAAATCGGTTAACCGGAACCATTTTAGCCAAAAAGGTGGAACCGTAAACCGGACCGTTTTACACTTTCGGTTAACCGGAACCGCACCGAACTAATTCGGTTCCAGTTCGGGTAACCTGTAAAAACCATTTTTTTTCTGTTAATCCAATGTTGCCTGCAGGCGGTGCTGACGGGAGGAAGGGACGGTGCTGCGGAGTGCGGACGACTGACGTGGTGGAGCAGATGCCGGAGACGACCACGGGAAACTGAACCGAGAGGGACTGAGGGAGGCGCGGCAACGGCGTGGAGCGGCGGAGCCTTGGTTCGTGGAGAGATTGAGGGTGAGGGAGGAGGCACGGCGGCGCGGGCGGGAGACTGAGAGAGAGGAGGGTAGAGAATGAGGGGAGACGGGGAGACTGTGGAGAGATTGAGGGTGAGGGAGGAGGCAGACGATTAGATTTAAATTAGGGTAGTAAAAAAAATAGTAAAATTATTATTTAATAAATAATAATTAATAAGTAATAGTTATTAATTTTGTACGGTTCTCGGTTCCGAACCGATCGGTTCTCGGTTAAACCGAAACAGTTTTATCCACGAAACCCCTAACCGAAAACCGACCCGAGAACCATACTAACGGTTCTCGGTTAACCGGAACCGCTCGGTTCCAATTCGGTTCCGGTTCTAACCGAGAACCGAGAACCATTTAGACAACCCTACTAGCAGAGCTGTTCAACATTCTCCTCAGAGATTCTAATATGTAGGCGGAGTGGAGGCGTAGTATTGTGGTGTCGTTTTTCAAGAATAAAAGTGATGCTCAGAGTTGTAGTAACTATCGGGGTATTAAATTTCTCAGTCATACTATGAAACTTTGGGAAAGAGTGGTTGAATGCAGGGTTAGAAGAGAAGTTGAGATCTCAGAGAACCAATTTGGCTTCATGCCGGGGAGGTCCACGAGTGAGGCCATTCATCTCGTCAGACGCCTTATGGAGAAGTTTAGAGAGCGGCGTAAGGACCTCCATATGGTGTTCACAGATCTTGAGAATGCTTATGATAGCATTCCGTGTGATGTTATTTGGAGGAGCCTAGAAAAGAGGAGGGTATCGTCGCCGTATGTTAGGGAGATCCAGTACATGTACTCTCAAGCTAGGACTTGCGTTAGGACCCCAGTTGGTGACACCCAGTATTTTCCTATTGAGATAGGGTTGCACCAGGGGTCGGCGCTAAGCCCTCTTCTCTTCGCTCTAATCCTTGACGTCATTTCTCGAGGGATTCAAGATGGCGTCCCGTGGTGCATGCGTTTTGCTGAGGACATTGTGTTAGTGGCAGAGTCGGGGAGGGAGGTGAACACGAAGTTGGAGTTATGGAGGTCTATGTTAGAATCCTAGGGCTTACGTGTGAGCCGGTCTAAGACCGAGTATCTCTGGTGTAACTTTAGTGGTGAGCCCAACGAGAAAAAGATAGAGGTAATGATTGTTGATCAGATCGTACCCCGTACGGATAAGTTCAAGTATTTGGTTTCGGTCATTCAGAAGGAAGGAGAGTTTGAAGATGATATCACTCATCGTATCAAGGTGGGGTGGCTAAGGTGGAGAGCAGCGTCACGGGTCCTGTGCGAGAAGAAAGTCCCTCTAAAGTTGAAGGGTAAATTCTATAGAGCGACAATCAGACTTGCAATGTTGTATGGCACCGAATATTGGGCGATGAAGAAGTCGCTTGAGTGCAAGTTGGAAGGGCTGAAATGAGAATGTTACGTTAGTCGTGTGGTCGAACAATGTTGGATAGAATCCCGAACGGGATTTTCAGGAACGCGCTAGAAGTGATGCCCATTTCAGCGAAAGTTAGAGGAGGGAGATTGAGATGGTTTGGCCACGTATGCAGGAGGCAGGCCTCTGTTCCGGTGAGGAGGGTTGAGAGTTTATTGGTTGTAGGGGGGAGGAGAGGCAGAACGAGGAGGACGTGGGAGGAGCAATTGAGGTTAGATTTGAAGGCCTTAAACTTATTCGAGACCATGACTGTTGATAGGTACTCTTGGAGGCGCCAGATCAGAGTTGTGGATTCTTTTTTTGGGAGCGGTTCGGTTGTAGAGAGTCTCAGGGTTGGGTTGTCTCGTTTAGCTTTGACATAGAGCATTGCATTTTTATTTTTATTTTTTTTTATTTTGTTATCCTACTACCTTTTGCGTGTGGTGTATTTTTGACAGGGAGCTGTGCGCGGATTCAACAACATTATGTTAGAGCGGAGTTCACCGGGAGAGAAGTAGCCAAATTCCTCTTAAGTAAGTCCCATGTGGATTAAGCCATGGGCTCAGGTATGGTATTGAGCTTTTCCGGATCATATGTTTCCCTTTGTATATATCACTCAATATTTTGTTGTGCACTAAGCTGGGGTTCTTCACGGAAACAGCCTCCCTACCGTAATAAGTAGGGGCATGTTCTGCGTACATCTTACCCTCCTCATACACTGCTCTGAGCGGGATATACTGGGTATATTTGGTTTTGTTTGGTTTGGTTCCTTAGAAAAAGAGTCCTCCACATCATCTCTATAAACCCATCCGTCATGAAAACCTTTTCTCCCGCGAAATCATCCCCGCCGCTGTCCGACTCTAGTCTGTAGCAGTTCAACCGCCGGTACTCACACCTCTCATGTGCCGCCTAATCCATCGACACAGGGTCGGCCTTAGTATAGGGCGAAGTGGGCCACCGCCCAGGGCAGCCCAGCCCAAGGGGCAGCAGAGCCCAATATGTCCATTAGTGTTAGTAGGTCCATTTTGAAAAAAAAAATCAGCGCTTCTTCCATCTTCCGATTCCTATCAGATGCCGTACGAACTCTCAAATCTCCTCTCCTCCAACTTCTGCCCTATGCCCCTATCGCACTCCACTTCGCGTCACCATCTCGACTGGTTTTCTGTGACTACGTGTGAAGTCTGATTTTAGTGCCCTATCTGATTTTGCTTTCGATTTCATCATCTGTGCTAGTGATTTGGTGCCCTATCTGATTTTGCTTTTGATTTCTTATCATCTCAGGTGTTTTCCTTTTTATTTACTTATCTTTGACCTAATTTATTGTTTATTGTTTGTTGATTTTATGATTTATTTATTTTTCTTGTTTCTTGATTTCTTGAATCTTTATGTTTTGTTGATGACTTGATGTTTATATGCTAAAATTTGACATATCCCAATGGTTTGACTAGAGCTGCAAACGGGTCGGATTCGAGTCGAGTACACCCGAACTCGAGTCGAGTTTTTCAGTTTTGGAATTCGGGTCGAGTATCCCGAGTCGAGTCGAGTCGAGTAGCATATAAGCCTGCCGAGTTCGAACCGGTCGAGTACACTCGGGTCACTCGAGTAGCTCGTCGAGTCGGGCGGGTCGGGTAGGATTCGGGTCGAGTCGGGTTGTGGCGGGGTGAGAGAATAAAGAGTCACTGGACTGCACCTGCACTGCACAGGATGAGGGTTTAATTAACCTAGCCGAGTCGGGTACCTGACGGGTCGAGTCGAATCCGGGTCATCTAATCGAGTACTTTGTCGGGTAGGCGAGTATACCCGACTCGACCCAAGTATGAAAACGAGCTCCCGATACGCGCCGAACTCGACCGGGTCGGACTCACGGAACCGAGTCGAGTACAAGAAAATCGAGTCGAACCCGAGTCGAACCTGGGTATACTCGACCGGATCTGCAGCTCTAGGTTTGACTAATACGTAGTATTGTTGGGATTCTTACAAGAATATTTACATTTATTATCTGCAACTAGTCTACAATACCAATACTTTCATACAACCATGTGCTTCTTCACTTGATTAATATTTATATTTTCTTTTCCGGGTCTCTTGAAATTATGGTCATTGTTAAAGAGTACTTCAAGCTCTTCGCTAGATGTATTATAATTAGTACTTTTTTTATTCTAGAATGTGAACAAAATGATGGGATGATTGTAATACCCACGATTTTTGTTCTGGTTATTTTGGATATTTTCCGAAATTTCCCAGTTATCGAGTACCAGTATTATTTTCTCGACAACTGATTTTGGTGTTTATGACCGTATGTGATGATTTGCTATCCGTTGTTTTCATTTCAGATCGATGATGTTGTCCTCGAGCGTTTTGTCGTGTTCGCTCCGTGCGATTTCGGAAAATCAAGTCGTCGAGTCATGGTGGCTGGGCACTGGCCGGATGTGTGCGGGCACTGGCTGGACGGGTGCGGGCACTGGCCGGACAGGTGCGGCAGGAACCGGCATAGCGCACGCCATCGCCGTAAGCGGCCGCACGCTATGGCGGAAAGGCTGCACGCCTTCTGGCCGGAAAAGGCTGCGAACGCTAGTCGGCCGAGGAAGCATGGGCAGAGAGGTTATGGACTTCGGGCGGACAGCAGGTAGCGCACGCCACTGTCGGACACGACGCGCGCTAATCGGCAGGTGTAACGCACGCTACGGCCGGAAGACTGCGCACGCTTTCTGGCCGAGCTAATTAGTCCAGGAAGTCTCTAGATTGCGGCACAGGCAGACAGCGCACATGTCCATCACATGGTGGCGGGGCCCGATCGAACATTCGCGACCATGACCGCCCGTTAGCGCACGCTAGCTCGGCAGCCTAGCGCACACTAGGCTGCACCAGTATAAATATGGTCGAGCAGTCCAGTTTCATTCATTTTTCCCATTTTTCTTTCTCTCTTCCGCGGCTGGAGCCTTGGGGAACTTGAAGGCATGA
This sequence comes from Orobanche coerulescens, assembly GCA_033398695.1. Taxonomy (NCBI): domain Eukaryota; kingdom Viridiplantae; phylum Streptophyta; class Magnoliopsida; order Lamiales; family Orobanchaceae; genus Orobanche; species Orobanche coerulescens. Next base: position 168,413,406 of record CM065811.1, read on the forward strand.
TGTTAAACAATTAATCCATGAAGTTCCTGATCCTATATCATCTATTGATCATCCCATAACATCCTTCAATCCAGCGAATCAAGGTTAGTTTTCCTAAAATCCTAGTTTTGGGAAAATTGGGGATTTTGTTTGATTTCGTCCACTTGATTCGTTATAACTTAGAATAGTGATGGATTTGTGATTATTAAGTTGTATTATATCGAATCCCTTGTTGTTCCACGATTGGATTGCCGAAAATCCATCGTTTTGTTGAATTCTTAATCGACGCCTTGAAGGTGTTCGATAAAATATCACAAAGAGGATTCGGGCGTTCTACGATCATTCTTCCTCGTACGATCGTTAATTTATTGATGGTATGGTGTTAGGGTCAGGTTCCTTGCGAAGAACTTGAGTCGGAACTCTTCCGTTCGTCGTTTCCCGATCATTATGTTACCGTTGTTCCCGCCGGGGAATTGTAGGTGTTCGAGGTTACCCGGTTGAGCCGTGTTCGTCGGAGTATCCAGTATAGATTATCGAGGCAAGTATCTTGCCCATACATTACGTGTTTTGTGGATATAATGGTTGGTAATCAACGATATGTGCTAAATGAATGTTTACAATGATTTTTCAAAAGAACCCGTATATTTACAATCATGGTTTTCTTAAAAAATGATTCTAGTGTTCGGGAATTAATGTGCTTAATTGACTATGTATGTCAGTGTCGAGTATAGGATCGCCTTACTTCAGGTGATGCCATTATGTGTGATTATATCGTCGGTAAATTTAAAGTCCAATCCCTTTGTTAAGATTGTGCTTGGAGTCGTGCTGATGTGTGTGAATATGTGAGCTTGTATGGTATTGGTTGTGCCGTTCGGTGCTGTTTAGATGGTGTGCTTCTTTGTTGATTGTATTAGCTTTGGTTCGTGAGTATGTGTTAGATAATTTGACCATTTTAGCAAAATACCTCGACTATATATATTGTGATTGACTCTTGAGGATTGTGGTTTTGGAGATGTGAACTGATGAGAGTTGTAAGATTGTTCTTGGGTACTCTCACTCAGGGATTGACTCGACGGGGTCACACGGGGACCTGGTGGCTTAGCGGCTGGACCGGGTCGCGAGAGTTACTTCGAGTGGGTCGCTCGACGGGGCGCACAGGGACTTGGTGGCTTGACGGCGGGACCGACGGGTGGACTGGGTCGCAAGAATTGCCAGAGTGTTTATACTGATGATTAATTGTGATATGTCCGGAGTTGGTGCTCGGGGTCGAGAGACATTATATATCGAGTCTTGGTGTTTGGCTAAAATGGCATAAGAATACTTTATTATGTGTAATGTATATTTGTAAGTGGATTGAAGTGGATGATCGGGTCGTGGACCCTGTGTTTTGTGACCGAAATGGTTGGGTCGTGGACCCCGTGTTTTGTTAACGAATTTGCATTTTGGAAAATGAACTTTGGGGCTATGACCCTAAGTGGCTTTCGAGGAATTAAGAACTTTTCAATCACAAATGTTTTCAAAACTCCCGAGATTTGGAAGTGTCTTCAAAGTGCTTACTTGTTTCGTTTTACTTTCAAGACTTGAACTATTTTAGTTAAACAAAATATCTCGGAAAGTCTTTTGTTGTATTCTCGAAATGTGTTATGTATAGCTCGTATTTTCACTTTATACTTGTACTAGCAAAACAGTGGAGTTTTGCTAACCTCCGAGTATTCGGGGGTGGATGTCTGTTTTGCATCCAGGTACATGCAGGTTCGGGAGCAAAACACAGGATCGGTGCGAAGGATGATGGAAGGCGAATGATACTAATCACATGAAGACCAGTTTTGGATGTAGTTAGTCGGAGTTCGTGTATGGTCTTTTCCGCTGTCGTACTTTTTGTTTGTGAGTGTATTTACCCTTGTATGGGTGTGAGTCGAGATAGAAATGTGTATTTTTGACTTGTATGTTAGTGATGAAAGACCAAGTTGGTCTATTGATTTGGTATTTTATCATGTCGGTATGTAATATATTGTGTTGTTTCGATGTCTAGCCTGGTGGATCCTCACGGAGAGGGTCTGCGGCGTGTAATATTCCCAGTTTGATTCTGGGGGTGTTACATTTATGGTATCAGAGCTTTAGGTTGCAGAAACCTAGGTTGTTGGGTCCAGTCGGGTATTGTCTTGTCTTGTCCTGTCAGATTGTGTCTGCCTAAGTCGTGTTGCGATGCGTTGTCTGTGATGTCGGTCGTGATTAGTATCGAGGTGCAGCCATCATCTTCGTGCGACCTGTGGATGTAAGTCTCCCTACTATATTGTGCCTTGTGTTATACGAGCTTGTATGATTTTGTGTTATGACCTGGAGTTTAAAGGTGATTTGTGATTATGCGGCCTATGCTTGTTTGATCCTCGTATGGTGCTAGAATGAAAGTGGTGCCAGCGTATATGTATATATATACACACATCCTGGTATAAGTTATTTTTACAAGAGTAATGGCCTTGGTGTGGTTACGCAAAGAAAAATTCATCAATGTGATATTTTAAAGCTTTACATGTTTTTGGAGAGTCACGTGAATTTTGTTTTAAAACATCCTCCAAATGGAGGAAAAAATTTGATTTTTGTATAATGACCTGAAGGCCGAATTTTTTTTGAGAATTCAAAATACCGATATTTTATTTTCATCTTGTATTATAAGTTTTCAAAACACAATTTTTAAACTCAAATGAGGTCTACAAAATGTAATCAATACGTGACTCTCGCTTTCAACTTATCGGTTTTATGGTTGTTAGTCAAGAAATACGTGATGATGTTCTCGTTCATTGGGCAGTAGTGCCCAGTTTTATGATTAAAACGGTGATGTGAATGCTGAGTCGTTCAGTTTGTGTACATTGAGATAGCCCTGTTTAATAATAGGTGAGATTTCGGTTTTTGAATAACAATTGTCTTTTGATGGTTGCTCATGAAGTGTTAAATTGATGGCTTTGAGATTCGAACGTATTATTGTTTATTTGTGACCATCGATTCTAGTAACGTCGTATATATGTTCGCGATCATATTGCTGAGTTGGAGCAGCTAGCGCACGCTAAGTGCGAGGCTAGCGCGCGCTAATGCGGCATGGGTAGCGCACGCTAAATAATTGTTGTAGCGCACGTTAGTTAGCCGGGATAGAGGCTAGAGAACCGCATTTCTTTTAGCCATTAGGCCTAACCTTTGCAGTCAATCACCCGTGACTGTATTCTATGTGTGTTGTCTAGTGATGACAATTGTTGTGTGTGAATGTGTTATGACTTTTCGTAAGAGCTTGGTGATAACTGATTGTGTTTGATGAATTGATAAATTATGTCTGCTGTGTGTGTGTGTTCGAAAATGCTTTCCTGAAAATTTTTATAAAGTTTCGACGGTTCGAGTAATCGGAAGCTTCGTGTGAACTTTGAAAATTATTTGAAATTGGCGAGCCGGCCTCGGATTCACGAATAAAACCTCGACGTTATTTGAAAAAGTTGTTTTAAAGTGGCTTTGGACATTTCGTAAAATGCTACCGTCATTGAATTTTTGCGTAAGTACTGAGAGGATTTTCGAAAATAATTTTAACGTATTGTTTTACTTTCAAATAATCCAAGTACATGATTTTCAAAAGATCTTTCACACCATAAAATTTTCTTTTAAACCCAATACGATTTTTATTTTTCAAAAATATATAGTGAAAGATGGAAAATCTTACTTGATTTAAATTTCGAACTCGGATTTGGAAATGTTAGTGTATGTATGAATGGTTTGATGATATTGCATGTTTATCTTGTTTGTTATCAACGGTGACGATGATGCGTAGTGACATGGTGATTTTGATGATGCCGGTCACAAGAAATTATTGTTTTGCAAATAATTTTAAAATGGGACGGTTAAAATCTTTTGTTTACAGGTTGTGATAAAACAGCCCGAGGTACCTAAAATACTTTCAAAGTTTATTTTTGAGTAACATCCAAATCCAAAGATTTTCAAAAGGATACCTCGTGGATTTTCTTATCGGGTTGTTATTGGTTACCTTATGTGATATGTCGTGCTAAGTTGGTACTTTAGGCTATTATTTTTGGGAAGTTGTGCCATCGTATTGAGTGAGTATCCGCCTAGTATGCCGATGGGCATAGGACGCAGTCGTGACCATAATACTAATGGTCATGAAGATCGGATGTGGACCAAGAGGATATGGCCGGGAAGGTTGCTATTCCAGCACTTTGTTTTTGTTGTTTAGGTTTCGGGGACGAAACCTCTTTTAAAGGTGATATGGTGTAATACCCATATTTTTTTTCGCTTTCGTTTCGTTCGACCATATCGACTCGATTGCGTTCGTTGATGCTTCTGACCTTGTGTTGTTTCTCGCCTTTGTCATTCGAGCAAATTCACATATTGTTCCAAACTCATATGTATATCATTGTGACATTCCCAACTTCGGACCGATTCCCTCTGAACCGTGTACGAAATTAACACCTCGTGGTTCCTACAGGCTTATTGATGTCTTGATTTGAGGTGTGAACTTCAGAGTTGTTGTTTGATCGTCGTCGCTCGATCATTGTTATTCGTTCATTATTGTTTGATCTCCTAATCGTGATTACTGAGCATCTGGGCCACTTCATAATTTCCATAAGTGTTGGGAAATTATCTTCATATTTGATCTTCCAAATCCTTGAGTCATTGAGATTTCATATTTTTCAGCGTTAAACTTGTGATTTGATTGTTCTACTACTCATTTTTTTATCAACCGCAGTGATTCATGCTCGTTGCTTTTCGTAAGCATTCTTGTGTATTGAATTGGATCGTAGTAGCTTTATACTGCATGGAGCCCTGGTGTGTTGTCGAGAGTCGCCTTGCTTATGTTTTAAGTTTTGGGACGAAACTTATTTTTAGGGGGATAGAATGTATTACCCATGATTTTTGTTCCGGTTATTTTGAATTTTTTTGGATATTTCCCGATTGTCGAGTGCCGGTATTATTTTCTCGACAACTTATTTTGGTTTTTATGACCGTATGTGATGATTTGTTATCCGTTGTTTCATTTCGGATCGATGATGTTGTCCCCGAGCGTTTTGTCGTGTTCGTTCCGTGCAATTTTGGAAAATCAAGTCGTCGAGTCATGGCGGCTGGGCACTGGCCGGACGGGTGCCGTCACTGGACGGACGGGTGCGGGCACTGGCCGGACAAGTGCGGCAGGAACCGGCATAACGCACGCTACTGTCGGAAGGCAACGCACGCTATGGTCGGAAGGCTGCGCACGCTACGACCGGAAGGCTGCGCGTGCTAGTCGGTTGATGTAGCAGGGGCAGAGAGCTTCTGGACTTCGGGCGGACAGCAGGTAGCGCACACCACTATCGGACACGGCGCGCGCTAATCGGCAGGCGTAGCGCATGCTACGGCCGGAAGGCTGCGCACGCTACCTGGCCGAGCAGATTAGTCCAGGAAGTCTCTCGATTGCGGCACAAGCCGACAGCGCACATGTCCAGCACATGGTGGAAGGCCCCGGCCGAACATTTTCGACCATGACCGCCTGTTGCGCACGCTAGCTCGGCAAATTTAGCGCACACTAGGTCGCACTCAAGATAAATATGGTCGAGCAAATTCAGCTTTCATTCATTTTTCCCATTTTTCTTTCTCTCTTCCGCGGCTGGAGCCTTGGGGAACTTGAAGGCATGATGTTAAACAATTAATCCATGAAGTTCCTGAGCCTATATCATCGATTGATCATCCCATAACATCCTTCAATCCAGCGAATCAAGGTTAGTTTTCCTAAAATCCTAGTTTTGGGAAAATTGGGGATTTTGTTTGATTTCGTCCACTTGATTTGTTATAACTTAGAATAGTGATGGATTTGTGATTATTAAGTTGTATTATATCGAATCCCTTGTTGTTCCACGATTGGATTTCCGAAAATCCATCGTTTTGTTGAATTCTTAATCGACGCCTTGAAGGTGTTTGATAAAATATCACAAAGAGGATTCGGGCGTTCTACGATCATTCTTCCTCGTATGATCGTTAATTTATTGATGGTATGGTGTTAGGGTCAGGTTCCTTGCGAAGAACTCGAGTCGGAACTCTTCCGTTCGTCGTTTCCCGGTCGTTGTGTTACCGTTGTTCCCGCCGGAGAATTGTAGGTGTTCGAGGTTACCCGGTTGAGCCGTGTTCGTCGTAGTATCCGGTATCGATTATCGAGGCTAGTATCTTGCCCATACATTACGTGTTTTGTGGATATAATGGTGGGTAATCAACGATATGTGCTAAATGAATATTTACAACCATTTTTCAAAAGAATCGGTATATTTACAATCATGGTTTTCTTAAAAGATGATTCTAGTGTTCGGGAATTAATGTGCTTAATTGACTATGTGTGTCAGTGTCGAGTATAGGATCGCCTTACTTCGGGTGATGCCATTATGTGTGATTATGTCGTCGGTAAATTTAAAGTTCAATCCTTTTTGTTAAGATTGTGCTTGGAGTCATGCAGATGTGTGTGAATATGTGAGCTTGTGTGATATTGGTTGTGTCGTTCGGTGCTGTTTAGATGATGTGCTTCTTTGTTGATTGTATTAGCTCTGGATCGTGAGTATGTGTTAGATAATTTGACCAATTTATCAAAATACCTCGACTATATATATTGTGGTTGACTCTTGAGGATTGTGGCTTTGAAAATGTGAACTGGTGAGAGTTGTAAGATTGTTCTCGGGTACTCTCACTCGGGGATTGACTCGACGGGGTCACATGGGGACCTGGTGGCTTAGCGGCTGGATCGGGTCGCGAGAGTTACTTCGAGTGGGCATTCTCACCTGGGGTCACTCGACGGGGCGCACAGGGACTTGGTGGCTTGACGGCAGGACCGGCGGCTGGACTGGGTCGCGAGAATTGCCAGAGTGTTTGTACTGATGATTAATTGTGATATGTCTGGAGTATCGCAATGATTGGTGCTCGGGGTCGAGAGACATTATATATCGAGTCTTGGTGTTTGGCTAAAATAGCATAAGAATAATTTATTGTGTGTAATGTGTATTTGGAAGTGAATTGAAGTGGATGATCGGGTCGTGGACCCTATGTTTTGTGACCGGAATGATTGAGTCGTGGACCCCGTGTTTTGTTAACGGATTTGCATTTTGGAAAATGAACTTTGGGGCTGTGAATCAAAGTGGATTTCGAGGAATTAAGAACTTTTCAATCACAAATGTTTTCAAAACTCCCGAGATTTGGAAGTATTTTCAAAGTGCTTACTTGTTTCGTTTTACTTTCAAGACTTGAACTATTTTAGTTAAACAAAATATGTCGGGAAGTCTTTCGTTGTATTCTCTGAATGTGTTTTGTATGGCTCATATTTGCACTTTATACTTGTACTAGCAAAATATTGGAGTTTTGCTAACCCCCGAGTATTCGGGGGGTGGATGTCTGTTCTGCATCCAGGTACATGCAGGTTTGGGAGCAAAACACAGGATCGGCGCGAAGGATGATGGAAGGCGAATAATACTAATCACATGAAGACCAGTTTTGGATGCAGTTAGTCGGAGTTCGTGTATGGTCTTTTCCGCTGTCGTACTTTTTGTTTGTGAGTGTATTTTACCCTTGCATGGGTGTGAGTCGAGATAGAAATGTGTATTTTTTACTTGTATGTTAGTGATGAAAGACCAAGTTGGTCTATTGATTTGGTATTTTATCATGTCGGTATGTAATGTATTGTGTTGTTTCGATGTCTAGCCTGGTGGATCCTCACGGAGAGGGTCTGCGGTGTGTAATATTCCCGATTTGATTCTGGGGGTGTTACAATGATAAGGTTGAAAAATGATGATTTTGATCCCAGAAGTTGAACAATGTATTATTTACGATTTTCGAGAAGAGAGGGGGAAGGGATGAATATCATGTTTTAACATTGACTAGGTTTCAAACTCATTAAGGCTTTTGGAAGAAACTTCAGGGTGGGGAAGAGACACCGAGCTCAAATAGGTTCTAAACTCAAAAATTTATTGGATTATGGGCATATTTTTTACTCTCCGCCCAGGGCATCCAAAACCATTGGACCGACCCTGCATCGACACTACCAGGAGATGGTCCATCAACGGTCGGGTCCCTTCTCCGGCCCAAAAACCCTCGATAAAAAGATCGAACATCGTCGGATACTCTTCGTTTTCGTGCGGATTTTCCACGTAAGCTTTGTTCACAATGGCGATGATCAATGTGTTGTTCGCCATTGAAGCCTTCTCCAAAGCCATTTGGAGTTCAACTTTTACCACAAGTGTTTGTAAAAAAAATAATTACTACAAAATATAGAGAGAAACAATCGAAATTAATTAATTAAATTAAGTTTACTGAAGTAATTAATAATTTTACTGGGTTATTTGCAGTAGTAATAGTAATAGATGGATGTTCATTTGAAGAAAAAAGGGTTTGTAGGTTAAGGGGTCCCAACAATATATAAGAATAATAGAACTTGCTGCATGATTTGTGATGGAGTGTTTTCTTGGAGTAATTCATTGATTTTGATGAATATTGTTTAAGGGTAGTATATGGAAAAAAATTCTTGATTTCAAAGGATAAATATGGCATATATGGTGGACCAAGAAATGGAACATTATTTAAAAGAGAAGAGAACATATTTTTCCCTTTATTAAAATAAATAATTACTTCCTCTCCCATACTTAACTGTTACCTTTCCATTTTGGTCCGTCTCATATTTAACTGCTACTTACTATAAAAGGAAATAAACCAATCATTCCCTCTAAATATACACCCCCAATAATTATCTATTTACCATAAAATGTCATTATGGGCCCATCCAATTAAACACGCAATACTAATAAACAATACTAATATGATTTCAGATTTTCATTATTACCCCTCTTAAAATATCACTTTATTATACACAATACTAATAAACAACTCTAACATTAATACCCGTGCCCAGAAAAAGGTAGCAATTAAGTCTGGGACGGAGGGGGTACTATTTACGGTTTGTAATAAATATCCAGTGTGTTTGACAGTTTGCGTGATAAGCTTTGTTGATGGAGTTCAGTTTCGAAAAGGCTCATTGAATTAGGCAGTTTGAAACCGTTGGCTTACAAGCTACCTTATTAAAACTCGTGCCCATATAGAGTGAGAACACTCTTATGGGACGAAGGGAATATAATTTGTCTAGTTTTCTTCAAATATATTTACAAAAAAATACCTTTATTTTAAAAGATTGAAAAATCTAATATGTCCATTTTTTTATCATTGTTCAAAAGCATTTATAGAAATACTTTTGACTTAAACAATAAAAAATATGATTTCGACATATACGTGTTTATAATAAGGACTTGAGGGAGTGTTTAAATAACATTATTAATTTATTAATTATTAGTTGCTGTTTCAGGAGAAAGTAAAAAATTGTAAATAGAGTCAATCAATTGCATTCATAACACTGATAGAGGGGCCTTTATATAGGCATTACAATGAGAGTCCTTCCATACATAGTATTCCTATATAAGGTAAGACATCTAATAGGATCCTACTACCTCTAGAAGGATCTAGAACCTTCCATCTTGTATCTACAACCAGTATTAGGTAAGACACATCACGGGAATAATAATTCCCGGAATACTCCCCCTGTGTCGAGCACTAATACAACAATGGTGCAGAAGATGTTGCCTTCGTAAAAACCTATTCCAAGCCAAAACAAACCCCATGAGAAAAATAAAGGCTTGATGAGGAAAAGATTGCAATGCACCAACACAACATGTCATGTATACTCTCCTGATGTATACATAATGACCCCCCCTGATGAGTACCTCAAATCATATGAGTCAGATGCCAAGTTGCCCTCACAACTATACCAAGGAAAAACCCAGTGGGAAAAATACCTCTTGGTCCATGTTGAACAGAAGTACAACGCATCATTGTATGGATGTTCTCATAGGTCGCCTCGTTAAAAACCTTACCAAGTGAAAACTCAATGGGAAAAACAAACCTTGGTCTAAGGACAAAAAGAGTGCGACACATCCAAAGTGCAGAGTCGCTAAAGACTTATCCGAAAATCAAGTTTTCTAAAGTCTTGACTTCCATGCACTAAATCAGTCATAACTTCTTCGATTCAATAGGTATCAACGAAACTGTAAGAGCTTATGAAAACTAGACACCCATAGCTTTTCATTCACATATAGTACGTAACCTAGATCGACCTGAGCAGATCACAAAGCTCTATCGAAATTGACTCAGCAAATTACCGGACATATCCTGTCCTACTTTGCAACAATAGTCATATGTCACTCAACATGATGGATGTGATCAAATGGTTGGTTTCCTTGGAAAGTAGACACAAACCTTTCCAATGGTACCAATTTCACCATTTTCCAGCAAGTGAGATGCCCTGTAGGTTATATGGGAGATAGACCAACACATTCTGGGCAGATTCGGGTATCGGTTTTCAAGTGTCCTTTTTATCGAGATAGAGCGAGCTTCAAGCTTCTTGTCAATCACAGACATTGCGTGAGCGCATCCTAGGCCATCATCACAGTGGCTTTACCGGATTATTACGAATGAGTACATTGAGTCAACCATGAGTACATAATACCGTACTTTTCTCTTAAGACTGCATCATCACTTAATTGAGCCAAGTCTTATTATGACTTCGACTAGTCATTGGGAATCTTATAGGCATTATTTTATTGTCTCTTAGGGAAACCGTCCCTTAGATTGCCTTAAACCGATTGATGAATACGCATCATCAAGTGTCCCCAAGATCATTTCATTCTTAACTTTGGATTTAGCGGAAAGCTTAGTTTTACTCATCAAGTGTCCCGCGGAAAACTTTGGATGTGATAAACCCTTAGTTTTACACGCAAAAGCTTCATATCTCTTCCAAATCAAGTATATACTTAGTTTGCATTCTCGACAATCACTTGTCGACGCGCTCCGTGGTCAGGAGCCACTTGATTTGAGTCTGATCCACCACGAGATCCTTACATCACTTAACTTAGTTCCCCACTAAGATAAGATTTAACCACAAGCTGCACGTCAGTTTTTGAGAAACTATCTAACTGAAAAGGTAGTGGATGCTATAACATCCATTACGATAGCACAACTAAGTTTCGTGTCATCGTAGTCGATTCCAGTGCGTTCATGAGAAACCTCGCGCCATGAGGTGAGTTTAACTCCTTCTCTCATTCGCTTTGACAAAGTATACGGATAGATCTTATCTTTGGAGTGTCGGCACCACTTCAACAAAGGGCTATCACTTTGTTTATACTGAAATCGCATATATTTCCATTTTAGGCCAAGGCTAAAACATTGTAGATTTTCAACGAAGTATGGTTCGATTAAACTCACATTCCACGTCCTCATGTACCGGCTTTATTCATAGAGTACTCTTTATGGATTGACATTCATTGAGGCGTCCCCCAATGATGACTAGAATCCAGAATCACATGAGACGGATGAGTTCATTTGATCATAGGATGAAGTTTCATGTACCAAACTCGCATACATTCTTAGCGAGAATATTTATCAAACCAAGTGGCATCCCAATACTCTATGAGATCCACAGCCTAGTAACACCATCTACCATAATTTGTGGTGTTACCATATCACCATTCATAGGTGACGAACGTCCATGACCGGACACAATCCTTGCAGACATGTTTGCAGTATGTATTTTAATCTCGTCACTTTAGGGAACCTAGTGAGACACAGTAGGGACAAACTACGACAATTCCAAGTCATTCCACTCGAACATGATCGTTCGCATCTCCCCCTAACGACGGGAAGACTGGCTCATCAAAGTGACTTACGAGATCATCTGCCAAGGTATATTTTAAGCGGACTATGAGTGAAAGTGCATGTCATATTCATCATTTATAACCCGTCATAATGCGTTGTGGTAACGCACTTTGGCACATGAACATGTGGATGATAAAGGTTTTCAGTGTCAACACAATCCAGTTAACAAAATGCATAGTGTTACACTCGTAACTAAGCATTTGAATGATGATAGGTATAGGTGAATATGACATGTTGACCGATGCTACATAACCGTAGCTACTTGTCTTGAGAATCCAACAAAACCGCCACCATGCACCACCGGGATCGAACATGAAGAAACGATTGAACCGATGATAGGCCGTTGGTTTTATCGAACCTCTAGTGCTTTCTTGAAGAGTTCACTCCCTTCACCAGCCCCAAACACCTCAAAATTTTGTGAGCATGTATAAACAGGTGTTTAGGATTCCAAAATCATCAACCTTGTGGTCAAAAACCGATCGAAATGACATCGAACTGGTTGTTGGGATGGCTGGTGGTATGTGAAAACTTCATTTGAGTGGTTCACCTCCTTCTAAGTCTCCAAATGACACCAAAATTTGTGAGAATGTAGCCTTGGATGTTAGGAAGTATTTGTTAAAATTTCACTTTAAGACTTGGTCTAAAAAGTGGGTGAACCGACCTTTACAATGACTGGTCCGCAAGTTGGACAACCATAACTCAGGTTTCATCAACTTATCAATCATTGTCAAAGGAACAACATAACATATAAATGTTATCACTTGAGTACGACCATTTGTGAACAGCATCATAGCATCATAAGCCACCCAGGCTAATACTTATGATCATGTATGTATAAGGACTCGGTGAAAAGGGAGGACTCAGCACCATGCTTATGCGAGTTGCTACATTATCCTCTTTAGCATAGGAGGGTGTCATCTCCTATTTGTGCCAAAGAATAGGTTTAAATCAATGAACATGGCTAAGAAGGATCATTGGGGGGTCTTTGGCGTCACACATATTTATGAAAACAAGACGCGGATGACATAAATATCATCATCGGTCATGAGCCCTGCTCATGACTCCACCAGCGTACTTTGGTGTCTTTGATCCAACTAGTTTCTTTGTTCAAAGAAAATGATGTCCATGACAATACCGTGGTATATGGATCATCAAACTGTCCAAACTCCGGACTATTAAAGCCTAAATGTGCCAATGTCCCAATACATCTTCTGGTTACAAAAACCGATGCAAGCCGGACCATATTGACTCATGAATATTTTTTCTTTTCACATATCCAATACAAGTGATGCATAAGATTTTATTCTCACAAATCACAATGAGATGCTATGAGTGATACACTTTGGCATATATATCATCGGGTCATAACATGGTTCAATTGTTACGGAATATATGTGACTAGAAAACGCCATTCGTCATTCAACAACTTGAGCATTATACCACTCATTGATTGTGATGACCTAGTCATCATAGTCACAATAGATATATAAACCGAAATCTAAAAAATATCGTGTTCCTTGAAAATAGCTTAATACGCACTCAATTTCGCTTGCAAAATTTTACAAATATAAGCATAGCGAACACTCTAACAACATAGAGATTTTATACCAGATACGATCAAAATGATCTATCATATTGAGTGCATAACATGGCAAGGTTATATGTCTAACGGGCCAAATTATGACACAAGTAAGGTGTAAAACTACCATGCATACGCTCGACCTTCTTATAAGGGTGCATATTTTGGGCTTCCCCAAGGAAACTGTTTTTCAACATTTGAAAGATGATAGTTTAGCGTACAACGCATACCAAAAACTGCATCATCTATGGCAAATTCCGCCAAAAAGAGGTTGAAAAACATGTGTCATAAGACCACTTGCAAATTTAAGATGGGAGCCAAGTTGGTTGGGACAAAAGTTAGCACAATCGCTGGAAATAAAATTCCGCGTAGCTTGATCTTTGTTCACTAAAACAGCGATAACTCCCTTGTTAGGAAGGCTATGGATGAACGGTCAGATGTTATGGAAACTAGGCTTCCGTATATTTCTATCCATATATTTTGCACCACACGGATCATTATAATCAGATCACAGTGTATGTTTTAATTGGCTGCTTTAGTATTTCCCAAGTTGAGTGAGAAAACAAGGTTGAGACCATATCCAATGGCATAAGTGTTGATGCAAAAACATGATAATAACAGCCATAGGTGCGTCTAAACGCAGCAGGGTGTTCGATTTCTTATCTCGACTAATGATCCTTTCGGTAACTCCAACTTGGTAGACTTACAGAGAAACTAGGAATGTCGGTACAGCTAAGGCTGTTTAAAAACCACTTATTCTGTTTGAACTTTCAAAACATAAACAAATACCAAGGAGGATGAGTCTAGTCATGATCAAAAGTGTAGAAAAAATCCACCAAAGTGCATCAAATCAACCAAGAATTTTAATTCTCAATTTGCAAGTATACGTCATAATAGCCATGTTATATAGATACAACACGGTGCATCATAATTAAGCATTTTGAACCATGAGACATAATGAATATACCATAACCAACTTGTCTTGACCATCCAATAAGATCGACTAAACATAGTCAAATGTATAAGGCACATGCCTTTACAAATACTCAGAAATGTATTAGGACCTATAGTCATACGAACTATAATCGAGGTCAACGAATTCATGTATTTACCGCAATATGCCATTGCTTTACATGTTAAAATTCATGAGAATTACTCGTACATTCTTTCATATATCATATTGCAATGAGACGGTGCATGACTACACCCACATGCAATATTTTATTTTAATAGGATGAAAGATGGAGTTTTCCAAGTATGGGATTGGGTCAAGACCAACGTGGTGGTCGCTCAATTCATCGTGACAAATCCGTCACAAATCGATTTTAACTGCGACATATCCGTCGCAATCGATGTTTGTCCCATTTGTACGTCACAATTCCGTGACTAATCATGAACAAGTCATAACTTTACCGTTACCGACAATATTCATTTTATTCAATTGTTGGTTTAAAATCGACAAAACGGCGACGTCAAATCGCACCCAAAACGTGGTGTATGCAACAAGCACAAATATCGACTTTCAACAATTATCCGTGATTCCCTCAGGACCGTCACACAGTTTACTTCGACAAACGAAAGTGATACCACCTCTCATAGTCTCATCCACCGCAAAGTAGCGTGAGAGATAAAGAACCCAAATACTCAATTCCCCAAAAAAAAATTCCCAAACGAGAGGAATTGAAAAACGGGAACTTAATAAAATCTTATGCGGGTACTCGGTTCCATATTTGTTTTGATCCTTGAACGGGAGCTTCTCTCCATATGAGCAACATATTTTCGTGGTACTCGGTTCCATATTTACTTTGATCCTTGAACGGGATAACAAATATGGCTTCTCTCCATATTTTGCACATCACCATGATCAACATATTTTCCTATATTCACGTAAAACATAAACATGGTAAGATTCATAAGTGTACAAATTAATGAACAAATGAATCATTAATTAGGAAAAGATGGAGAGTTGAGAAATGCCCGGATAGGGCTACTGGGCTTGATAATTCGTCCGCAAAAGAACTCGAGCGCGACGATGCAGCAGCTCGGTATTTGGATGAGGTCGGATCTCCAAATTTCCTCGTAAAAATATGCTTCTGTTCGGCGACAGATCTAGTAATCAATATTACTCAGAATTCGATCTCCACCGTTGAATATACAGATATTTGTGTTGGGAAGTTGCTGTCAAAATTTCAAGCTGATCCGACAGTTAACGAAGCGGGAAACGCAATTTTCACGCGGCCTCACAGTGCAGAAAATCTTACAGGAAAGACACGATTCTTTCCCAAGGCATACCATCAATTTTTCTATGGTGAAATTGTGTTTATCATTCCAGTCATTGATCATAATTTTCATCTTTGAAGATACTCTTATTACTTCAAAGTTAACTTGAGGAATTCTCTTGTCTGGAGTGAACACATCGTTTGGATCGTCTTCTTCGATTTCTCTAACCAGCTTTGAGACCAATTATTGTGATATATCGCATGAAATCAAAGTCTGATCATCTGACAGTCATCGGTCATCCCAACGGCTCATCATCACATTTCTCGGCTTATCCACCTCTTTCTCCGTAACTTTGCTCTTGAAGCCCGAGCTTCAAATAGTTCGACCATCCGCCGCCGCGCCAGGCCGCATGACGGCAGTGCGCGCGTCGCCTCCGTGCACCCAGTACGACTTCTCGTGTCATAATCCACGCCGACACCGACGAAAGTGAAGTCGTCGTCGGATAGGAAATCGTCTGTGGATTCGGGATGCACGCTGCCGTGGATGATCTGGTAGATGAGGCAGCGACGTCCGACGCAGATCTGGAGGGTGGCGACGGAGTTCTGGTAGCTGATGTAGGATGGGTGCCACTCGACGTCGAGGCCGACGGTGAGGTTGTGGAGCCTGAAGCGGTGGATGAATCTGATGTCGGAGATCCAGCTGGATACGATGTCGATGACTGATCGTCGATCAGGAAAGGAAGGTGGCGGATAGGGTTTCTGGCAGCCGATTTTTCGTTCGTTTTTTTTCGGAATTTTGCAGGAAAAAAACGGGAGGGATTTTTCTTGCTCAGTTGGGAACTACGTGCTGATAACGTGTTTCAGGAGAAAGTAAAAGACTGTAAATAGAGTCAATCAATTGCATTCATAACACTGATAGAGGAGTCTTTATATAGGCATTACAATGAGAGTCCTTTCATACATAGGATTCCTAGATAAGGTAAGACATCTAATATGATCCTACTACCTCTAGAAGGATCTAGAACCTTCCATCTATGTATCTACAACTAGTATTAGGTAAGACACATCACGGGAATAATAATTTCCGGAACAGTTGCAAAATTTTAAATCTGGTCAATGATTCGGTGGGCGATGTAATTACTAAGCGATAAGAGAACTGATACAACAACACCCCAGACCATACCTCCATACGCACTCCGTGCTTTATGGAGATTGTACCGCATGCATTACAGATAGTCATAATAATATTATAATAAAATTAATAGTAAAGCATGCAGTACAATCCCTGTAAAATATAGGTGTATTTGGGGGTGTGATCCAGGGCGTTAGCCCTATCATTTCTCAAGCGATAATCCACTTTTAATCTTAAAACAAGACTTTGGTTCCAAATTATCCGGGTCGCACTGGATAGATTGAAAATCCTTTCATTTTAGTTTTTCCTTTTTTTTTATGGGGTGGCTTTTTTATAATATATTATCAAGTTCTATAATGCATCGTGAACACGAATAAATATAAATTGATGATCGTAAATACGAAAGTAAATTTTATTGTTTATTCGTCACGCATCACTTGTATACTTATTACTAGTCTCTCCTCCAGTTTTACATTTCAAATAAATTTTGTTTGCATGGTACTGAATTATTTAAATTAATTTATCATAATCATTCCGCATTTGTGTTAATTACTATTTAATTTATTATATATGCATTTAATTACATACTAATTATTATTTTTGTTTCTATAAAATCATTGTTATTTCACATTTGGTACGTGTTTAACTTTTTGATCGTTAGTAAATACGAGTTATTCAGACCCGTGCGATGCACACGGACTGTATCTAATTGTTCATTGCGTAATGTTAGATATTGTATTCAGACCCGTGCGATGCACAAGGGTTGTATCTAATTGTTCATTGTGTAATGTTTGTGTAAACTGTTGAAGTGTAAGTAAGATGGTGCATCTAAGTGAAACGTGTCGCGTAATATTTAGCTAAATAGTTATAAAATAAGTTGAGTTAAATGAAGTTTAAACGCATACAACTCTATCAAAATAAGATAACCACCGACGTTCATATGAGTGTCGGGATTTTAGCTTTTCATTTGCTTTCTTTTCTCGCACCATTTACGTTTACTTGGGGTGCGTTTTGATTGGCAGTTGTGCGTTATATACATTGTGGGCTTTTTGGTGTAAATCTCATATCACCGTATTCTAGCTCACCGTAGTCTCAAGGTGCCTAAGTGGCTCGAGTACATATTTGCTTATCTTGATGTCAATCTTATCATTTAAAAATTTATGATCTAGCCGTGAGATAATAGTCAACCCCTTAAAAAAATTATTAAGCTCAATATCACACCTTTAGTCCAAAAATAATGCCAAAAAAAATTAATCCAACCAACAACCAACTATATCATTTAATTAAGCCATAACAACCAATACCATAACCAAAAATAATACCGAAATTTTATCCATATCAGGCCATTTTTATAACAAAAAAATCTGCTATGTGTACTCACATTAGCCCAAAATCCGGTTTAGTAGTCAAGACCCAATATTCGTTTAGTTAAAGATTCGCAGCCCATTGACCGTTTAGCCCAAATTTCGTTATAGCCCAAATCAATTTTCGAATACCCCTCTTGTTGTGGCCCAACAAAAAAACTCAATGATGGTTTTAAAACTAACCCTAATTTCACTTCATTAGCTAACCCTAATTTATCTCTCACTCACAAACCATCTGCCTTTCACATTCATTTCATTTGCAGTCACCAAACAAATCCAAACTCTTTTTCGTTACAGCTCTTGAAAACCGAACACATATACACTACTGTATATGGTTGTTTGTTATTGAACAAATACATCAAACAAATGTATTTATTGTTTTTCGAATGAAGAGACACGCACAACAACTCTATAGGGCTTCAAGATCGTCTGAACGGTCTCGGGTAGGTGATGTTTTATTTTCGGTTATGTATTACTTTGATCGAAACAAAGGATGAATTTAAACAATATTGTTTTTGTTCGTCCTTTAATATTTCGAATAACAAAAAGAGCAATGATCTAATAGATCGATGATGATTTTTGTTTCTTTCGTGTTTTGATCTTTAAAGGTATATGTGTTTGTTGTACCACACGAAAAGGAAAAAAAGATCTGAGATCATTAGTTAATTTTTTTTAGTTCGATTGAGTAATGATTGTAGTATTGTGTGGAGATGGGGTTAGGCTAGTTTTGGATTTGTTGTTGAAGGTTTTTGATGTTGTGACAGTGTGATTAAAGGATTAGGAAAAGATAAGATCTATGAGGATTAACTGAGATCACTGTCAATTTATTTATTTTCGTTTTTTTGTGGTTGGTTATGGATTAAGATAGAAATAGAGGATGGTGGTGAAGAATCGTTAAAAAAATGATGATGGTAAAGATGGTGATGGTTTTATTTATAATCTTCAAAAATCCAACTGAAAAATCATATTTAAAGACTTATTGATATAATCACGATGCTTCTTATTCTTTTGGGTTCTAATGAAACGATCAGTGTAACCCCGAGATGGTTTATATTCCAACGAACACTTCTCACCTTCATTACTTTGTGCAACTAAACATAGCACTGATTATACAATTTGCAAAGAGAAAGCTTCAACTTTAATACTCCACATTTAATAAGAGGACTGAATCTTTTAATATATAAGATGCATAATTCAACTTTTTTTCTGCATCGATACGGTGATGACGAACATTTTAGTTGCATCAAAAAATCTATTAAAAATTATATAATTAAAATTTTTTAAATTAAAGCTAATATTAGCACAATATCTAAAAAGAAAAAAGACAATTAAATCTCAACCTTAAAGAAGCAAACAGTTTATATTATTCCGTCCTTTCAAAACTGGTTGACAGATTTTGCTTTTTAAAACTTTTTCCAAATAGTGTATGTTTTAAATTTTAATTAAATCCTTCCAACTATTTTGTCAAATGAAAAAGATAATTAAATATCCTTATACTTTAAGAATAGTCAAAATTTGTCACCCGTTTAAGGACAATTTTATAATATTTATTAAAATAAAATTTAATCAATAAAATTCAGTAGCTTCTTATAATAAATACATTGAGAAAAATTAAATATCAATTTTAATCAATTAGCAAAAATCAATTTTAATCAGTTAAAGTAAAAATAGCTCCAATTCAGCAAAAAATAAGTGAAGGAAATAGGGCAAAGCGGACTAAAGTTTTAATTACCAGGGGGAGAAAACTAAATGACAAGGTTGTCAAAATGGTAGAACCTGGATCGAGTGGTTGCGCTCAGAGCCGATACCATAAAATTGGAGGCTCAGGTCCAACAACTTTGCCCAGGGATGTATTTTGTGTACAATAACAGTAGGTATAATATAGGTCTCCGCACGCACACACACAGACACACACGAATGTATGGCAGATGCTAAACTTGAATGTGAAAAGTATCAACAGTAATGTAATAGTGTTGGATTGGAAGTTGGAGAGTAATAGATGATAGATCCAAAATTCGGGTGCTGATCGACCTGGTGATACTTCGATAACACTCAGATTCAAATTAATTTGTTAGCACAAAAAATTTAACATCTCAATTACTACTTCAAAAACTCGACAAAATCCTCAATTATACAACAAAAATTGTTCGAAAAATATGGAACTAATGTGAGAAAACATCTATATAAATTTTCAACTATTCTACAGAAAATATATTCATGAAGAAACAATCTCAAAAAAAATATTACGATAAATAATATCAATATGAAGGTCATTTAACATGCAACATACAACCAACCAACAAGAGCTCCGTCTCATACTTACACCCGTTTGTGCATTAACCATATTCAAATGTCCTATAATACTTCTATTAGTAACTATGAGTACAGTTATATACGAGTACACTAAAACTCGTTATATATATATATATATATATATATATATATATATATACACACACACACACGCAAGTACTCGTTATATGAGTACTATTATACTCATTTTCGACAAGTATATAAATACCAATATACGGCTTAAGCATTCAATGTAGGCTCAACAACCAACAATCATTGCATCAAAAAGATTTTAAAGTTCAACAAATTATTAAAAGTTTGCTTCCAAATTTAAATAAAATATTAATGTACTTGTCAAATTAAGTATGCACACAATGACTATGCCAGAAATTACTGAACACGTTTCATCAGCTTGAGAAAGGGAATCAATCAATCAATCAATCAACTTACATAAAATGCTGAATTTGCTTCTCCGCCAAATCAGGCAACACCGACAATTTAATGAATAGATGACGTGCCGCATTCATACATAGATGAAAAATTATGAGCTCAATCAGTAAAATGCGATTGGAAAAAGAATTCATTCATCAAGGCTTATGGAGCTTGAAGCCGAATACTCTCGGGACATAATTCTGCGTCGGTTTCTGCGGCTTGAGGTGTCCGTAAGTCATCGAGAACAGATGGGGAAACGTTGTTCCAAAATATGCTCCATCGATATCTTTAGAAGTCAAGAAAAATCATCTATAGATTTGAAGGGAAACCAAAATTATAATAAATAAACGTGAGATTTTTGAAAAAAATAATAGCAAATTCCCCCTTGAAGTTCATTTTGTTTTACAAATAACCCCTCAGATCGGTGTAGTAAGTTGTAATAAAGAAATAAAGTAATATAGGGGACCTGTAATATTGAAACATAACTAACTTTATATTTTATTTATTTTAATTAGACTAACGCTCATAGACAGTTTTTATTCCCTAAACTAAAGCAAAGCTTATATCAAGAATAAATAAGGTGAAGCATCTAAACAATAAGTTAGCAACTCACCGTGAGCATATCCTTCACGATTAACGTCAACTTTGCTTAAAAGAACAAATATATAAAGAGTATCAAGTAAAAGAATAATTCTATAACTAGCTATACTAGGGTTTATGCTTCGATCTGAAAACTAGTAGAATCACTATTTGGCTGCAAAAATCAATCTAACAAAAGAACAGGAAATCATTAGGCGCCACTTCTTAAGGAAACTATTTCTGCAGTAAAGTGCACTTCCATCAAATACGAGATGTTAGAATGTGGAAGTCAGGTAAAGAACAAGAGATGCACCTAATTAAAGAAAATGAACAAAATCCAAAGCCCATAAAAAAAAAAACATCAGAATGCAAGGATACTGCCTTGGTACTTGGATCGAGGATAGTAAACGTCGTCACACTTTGGACAATATATCTTGACGGTGCTCGAGCGCGGGATGTCCGACTGCCCAACGGGAAGACATGGCTGTCCGCAGCAGTAAACTCTAGGACATCTTCCAAAATCATAGTTTTTGTATTTCTCTAACTGGTTTTTAAGTTAAATGTCAAAAAGTTAAACGAGATAACTGCAAAATAAGAGGTCGCCAGTCCCAAAAATTAAACACTAATGATGTTACCATTGCAGCAAGTCCCTTGGTCGTCAAAATGTATCGGACATGAATAAGGCCATAGAGCATCTCTGCAGCTGATTCGACTAATTCATTCTGTTCCTCAGTAAACATATCATCACCTAACAATGTATTGCATGTATATGAGTAACCCAAATGGAAAAAAAAAAGAAACAATAACCAACAGAATGCAAATTCATCCTCGGCGAAGATACCATGTGGCTGTTCATGAACATTAAAATAAAGCGTGAAAACTAAAATAGAAAATTAATATAGGTATATGGAAATTACCGATTCATGAACACTAAATCACTAATAACATGAATTTCACCCAAAAAAAAATTTAAAGAAACAATTGTAAAATTATCATTTACAGGATCAGGAAACAAATCAAAGGTATGCTGTAAAATTCAAATGATCGACGTACTAACAGACATGGTGATATCATCTATTAATAAGAAAATAATTTCATGTAGCTTCGTCGTCTATTGAATATCATGTGTCTTATAACAAAATACTCCATATTTTTACATTCATGATACTCAGATCCATCGACTAGAGATCGGAGGTAAAATCAATAATTGTGAATACTTTTCATTTGACAGTGTGTGTGGCTATGAAGCACGGACACTCTCACGGTGCCAAGTATCCCCTCCGACACGAGTCGGATAATTCGGACACGCCCGACACTCCGTGCGTCAGAGAGGGTCGGATTTTTTTTGGGTTGGACGCTCCCATGACACGCTGGCGACACTACATGACACGTCCGGACGCACATTGAATGCACTGGGGCTGTTTTTTCTTTAAATACCGGTGGGCTTGTTTTTATGTAGGATTTATTTATTTAATAATCTGGGTACATATGGGCTGGGTAGATAGTATTTATTTTAGTATTATAATTTTTTTAATAATAACAAGAGATTTTGTGTGTACATATATATATATATATATAATAAAAAGAATAAACACGAGTCATCTACGTGTATTGTCCTGTGTTTTGAAAAAATTGTGAATCCCGTATCCATGTCGTGTCGTGTCGCATGTCAAGTGCCGAGCCCATGCTTTCATAGGTGGGTGGTCACTTTCTAACAAGCCACCACATTTTCTGCAAAAAGATCAGTTAAACTGTACGGAGTAATTATTATAGCATACCCCCAATTAGTAAACAAAATATAAAATATATGATTGTACTTTTTACCCTTAAAAGGTTGTAACGATACTGTGTCGACCTTCCAATCGCCCCACCTGTTAGTTTTTGTTTGTATACACAACAAAAACTAACAAAAATGATCAACTAAATCCAGCTCTACTTTCTATCAAGGCTCTGTACATTCTCAGAGCACAATCCCATTTCATTCGAATAAACAGTAGGACAATGTATGCGTACAGAGGTGAAACAATATTTAAGAAAAACATGTTAACAGTTTTCCTAAAACAAAATGATGTCAAAAAGTCATGTGTAAACAAATTCTTCATACGGATATCATTACAACCTTTTGTATTTACCTAAGGTGAGGTTTAAACAAATTCTTCGTATCAGTTTTCGTTGCCAATAGTCAAGAGTCTAGACCCATTACTAACAACTCTACCAAATTAGATAACTTATATATGAACTTCGGCTCAACAAATACAAGTTGGATAAGAATATAAACAAGTTACCATGAGAGGACTCAACATCCAGAATTAGGTCAAGCGCATAATCATAATACGGAACTTGAGTGCTCAACCCACAGAGGTTAAAATCATCTTGGATATAATCGTCATCAACTTCACAAAAGAACTCATTTCCGCGCAAGTTGCAAAACCACGAAACCCAAGATGTATCATCCCCATCAGAACCACTGACATCAGACTCTTCACTGTCTGTTTCAGATTCATCTGCGAAATGGCATATGTATAAATCTTATATTTTGTTTACAAAATACCAATGCGCACAAAAGGCATGAAAAAAAAAAGGCAAAACGGAAAGAGAGAAGTTTACTTTTTGTACTCATGTATGCACATATTACAGAATAAACATATAATGCATATAGAAAATAGGTATAAGCAATGCTATTGACATGTCCGAGGAGCATAACAGCACCCTCTTCAGGATTAATGTGAGGAGAAAGTGTTACGGAGGTGAGGTCATTTCATACGTTTACATCACCATAAACAACTCCAACAACATTCAGATTTCAGATCAAAAGCAGCATAGTAAAATAGATAACTTGCGATATCGGGAGCAACAGTAAAATGACTAGGGAACAAAAGTAAACTGAAATGCATGGTTTTTCCATTAAACACTGAATTCCAACTACTGAGGCCAACTTCTATCAAACCAAGTTATCATCCTCATAATCTTCATTCTATTTATAGCAGTCACCATCTTCCTCTAAATCCTTACCTGTCAAAATAAATGTGTATAAAGATTAATTGCTCGGGATGATTAATCCACAACTCAAAAACAGAATAGTAAGCTAGTTATTCGGCTTGCTTCAATCTGGGTCCCCATCCAGGAAAGATTCAATATTGAAAGATATTATAAGGGCAGAAAGTTCCATCTGGTACTGGGCCGGCGTGTTAAACGAGTGACCAACAAACAATCCAATACTGAAAGAAATATTACTCCCTCCATCCCATTTAACGAGGGTAATGTGGTTAACGTACAAATTTTAATTTTAGTAAATTTGACGAAGGTACAACTTGTTCTAAACCATCTATTCTCACTCATTTTTAATTTCTTTTTCAATCAATTAAAATTGTAATTTGAATAACGAAAAACTTTAATTTTGAGGAATATCATATAAACTTTAATTAGATATTACGATTTTATTTTGAAAGTACCGTTTTCAAGTGGAACAAAATCATGTTTTAAAATTAGCCTCTTCAAGCGGGACGGAGGGAGTATAACTGCAAAAAGTTCCATCTGGTACTGGGTGGCATGTTAAACGAGTCCTTAACAAACCACTCCGTTTCATTCCTGGGCAATTTCCATTTATTCCCGCAAGTAAAATAATGAATAAGAAAGATGAGTTAAGTAAGGAATAGCTTGTTCCTTTCCTTCTTCTTCTTGGCTAAAGAAAAAAGGGAGAACCAAGTGGGAGTTGCAGCACACGTCACAAATCTTCCATCTGAACAAGAAAAAGTACGTCTTTTTTTCCCTGAAATCAGGCATGTGCCTGTTTTAGCACACGTACCGTATTTGCACGCGCCTTTTGTGTGATTCTACATATTAGAATTCAGAAACACTAAATTCTCATGCTTTCCAACACCACGACTAACTAAAGATTACAAACACAATAAATTCAAACCTTCTGCCTTTTAGGTTTCAGCTTGACCTAGAGCTTTTGTTTAAAAAACCACGCACAGCCCAATGATTCACCAGAATTGCTGTTTTAGCTTAAGAAGGTGATTCCCCAAGTCAGATCTTTCATCCATTAATATTCTCTATATGATATACCAAAGTTCAAAAAAAAAAAAAAAGGAAAAACGAATCACAAATTGCCGTTTTAACAACACCACAAACTACATATTTCTACAGACCTGATTAGATCAAAAGCTAAGAAATTTCTAGTAAAAAGCACCCATTTTCACTCAGTCACAATCACAACTGTAAATAACAGTATAGTTTAGCAGCTCATACAAATCGATCATGCTACTGAGATGAACAATAATTCAAACGCCCAAACAAAACACATAGACAATAACTCTTTTAAGGAAAAAAAAAAAAGATTCGATCATTAAACATAAAAACCACACAGTGCGCACAATATAACCAACTGAAAAAACAAAAAATCAAACAACACTGAAATGATTCAGGCTGCAAAAAACTCCGGACCGGAAAAGATTAACAACGCACCATCGGAGTACTTAGTCGTGTTGTTAGTTAGGGTTGATGATGACCGGTTGTTCCGGTAGTCAGTTTGCTTTCCGGCGGCATTGGATGTGGACGGTACGGCCACGGCGGAGACCTTGTTTCTGGAGGTGGAAGGAGAAGACTTCTCCAAATGCTTGTCCAAGGCATCGTTAATTCGCTTCCGATCTAACATCTCTCCACCCTTAGATGAGCCCCCTCCTCGATCTCGGTACATGTTCATAAATATTGAGAAAAGGGAAAGCAGAACCCGCTACAAGCACAGTTTTTATGTCACATATGCGGGTTCTAGAATTCCAAAAATATCAAAGAGATGGGGGAGAATACTCGGGTTTGTACTCTGTGTGTGTGTGATGGAAGGGAGACGGAAATAACTAGGGTTTTCTTGGATACGTGGTAAAAGAAAATTGGTTTTTAATTTTTATCACAAATTTTTTACAACAATACTAACAATCAATTTACACCAACAAATTTTACCATATTTTATTTCACCCATTGGCGCAGCTATATAGGGGCGGGGGCGCCGACCCCCCGGAAATTTTTTTGCGATGTAGGGGTATATAGTTTTCGTGTAGAAAAATTTCGATATATTCGGTTTCGACCCCCCATTTTAATTGTGATTTTTTTTTTATACATTAAGCAATCAAATTGATCCATTACATTTTACTTAAAGGTCGAAAGGCTGAACTCTAATTTCTTCAATAAATCGAACCAGGTACCAACCGTTTGTCTCCTTTTTAATGTTTAGTTGTCTTGGACAAATGTTTAGTTTTTTAGTGATTGAAACTTTTTTTTATAATAATAGTATTTAATTTTTGATCCGACCCGAATCGAATAACCGACCCGAACATATTACCCGAAAAATAGCGTTAGAAAAAAAAAATTTAGATTCCGACCCCCCACTAAATATTTTCTAGCTTCGCCACTGATTTATTTTCACCCTATCACTTCCATAATCAATTCAAATCAATCACAACCATTATAACATTGTGATTGTATTATTTCTTTTTACAATGTACTCATGATATATATATATAATATATATATATATTATATATATATATATAAAATAATGAATTAATTAATATACGGGTAAGCTTCCTTCATACCTATTCTAACATAATTTTGAAGTGCATAGAACTCGATGAGTATTGAATAATTGATAGGTAATCGAGTATTCACCAATAAATTATTTATGAAATAAATAATATTTATACAAGTGTACATGTGGATTGGGATAAACCGATCGGAGGGGAAAATGTCAACAAGAGCGCATGAAGTGAAAGCACAAAAAACAAAGGTTTTTTTTTTCAATATATATTGGATAAATCACATAATTTATCCGAAATAATTTTAATATTTTCCTTTCTTCTTGATTATTGTCATTCGAATTCAGAATTGTCTTCTCGATTTTGATGAGATATGTAAAGTTTGTATTTGTTTCTATTTTGTACTTAAAATAGTTAAGGATAGGTTTTGTCATTAGTCATTAGTTGTAATCTCTTTTTAAGCATGCTTTGTACAATCATTTAGGGTCAATAAAAAGTATTTCATTCCACCAAACTTTTTCTCTTTTCTCTTTCAATTTCATATCATTTCGGATTCAATTTCAACAATTATTATGGTATCGGAGAAGGAATAATACCTGTTCGTTGATTCCGATTTCGAGGGTTATATTCTTTTCGATCCTTTCTTGATCGAATCCCATCTGCCCGTTTCTTTCTTCGGTTTCTGCTTGCTTTCTGATTAAGCTTCATCTTCATCTGTTCGAATCTTGTCGTTGATCGAAGCCATATCTTCATCTATTGTCCTTGCTGCTCTTTGTGGTTGAATAATCTAGATCAAGTACGATCAGTTTTGTGCGATCGCACAACCGTATCTTGATTAGGGTCGCACTTCCTTCGGACCGCACATCTGATCAGGGTGTACTTGTTCAGTGATCGCACTTCATAGTTTGCGAGTTCTGCGATCGACTTTCCGGCACGGTTCTGCGATCGACGTTCTGGCCCTGTTCTGCGATTGTCTTTCTGCTTCCCTAATCGTGTATTCTATGTTCTTGCTTGGGCCTATTGGGCTGGTACAAGTTTTTTTTAAACATATTGTATTTGGGCCTTTATTCATTTGTTTTTCAATTTTAATTGTTCTTTTGAAATTATTCACCAATGACGAATGATGGCAAAAGTAAGGAACAAATACCGGTGGATGATGAGCTATACGTCCACCAGAGTGATACTTCGAGCAACTTCACTCTCGCAACCCAAAAGTTGACTGGAGATAATTACAATGAATGGAAACGCTCGGCGAAAATTTTATTGAGCGCTAAGAATAAGTTAGGCTTCGTTACTGGATCTTGTGCTCGCCCTGCGGCCTCCTCTTCTCAGCTGGGGGCTTGGGACCGCTGTAACAATTTGGTGATTTCTTGGATCCTGCATTCTGTAGAATCAGACATTCGCAGGAGTATTCTTTACTTTGCCACTGCTGCTGAATTCTGGAAGGACCTTAACGATCGTTTTGCTCAATCTAACATTCCACGGAAGTATAATGTTCACAAGCTGATCTATTCTCTGTCACAAGGAAATGGTTCTGTTGCAAATTACTACACTCAGCTAAAGAGTGCTTGGGACGAGTACATGTCTCTGCTTGCCATCCCTTCGGAAAACAACAAGCGCTCATGGATATCCTACAATGCAGTTTCTGATGGGACTTAATGACAGCTTTGTGCACATTCGTGGAAATATTCTGACGAGGACACCATTACCATCCCTCAGTGAAGCATACAGGCTCATCGTGCAAGAGGAATCACAACGAGAGTGCTACAACACTGCTTCACTCGGGGTTGACTCCACGGCATTGGCTGCAAACAAAGGGAATTATGGGAAACCGTCTTCATCAGGACAATCAA
Source organism: Orobanche coerulescens (assembly GCA_033398695.1). Taxonomy (NCBI): domain Eukaryota; kingdom Viridiplantae; phylum Streptophyta; class Magnoliopsida; order Lamiales; family Orobanchaceae; genus Orobanche; species Orobanche coerulescens. The sequence continues at coordinate 168,442,123 of CM065811.1, forward strand.
AATGGAACAGCACTTCTTCCGGTTCTCAGGGTGTGACTTTTGGCATTGCACCAAATGGTAAGCGCTCCAAATTCTTCTGCACGACTTGCAATGCTTGGGGCCACAGCATAGAGCGTTGTTACAAGGCAAACCTGGGACTTCGTGAGAAAAAGGGTAATAATTCACCACAGGTCAACGCTGCTGCAAACTCTTCTGCAGAGCCGTCTATGCAGAGTTGGAACAAGTTGAACAACTGACTGCCATGCTGACACAATTTAATATGGCGCAGACCGGTTCCTCCAGTGATGTGTCTACGGCATTCTGATAAGTGTCAGTTTTGTACACTTATCCATGATTTGTATCGATAAAATTCACCCATAATTGAGCTAGTCTTCTCGTTTTTTGCTTTTAATTAATTAGTTTTAATAATTTTATTTTTATCGGATGATGATCGGATTAAATAACCGATTTACTCAAGAAATAACATGTTTATTAAATATTCTCTTTGTTGAATTTTGATATATTCATGTTGTAGGAACTTTCAAGACGAATTGGCGATCTTTCCGATTCAAAATCAAAGTTATATATCAAAAGTTATCATCCGAAGAAGATGCGCAAAACGCAAAGTCTAAAGTGCAAAACGTAACTATCAAAGCTTCAAGTGAGCAAATTTACGAAGCCACGTTACGGCCAGTAACATTCGGGAGTTACGTAGTAAGTCACCCTAGTTACGGCCGTAACTCCTGAATGTTACGGTCGTAACTCTTGACAGATTGTTATGATTTGTCTAATTTTTTATACTTTTTGTGTATTATTGAGGGGATGGCTGGCATTGATCCGATCTAATGTAATAATGCTGAGAGTTTTGGAGCTATTAGATGACTTTAGGTGTATAAATAGACCCCTTAGATCCTTCATCATTCATCATTCAACATTCAACTTATAATTTTCCATTTTTTGTAAACTTTTCTTTTTGTGTGAAGAACACACTTGTGTTCTTGAGTGATTTTTGTAAGTGTGGTATAGCATATGTTGTTCAGAGAGTTTATTGCTTCTATCTTCTTTATCTACTAAGGGAGTTAGGACCAATTCTTTCTCTTGATTCAACTAATAACACAAGCTTGTAATATGTATAATAAATCCTTCCTGGGCTAAGTAACTTTTAATTGGGATTATAAACAAGGTTATTCATGTTATTTATGTTTGTATAAAAGATCTATTGTGAATTACTTATTATTGTGTGTGATTTTCATTGTTTTAACAATCTTTATTTATTTGGCCAATAAATGACGATATTTATGGTCTTCATATGTTTCGAAAGAAAATATATTTGATTAGATCAAATGATCTTCACTCTAAGTTGTTCTAGGGGATAGAAATATACCTCTAGTCCTTAGATGATTCTTTGATTTATTTTCATAAATCCTAATACTATGTATTGAAGTCAATCAACATAAAAATATAGTGGATTGATTCAATATGTAAGGGGCGTTTTATAGTTCGAAAGAGAAACCGTCTTTTTAAGGAAAATCGAATCTACACAACATAATAAGTAAATTCATTTTATGATCTCCTATACATCTTTTATAACTAATGACGAACTAAGTTTGTAATCCCAACTATTTCATTTTATCTTTAATCAATCTATTATTGTTATCTTTTTATTTCCTTATAATATTAGAACTATTATTGCATTTTCTTTGCAAATATTAAACCAAACTTTTTAATTGTGTGTTTCACTCATCTTAGTATCTATAAAAATAGACTAATAGTGTATAATTCAAATTATAACCAAACTTCCTTGTGGGATCGATAAACCGGACTCAAAAAGTCCACTTTACTACTTGATACGATATCGTGCACTTGCGATAGTTACACTAAAAACGTGTTAAGTTTTTGGCGCCGTTGCCGGGGAAGTATATGTTATATTTGAAAAATTACATTATTAACTATTGTTATAAATACAATTTTTTCTTTGTTGTAGATTCTATTGTCTATGCGAAGGACGTACAATCGCGATTTAGTTTCACTAGATCCCGAGATCGAAGCCATATTCAGAAGAAGGCGAAGAGAACAAAAGAAAAATATTATTTCTTCACCATCAATGGCGGACGAACTAAATCCACGTCTCCCCCAAGGAAATGATAACGAAAGAATTCCTCCGATGGGGGGAATACCTAATGTTCAAAACATTCAACATCAACAATATCCTATTGTGCCGGAAATAGATGAAGACAACATGCTCTTTGGGGAATTCATGAACCCCCATCTTTGAGCGTTCAATCAAGTGTAATCTATCCACCATTTGGAGTGGACAATTTTCAAATTCGCCCAGATGTCATCAATCTCTTCTCCAACAACAACTCATTCTATGGAAGAACCGACGAAAATCCATATCTCCATATTAACCGTTTTGTGGAGATATGTGAAAATTTCAAATATCCAAATGTAAATGACGAGGCGTTCAAAATGAGACTTTTCGTGCACACTTTGAAGGACAGAGCAAGAGAGTGGCTAGATACCTTGCCACCACGAAGCATAACAAATTGGCCCGAATTTGTCCAAAAATTCACCATCAAATACTTTCCACCAATAAAAGTGGCGAAGCTCAAATACGAAATTTCTACATTTCGTCAACAAGATTCAGAATCATTCCACGAAGCATGGGAGAGATACAAAGATATGCTACGAAAATGTCCTAACCATGGTTTCAATTTGGGAGCACAAGTCAATTACTTCTATTCTGGAATTTTACCTTCATGCCGAGCCAATGTCGATTCATCATCAAATGGCTCATTGGGCAACAAAACCATGAAAGAGGCTTATAATCTTTTTGAGGTTATAAGTGAACAAAGTACAAGATGGCCAGACAGAAATATCCAAAAGAAACCAAATGGTATTTTTGAAGTGGATTCTTATTCACTTATGTTGGCAAAAATTGAAGCTCTATCAAAGAAAGTCGAGGAAATGTCCTTTTCAACTCCTCAATCTGTGAAGACGGTGCAAACTCCACAAGTTTCAGCTTTTTCATGTGAAATTTGTGGAGCAACTCACAACAGCACTATCTGTCCCTTAGTGCAACAGGAGCAGTCACCACCACCACCAGAACAAGTGGCGTATGCTCAGAATTTCCAAAGGCAAGCATACAATCCTTACGGGCCAACATACAATCCAGGGTACAAAAATCATCCAAATTTTTCTTATGCAAACAACAACAATGTGTTGAATCCAATGCATCAAGAAAAGAAGCCCGGATGGGAAGAAGCAATCACAAAGCTAGCTGAACAACAACTGAAGTATCAACAACGTAATGATGCTTCAATTAAAAATCTAGAGACACAAGTTGGCCAAATGGCCAAAATACTTTCAGAAAGATCTCATGGCATGTTACCTAGCAACACCGAGGTAAATCCAAGAGAAAATGTCCAAGCTATCACAACAAGAAGTGGAGTGCAGTTGCCCGAAATTTCTATGGAAAATCATCTGGAAAAACAAAAAAATAAACAAAATCAAGAATCGAAAAGAATCGTCACAGACCTTCATCTCAAAAAGGTCCAGTTGCTACAAAATCTTATGTTCCACCTATCCCATTTCCTCAACGGTTGAAGAATCACAAGCTCGATGCTCAATTCGGGAAATTCTTGGAAATTTTCAAAAAGCTACACATCAACATTCCTTTTGCCGATGCTCTAGCACAAATGCCAAGCTATGCCAAGTTTATGAAAGATATTCTTTCCAACAAACGAAGGCTTGAAGAATATGAAACTGTCATGCTAACAGAGAAATGTAGCGCAATACTACAAAAGAAGTTGCCACCCAAGCTAAAAGATCCGGGAACTTTCACAATCCCTTATACAATTGGTGAAGTGAATTTTGGCAAAGCTCTTTGTGATTTAGGGGCAAGTATCAACTTGATGCCACTGTCAATTTTCAACAAATTGAACTTGGGAGAAGCAAAAGCAACAACAGTTTCACTACAATTAGCCGATCGGTCAATCAAATATCCACGTGGGATAATAGAAGATGTGCTCGTTAAGGTTGATAAATTCATATTTTCCGCAGATTTTATCATCCTTGACATGGAAGAAGATCAGGATATTCCCATTATTTTGGGATGACCATTTCTCACAACCGGACGTGCTCTTATTGACGTCTATGAAGGAAAGCTAATTCTCAGAGTGGAAGACGAAGATGTCATCTTCGATGTCCTAAAAACTTTGAAACAACCCTCCAAAGATGAGTATTGTCTAAGAATAGACGCAATTGAAGCCATGGTGAACAAGTCTTTGGAGAAAATTCTATCTAAAGATCCTCTTGAGACATGTATAGCAAATTCTCTAACCAGCATGGAAGAAGAATATCACTTGGCCGAAACAGCTAACTATCTAGAAGCACTACCACCCTTAAGAAGGCATTCACATTTTGAAGAATTGGGGGCAAGCTCCGCTAAACCCCTCCCTTCTTTACAAGATGCTCCAATACTTGATCTCAAACCTCTACCCACACATTTGAGATACGCTTACTTGGGCGTTTCCTCTACACTTCCGGTCATCATATCCAACATATTGACCGAACTTGAAGAAGGGAAATTACTAAGGGTATTGAGGAATCACAAAAGAGCAATTGGATGGACTATTGCAGACATTAGAGGAATAAGCCCCTCTATATGCACTCACAAAATTTTGATGGAAGATGACTGTAAACCTTCAATTGAGCATCAACGACGTTTGAATCCAAACATGAAGGAAATTGTGAATGCAGAGATTCTTAAATTACTTGACGCAGGAATCATTTATCCAATCTCAGATAGTCCATGGGTGAGCCCTGTACATATGGTGTCCAAAAAGAGTGGAATTATGATCATAGAGAACGAGCACAATGAACTTATACCGACACGACCGATCACAGGATGGAGAATGTGCATTGATTACAGGAAACTAAACAAAACGACAAGAAAAGATCATTTTCCACTCCCATTTATTGATCAGATGCTCGATAGATTGGCGGGACATTCTTACTACTGTTTTCTCGACGGCTATTCAGGATACAACCAAATCGTAATAGCCCCAGAAGACCAAGAGAAAACAACATTCACATGCCTTTATGGAACATTTGCCTATAGAAGAATCCCATTCGGATTGTGCAATGCTCCAACCACATTTCAAAGATGCATGATGTCAATATTTTCAGACATGGTTGAAAAATTCATTGAAGTTTTCATGGACGATTTCTCGGTTTTCGGAGATTCATTTGATAAATGCCTAAATCACTTAGGCATGGTCTTGGAAAGATGTGAAGACACAAATCTAGTTCTCAATTGGGAGAAATGTCACTTCATGGTCCAGGAAGGAATCGTACTTGGCCATAGAATCTCACAACATGGAATTGAAGTCGATAAGGCAAAGATCCAAGTGATTGCAAAACTTCCTCCATCAATTTCGGTGAAAGGAGTAAGGAGTTTTCTCGGACATGCAGGATTCTATCGAAGGTTTATAAAAGATTTCTCAAAAATAGCAAAACCTCTCTGTTCTTTGCTTGAGAAAGATACACCATTCCTTTTCACAAATGAATGCCACGCGGCCTTTGCAACTTTGAAGGATAAGCTTACATCAGCGCCAATCATCATTTCTCCAGATTGGACTATTCCATTCATTTTGATGTGCGATGCAAGTGATTATGCCGTGGGGGCCGTGCTGGGCCAGAAAAAGGACAAAATGATGCAAGTGATCCATTATGCTAGCAGGACTATGAATGATGCTCAGCTGAACTACACAACAACTGAAAAAGAGATGCTTGCAGTGGTTTATGCCTTTGACAAATTTCGATCCTACTTATTGGGATCAAAGGTCATAGTCTACACTGATCATTTAGCTTTGAAATATTTAATGACAAAGCAAGTGTAACACCCCAAACTAGGCGGATATTACAGTGCCGTAGATCCCCAACTGGGACCCACCAGGCAAATGAAAATGAATGAATTACACAAGATAAATGTAGTACCGAACTACATTACAGCAATAATTACTCCGATGAGGAGTTTAGTTACAACACACCAGGACAATACCGAATACTAGTGTACTTTATATGAAGATAAAATACACAACACTGAATGAAACGGAGTATTCAAATGAAAGTCTGTAGCGGAAAATAAAGGACAATAACATGAATAACTGAAAGATCGGGGCCCTCTACTAGTATCACTGGGACTCCTCGACGTCAGCGTATTCTCCCCGTACTTTTGCCTTGCCAAGACCTGAAAAACAAAATCCCCAAACGGCCGGTTAAATGTAACAACAATCCTCAAGAGTTGAAAATACACAATCATGATTATATCCGAAGTTATGAAATATCCTGTCGAAACATACGCAATCAAACATGCTATATGAATCAACTAACAAGATGCGGCTCAAAGGAAATGGCGCCACACTACGCCCGGATGGAAATGTGTCCGTGCACAAGCCACCAACGAGTATCGATCGAATACACGTGTGGTCTTGTACCTAATCGATCTCACGAGACAATATGACTCGTGTGCACATCAATGTGAGGCCACCAACCAACACACGACTATAATGTGCCCGACATAAAAATCAACACATACCAACGCACGCCAAGATGACCTAATGCCACGATATAACAAAAGTGACATCGAAAATGAATAATGACTCACGAAATGGAATGGTAATGAAATAAATGACACTCAATGAAAAGATTGGAACCGCTGCTCCTTATGACTGAAAAGATTAATAGATAACAACAATAATTTATACGGTTAATATAATGATGAATGAGTTATGATTATGAATGAACAACAAAAAAATGGATTAAAATACATATAACCGAGTAAGAATAAACATACACAACACCCGCGACAAATATCCTACCAAGAACAACGTCCTAATTGAGATATCTCGCTCGAACAACCTTAATTAAATACAATATCCAACAACTCGTTCAATATACGAATCAAACACGAATATAACGAACTTAAAACGTCGATACGATTTAACCAAGTCCATAGAGGCATTAAATCAAACACGTTGTATCCAAACTCCGATTGTTTACAATCAAACCTCAATATACCAATATCAAAATCTCCAAGAAGTGTTTCAAACCAACAAAACATCTCCAATACGATCAATAACCCGTTATGAATATCCAAAAATGTGATTATAACAACAATTAGTCGAAAATCCCCAATTCCAACTCGATATTCAAGGTGTTCTTGAATAATCCCTCAATAATCCAATGAATCCTTATACAAACTCATAATCATATACATATCCCTTCATATAACATGATTATAACGTCCAAAACATCATATCTCAACACAAAATCGAAGTCCAAAGTGTTGAAGGAATTACCTCTTGAAGATCCAAGTGTTTTAATCCGAAGAACACGCGTTAGATTGATTATCCGGGCTTCACGATCGAAAGGAGATGAAGAAAATCAAACACCCAAATGATTTGTGAAGGAAAAACCCTCCCTCAAGCTTCTCTCTCTCGTAAAAGGTGGAAAAAACTGGAAGGAATGAGCTGAAATGCTCAAAAAATGAATTTATAGGGGTTGACTACCCTGCCGGACACGGCCCGTGCCGATCGGCACGGTCGTGTCGCACAGTTGGCCGACAGCTGGCCGACAGGGACTCGACCGTGTCCTGCTTGACACGTGTAATACCCGAGATTTCTGTTATGTAATTGGAACTTGCGATATTGTAATGATTGTACTTTTGTCTGAATACTATTCTCCATAGTTCATAATCCGATATCGTCGAGCATATAATTTCATGTATGTGATTTAAAGGTTGAAATTCTGTGCATGTAGCGCACGCTACAGGCTAAGGGTAGCGTACGGTAACATGGTTTTATAGCGCACGCTACCGAGTGTAATTAGTGCACGCTATGCGTGGTCAGACTGATTGAGACGTGCGGTAGGTGAGATCTGGCCGGGGGACCCCTGTCGGATCGTGTCGGATGTACCTGGACGGCTTTCGGGAAAAGCCGGGTCAACGCCTTAGCGCACGCTACAGGTATATGCGTAGCGTACGCTAAGTGCCGAGTCTGATTTAGGCGAGCCGTTAGCGCACGCTACGAACAGGTGTAGCGCGCTAATAGCCATTTATTATAAATAGATGACATCCTATTCGTCATTTCAGTCCTTTCTTCCCACATAACCCGAACTCTTGCACTTGAAACATAACTCCATTCGTCCTAAACACTTCGTATCAACCACTTAGTTCGAGATTAAAGATCTTATATCATTGGAGATTGGTGATCAAGCCTTTGGTGTTGGATTGCTTCATTTTCATCCGTGTTCTTCATTACTTTGAGGTAGGTGATTTTTCACCAATGATTAGTAAGGTTCCTAAGGAAGTTTGAATCATGTTTGGATAGCAAGTATTTCGTTTTTATCGGTCATCGCATGTTAGAAGGATACTTTTGACGATAGATGCTAGATATCGAATGAACCTTTGAACCACCTTATTATAAGGACTCCGAAGCATTTTAAATCGTGTTATGATCAAGTAATCGGATAGTACCCGATTCTTTAGTCGTATACATTGAAATCAGTGTTTTGAAACATAAGACGATCGGAACTTAGATTACTTCTTGAAGATCGTAATGGATTATGATATTAAGATGACTATCCGTATATTGGTATTCCATAATCAAATCTTCCTCAAACCTTATTAGCATGATTTGCCCGAGGATAACTTGTATTATCACGGTAGGATTCTTGAGTTCTTCACCATTCAACCCGGATTTGCTTGATTCTCACATGCAATATTAGCGCACGCTAACACATGTGAGTTAACGTGCGCTATCGGTCGATTAACGCCCGAAACGTCGTAGCGCGCGTTATGAGACCGGCCAGTCGATCGCCAGAGTGGCTAGCGCACGCTAGTCTTATAAGATAGCGTACGCTAACGGTCCGTCTTAGCGCCGCGTTACGTAAGGTACGTAGCGCGCTAAGCGATCGGCGCATTGTTTATTTTGAGCTTTTCGGCCGTAGACCGAATTGTTAGGCCATCGTTCGACTTGAGATGATTTGTATATCGTTCCTTTTGTTAAGGTTCGAGCTTGTTACGTTGATCGGAGGAGGCGGCCTTCGAGTGCGTCGAGAGCATTGAAGTGTATCGTTCTTGCCATCTTTGAGGCAAGTATCGTGATATGTTAATATCGGTATTTTTGGAGTATGCGTATGATTATGCATGTTGTTGAACATGATATTTACTTCGTTGATTTGTCATGATATTCGTTATATAGTGTTTATATGTTCATGTTGATGAACATAACGATTTGGCATATGTGTATGCATGAGTTGTGTTTGTATACGTTGTACGATCTATGCTGAGGGCGCTGGATCGGATGTCCACCTCGTGTTGATCCGACGGGATCATCTTGGGATCTAGCCGAGGGCGCCGGATCATTGGGACGGGTTATTTCCACCTCGTGTTGGTCCGCGGGATCATCTTGGGATCTATCTTTGAGGCGCTGGATCATTGGAATACCCATGCTGTGTAATGGAATCTTGTGGATTCGCATTGTCGGATTCCGGTAGCGGAAGTCCATGTGGTGTATCTTATTATGTATTCGAATTGTTTAACATGATACTTGTACTAGCATCGTTTTGCTAACCCCTTCGGGGGTGGACATTTATTTTGATGTTCAGGTAGCCGAGGAGCAAGGAAACAGCCACAGGACCGACGTGACGACGAAGGGGTTCAGTGATGTTTATTGTTATCGGAGATTTGTGGTCTTGGTTTGGTTTCTGTACTCGAGTACGCGTGTCCTTTTGATATTAATTCGATATGGTTGTATTAATTACCCGTTGAACCAGTTGTACGTTCCATAAACTTGAATTTTCGCAGTGTTGATGTCTTATATTTACTTTCCTTTTTAATTAGCCTTGTAAATCCTTACTTAAAGGGTTTACGGGCGTAATTATTCCGAACATCTCGGGGTGTTACGAATATGGTATCGGAGCTAAGATTCATGGATATCTTGGCAATGGGTTTTAGTTGGGTGTGTTTACGTTATTTGATTTACGGGTCATTTGTAACATCACTGTTCAGCCTAAGTCGTCATGTGGACCGTGGTTGTAAGTCTCTTAATCTCTTATACTACCGCTTTACTTAATTATTGTTTTGTGAGTATTGACGGACTTTATTTCAAAAATTTTGTTCGATATTGAGAAATTGTGTTTACGGTATGTTGAGAGGAGGACGTGGACGCGGGCCTTGGTCGTGGACGCGACGTGGTAACATGAGACATGAGGATTCCGCAACTACCCCGAAATATCGGCTAGTCGAACCGATTCCCATTCGGGAGGCGGCAAGGATCGGCGAATGGTGACGCAAATCCTAACATGCCGGGGTGCTTCAACAGTGGTGGCGCGAGATAAACCGATTCGCCCAGTCGTTGATCGCATGCGAGGCAATGATGGGACAGCGGCACCACGAGGATAACCGGGAGACAGATGGCTTCTTGAGGTGGTTAAATTGCACCCGCCAAAATTTGTGGATCTCTTTGAGGCACTTATTTGGGATCACTGCTCAAGGAGTTGGAGAAAATATTCGCGGGTCTTAACCGTCCCGAGGACCTAAGGTTCCCATCGCCCGATTTTCTACCGGGAGGCCTTTGATTGGTGGGAAGCCGTCGACCCGAGGATCATAATGCGGATTGGACGGAATTCAAACAAATGATGGAAGCACGTGATTGTCCCCGTCCGAGAAGAGAGGCGAAGATCCGAGAGTTTTCTCACCACGAGTTCGGAGGCATCTGTGACAAATGTAATTAAAACTTTTAATCATCACCGACTTGTGTGCGACACTTGGTCGAGAACGGAGGCGTAAAAGATTTTTCATTTTGATATGCGGATGAAGCGGAGATTCAGAGTACATGTCGGATTCGAGTGTACTACATTGCGGCAAGATCAAGACAAAGCGGCCTACGACATGAAAGAGGCGGCGGTAGAGAAATCGATAGAGGCAAAGAAGCGAGAAGGTGACCGGCTTTGCGAGAAAACAAGAGTGGTGGGGCCCGCAAGGCGTTTTCCTTTTATTCGGCTAGAAACCTCCACATCCTTCTAGAGGCGGAAAGAAGTTCGGACTGACATCGGCGATTTCGGACGCATCGAAGAAATGTTACAATTGTGGTCGAACAGGCATGTTCGACGTGATTGCCCGCATCTTACGTGACTTGTTACGACCGTGGGCAAGAAGGGCACCGTGCGGCCTTCGTAGCCGCTACTAGATCTTTTGGTACCCGCACTCCGGCACCTTCCTAAGGAGATAAGTGTGAACCGAGACACAGAGTGGATTCCAGCGAGAACGCCGGGAAGAGAGAGACATCCAAATCCGGGTCCGTTCCTCCGCGCCTGTACGAAATGAGGAGATCGGCGACGAACACCGCTGTTGCATCAGTACGATTCGAGATCCTTTTGCAACCGATTAGTGTTTTATTCGATTGAGCCACACATTCTTTTATATCTTTGAACCGTGTTAATCGTTTGAAAATCTCGTGCTTAATTGATTGTGAACCGTATGTTGTGGGATTGCCGAGTGGAGAGAGAATTATGGGAACACTTGAAGCTAGGGATTTCCCGGTATCTATAGAAGGAAGAGATTGGCCATCGAATCTTATTGTAGTTGACATCTGCGGTGACGATTTAATTCTCGGAGATGATTGGCTCAACCGTTATGGAGTGTCTTGAATTACGAGAGAGAGTCATTTCCATCATTGCGATGACGGATCGAACACTTATTCCGAGGATGGAGACCGGAAGCTCGGGAAATTGATCAAGGCAATGAAAGCGGTGAAATTACTGAAGCAGGGATGTCATGGACTTTGGTGCTATGCCATGAGGAAAGAGGAAAGAATAGAGCTCTCGTCTATCTCAGTTGTGAATGAGTTCTCGGATGTATTTCCTGACGAGCTACCAGGGTTACCTCCGCAAAGAGAAGTGAAATTCACCATCGAATTAGAGCCTGGAGCAACCCCTATTTCCAGGGCACCATACCGTATGGCGCCAACCGAGATGTATGAACTCAAGAAGCAACTGGAGGAATTGCTACAGAAGGGATATATTCAACCTAGCGTTTCTCCTTGGGGGGCGCCCGTCCTCTTTGTCCTAAGAAAGACGGATCCCTCCGACCGTGTATTGATTACAGGAGCTTAACAAAATGACGATCAAGAATAAGTATCCTATACCTCGGATCGACGACTTGTTTGATCAAGCGCAAGGGGCAAGGGTATTCTCGAAGATTGACTTGCGATCGGGATACCATCGATTGAGAATTAAGGAATCGGATATACCGAAATCGCTTTCGCATCCGTGCAGGCATTATGAATTTGTAGTGATGCCATTTGGACTTACAAATGCTCTGCGGTATTCATGCAATTGATGAATCGGGTATTCTTGGAGTACTTGGATAAATTTGTGGTTGTCTTCATTGTCGACATCTTGATATATTCGAGGACGCAGAGGAACATCTTGAACATTTACGTGTGGTTTTGAGCATCTTGAGAAAGGAACAGTGTATGCTAAGCTTTCTAAATGCGACTCGCTTAAGGAAGTAACCTTCCTTGGGCACGTGATATCATCCGACGGAGTTCAGTGGACCGAAGAAAGTCGAAGCAATCTTGGAATGGGAAGCCCTAAAAGCGTGAAAGAAGTCCGAAGCTTCTTAGGACTTGCCGGATATTATCGCCGCTTTGTAGAGGGATTTTCCAAAATTGCTCGTCCGCTCACCCAATTATTCTGAGAAAACTCAAAAGTTCGCGTGGAATGAGAAGTGCAGTGGTTTGACGAACTTAAGAAGAGGCTGACGACAAGACCTATATTAGCGCGCTGGAAGGACGGATTTTTGGTATACTGACGCTTCGAATCAGGGTTTGGGTTGTGTGTTGATGCAAAAGGGTAAAGTAATTGCTTATGCTTCTCGGCAATTGAAACCGTACGAAGTTAATTATCCGACTCATGATCTGGAGCTAGCAGCTGTGGTCTTTGCCTTGAAAATTTGGAGACATTATTTGTACGGCACTCATTGTCAGATCTTTACAGATCATAAGAGCCTCAAATACATTTTGATCGAAAGAATTAAACATGAGGCGTAGAAGGTGGTGGAATTGATCAAGGATTACGACTTGGAGATTCTCTATCATCCGGGAAAGCAAATGTAGTAGCCGATGCCTTGAGCCGAAAACCCGTTTCTCTTCGAGTGTTGGAAGCACTTACATCCCAAACCAGTATTCAACGGGAACTGATCCGCGAGGGGATTGAAGTATGGGCACCAGGAATCCAAGGACAACTTTATGTGATGGAACTGACTTCATCACTAGTCGAGGGGATCAAGTCTAAACAGTTGAACGATTCTCTGATCCTTCGATTATGTGATGAAATAAAGAAAGGAAAAGCCCCAGGATTCGTAATACAAGATGATGGAGTTCTGAGATTTCAGAGTCGACTTTGCGTTCCCGATGATGATGATTTGAGACGGACTATTCTGAAGGAAGCTCACAGCGCGCCTATTCTATTCACCGGCGTGATAAAATGTATAAGGAACTAAAACAAAACTTATGCGTGGGGAATATGAATAAGGACGTGGCAGTACGTTTCAAGTGTTTGACTTGTCGGCGGTCAAGATTGAGCATCGGCGACTGCCCGAGATGTTAAAGCCGCTTCCGATCCCTGAGTGGAAGTGGGAGGATATCTCGATGGATTTCATCACCAGTATGCCAAGGACTAGAGCGGGAATGAACATGATTTGGGTTATAGTTGATCGACTAACCAAGTCAGCTCATTTCCTAGGGATCAAAGATACTTGGGGACCCGAAAGTTTGGCGCGAGTATTTATTGCGGAGATAGTCAGATTGCACGGGACGCCGAAGACCATTATTTCGGATCGAGATGGTCGTTTCGTGTCGCACTTCTGGAAAGCAGTTCACAAAGCTTTGGGGACTGAGCTCAACTTTAGCACAACTTATCATCCCCAAACGGACGGTCAGTCCGAAAGGACTATTCAAACTGTAGAAGACATGCTTAGAGCTTGTGCGTTGGATTGGTCAACTGATTGGGAAGTTCACTTGCCCTTGATCGAATTCACTTACAATAATAGTTGGCATGCTTCTATTAAGATGGCACCATTTGAAGCTTTGTACGGGAGGAGGTGCCGATCACCCCTGTGTTGGGATGATTCTTCGGATTTGATCGGGACGGAACCGGATTTGATTATTCAGACTCAAGAGAAGATAGCGGTGATTCGAGAGAGACTGTTGACTGCCCAGAGTCGACAGAAGTCTGATGCAGATGTAAGTCGCCGCCCTCTAGAGTTCGACGTTGGGGACCACGTACTATTGAAGGTGTCTCCTACACTAGGGATTTTACGTTTTGTGAGAAGAGGCAATCTTAGTCCAAGATATATCGGACCATTTGAGATCCTAGAGAGAGTTGGGGATTTAGCATACGAGTTGGCCTTACCGCCATCGGCCGAGTCATGTTCACAGTGTATTTCACGTATCCCAAGCTGCGAAGTATATACCGGACCCCGATCACGTCATTGATTTCGACGAGATCGAGATAGCTAATGATGGCACCTTCAAGAGAGACCAATCAAGATACTTGAGAGCCGGATCAAACAATTAAGGAATAAACCGATACATTTGGTTAAAGTACAATGGTCACGACATGGAGTCGAAGAGGCCACTTGGGAAACGGAGGACGGTATGAAGGCTAAATATCCGGAGTTGTTTTCATCCTAAGTTTCGGGACGAAACTTCTTTTTAGGGAGGAAGGATGTAATACCCGAGATTTCTGTTATGTAATTGGAACTTGCGATATTGTAATGATTGTACTTTTGTCTGAATACTATTCTCCGTAGTTCATAATCCGATATCGTCGAGCATATAATTTCGTGTATGTGATTTAAAGGTTGAAATTCTGTGCATGTAGCGCACGCTACAGGCTAAGGGTAGTGTACGCTAACATGGTTTTATAGCGCACGCTACCGAGTGTAATTAGCGCACGCTATGCGTGGTCAGACTGATTGAGACGTGCGGTAGGTGAGATCTAGCCGGGGGACCCCTGTCGGATCGTGTCGGATGTACCTGGACGGCTTTCGGGAAAAGCCGGGTCAACGCCTTAGCGCACGCTACAGGTATATGCGTAGCGTACGCTAAGTGCCGAGTACGCTTAGGCGTGAGCCGTTAGCGCACGCTACGAACAGGGTGTAGCGCGTGCTAATAGCCATTTATTATAAATAGGACAGCATCCTATTCGTCATTTCAGTCCTTTCTTCCCACATAACCCGAACTCTTGCACTTGAAACATAACTCCATTCGTCCTAAACACTTCGTATCAACCACTTAGTTCGAGATTAAAGATCTTATATCATTGGAGATTGGTGATCAAGCCTTTGGTGTTGGATTGCTTCATTTTCATCCGTGTTCTTCATTACTTTGAGGTAGGTGATTTTTCACCAATGATTAGTAAGGTTCCTAAGGAAGTTTGAATCATGTTTGGATAGCAAGTATTTCGTTTTTATCGGTCATCGCATGTTAGAAGGATACTTTTGACGTATAGATGCTAGATATCGAATGAACCTTTGAACCACCTTATTATAAGGACTCCTAAGCATGTTTAAATCGATTTATGATCAAGTAATCGGATAGTACCCGATTCTTTGAGTCGTATACGTTGAAATCAGGTGTTTTGAAACATAAGACGATCGGAACTTAGATTACTTCTTGAAGATCGTAATGGATTATGATATTAAGATGACTATCCGTATATTGGTATTCCATAATCAAATCTTCCTCAAACCTTATTAGCATGATTTGCCCGAGGATAACTTGTATTATCACGGTAGGATTCTTGAGTTCTTCACCATTCAACCCAGTTTCGGCTTGCAGTATTCTGCCATGCAATATTAGCGCACGCTAACACATGTGAGTTAACGTGCGCTATCGGGTCGATTAACGCCCGAAAGCGTCGTAGCGCGCGTTATGAGACCAGCCGTCGGCGCGAGGCCGTGGCTAGCGCACGCTAGTCTTATAAGATAGCGTCGCTATGTCCGTCTTAGCGCACGCGTTACGTAAGGTACGTAGCGCGCTAAGCGATCGGCATTGTTTATTTTGAGCTTTTCGCCGTAGACCGAATTGTTAGGCCATCGCTCGACTTGAGATGATTTGTATATCGTTCCTTTTGTTAAGGTTCGAGCTTGTTACGTTGATCGGAGGAGGCGGCCTTCGAGTGCGTCGAGAGCATTGAAGTGTATCGTTCTTGCCATCTTCGAGGCAAGTATCGTGATATGTTAATATCGGTATTTTTGGAGTATGCGTATGATTATGCATGTTGTTGAACATGATATTTACTTCGTTGATTTGTCATGATATTCGTTATATAGTGTTTATATGTTCATGTTGATGAACATAACGATTTGGCATATGTGTATGCATGAGTTGTGTTTGTATCGTTACGATCTATGCCGAGGCGCTGGATCGGATGTCCACCTCGTGTTGATCCGACGGGATCATCTTGGGATCTAGGCTGAGGGCGCTGGATCATTGGACGGGTTATTTCCACCTCGTGTTGGTCCGACGGGATCATCTTGGGATCTATGCTGAGGGCGCTGGATCATTGGAATACCCATGCTGTGTAATGGAATCTTGTGGATTCGCATTGTCGGATTCCGGTAGCGGAAGTCCGTGTGGTGTATCTTATTATGTATTCGAATTGTTTAACATGATACTTGTACTAGCATCGTTTTGCTAACCCCTTCGGGGGTGGACATTTGTTTTGATGTTCAGGTAGCCGAGGAGCAAGGAAACAGCCACAGGACCGACGTGACGACGAAGGGGTTCAGTGATGTTTATTGTTATCGGAGATTTGTGGTCTTGGTTTGGTTTCTGTACTCGAGTACGCGTGTCCTTTTGATATTAATTCGATATGGTTGTATTAATTACCCGTTGAACCAGTTGTACGTTCCATAAACTTGAATTTTCGCAGTGTTGATGTCTTATATTTACTTTCCTTTTTTAATTAGCCTTGTAAATCCTTACTTAAAGGGTTTACGGCGCTGTAATTATTCCGAACATCTCGGGGTGTTACAACACGGTCGCGGCGCGGAGGGCCTTCCGACAGTGACCCGTCCGACAGCGACTCGGCATGACTCGACCGTGCCAGACGACACGGTCGGGCGTGCTGGGCAGACGATTCTGGCTTATCCGGAAGGGTTCGACTCGGCCGTGCCAGACGACACGGTCGGGTCCTGAGGCAGACACTTCGGCATTTTCCGGACGAGTACGGCACGGGCCGTGTCGGACGACATGGCCGAGTTCGTTCGGCAGTGATCGGCCAATACTGAAAAATGAGCGGTTGAGCTAAAACGACCATAACTCTCTCGTCCGGACTCCGATTGACTCACCGTTTGAACCATTGGTAAGCTAACTCGATGCTCTATAATATTGCAAAGATTTAAAATTTTTGGAGTTACCAAAAATTAATGGTGATCTAACAAAGTCGAACTCATATGAGGAAAGTTGAAACAATGAACAATAATGATACACAACTCGAAGTTTTTACGAACGGTGAACACGGGTGAATGAACATGATTGATGAATGATTATAAATGAGTGAAAATCCACTGAGTGACAATCACCGAATGAAATTACTGAATGATAATGACTGAATTACAACTGGGTATTACATACACCCCCCCTTAAAAGAGTTTCGTCCCCGAAACTAAGGGTCAAACAACTCGGGATAACTCTTTCGCATACTATCCTTGGTTTCCCAAGTAGCCTCTTCGACTCCGTGTCTGGACTACTGAATCTTGACCAAAGGGATCGTCTTGTTCCTCAACTGTTTGATTCGCCGCTCCAACACTCGTACAGGACGCTCCTCGTACGAATGATCATCCGCGATCTCGATTTCGTCGAACTGAAGTATGTGACTCGGGTCGGCAACATACTTCCGCAACTGAGAGACGTGAAACACATTATGAATCCTGCTCAAAGCCGGAGGTAAAGCCAATCGATAAGCTTACTCGCCTACTCGATCCAAAATTTCAAACGGTCCAATGAATCTCGGACTCAATTTCCCCCGTTTTCCGAAACGGAAAATACCTCGACTCAGGGATACCTTGACCAAAACATGGTCACCCGTCTCGAACTCTAGTGGTCGACGACGATTATCTGCATATGATTTCTGTCGACTCTGAGCTGTCAACATACGACTCTTGATCAAAGCTACCTTCTCTCGGGCGGCTATGAGCATATCGGGCTCGGTGCCGATTGATTCTGACAAGTCATCCCAACACAAAGGAGATCGACAAAGACGACCGTACAAGGCCTCGTAAGGCGCCATCTTAATGGAAGCATGCCAACTATTATTATACGTGAACTCGATCAACGGTAGTTGGGCTTCCCAATCGTCCTTCCAATCGAGGACGCAAGCTCTCAACATGTCCTCTAATGTCTGAATAGTCCTCTCCGATTGTCCGTCTGACCGAGGATGAAAGGCGATCGAGATTAAGCCGAGTCCCCATAGCACGATGAATCGATTTCCAAAATGTGACACAAACCGTCCGTCACGATCGGAAACGATACTTTTAGAGTACCGTGCGTCTCACTATCTCTTTGATGAATAATGGGCAAGTCTCTCGGGACCCCAAGTATCCTTAATCTCAAGAAAATGAGTTGATTTAGTTAAGCGGTCCACAATCACCTGCAGTTGTATTCATGCCACGACGACTCGTCGGCAAACTCGTGATGAAATCCATAGAAATGTCTTCCCACTTCCACTGAATAGGGAGAGGTTTCAAGATAACCGCCACGGCCGATGTTCAATCTTGACTTGTTGGCAAGTTAAGCATCTCGAAACAAATTCGCGACTTCTCGCTTCATATTACTCCACCAAGAATTTTGTTTCAAGTCCTTGTACATCTTCTTGGACCGGATGAACAGAATAAGGGTAGCATGAGCTTCTCTCAAAATAAAGTTTTTCAACTCGTCATTCACGGCAGACACAACCGGTTCTTAAACCTCAAAAGTCCATCCTCGTGGACCACGAATCCAGGGGCTTTACCCTGAGCCACATCTTCACGGATGCGCAACAATGAAGGGTCTGAACTCTGATTCTCTCTGATTACCTCCTCAAGTGACGATGAAATCTCTTAACATACAAAGATGTCCCTGAACTCGGCTGCACTCGATCTCGGTCTAAGGAATTCCTCAAGCTCCTTCGAATCATTAAACGAGCAAGCCTCTGCTCCTGAACGGACTTACGACTCAAGGCGTCGGCGACAACGTTCGCCTTGCCCAGGTGGTAAAGGATCTCGATATCAAAATCTTTGATTATTCCAACCACCGCCTCTGTCGCATATTTAACTCCTTGTGAGTAAATATATCCTTCAACTCTTGTGATTGGTGAATAACTGAAAGGTGACGCCATAAAGGTAACGACGCCAAATCCCCAACGCGAAAACCACGGCTGCTAGCTCCAGGTCGTGGGTTGGATAATTGACCAACTAATCCGAGGAAACTTCGGATTTACTTAATATCTTTCGGAGGTTGCCAATCTCGGATAGTCTCCGTCTTCTGAGGGTCGACACGAACTCTGTCAGATGAAATTACATGCCCGAGAAAATCACTTGGACCTCGTAACTCACATTTGGAAAACTTTCCATAAAGTTGCTCTCGTCTCAACACGTCGAGAACCTGATGAAGATGAACCTCATGTTCCTTCTGGCTACGAGAATAAATCAAAATGTCGTCGATGAAGACAACAACAAACTGATCCAAAAAGTCGATGAAAACCCGATTCATTAACCCCCATGAATACCACAGGTGCAATAGTTAGCCCGAACGGCATAACTACGAATTCATAATGACCATAGCGTGTATGAAACGCTGTCCTCACGATATCCGACTCTCGAATTCGCAATTGGTGATATCCAGATCTTAAGTCGATCTTGGAAAATACTGAAGCTCCCTGAAGTTGATCTAAAAGATCATCAATACGAGGTAAATGATACTACTCTTGATCATCACCCTGTTCAACTCCTGGTAATTAATACACACACGAGACGAGCCATCCTTCTCCTTGACAGATCACACTGGTGCTCCTCACGGGGACGCAATCGGTCGGAGATGACCTTTCTCGAACTACTCCTCAAGTTGAATCTTCAACTCCTGCATTTCGGTCGGGGCCATCCGATACGGTGCCTTCGATAAATGGGACGTACCGGCTCCCACTCACTCCTGAATTCCCCTACTCTATGTGAAGGCAAATACATCGTCAATCGATGACAATGATACCACGAATGATTGAACATTTCGATTGCCTAGAATGGTCAATCGATAAAAAGAGATACCAATAATGATTGAACAACTCGATTGCCTTAGAAAGGCCAATCGATGAAGATGATACAATGAATGTTTGAATAACTCGATTGCCTTTGAAAGGACAATCGATGAAAATAATACAATGAATGATTGAATAACTCGATTGCCTTAGAAAGGCCTATCGATGAAAATGATACAATGAATGATTGAATGACTCGATTGTCTTAGAAAAGCCAATCGATGGAAATGATACAGGGAATGATTGAATAGTTCGACTGTGGAATTTCTCTGCTTCCGCCATAATAGAAATTCTACTGGAACAACGGGGATTACTTCCCTGAAGCACACATTCGACAACTAACGACGGAAAGATAGCGACCAAACGCTAACAAACACTGAGGATAGTATTAAGACGGTTAAACCAGCTAATACCGAAATTACATCGTCCTAAGATAAATTCACCACGATTAGGTCCACCAACCAATCGCGGTTACTAAGCTTACTTAGGTATGATTCCGAAAATTCTTCCATCGTCAGGTAGACCGATGGTATGAGGTCCACAAGCAATAGGACTATCCCGAAATAAGTCTATTCAAGCATGATTCGAAAATGAATGAATGCGGTGTACCAGAATCAAAAGGTACACACAAGTTGAAATAAAATTACGAGTATACCTGAAATCATTCGCCACGGATCGTCGATCTTCCTCATCATATGAATCAGGACTTGCGGTCCCGAACGGACGCTCCGTCGATAAATACGAGCTCCAACTCTATTTGCTTCCATTATCTTAAACGACGATGACAAAGCGATCGATTCTCAAACGCTGGTTGCTTGGGGCTCGAGATGCCGCCGAGCCGACTTGGAGTCCTTTCGGCAAAACGGGCCTTATGCCCAAAATTCCCACAATTATAGCACGTGATGATTGTCTCGGACACTTGGTGCCGACATGACCAAGATCCCCAGCTATAACAGTGATGGCCGAATCGGCCGCTCGTGGCGAGATCCGCACGATTATGCGCCGTAGAGGTCGCTCGAAACGATAGGACTCACACGAGGCTTCTTGAAGGTTGGTCGACCGCCTTCGATTGATTACGCCGTTGATTTCTTGTGACAAATGAAGGTTGTTGTTCAAGACTTTCCTTAGCACTGGCTCATACGGAGAGTTCTCTCGATTAATCCGGCCAGTGGCGCAATGATGATTGAGCAACCGCACATGGGTCATCATGGCTGCATAAAAGTGAGTGGATCAACCCGAACATCTTCCGATCGAGCCGAGTCATGGGCACGATTTCCGGCGGCCAGTGATTATTTCTCGGGTTTTGGTCCGCACCGCCTCTCTCCGTGCATCCTGACAGCCTCTCTCCATACCGAAGTAGGAAGGTCGCATAATGATTATATTTCCGCATGATTAGCACGTTATGATTATGTCATGAGATGATGAAAATGAGTATACATGCTCTAACTTAGTGATTATATGAATGATTTCAAGTTACATGATTATCGATGAAATTCTTGAAATGATTATCTTGAATAACTTAACAAGATTGATAATATGATCATCCAGATTGACAACTGAGTAATGAAATGAATTGAGTAATTAATGAGTTAACATGATCGTCCTGACTATTAACTGAGTAATGAAATGAATTAAGTGATTAATGAGTTAACATGATTGTCCTAATCACAATGAATGATGATGTTTTAGGATTGTCAATTGATGAATGATGAATGAATGACTATTGCCAGAAATTATACCATTTAGTTAGAAGTCTTACAGTTCTTTCGGTCTGATTGGCTCGGCATCTGCACAGGTCACACGTGACGCGAAAGTCCAATGATACTAGTCCGATGACGATGATTTCAAATGAGACATGACTCGGAAGGTAGTATTCAAAACCACTCTCTGATACCAACTCTGTAACACCCCAAACTAGGCGGATATTACAAAGGTCGTAGATCCCCAACCTGGGACCCACCAGCAAATGAAAATGAATGAATTACACAAGTTAAATGTAGTACCGAACTACATTACAGCAATAATTACTCCTATTATGAGTTTATTACAACACACCAGACAATATCAATACTAGTGTACTTTATATGAAGATAAAATACACAACACCGAATGAAACGAGTATTCAAATGAAAGTCTCAGCTGAAAATAAAGGACAATAACATGAATAATCAAAGATCGGGGCCCTCTACTAGAATCACTGACTCCTCGGCGTCAGTATTCTCCCGTACTTTGCCTTGCCAAGACACGAAAAACAAAATCCCCAAACGGCCGATTAAACAGAACAACAATCCTCAAGAGTTGAAAATACACAATCATGATTATATCCGAAGTTATGAAATATCCTTACGAAACATACGCAATCAAACATGCTATATGAATCAACTAACAAGACGGCTCAAAGGAAATGGCGCCACACTACGCCCGGATGGAAATGTGTCCGTGCACAAGCCACCAACGAGTATCGATCGAATACACGTGTGGTCTTGTACCTAATCAGCCTCACGAGACAATATGACTCGTGTGCACACCCAATGTGAGGCCACCAACCAACACACGACTATAATGTGCCCGACATGAAAATCAACACATACCAACTGCACGCCAAGATGACCCGGAATGCCACGATATAACAAAAGTGACATCGAAAATGAATAATGACTCACCGAAATGGAATTGTAATGAAATAAATGACAGATCAATGAAAAGATTGGAACCGTCGTTCCTTATGACTGAAATGATTAATTGATAACAACAAGTTTTGATACGGTTAATATAATGATGAATGAGTTATGATTATGAATGAACAACAACAAAAGGGATGAATATCCTTTTAACCGAGTAAGAATTAACTTACACAACACCGGCGACAAATATCCTTCCACGAACAATGTCCTAATTGAGATATCGGTCGCTCGAACAACCTTAATTCAATACAATATCCAACAACTCGTTCAATATACGAATCAAACACGAATATAACGAACTTAAAATGTCGATACGATTTAACCAAGTCCATAGAGGCATTAAATCAAACACGTTGTATCCAAACTCCGATTGTTTACAATCAAACCTCAATATACCAATATCAAAATCTCCAAGAAGTGTTTCAAACCAACAAAACATCTCCAATACGATCAATAACCCGTTATGAATATCCAAAAATGTGATTATAACAACAATTAGTCGAAAATCCCCAATTCCAACTCGATATTCAAGGTGTTCTTGAATAATCCCTCAATAATCCAATGAATCCTTATACAAACTCATAATCATATACATATCCCTTCATATAACATGATTATAACGTCCAAAACATCATATCTCAACACAAAATCGAAGTCCAAAGTGTTGAAGGAATTACCTCTTGAAGATCCAAGTGTTTTAATCAAGAACACGCGTTAGATTGATTATCCGGCTTCACGATCGAAAGGAGATGAAGAAAATCAAACACCCAAATGATTTGTGAAGGAAAAACCC
The DNA here is from genome assembly GCA_033398695.1 of Orobanche coerulescens. NCBI lineage: Eukaryota > Viridiplantae > Streptophyta > Magnoliopsida > Lamiales > Orobanchaceae > Orobanche > Orobanche coerulescens. Next base: position 168,465,943 of record CM065811.1, read on the forward strand.
TCCTCAAGCTTCTCTCTCGTAAAAGGTGGAAAAATCGAAGGAATGAGCTAAAATGCTCAAAAATGAATTTATAGGGGTTGACTACCTGCCGACACGGCCGTGCGATCGGCACGGTCGTGTCGCAGATTGGCCGACAATGGCCGACAGGACTCGACCGTGTCTGCGCTTGACACGGTCGCGGCGCGAAGGGCCTTCCGACGCTGACCCGTCCGACGGCGACTTCGGCATGACTCGACCGTGCTGCACGACACGGCCGGGCGTCTTTACGATTCTCGCTTATCCGGAAGGGTTCGACTCGGCCGTGCCAGACGACACGGTCGGGTCCTGAGGCGTACACTTCGGCATTTTCCGGACGAGTACGGCACGGGCCGTGTCGGACGACACGGCCGAGTTCGTTCGGCGCTGATCGCCAATACTGAAAAATGAGCGGTTGAGCTAAAACGACCATAACTCTCTCGTCCGGACTCCGATTGACTCACCGTTTGAACCATTGGAAAGCTAACTCGATGCTCTATAATATTGCAAAGATTTAGAATTTTTGGAGTTACCAAAAATTAATGGTGATCTAACAAAGTCGAACTCATATGAGGAAAGTTGAAACAATGAACAATAATGATACACAACTCGAAGTTTTTACGAACGGTGAACACGGGTGAATGAACATAATTGATGAATGATTATAAATGAGTGAAAATCCACTGAGTGACAATCACCGAATGAAATTACTGAATGATAATGACTGAATTACAACCGGGTATTACAACAAGATGCAAAGTCAAGGCTAATCCGATGGGTTCTACTTATGCAAGAATTTGACATAGAAATCAGAGACAGAAAGAGAACAGAAAACCAAGTGGCGGATCATCTCTCTAGACTCGACCAAAACAATGCTCAAGAGAAGGAAATAAATGAAGTATTTCCGGATGAACAACTGTTCCAAATCTCTAATGTCCAGGAAAAACAAAATGCACCATGGTATGCTGACATCGTTAATTTCCTTGTTAGTGGAATAATTCACCCAAATTCTTCCCATCATCAAAAGAAAAAATGCTTCTCCAAGTTGAAATACTATTACTGGGAAGATCCTCTATTGTTCAGACGAGGACCTGATCAAATCATCCGGAGATGTATACCGGAAGAAGAAATGGAGAAGGTATTAGAAAGATGTCATTCCTCTCACTATGGAGGACATTTTGGGGGTTCAAAAACAGCAGCAAAAATTCTTGAAGCAGGATTCTATTGGCCCACTCTGTTCAAAGATGCACATACACTTGTCTCGAAATGTGATTGGTGCCAAAGACATGGAAACATGTCAAAAAGAAATGCAATGCCAATGAATTTCATCCTTGAAGTTGAAATCTTCGACGTTTGGGGAATTGATTTCATGGGACCCTTTCCATCATCATTCTCTAATGAATACATCCTTGTAGCTGTGGACTACGTATCTAAATGGGTGGAGGCTGTTGCATTACCAACAAACGAAGCTAAGGTCGTGGTAAATTTTCTAAAGAAAAATATATTCACTCGCTTCGGAACTCCGAGAGTTATTATCAGTGATGGCGGATCTCATTTCTGCAATCACCAGGTTAAGACTCTATTGACCAAATTTGGAGTAAAACACCGTGTCGCAACCTCTTATCACCCACAAACCAGTGGACAAGTCGAGGTTTCCAATCGTGAACTGAAACGTATACTTGAGATGACAGTCGACTCATCTCGGAAAGATTGGTCGAAAAAGCTGGATGATGCACTCTGGGCTTACAGAACAGCTTATAAGACACCGATAGGCATGTCTCCATTTCGTCTGGTTTTTGGAAAAGCATGTCACCTACCAGTAGAACTTGAACATCGAGCCTTCTGGGCTATAAAAAAATTAAACTTTGACGAACAGTTGGCTGGAAAGAAAAGGTTGTCATAGCTTAAATGAGTTGGATGAAATCCGACTCGACTCATATGAAAATGCCAAAATCTACAAAGAAAAAACAAAAAGATGGCATGACAAAGAGAATTCAAAGAAGAGATTTTAAAGCAGAGACCAAGTTCTCCTTTTTAATGCACGATCGCGTCTGCTTTAGGAAAGCAGCGATCACGATGGACGGGCCCTTACACGATCAAAGAGGTATTTTCTCATGGAGCTGTGGAGATTTATAATACAATCGACGGGAGTTTCAAAGTAAACGGCCAACGGTTAAAGCCATATCTGGGAGGAGAATTCTCAACAGCAAAGTCAATCATAATGATGGAAATACCAAATTAATATGACGAGAAGTCAAGCTAAGGACGTTAAACAAAGCGCTTATTAGGAGGCAACCCAATCTCTATTATTTCGCAAATAAGTTTGGGGCTAACACGGAAGGATTCAACAACAAGAGCAAAGATCAGATCGTTCATAAAATCCAGGGAGTCTTTCTTTCATTGTTCTCACACATATAATAATTATAATTTTCTAAAAAAACCAAAAAAAAATAATTATATATATACGGCCGTATCCAAAATAATACGGCCGTAAGTAGTATCATGATTTTAACGAATACTTTATACGTCCGTAACTCCTACATGTTACGGCCGTATCTTAAAACACGTTCCAAAAAAAAATGAAAGCATCATACGGCCGTAAGTCTGGAAAGATACGGCCGTAACTTAAAAACCTATTAGAAAAACGAATGCATCTTACGGCCGTAACTTGGATATGTTACGGCCGTAACTACTCGTCTGTATTAAAAAAAAACGGACTTTGCAACACATTCACAAACCAGACGAGACACCAAGCGACCAGCAGTGTGAAAATTTTTCCCCCTCTCAAACCCTACTTTCTAAAAACTCAAAATTCCTCAAATCAATTAATTATATTATCATCATTAACACATAATCATCAGGTTCTCTTTCAATCCTTGTTTCAATTTATATATTTTTGAGTTTTAGTTTTTAGTTTTTCACTTCATATTTGTTTTTTTCGATTCTTATTTCCGTATGATTCGTTGATTAAATCATGTTTATTTGTTAGTATTGTTGATATTTGTGTGCTTATTTGATTCATTGATTTGTGGTGGCTATATGGATTTGAGTTTGAATAAAAAAAACTTGTTAAAAAACTATGAACTCAAGGTGTCCGACGAAATGCCACAACGAAAATCTTTGATTTTTTTATGTTTTTATTAGTTTTGCTTGATGATTATATTCGTGTGATGAAAAGGAAGTTGATTTTGTTAAATTTTAGGGATGGCACCGAAGAAATCGTCAAAAGGAAAAGAAAAGGTCGGTTCATCATCTCAAGGTCCGGCACCACCACAAAGAAATCAAAACACAAAGTGCATTAAGGAAAGATTGTTCAATCTTGATGATTTCATTGGCGATGCGGATAGAGACACAATCACTAGCCCTTTCATCCAAAAATTCATAGACAACGGCTGGGAAAAGTTCGTTTCCGATCTCCCAAATGGTAACCCGATCTTGACCCTAAACTTTTACAATCCTTTCAACAAGTCCATTGGGCAGGTAGGGTCGCCTACTTATCATCAGACTACTGTGAATGGGAAATCGATTTATTTTTCACCGGACGTCATTAACAAGTATTTGGGGGTTAATTGTACTGACGCGGTTGACATTTCTATCTTACCTAATGAAGAGGTGTCGGATGATAGGATTTTACGCTGGGCATTAGTGAGCGAGCTTCATGACAGTATTGGGATGATCAAACCCCGATACAACCAGGCAGACTTAATGGATGATGCTTGGTACCTATGGATGTGGGCAGACGGGAGTATTTACCCGACCTCGACTCTGACGACGGTTTCCATTGGCCACCTGCGAGGTTTATTTGCTATTCGCCGAGGGGTGAAAATGGATTTGGGTACTCACATTTACACTACTATTTGTCACTATGCCGGCATGGTCCCGACTAGGCAGAAGATGCCATACCCCTGCCTTATCACTGGTATTTGCAGGAGCCAGAGAGTAAAAATTTCGGCGGGGGGTGATATATTAACACATGGGGATCGACTGAACGGCCGGAGTAGTGTTTTTCGAAGTACTCAGTTGAGGAGCAAACGGGCACGTTTGGAACCCGAAGAGGATAGTATCCAGGAGAAGGAAGAAGAGGCCGAGGAGGATGCCGGTGATGACTTGACGCCTTTTGAGGAAAATTTGCTTGAAAGAGTTTGGGGATTAGAAACATCCCAGGCTGAAATTTTGAGAAATCAGAATGAAATAATCAAGCGTCAATTAGAAACGGAGAAGTGCTTTGAAAAGCTTTTCCGTTTTCTAAACATCCCGGACGACACACCTGGAGGATCACAAAACTAAAATTTCAGGGAGTTTTCTGTTTCTCGCTTGCTCTTATTTTTTTTAAAAACTCGGGACAGTTTTACTTATAAGTTTGGGGGTGTTTTCGTACTTGTGGGTTTATTTTGTGGTTTTTGAACTATGATGTTTATTTTGATTTTGATTGTGGTATGTTTTGATTAGTGTAGTGTGTGGTGTGTTTTTATTATTTCTCATTGATTAGGTTTAGTGAATATATATATATATATATATTTATAGTATTTTGATTTATGAGATTTCTAGATCTGGCCATAACACCAATAAATTAGCTATATACAAGTTTCTAAAATCGTTTTAACCGGTTAAAAAATTATATATTCCAAAATTTTTTTTTGAGCCTTAATCTCTCTTTCCAAGCCTAGTAATTATCATATGAAATCGAGTCATTCGTTACCTTGAGAAAAGAAAAATCAATCGGTTGATGAAAAATAGAACTGAAATTTACTTAATTTGTGGAGTTTTTGATTTTTCATGCTTAAACTAAGAAATGATTTTCTGCAAAAATTCTATTCCCTAAAAAAAATAGGAGTCATTTGTGAAAAGAGCTACACGTTAGCAAATAACGGTGTGAAAGCTATCACCTAAAAAAATGACGAAAATGAGAAGTGTTGAGCAGCAACAGCTGCCTAATTTTGGAAGTCTTAAATTTTGCGAAAAATAAAGGACTAACCATTGTTGGTGCGTAGCTGCCGTCTCAGAAAAATTGGTGAAAAGAGCTACACGTTAGCAAATAACGGTGTGAAAGCTATCACCTTTTTACGAAAAAAATAATGAGATAGAAATTGTGTTAGTGAAAAGAGCTACACGTTAGCAAATAACGGTGTGAAAGCTATCACTAAAAGGGATGTAGTTTATGAGCAGATTTGAATTAATTAGCAGCTGAATTTCAATACACTCAATTTTGTGAAAATCACAATATTTGATGACGCCAATAAAATTCTTCTTCATATTGAGTCGAAAAATAAACGAGTGATCGAGAGCAACCATTAAGGGGAGTCGTGTGTATCACGAGTGGGAAAGTAATAATCAGCCTTTTGTGGGGAAAACCTTGTATTTTGGAATTATAAAATAAAAACCGTGTTTTAACTTCAAAAACATTAGTAGATTTATTTTGAATCTTGATTCATTTCTATCTACTGTATAAAGCTGGTTGTTGTGTATTAATGGCATTTTGATCTCCTTTTCTCTTTTTATATTTTAATTTTTGTGTGTATTATTAGTTTTGTGTCTTATTTTTATTTTTATTTTTGGAGTGTGATTAATAAAGAGTCTTGCTCGGGACTAGCAAGAATTCAAGTTTGGGGGTGTGATAAGTGTCAGTTTTGTACACTTATCCATGGTTTGTATCGATAAAATTCACCCATAATTGAGCTAGTCTTCTCATTTTTTGCTTTTAATTAATTAGTTTTAATAATTTTATTTTTATCGGATGATGATCGGATTAAATAACTGATTTACTCAAGAAATAACATGTTTATTAAATAATCTCTTTGTTGAATTTTGATATATTCATGTTGTAGGGCTTTCCGAGACGAATTCGGCAGTCTTTCCGGATTTAAAATCAGAGTTATATATCAAAAGTTATCATCCGAAGAAGATCTGGGGCAAAAACGCAAAGTCCGAGAAATTCGCTGAAAACGTAACTATCAAAGCTTCAAGTGAGCAAATTTACGGCCACGTTACGGCCGTAACATTCAGGAGTTACGACCAGTAAGTCACCTAGTTACGGCGTAACTCCCAATGTTACTACCGTAACTCTTGATAGATTGTTATGATTTGTCTAATTTTTTATACTTTTTGTGTATTATTGAGGGGATGACTGGCATTGATCCGATCTAATGTAATAATGCTGGAGTTTTGGAGCTATTAGATGACTTTAGGTGTATAAATAGACCCCTTAGATCCTTCATCATTCATCATTCAACTTATAATTTTCCATTTTTTGTAAACTTTTCTTTTTGTGTGAAGAACACACTTGTGTTCTTGAGTGATTTTTGTAAGTGTGGTATAGCATATGTTGTTCAGAGAGTTTATTGCTTCTATCTCCTTTATCTACTAAGGGAGTTAGGACCAATTCTTTCTCTTGATTCAACTAATAATGACCACACAAGCTTGTAATATGTATAATAAACCCTTAATGGGCTAAGTAACCTTTAGTTGCGATTATAAACAAGGTTAGTCATGTTATTTATGTTTGTATAAAAGATCTATTGTGAATTACTTATTATTGTGTGTGATTTTCATTGTTTTAACAATCTTTATTTATTTGGCCAATAAATGACGATATTTATGGTCTTCATATGTTTCGAAAGAAAATATATTTGATTAGATCAAATGATCTTCACTCTAAGTTGTTCTAGGGGATAGAAATATACCTCTAGTCCTTAGATGATTCTTTGAGTTATTTTCATAAATCTTAATGCTATGTATTGAAGCCAATCAACATAGAAATATAGTGGATTGATTCAATATGTAAGGGGCGTTTTATAGTTCGAAAGAGAAACCGTCTTTTTAAGGAAAATCGAATCTACACAACATAATAAGTAAATTCATTTTATGATCTCCTATACATCTTTTATAACTAATGACGAATTAAGTTTGTAATCCCAACTATTTCATTTTATCTTTAATCAATCTATTATTATTGCTATCTTTTTATTTCCTTATAATATTAGAACTATTATTGCATTTTCTTTGCAAATATTAAACTAAACTTTTTAATTGTGTGTTTCACTCATCTTAGTATCTATAAAAATAGACTAATAGTGTATAATTCAAATTATAACCAAACTTCCTTGTGGGATCGATAAACCGGACTCAAAAAGTCCACTTTACTACTTGATACGATATCGTGCACTTGCGATAGTTACACTAAAAATGTGTCACATTCATGGCTGGTAAACGTTTTTGTTTTCTTTCTACAAGTCTTGATAATCAGTGGATTGTAGACAGTGGTGCTAGTGATCATATGACCCCCACACTGGATATGTTTCTTAGTTATAGAAAACTTGATAAGCTTTGTTTCGTTGATCTCCCAAATGGCCATAAGGCACAAATTCACCATATAGGTTCTGTTTGTCTGAAGGATCACATTGTGCTCAACAATGTTTTCCATGTGCCTGATTTCCATTTCAATCTCCTTTCTGTTCATAAACTATTGCTTCAGTACAATGGGTCTCTTACCTTTACTCTGACTTCTTGCGTCTTACAGGTGCCTTCTCTGGAGAGACCTCTGATCCTTGGTGATGAGTTTAGATCTGTGAATATGCAAGATCGCATAACTCACATGATAAATAATTCTGGCGCCTTTATCGCCCTTCCCAGTGGTTTTGGCACCCTTGAGGAACTTTTTCATGTGGTTACTGTGAGCTCACTAACTAAATGTTCATCAAAACCAATAGGAGTGCTTAATGTCAATGGTTTCTTTGATGGTTTACTGTCTTTCATCGACTACTCGCCGAAAAGGGTTTTATTTCCGAGCGTGCTAAACGAATCATAGTCGTTGCAACCACACGTAAGAACTAATCAAAAACTCAATGAATTTGTTCCTCAAACAGATCCAGCTCTAGCTAAAATTGTCTGGGTAGAAGATTTTACAGTGAGAAAACGAAAAGTGGATTCATTCCTCTCCCTTTGATAACACATGACGGACCTCTTGTATTTTTACTTTCTGTCGTTTGTAATAATCGTGCTAAATGATGGCAGCTTAAGGAGTTTCTTCTTGATCTCTTGACGCGCATCTATTCACGATTTATGTATTGCTGTAATTTTTATTTCGTGTTTTGCTTTTATAAAAACTTTGATGGCAGCGTAAGGCGACTCTTCGGACTTTCTTGATGCGCATCTAAAAATTATGTTATACTTACGAGTATATTTTATTTTCTTTTGTGTGTGCCTCGTATATTTATTCTCTTGCAGATTCTAAAAGGCGTTAGGCTCAGACATCAACTTTCTTAACAGGGAGTATTCTGCTTTTCTGCATTGATTTTTATTTTTTATTTTATAAACTGAGGACAGTTTTATTTTCAAGTTTGGGGGTGGTTGGTTTGTAGTATGTTTTGGTATGTTAGTATTTTGGTGTGTTTTTATTTACCTAAATTTTTTTTTTTAGTATATATATATATATATATATTATTTTGATTTGTGAGATTTCTAGATCTGGCCATAACATCAATAAATTAGCTATATATAAGCTTCTAAAATTGTTTTAACCGGTAAAAAAATTGTATATTCCAAAATTTTGAGCCTTAATCTCTCTTTCCAAGCGTTGTAATTATCATATAAAATCGAGTCATTCGTTACCTTGAGAAAAGAAGAATCAATTGGTTGATGAAAAATAAAACTGAAATTTACTTAATTTGTGGAGTTTTTGATTTTTCATGCTTAACTAAAAAATGATTTTCTGCAAAAATTCTATTCCCTAAAAAAAAAAGGAGTCATTGGTGAAAAGAGCTACACGTTAGCAAATAACGGTGTGAAAGCTATCACCTAAAAAAAAATGACAAATAGGAGATGTGTTGAGCAAAGAATAAATTTAATTTTGGAAGTCTTAAATTTTGCGAAAAATAAAGGACTAACCATTGTTGGTGCGTAGGCTGCCGTCTCGTAAAATTGGTGAAAAGAGCTACACGTTAGCAAATAACGGTGTGAAAGCTATCACCTTTTTACGAAAGAAAAATAATGAGATAGAAATTGTGTTAGTGAAAAGAGCTACACGTTAGCAAATAACGGTGTGAAAGCTATCACTAAAAGGGATGAAGTTTATGAGCATATTTGAATTAATCAGCAGCTGAATTTCAATACACTCAATTTTGTGAAAATCACAATATTTGATGACGCCGATGAAATTCTTCTTCATATTGAGTCGAAAAATAAATGAGTGATCGAGAGCAACCATTAAAGGGAGTCGTGTGAAGTCACGAGTGGGAAAGAAATAATCAACCTTTTGGGTGGAAAACCTTGTATTTTGGAATTACAAAAATAAAAACCGTGTTTTAACTTCAAAATCGTTAGTAGATTTATTTTGAATCTTGATTCATTTCTATCTACTGTATAAAGTTGGTTATTGTGTATTAATGGCATTTTGATCTCTTTTTATCTTTATATATAATTATTTTTCTTAAATTTGTGTGTATTATTTTTTTATTTTATGCCTTATTTTAATTTTTATTTTGTGTGTGATTAATAAAGAGTCTTGCTCGGGACTAGCAAGAATTTAAGTGTGGGGTATTTGATTAGTGCATAATTGATCTAAAATTCATATACAAAATATTCATTTTTCCGGGCATAATTGTACTGATTTGTGATTAAAAATATATATTTTACAGATATGTCCAAACATGAGCTAAAAATGGTTATTTTACAGATTACTGACATGAAGCATCAAAAAGGACGGAAAACAAGATCAAATCCAACGACGGGAATTTTTCCAGACAAACGACCATACAAAACGGCGCAAAATGGACCGTGTTCGTGGCCGTTTCACATACGGCGCAAAAGAGGCCGTGTCTTGGGCCGTTTCACACACGGCCGGCATTTAGCGCCGTGTCCTCGCGCGTATTCGGAAGAGACCGAGTCACCACAAAACGGCGCACAACACGGCAACCGGGCCGTTTTCATCGCCGTGTTTCAGCAGATGCCATGCAAAATTAGTCCACTTTTGACCAACTTGTGAAATCAACCACAAGATATTTTTTTGGTCAAAAATCTGAAAATTCAAAGACATGGGTGAAGTGTGAACAAAGAATTAAAAAAATGATATTACAATAGATATTTGAATTAAATAATCAATTGTATTCTTGAAAATCACCTATAAAAGGACATGTTCATCCATTGCAAAAATACCAACCAATTACCAATTCTAAAACCCATCTTCTTGCTAAAAAATACTCCTTTCTTTTAGCAATATATTTTCCTTAGAACTTTCAATTTTAGTTTGTATTTTATTTTTGGTTTGAAGTTTTTCTTTCATTTAGTTTGTAATTGAAAAGTGCTTGATCAATAAGCACTTAGTATTTTACTTTCAATTTTTGTAAGCTTGTAACCTTTAAACAAGTTTGAAGTTATATTTTGAAGTTTGTTTCTTGCACTTTGATTCATCATATTCAAGTAAGTTTTATCTATTGTCATTAAGTTCTAGTAATTAAAAGTTTCTAAATATATATTATATATATCAATTATTTCTATTATAATTTTAGTTTGTATAAACCAATGAGTAGCTAATCTTTCTTCCTAGGGGAAGGGGGATTTCTATTAGGTTATATATTGAGTATTTGATTGATTTAAACTATTTTTAGGACTAATTGGTTTAAATAGAGATTGATCATATCCTATTTTTACTAATGAAACCTTCTTGATTGATTGTTGAGTGAATTGGAAACATATCTTTTCAATCTATCAAATGTTAATCTTGTTATCAACATCTTAAGATTGCGAAAGTGGTTAAGACATCTTTGATTACGAAAGTACGGAGGTGAAAAGTTGATTACTCGATGAACGATCGTTTATCCTAAAAATAGTCAAGTTAGAGAAATGAAAGGACTAATTGGTTTAAATAGAGATTGATCATATCCTATTTCTACTAGTGAAACCTCCTTGATTGATTGTTAAGTGTATTGGAAACACATGTTTTCAATCTATCAAGTGTTAATCTTATTATCAACATCTTAAAAAAGTGACAGCGATTAAGACATCTTTGATTACGAAAGTACGGAGGTGAAAAGTTGATTACTCGATAAACATTCGTTTTTTCTTTTATATCCATATAAATCAATTCCTATACTTAATTAAAAACCTAATTTAATGAACCCGTAATCCCCTAGATTTTATAAATTCCCAACTCATTTTAATTCTATTCATTTTCACTAGTTAAAAATAGTCTAATATAAATAGTTTAGTATAAATAGTCTAGTATAAAAAATAGTCTTCTTAAAAATAGTAGTATTAAAAATAGTCTTAATATAAATAGTCTAGTATAAATAGTCTTAATATAAATAGTCTTAATATAAATAGTCTAGTATAAAAATAGTCTTATATAAAATAGTCTTATATAAAATAGTTTAGTTTAAAATATAGTGCAATTTAATTTAGTTAATTTTTAAAAACCCAAAAATATATTTTAGAATATTTTAGTATTTATTTCTCGCAATTTGTAACAAAATATTATACGAAGCCCTGTTGGACAATCCTCGAGAGAAAAGACCTTGGTAGAACTTACCACAAACTACTTCTACCTCGTATATATTTGCGAGCGACTCAAGAACTCCTATTTTTAGGATAAGTTTTTGGCCGATCAAATTTTGGCGCCGTTGTCGGGGATTGTTTTAGGCCAAATATAATTTTTCTCGTCAAGTGGCGGATAACGGTACTCCGTGACTATTAAAGTCGGATTTTTCAGTTTCCCACAACAACTGATATTTGTAGATATTTTATCGTTTTTCATTTTAATTTTTTTTTGTCATGGAAGAAACATTGTATAAAATTGAAAAAAGATTTCCCTTTCTAAGCAAAAATGCAATTTTAAATATTTACAAGACAAGGCTTGAAAGGATGAGGTTGCTTACGAATAAAAGCATACCTTTTGACATAAGATTCATTATCGAAGCCAAAGTAAGAATAGAAGGTGAATTCACAGAAACACCAACTATATTCTTACCAGGGCTTGGAAAAAGTTCATATGCCAAGAAACGACGAGCAAAGATTCTAGCCGTTTGCTATAAATGTGCTAGATGGAACTGTAATGCAAAATGTCGATCTTTAGGAATTCCATCTACAAACAGAGAAGATAAAATTAAGTTCATTAATGATGGTCTGAATAAGGAGAATTTAGATAATATCGAAATTTCTCTTGACACGCATCCTAGTGAACTTGTGTATTACGGAATTCAATGTTTGTGGAATAAATTCAAACCAGAATATGAACAACGTCTTGGGAATCTGACGTTAAAAGACCCTGTTTGCCAATTTGTAAGAAAATTGGATGGGAAGCTTCTCCCCGACTCATAGAAGGCGTTTAGGCCGTTTCTGAACGTAAAATCAGAGGAAGATGTGAGCCACAATCACAACTACTGTACATACGCGTAAGTATCTTTTATTTTTGTCGTGTGGTGAGATTTTCTGAATAAAAAATGTGATACGCGATAAAAGCTTTCATTATTATATTGAGTAGTTGAAGCACAATCAAACGCAATCACAAACTTGTTAAGCAATTTTTCCTCATTTTTCTTCTATAAATAACCTTTGTGCTTGTTTCTTTTATTCATCCCTCAAACTTGTACTTTTCTCTTTTTTTCTCTACATAAATTTCTTTTCAAAAATGGAGTCATCATCTTCCACAAAAAAATTTTACACACCGCATTTTTGGTGGATCTAGTTCTGGAAAAGAGGCATGCTTCATCAAGCGACCCACAACTTGGTCGTACCTTAGGAGAAAAATGCATTCATGTAGTTTACGGAGGAGGAAGTCTAGGATTAATGGGACGAGTCACTTACTATATGGAAGGAGTAAGAGTGTTGGGAGTAATCCCAAAACCTCTGGCCGAAAGTAAAATCACCGGTCAACTATTGGAGATGAGTTTAGATCTGTGAATATGCAAGATCGCATAACTCACATGATAAATAATTCTGGCGCCTTTATCGCCCTTCCCAAAGGTTTTGGCACCCTTGAGGAACTTTTTCATGTGGTTACAGAGCCCAACTAAATGTTCATCAAAACCAATAGAGTGCTTAATGTCAATGGTTTCTTTGATGGTTTACTGTCTTTCATCGACTACTCTGCCGAAAAGGGTTTTATTTCCGAGCGTGCTAAACGAATCATAGTCGTTGCAACCACACCAGAAGAACTAATCAAAAAACTCAATGAATTTGTTCCTCAACCAGATCCAGCTCTAGCTAAAATTGTCTGGGTAGAAGATTTTACAGTGAGAAAACGAAAAGTGGATTCATTCCTCTCCCTTTGATAACACATGACGGACCTCTTGTATTTTTACTTTCTGTCGTTTGTAATAATCGTGCTAAATGATGGCAGCTTAAGGAGTTTCTTCTTGATCTCTTGACGCGCATCTATTCACGATTTATGTATTGCTGTAATTTTTATTTCGTGTTTTGCTTTTATAAAAACTTTGATGGCAGCGTAAGGCGACTCTTCGGACTTTCTTGATGCGCATCTAAAAATTATGTTATACTTACGAGTATATTTTATTTTCTTTTGTGTGTGCCTCGTATATTTATTCTCTTGCATTCTAAAAGGCGTTAGGCTCAGACATCAACTTTCTTAACAGGAGTATTCGCTTTTCGCATTGATTTTTATTTTTATTTTATAATCGAGGACAGTTTATTTTCAAGTTTGGGGTGGTTGGTTTGTAGTATGTTTTGGTATGTTAGTATTTTGGTGTGTTTTTATTTACCTAAATTTTTTTTTTTAGTATATATATATATATATATATATATATATATATATATATATTATTTTGATTTGTGAGATTTCTAGATCTGGCCATAACATCAATAAATTAGCTATATATAAGCTTCTAAAATTGTTTTAACCGGTAAAAAAATTGTATATTCCAAAATTTTGAGCCTTAATCTCTCTTTCCAAGCGTTGTAATTATCATATAAAATCGAGTCATTCGTTACCTTGAGAAAAGAAGAATCAATTGGTTGATGAAAAATAAAACTGAAATTTACTTAATTTGTGGAGTTTTTGATTTTTCATGCTTAACTAAAAAATGATTTTCTGCAAAAATTCTATTCCCTAAAAAAAAAAAGGAGTCATTGGTGAAAAGAGCTACACGTTAGCAAATAACGGTGTGAAAGCTATCACCTAAAAAAAATGACAAAAGGAGAAGTGTTGAGCAAAGAATACCGCCTAATTTTGGAAGTCTTAAATTTTGCGAAAATAAAGGACTAACCATTGTTGGTGCGTAGCCGCCGTCTCGAAAAATTGGTGAAAAGAGCTACACGTTAGCAAATAACGGTGTGAAAGCTATCACCTTTTACGAAAGAAAAATAATGAGATAGAAATTGTGTTAGTGAAAAGAGCTACACGTTAGCAAATAACGGTGTGAAAGCTATCACTAAAAGGGATGAAGTTTATCAGCAGATTTCAATAAATTAGCAGCTTAATTACAATACACACAATTTTTTGAAAATCACAAAAAAAGATGACAACGATGAAATTCATCTTCATATTGAGACGAAAAATAAATGAGTGATCGAGAGCAACCATTAAAGGGAGTCGTGTGAAGTCACGAGTGGGAAAGAAATAATCAACCTTTTGGGTGGAAAACCTTGTATTTTGGAATTACAAAAATAAAAACCGTGTTTTAACTTCAAAATCGTTAGTAGATTTATTTTGAATCTTGATTCATTTCTATCTACTGTATAAAGTTGGTTATTGTGTATTAATGGCATTTTGATCTCTTTTTATCTTTATATATAATTATTTTTCTTAAATTTGTGTGTATTATTTTTTTATTTTATGCCTTATTTTAATTTTTATTTTGTGTGTGATTAATAAAGAGTCTTGCTCGGGACTAGCAAGAATTTAAGTGTGGGGTATTTGATTAGTGCATAATTGATCTAAAATTCATATACAAAATATTCATTTTTCCGGCATAATTGTACTGATTTGTGATTAAAAATATATATTTCTGAGATATGTCCAAACATGAGCTAAAAATGGTTATTTTACTGACATCGACATGAAGCATCAAAAAGGACGGAAAACAAGATCAAATCCAACGACGGAATTTTTCCAGACAAACGACCATACAAAACGGCGCAAAATGGACCGTGTTCTCGTCGGCCGTTTCACATACGGCGCAAAAGAGGCCGTGTCTTGGGCCGTTTCACACACGGCCGGCATTTAGCGCCGTGTCCTCGCGTATTCGGAAGAGACCGAGTCACCACAAACGGCGCACAACACGGCAAAGCGGGCCGCTTTTTCATCGCCGTGTTTCAAAGAGATGCCATGCAAAATTAGTCCACTTTTGACCAACTTGTGAAATCAACCACAAGATATTTTTTTGGTCAAAAATCTGAAAATTCAAAGACATGGGTGAAGTGTGAACAAAGAATTAAAAAAATGATATTACAATAGATATTTTGAATTAAATAATCAATTGTATTCTTGAAAATCACCTATAAAAGGACATGTTCATCCATTGCAAAAATACCAACCAATTACCAATTCTAAAACCCATCTTCTTGCTAAAAAATACTCCTTTCTTTTAGCAATATATTTTCCTTAGAACTTTCAATTTTAGTTTGTATTTTATTTTTGGTTTGAAGTTTTTCTTTCATTTAGTTTGTAATTGAAAAGTGCTTGATCAATAAGCACTTAGTATTTTACTTTCAATTTTTGTAAGCTTGTAACCTTTAAACAAGTTTGAAGTTATATTTTGAAGTTTGTTTCTTGCACTTTGATTCATCATATTCAAGTAAGTTTTATCTATTGTCATTAAGTTCTAGTAATTAAAAGTTTCTATATATATATATTATATATATATCAATTATTTCTATTATAATTTTAGTTTGTATAAACCAATGAGTAGCTAATCTTTCTTCCTAGGGGAAGGGGGATTTCTATTAGGTTATATATTGAGTATTTGATTGATTTAAACTATTTTTAGGACTAATTGGTTTAAATAGAGATTGATCATATCCTATTTTTACTAATGAAACCTTCTTGATTGATTGTTGAGTGAATTGGAAACATATCTTTTCAATCTATCAAATGTTAATCTTGTTATCAACATCTTAAGATTGCGAAAGTGGTTAAGACCTCTTTGATTACGAAAGTACGGAGGTGAAAAGTTGATTACTCGATGAACGATCGTTTATCCTAAAAATAGTCAAGTTAGAGAAATGAAAGGACTAATTGGTTTAAATAGAGATTGATCATATCCTATTTCTACTAGTGAAACCTCCTTGATTGATTGTTAAGTGTATTGGAAACACATGTTTTCAATCTATCAAGTGTTAATCTTATTATCAACATCTTAAAAAGTGACAATGATTAAGACATCTTTGATTACGAAAGTACGGAGGTGAAAAGTTGATTACTCGATAAACATTCGATTTTTCTTTTATATCCATATAAATCAATTCCTATACTTAATTAAAAACCTAATTTAATGAACCCGTAATCCCCTAGATTTTATAAATTCCCAACTCATTTTAATTCTATTCATTTTCACTAGTTAAAAATAGTCTAATATAAATAGTTTAGTATAAATAGTCTAGTATAAAAAATAGTCTTCTTAAAAATAGTAGTATTAAAAATAGTCTTAATATAAATAGTCTAGTATAAATAGTCTTAATATAAATAGTCTTAATATAAATAGTCTAGTATAAAAATAGTCTTATATAAAATAGTCTTATATAAAATAGTTTAGTTTAAAATATAGTGCAATTTAATTTAGTTAATTTTTAAAAACCCAAAAATATATTTTAGAATATTTTAGTATTTATTTCTCGCAATTTGTAACAAAATATTATACGAAGCCCTGTTGGACAATCCTCGAGAGAAAAGACCTTGGTAGAACTTACCACAAACTACTTCTACCTCGTATATATTTGCGAGCGACTCAAGAACTCCTATTTTTAGGATAAGTTTTTGGCCGATCAATGTCTCAACCTAAAAACCAAAGAAATCATTTATAGCCGAGATGTTTTTCATGAGCAACATTTTCCCTTTCATCACTTGCCCAAATATCCTGACAATAAGTCTTTTCCATTGCCCCTGGAGGATCCTTCCCATAATTTTTTGCCAACAGCCACGGCTCCTCCCACGGACACCAATACAGGATCTGCAGATAACTCACCTTTACAGAATGAGCCTGCATCCGATGTTCACACCTCTGATGACCATTCCGTCATAGGAGCCACTGAGGGTGTTCCTGCAACCGTCGACCCCGAACCCAATGTTGTTCCTCCTACGCCTGTCAGACGCTCTGCGCGTGTTCCAACGCAATCGTCTCATTTCAAGGACTTTGTTGGGGATAAGTCCAGTACACCGCGACACTGGGAAAATCTGGTGTCCTTCTCCAGTTTATCTGTTGCTCATCAGGCTTTTTCGGTTCATACTAGTACGTTCTCTGAGCCTAGATCCTATAATGAGGCCTCGAAGAATCCAGCCTGGGTTGATGCAATGAATAAGGAAATAGATGCTTTACAAGCCAATGGGACTTGGGAAGTCTGTGATCTTCCCCCTGGTAAAAAGGCTTTGGGAACTCGTTGGGTTTATAAAATTAAACTCAAGTCAGACGGCAGTTTAGAACGTTTCAAAGGTAGACTGGTCGTCTAGGGCAATCATCAACGTGAAGGTGTTGATTATTTTGATACTTTTTCTCCAGTTGTCAAAATGGCTACTGTTCGCAATATTTTGGCTCTTACTGCTTCAAAAAAATGGCCTATTCATCAACTAGATGTCAACAATGCTTTTCTTCATGGTGATCTGTCAGAAGAGGTATACATGAAAATGCCCCTTGGCATTCCTAATCCGGACAATAAAGTGTGTCGACTGCGCAAATCTCTTTATGGTTTGAAGCAGGCAAGTCGCCAATGGTTTCATAAACTTTCTAAGGCTCTTCAAGATCAAGGTTTTTCTCAATTTAAGAATGATTACAGTCTTTTCCTCAAGACTGTTAATGGGAAACAAACCATCATTGCAGTTTATGTTGATGATATTCTGGTTACTGGTTCTGACCCTCTCTCCATTTCCCATCTCAAGACTTTTCTACATCAAGAGTTCACTATTAAAGACTTGGGATTGTTGCACTACTTCTTGGGACTGGAGGTTCATCATTCTGACTCTGGAATTATACTTACACAACGTAAGTTCACTCAAGAATTACTTGTCGACACGTTTTTGGAAGCTAAACCCGTTGTCACTCCTTTGCCTCAAAACATGAAGTTTTCGACCTTTGCAAATTGCTTTCTCAAAGATCAAACAAATTATCGATCGCTCATTGGTAAGCTCAACTTCCTGACCCACATACGCCCAGACTTAGCCTTTGCAGTTCAGACGTTGAGTCAATTCATGCAAAACCCTCGTCAGATTCATTTGGACGGGGCACATCATTTGTTGAAGTATTTGAAGGGCACTAATGGTCAAGGTTGTAACACCCCCAAAACCGTATGGGAATATTACACGCCGTAAACCCTTTCCGCAAGGATCTACCAGGCTAAACGTCCATAAACAACCAAATGCTTGCCCGGCCAGGGTCAAACAATATAATAATACAGACCGTTAAGGTCACTTACACATAAACACACGGATGAGGTCACACAACTCTATCAACAGGATCGACTAACAACATTACCCACACAGGTTCGAAATACAATACAACTAAGACCGAATCAACTCTAACAATACAAATAAACTCTACCAACTCTCAACTCTTGATTAGTATCGCACTCGTCATCCCCTTGTGCCAATCCCGTTGCTCCCCGAACTCGCATGTACCGACGCAAACAGACATCCACCCCGAATGCTCGGGGTTAGTAAAACTCCACTGCTTTACTAGTGCAAGTATCAAACCATACGAAAAGTAACAAGCAAATAGCAACTACGAATTTAATACGGAAATCAATTATCAAAATGTTCCCAGAAGTTTTAGAATTTCGAACTCAAGTAAGAGATATTTGAAAAGGAACACATCATCTCGGGATTTTTAAAGCGAAATTCTTTTAGATCTCGAGTCCCAATTTACAAAACCCTTTTCGTAAATAATAGGGCCTTAGCCCGATTCTCGTTCAAAGCATACTAAATAATATATCATTATGAGTCCGAGATCCATATTTAAAATGTTACCCAACAATCATCGCTACACGATCATTGTTCGTACACATCATGTACCGAACTCCGAGGCCTCGACGGACCTTACCCGACGACACACATTGTTCGTACACATCATGTACCGAACTCCTGAGGCCTCAACGGACCCTACCCGGCCACACACACACCGCTCGTACACATCATGTACCGAACTCCGAGGCCTCAACGGACCCTACCCGCCACAACATCGCTCATACACATCATGTACCGAACTCCGCAGGCCTCGCTGACCCTACCAGATCACACACCTTGTCCGTACACGTCATGTACCGGACTCCGAGGCCTCGTCGGACCCTACGGATCACACACTTTGTTCGTACACATCATGTACCGAACTCCGCAGGCCTCGCTGACCCTACCTGGAACACACACACATCGACACGACACAATTCATAATCATTAAATGTCAAGCCATTCCACATTACACTGAAATGTTCAATCAAGTATGTAAACCAAAACAACACAAATATCATGATCATCACAACGACTCTTAACCAATATAACACACATTCGGTACACAATACATTGAACAACCACGTGTACAACCATCTCATATGTACATCGCAATCCTGCACAAATGGCACGACGCCTTCAAATTTCGGAAAACACAACCAACTCAAACGGAACATATTTACGGAGGCAAGCAAAATCGTCATACATATCATACGTAATTACTAGTCACAAGATACAAGTCGTATAATAAGATACTTGCCTTAATAACCGCTACCAAACGTTCCGAAGAACACCGTTCGACCGGGAAGCTCGGACCCCGAAGGAGACAACGAACGGAAGGGTTCCGACTCGAGTTCTTCACAAGAATTCGACCCTAACAACATATAATCAATAAATCATCGATCATACGAGGAAGAATAATCGTAGAACGCTCGAATTCTCTTTGTGACATTTTATCGAACACCTTCAAGGCGTCGATAAAATACTCAATAAAACGACAAATCCGTGGCAATCCAACCGTGGAATAACAAGGAATTAGATATAATATAGCTTAACAATCATCAATCCATCAATATTCTGAGTTAAAACGGATTAAACGGACGAAATCGAACAAAATACCCAAAATCCCCAAAATTAGATTTCTAGAAAATCTGACTGATTCGCTCGATCAAAGGATGTTATAGGATGGATGATTGATGATATGAACTCCAAAACTTCATGGATTTGTTGACAAACAACATCTCTCCATGATAGGAACAACCCCACCGGAAGAGAAGTAGAAGCAGAGAAAAATGGCGAAAAAACGATTGGGCCTTAAATAGCCGCACGGTGTGCGCGGCCAATGAGTGTGCCGCGCACAGCCCAAAAATGGCTCCCGCTGGTCGGCGGTGTGCCGCGGCTCAGCCGGCGTGTGCCGCGGCACCGTCTGATCAGTTTGGCCGAAAAATGCCACAGTGTGCCGCGGCCTGCCCGGCATGTGCCGCGGCCCTAGACGGCACCTTTCGGCCGGAAGTGCTGAGCACTACCGGCCGTGACTCGGCCAGAAGCTGCCGAGCACGGCCGTGACTCGCCAAGACTGCCCAGATTGCCGGCCATGTCGGCCGGCTAACTCCGACGGCCCGAACGACCCCGAAACCCGAACCTGAATACGAATCGATGATACGGTTACAACGTACTCGCAAAGATGAATCTAAGAGCTAAGAGAACACACAATTCCGACCAACCGAAGGCTCGGAATCCGACAACGGAAGTAATTACCCAAAACTTTGGGAAATTACGAAAATGGCCCAAAACGTCCGAAAATCACGATACGCGATCGAAACACCAAACCAAAGCTTGCGACAAGAATAATAACATTAAATGAACTTACGAGAAACTCGAAACAACAGCTTTGACGAGATTCGCAAGAATCGAACTCAAGTGCGGAAAAGCGTCTAAAAAGCTCGGAACTCAGCAAAACGATACCGAAACGAACTCGGATGACAAAAAGTGCAGAATTAATCATTCTCGAAATGACGAAACGGTCATGAGCGAGTCGTCACAACGGACTTTCTCCGAAAAAAAGAAATTACCGGAAATCGAAATTACGGGTATTACATTCTACCCTCCTTAAAAGAAGTTTCGTCCAAACTTAAAACAAGTAGGAGAAGCAATATCCACAATGAAGACTCGACGAGATACACAAAAACCGAAAACTCGCGCCTAACGGCGAAACGCTGCAAGAAACGCCAAAAGACATACGGCGTGAAAACACGCTCCACGACGACCAACACAATGCCACCGACTAAGATTCAAAACAATAACGAGAAATTAACGTCACATCACATGCACACATTTAATCAAAGAAACGCACGCGACAACAAGCCGCACCCGACTAAAACGGCTATGCGAAAGAAACAAATAGAATAACACGATAGAAATCACTCCGATACTCATCAACAAGAAAATGTCCGACGTCAAAATACAAATAATTTCAAGATAACAGAAAATGAGAATACCGGATATTACATTCTATCACACAAAAATAAGTTTCGCCCCGAAACTTAAACTAAGGTTATCACAGTGATACGAAACAAAATATAACGACACATAATAAAATACCATGCTCATGACCTCGTGGTCCACTGACACGCCTCCGCAGGTTCAACAACTAAACGGAACTTACACAAAACAAAATATCATTCAACAAGTTCCAAATGTAAAAGCGTCACGAAACATCTCTACAGCGAAACAATCCGTAGCGAGTACCAAAAACACCATCACTAGACATTACCGGGCCCTCCTAAGTAGGAATAGAATCCTGGTCCCTTATCATATCAAGAACAATCTCAAGATCAACTCGATGCCCCTCGTGTCCACAATTATAACAAGTCACCGCGGTTTCTTACAATGCGCGCGCGTTCATGGCCTAGAACGTTACAATTGAAACACCTAGAGCATTACTGTGACTCAAAGACACCGACTTGGGTCTTTTGGGTTCTCTAACCGACCGAGAAGGTCCCATACTTACCGATACGAGGGTTGAGGTGTGGGAATCCCAATTCCCTTACTTCCCGATGCATCATCGAAATCTTCGCTTTTTCGCTACCGATACGGACTCGATAGACATTATAGCCATCTCAAACGCCAAGGCTCGATCCCGATAGTCCTTCAAGGTTGTACACATAAAAGGAGCCATACACGCCGAATCGAGGTTTCATACGCATATCGAAATAACGAACCTTATCTGCCTCACTTTTCACCCGATCCCGAACATAACACAATTGCCGATTATAATCGACTATCGCCTGGGATATCGACACGTCTCGGGCGTAGCCGAGAAAAACTCGACAATCCTACGCTCTTTAACAGCGGCGGACAATACTCGGCCTCCATGGCGCTTTGAATTCACCCAAGTAGCAAGACGATCACTAGGCGCTACGGCCTCCCACCACCTGCAGATTCCCGTCGAGTAGGTATTGAGCAATAGGCACTCTTCTCTCATCGGGGCAAGCTACAAGATCAAATGTTCTCATTTGGAAGAGCCAATTCTCCCAACTAACGAATCCGAAGAACCTACAAAACGGGCGGGTGCATTCTCATCACATCTCGTAACCACTTACCAGCTCCGTTATCTTCATCCGAATCCCGTCTCGGTGTACGGTCTGATTCATAAGCGCCAACCGGTCACCACCGACGAAGGATGGTGGCGGCGCCAATATCATCATTACCTCTGGATGATTGCTGCTGATCACGACCACGACTACGACCACGTCCTCGGCCACGGCCTCTCGGCATACTGGACGGACGACCAATAAGAATAACACATCCAAACAAGTATCACAACGTCAAGATAAGACAATAAATAGCAGCACGTTAAAACATCAACTCCAAGTCATCACACAAGTGCACAAACTAACACTGTAATTTTAGAACTTCATTAAAAAAAATAATCCACACAATCACATCAACAAAGAGGTTTGGATTTTTTTTTTTCCAAATCAAACACGGTCAAAACCACACATGTATCGCAGGGATCAAACACTAACAACAAAAATAAAATGTTTCCGGGGTATTATTCAAATGATAAAATTTTAAAATTCTCAAGTTTGAAAAAAAAATTGGTGAAATGAAATTTTTGAAAACTCTTATAATACCTCGGTCGTTTGATTAAAACCATGTATCTCATTATCAAAACTGTTTTGATTGAAGCTATTTGCAAAACAACACATTGAGGCTTCAATCTTTTCGCTAGACGATGTCGTCAAAATGACCTTATCAATATATCATTACCTTTACTAGCGTTATACGGGGTAACAACATGTTACCACGCCATCCATCACCGATATATCAACAGAGATTAGATAACCATGGGGCACGGGTACAACTGTAATAACAAATTTCTACCGGTCACAAAAGTTTACTACCAGAATAACATGCGCTTACGGTCGTAATAACTCTGAGCTTACGGCCGTAATGGAAAACATCTTACGGCCGTAACATCTAGCAGCAGGATCGCAGAATTGTCACAGTAGCCCCCAACACACAAACACATAACATTTAAATTCCGAAAATTAGGGCCGTTTTCCAAAACAAGATTTTTCCAAAAATTTTGATTTCCACAAAAATGCTCAAATCAATAGTCTTTAAGGAAAAACGTTTTCAAAGCTACCCGTAGCGGGTATAATTACAACAATCCAAAATAGTCGATATTAAAACCACATGCCCAAATGGCAAACAGGGTCGCCAATTCAATCACATACATCTCATGGCATCAAGTTTAAACACACAGCAAAATCATTCATCGGAGTTTCTCACAAACTCTACCGTAAAACCCATCAAGGTTCACAACTTTCACACCATACCAACCACGTGGTGGCTCAAGGGCCAAACATCAATACATCCAGTTCTATACACGTACAGCGTATCCAAGTATCGAATACAACTTTATTACACAACACCGTGTGTTGTGTCACGATTTATTCATCCCGACAGGCGATCGACTATAAGGCCGAGCGACCAAGTCAACATCAGTCAAAATATGGCTAGCTCGCCAAATCAAAGATATCAGACCCCCATCAGTTACCCAGCGATCGACCCCCAAGGCGATCGCCCTTTGGCAGCTGGCGATCTACTCTACTAACCGGCTAAGGGCAATCGACCTGCGCCCCGAGCAGAGACGATCGCCCGTCAAAACCATCAAGGACTGGATCTCAGGAAAGCACCCACGTGCAGATCCACCAAAGGCGCTGACGAGATCTTCGCCAGCAGATAAGATCTTTTCTTTGACAAGACATTTGACCACACTGTCACCTACCTCACCTACCAAAGATGCGCGCCGAAAGTTGTCGGTGGGACCACCCGTGACGGAACTCGAGACGCGTGTAAGCTCCCCATCGACCGCACAGTTGATTGCAAGAAACTCATGCAGACTTTGAGTGGACAGTACCATGTTCTGAAAGACGATCGCCTGATTATTATATTGCAGAGAAGGCGATCGCCCGGCATGTCCAAGCCCTATAAATAGAGAACCTCCTCCTACTGGAAAAAGGTTCCCAGTTCACTGAATATACGGTTCGGAATTCATTTGACTTATGTCCGAAATACATTCCACCAAAAGTTCACATTCTCTCACATTCCGATACATCCACTAAATACCAAGAACACACATATCATCAAGCTCCCGGCTATCTCACCTAATCCATCTCGTGACTTCTCTCTCCAAATCTCTCGTCCAGAAGACGATCGGCAGAAGCGGCAAGTCTCCACTAGACAGATTCCAAGGGATTCATAAGCCCAGAAGCCCAAACATCCAGCTAAATACTCGCCGTGAGAGGCGGTCGATCTCTCACCGCCGCAACTGTTCATCACCTTTGTTACAAGAACTCACAGAGCATCAAATCTGGTTCTTCCGGCAATCTACACGCTCACTAGCTAAGATAACAAGAAACTTTACACTCATTGTAATTGTATTCTTACATTTGTACTTGTATCCCCGAATATCGGTATTAATAATATCTCGCGAGAGCATTCAAGCCCGGGACTAACAACCCCGGCAAATCTTGTGTTATTTATCTTTCTCACGGAAGTGCTCTTGCATTTGTTTGCTATCCCATCCATTCCAGCAATATCTATCTCCGGATAATATTTTGGGTAGCAACAATTGGCGCTAGAAGAAGGGCACATCTAACCCTCAAACTTTTACTTCTACCGTCCCGAAGAACACTCACTGTTCTCGGGGCATATACTTGAAGTGACACCCACTGCGCTTCAAAGAAAACATTCAGAATCATGACATCCGCCGGTACATCGAAGCAAGCTGCTCTCCGAACCGCCGGACACCATATCCCGGCTCAATCCGAACCCCAACCGACGACAGGGGGAAGCCGCGGCAACGCGAGACTCTCGATCCCGCATCCGAGAGATGGCCCCAACCTCTCACTCGATCAATTCCAAACCGAGGAACAGATCGAGGAGGCTATGGCCATCCTGGAGGAGCGACCGAGAGCATGCGCGCCACCCACGATAACTCCCTCGATCATCCGCCGCATGGGAAAACGGAAATTCAATGGGCTACTGAACGAGCGATCGTCAAAAAGCCCCAATTCGCGAGGAAAGGCTCTCGCACGACCGGACGGATCCATATTCGATCGCTTGGGACGCGACCCATCCCGGCGACCGGGCACTGCTTCCAACCTTGAAAAGACGGAATCCAAACCGTCACCGGGAGTTCGCCTACTCACCTCACACCAACGCATGTCACCATCCGACTCCCGCCCGATCGCTGTGGACTCGCACTCAATCGCCTCGGCTCCCGCTCCGATCGCCGAGCCGCTAACAGCCGGGCCACGGCGATGGCCGCCATGCAACGTCGGCTCGACGAGATGAGAGCACTCTTGGACACCGGGGCAAGCACCGGCAAGAAGATCGCCGGCCGACCGAGCCACTCGCGGTCCACATCGAGCTTGCCCCCATACAACCAACGATCGCTCCTCCTAAAACACCTCTGTATAAGGGGAGATCGGACCCAGAAACCCACCCGAGTAAATTCCGAATTTACATGACTGGGTGTGGGGCATCCGATGCAACCAAGTGCCGGATCTTCCCGCCGACATTGGGCGAGCCGCCCATAAGTGGTACGTCTCACTACCACCACGATCGGTCACCTCTTTTAAGAAATCGCGGATGACTTCACGTCATACTTCGCCAAAGAAGGTCGCCAGACAAGGCCCCAGCCGCATGATAAAAATCAAGCGGGAAGGACGAAATCGACGCAGATTACATCGACCGGTAGACGAAATCATCCTCACCGCGAACCCGTCGCTGATGAGCTCGCTTCTCTATTCGGTCATGGGGGATTCCACGGTCACTCTCCCATGTTTAGACATCTCTCCAAGGATATTCCCCAACTTACACGATCTTCCGCGCTAAAGCCGCCAACTTCCTGGCCGTGCAAAGGCTACTCACCCTCCGCTTAGACGAGGAAACGCCACCTCTTGCCCGGAAGATAGCGATCGCCAAAGCAAAGAAGGCGATCGCCAAGACACCCGGAGATCTCAAGGCTTTCGAGGACATGGAAGCCCATCTCCTCCATACGTTCAATGTAACTCCGGCACATATTTTCTATGCCATCAAGGGGCACGAAGAGCTCAAAAAGCCAAAGGCGATAAGGGACCACGGTCACCTAGACAACAATCAATATTATGCCTACCACAAGAGTCCCGCCACAGCACCAACAATTGCCGCGACCTCCTCAAACACTCGAGACTGCTCGAGGAGGGCAAGTCGATGACTTATTGGTTTAGCCAAAGCCCCGCCTATCTCTATAGACGATCGTCCGAGTCGAACGCAAACAGCCGGGAAGCTCATACGAGCCGACCTGGATCAACCTCGCGACTGCCTCTATATGCTTCAATCAAGAGAAGGAGACCACGGAAGTCATCCCGATCTCCCTCCTTAATTAAGAAACCGGAGGACTCGATCGCCATCCGTAGTTCACCGTCTAACACGATGGACTAAGGCACGAGATCGCCTCCCCGCACAACGTACACCGTCGAAGGTCGGCATCTACATGACGATCCAAGGTGGAAGAGTGCAGCCATGGTCCTGGTGGTCGATAATTCCGATCGCTTAGGCCATGCAAGGTCCCTTTAGGCCAAGATCGCCCGCCCTTCGTTTAAATACGAGGCCGGCGTAGTCCGAGGGCCCTCCAAAACAAATCGGTGGACACGATCGCTCGCCCTCAAAGGTTCATCATCGACATGGTGAAGCTGACAATGCGACGTGCCACAACCCCGCCTCAACGTACACCGCCGAGGTCGGCCATCTCCATGGTGGCCGAGGTGGAAGCAGAGCTAACAAGCCGCGGGCGTGGAGTTGATTCATCCGACGCCGCCCGCGCAAGGACTCCTCTAGACCAAGACCGCACGCCTTCGTTTAAATACGAGGCGAGGCGCAGCCAACGAAGGACCCTCATAATAAAGTGAGTCACGAGACACTCAATGTCTTCGCGCATCAAGACATGATCAAGGAGTCGGCCCATTGAACTCCGCGATCGTGCACGGTTCCTCAAGATGGACGACCGTCCCCGAGGATTCGACAAAGTTAAAGACCGCTCACTCAAGGAATTATTTTCATCCCCTTACTCCCACTAAGTGAATAAAAACAAGGGGCAAGAAGAGTGCGGACTACCTACACGACGATCGTCGCTATTCAACCACATACGGAGATCGTCATTTTTTCGTATGTAGTGCAATGATCGAACTTGTTGTAAAAAGTTGTCTTATGAGTTTATCAATTCATTTGGAACTACCCTCGCGATCTCTCCTCACGCATTTGTACAAAGTCAAACAAAGACTCAAAAATAACCATTCATTCAAGTGATAAGTCGAAATCCAAATGCTCATTTTATTACTTGAAAAATAGAGTACACGGTCACCGAAGGCCTAAGTACTACAAAAAGAAAGCTACAAACTACAAAGAAAGTAAGCTAAAAGCGTAAAGGAAGCGCCTCAGGCCCCTGCCGGGCCTTCGCCATCAGCATTCGGCGCGGTCCCCTCATCTTCCGGAGCATCGGGATGAGCAAGACTGTCTGGAGACGGATACCAGCTCAAATCCACGCCGATGTCCGCCAGGTCCAAGATCGGCAAGGAGAAAGCCGAATGGAGAGGATGCTCCAATTCATATGACTTGAACTTCTCAGCTAGAGGACCGACCTCCAAGCCTCCCTTCTTAGCCGCTCGGATCGAGTCGGCGAACGCCAAGTAATAGGCGAACTCGCTGACATACTCCAAATTTTGGAAGGGATCGGCCTTGGTCGCCTCAACCTCTCCTCTCAGCTCGGCCATCGCCTGTTGCGATCCCTGGAGCTCGGCCTCCTCGCAGCAACCTTCTCTTTCGCCTCACTTGACTCGGTCACCGAGCGATCGTCACCTTCGCGATCGGCCTCCTCCTCAGCAACATTCCTCGCCTGGACGGCACTCTGCATCTGGTCCCGAAATCGGTCGACCGCCATTCGAATTTCTCGGTCTCCTTCTTCTCCAGCTCAAGCTCATGGCTCGCCCGCTTGGCCGCCTCCAAGGAGTCCTTCTCCATCGCCACGATCTTGTCGGCAAACTCGGCGTTCTCTTTCCGAGCCGCCTCGAGATCCTCCCAAGGCGAATAGTGGAGGGCCTCCTCAAACTCTGGCGGCTGGAAGGCCATGGTCGCCGTCTCAAGAGAAAGGGCGACAACGGCATGCATCGAACTCGGCGATCGGCTGCGAGCGATCGCATCCGGATCGATTGTCCACGCCTTCGGCGGGCGGAGCGGCCTTGCTAACATAGGGAGGAATATCACGGGAATGGCGAGGAGATCGGCTCGCCAGAAATCCACGACCATCGGTGGACAAGAAGGATCTGCGCGACGGATCACGCATCAAAACAACTAAGTTAGTACAACTCCTACGCAGATGCAATTGTCAAACACGAAATGCTATCTACCTCTCGGCCTTCTCGGGATCCCAGGCCAAAAAGCGGCTTCCCTCGAGGAATCTCTGCATCCGCGATCGCCGTCTCCGCAAAAGCCGCAGAGGCGGCTCGCGCTCCGAGCAACGATGGTGATCGGAGGCGCGGCGATCGGAACTTCATCGCCCGGCAGAAACGGTTGCTTCGGCCTCGGCCTCTTGCGATTCGCCGAAGCCCCTCCTCCGAATTTCCTCCTCAACCACGACTGCTCTGCGAGGCTCCGCCTCCGAACTATAGCAATGCGACGGTGGAACCCGAGTCGACCTCTTCGCGTGAAGACGCCTAGGACTCCCGGGTTCGACATAGCGATCTCCGCGGAGGCTCCAAAAGCGAGAAACGAACCTCTGCGGTTAAAGACGATCGACTAACGGTCGGACAACATCCTTAAAATAAGGCGATCGCCTAGTAAGTGAAGATCGCAGACCACATACCGGCACCGCGAGATGTCTCGGGAAGCGGAATAGTCGAGCCGACAACCGGCGACTCTCCTTGTTGATCCGAGTGGCGTCTAGGTCGTCGTCCGACAAGCTCCTAATTCGCTCCCAAACAACGAGGAAGTCGAAGCGGCTCCTCGATCGCTGAATATGAAAGCCTGCAAAAGCAATCAAATTAGATCGGTCAAAACGCATCAGCGAAGGGAGAGTCTAAACCCTTACGATTCCTCTCCCGAAATTCGGTGGGGATCTCCGGTTCGCACTGTGGGATTGTCGCTCGCGAAGCTCTCCATTTGCCAGACCCGAGAACCACTTCGTCGATCGCCCGTATCTTATTCGAACTCCATGAATCACCGGCCAGATCGGCCTTGAATATGGTAACCGCCCGACCAACCCTCTATGAGCCGTCGGTTTAAACAAATGGTTCATCTCCAACGGCGACGGGAGGCAGTACGGGCGGTGACCGCCGAAAAGGGTGAGGGTGCAAATGATTTGGAGCCGGGCGTTCGGCGTCGGTGAAGTGGCGCCACATTCCAAGCGGCCGGCCAGATGGGAGACCGCAAGGACGGAGGAAGCGCAACCGGCCTCCATAACGGCCTCACTCACTGCGACCATACCCATCGGAGGCTGGTCGGCTCGTTCATTCTCGCGGGCGCGAACATGTCCACATCTCAAGGAACATGGAATCTTGTCCTCCAGACGGCGGATCTCTCCCGACGCCGAGCTCCGTATTTGGCCGAGCGAACACAACGATCGGCTGCGGGGCACGATCTCGCGACCGCTTGGGAGCACATATGGATAAGCGGCCAGTATCCCCGGAAATCGAATCGCGGAGTAGGACGCCAATCTCTCCATTATTTCAAAAGGCCCTATAGGCCGTCAAAATCGCTATGTTGCTCCCGGTAAGCCCCGATCGCGGATCTCTCTCGATCTGCGATCGTCTCTCCTCGCAGCCGACTCCCTAGCAACATCGGCCTCATCAACAAAGCCTCAACTTCACTGGTCGATTCCGGCCGAATTGCTTCACCGCCTCTCAGTGGAAGACGGAAGAAGTTTCTCCTGGCACCGATGTCCCATGGCGTAATCGGTTCCCGCTCCAAACGATGATGAGGTTCCGCCATTTTCAGAGTTAGAAAGGAAGAGAAGGATTTTTCTTACCCTAAAGTGAAATCGATCGACGATCGGCTCTTAGATCTTCGAAAATTCGGCAGCAGTCCTTCTTTCTCCAAAAAAGCACGCGTGAGTGAGACTCGCAGCGCCCCCTTTTATAAGAGAAGGCAGACCCGTTTGCAATAAGAGAAAACCTCGTGGGTCGAATCTCAAACGGCGCACGGTTGACCCCTCGAGACTCGCGTACGCGTCTTTTCGAGGACGCGTCAACCGAGGAGTCATTAAGACCGTTGGCGTCCTCCAATAG
This sequence comes from Orobanche coerulescens, assembly GCA_033398695.1. Taxonomy (NCBI): domain Eukaryota; kingdom Viridiplantae; phylum Streptophyta; class Magnoliopsida; order Lamiales; family Orobanchaceae; genus Orobanche; species Orobanche coerulescens. Next base: position 168,496,888 of record CM065811.1, read on the forward strand.
AAGCCCGACACGTGCGAGAGACTTTTCAACACCCATTGTTTTTCCCGCATAGCTCAGCCGCCAACCGTGTCGCCCAAATCCAGAGTATATCACCAAAGACGATCGCTAGCCCATTAAAAACGAAGTCGCTCACAATAGTTCGGCGATCGCTAAGAGAGCCACCTCACCCCACGTTTCCAACGTATGAGCGAGCCGGGGCAATTGTTGTGTCACGATTTATTCATCCCGACAGCGATCGACTATAAGGCCGAGCGACCAAGTCAACATCACCAAACTATGGCTAGCTCGCCAAATCAAAGATATCGACCCCCATCGCTACCCAAATGATCGACCCCAAGGCGATCGCCCTTTGGCACCGGCGATCTACTCTACTAACCGGCTAAGGGCAATCGACTGCGCCCGAGCAGAGACGATCGCCGTCAAAACCATCAAGGACTGGATCTCGAAAGCACCCACGTGCGAGATCCACCAAAGGCGCTGACGAGATCTTCGCCACAGATAAGATCTTTTGCCGAGACAAGACATTTGACCACACTGTCACCTACCTCAACTACCAAAGATGCGCGCCGAAAGTTGTCGGTGGGACCACCCGCGACGGCAACTCAGACGCGTGTAAGCTCCCCATTGGACCGCACAGCTTGATTGCCGGCAACTCCTGCAGACTTTGAGGGGACAGCCCATGTGCCGAAAGACGATCGCCCGATTATTATATTGCAGAGAAGGCGATCGCCTACATGTCCAAGCCCTATAAATAGAGAACCTCCTCCTACTGGAAAAAGGTTCCCGATTCATCGAATATACGGTTCGAATTCATTTGACTTACGTCCGAAATACATTCCACCAAAAGTTCACATTCTCTCACATTCCGATACATCCACGGAATATCTTGAAGAACACACATATCATCAAGCTCCGGCTATCTCACCTAATCCATCTCAGACTTCTCTCTCCAAATCTCTCGTCCGTAAGACGATCGCGAAGCGGCAAGTCTCCACTAGCAGATTCCAAGGGATTCATAAGCCCAAGCCCAAACATCCCTAAATACTCGCCGTGAGAGGCGGTCGATCTCTCACCGCCGCGACTGTTCATCACCTTTGTTACAAGAACTCACAGAGCATCAAATCTGGTTCTTCCGGCAATCTACACGCTCACTAGCTAAGATAACAAGAAACTTTACACTCATTGTAATTGTATTCTTACATTTGTACTTGTATCCCCGAATATCGGTATTAATAATATCTCGCGAGAGCATTCAAGCCCGGGACTAACAACCCCGGCAAATCTTGTGTTATTTATCTTTCTCACGGAAGTGCTCTTGCATTTGTTTGCTATCCCATCCATTCCAGCAATATCTATCTCCGGATAATATTTTGGGTAGCAACACCGTGTAAATAAAATTATGCACCACAAATATCACACATAAATGAAATCATGAACACAATTATTATGCATAAAAGAGGAGACTTACATCAACAGGTTGCACGGAGGTGACGGTCGCCCACGATACTAATCTCGTCTGACAACATATCCGACACGTTGTGACTACGCACAACTCAACTTGTCACCTGACGACTCGAACGACAAGACCACACATTACTCGACAAACCACGACTCGACTCGACCCGACAGCCTAGGTTTCTGCAACCTAAGCTCCGATACCATAAATGTAACACCCCCAAAACCGTATGGGAATATTACACGCCGTAAACCCTTTCCGCAAGGATCTACCAGGCTAAACGTCCATAAACAACCAAATGCTTGCCCGGCCAGGGTCAAACAATATAATAATACAGACCGTTAAGGTCACTTACACATAAACACACAGACCGATGAGGTCACACAACTCTATCAACAGGACTGACTAACAACATTACCCACACAGGGTTCGAAATACAATACAACGGAAGACTGAATCAACTCTAACAATACAAATAAACTCTACCAACTCTCAACTCTTGATTAGTATCGCAGCTCGTCATCCCCTTGTGTCAATCCTGTGACTGCTCCCCTGAACCTGCATGTACCTGGACGCAAAACAGACATCCACCCCCCGAATGCTCGGGGGTTAGTAAAACTCCACTGTTTTACTAGTGCAAGTATCAAACCATACGAAAAGTAACAAGCAAATAGCAACTACGAATTTAATACGGAAATCAATTATCAAAATGTTCCCGAGAAGTTTTAGAATTTCGAACTCAAGTAAGAGATATTTGAAAAGGAACACATCATCTCGGGGATTTTTAAAGCAGAAATTCTTTTAGATCTCGAGTCCCAATTTACAAAACCCTTTTCGTAAATAATAGGGCCTTAGCCCGATTCTCGTTTCAAAGCATACTAAATAATATATCATTATGAGTCCGAGATCCATATTTAAAATGTTACCCGAACAATCACTGCTACACGATCATTGTTCGTACACATCATGTACCGAACTCCGGAGGCCTCGACGGACCTTACCCGGACCACACACATTGTTCGTACACATCATGTACCGAACTCTGGAGGCCTCAACGGACCCTACCCGGCCACACACACTGTTCGTACACATCATGTACCGAACTCCGGAGGCCTCAACGGACCCTACCCGACCACAACATCGTTCGTACACATCATGTACCGAACTCCGCAGGCCTCGCCGACCCTACCTCGGATCACACACCTTGTCCGTACACGCCATGTACCGACTCCAGAGGCCTCGCTGACCCTACCCGGATCACACACTTTGTTCGTACACATCATGTACCGAACTCCGCAGGCCTCGGACCCTACCGGAACACACACACATCGACACGACACAATTCATAATCATTAAATGTCAATCCATTCCACATTACACCGAAATGTTCAATCAAGTATGTAAACCAAAACAACACAAATATCATGATCATCACAACGACTCTTAACCAACATAACACACATTCGGTACACAATACATTGAACAACCACGTGTACAACCATCTCATATGTACATCGCAATCCCGCACAAATGGCACGACGCCTAACACGGATACCAATATATCACTATTATCACAAAGCCTTCAAATTTCTAAAAACACAACCAACTCGAACGGAACATATTTACGGAGGCAATCAAAATCGTCATACATATCATACGTAATTACTAGTCACAAGATACAAGTCGTATAATAAGATACTTGCCTTAATAACCGCTACCAAACGTTCAAGAACACCGCTCGACCGTGAAGCTCGGACCAAGGAGACAACGAACTAAGGGTTCCGACTCGAGTTCTTCACAAGAATTCGACCCTAACAACATATAATCAATAAATCATCGATCATACGAGGAAGAATAATCGTAGAACGCTCGAATTCTCTTTGTGACATTTTATCGAACACCTTCAAGGCGTCGATAAAATACTCAATAAAACGACAAATCCATGGCAATCCAACCGTGGAATAACAAGGAATTAGATATAATATAGCTTAACAATCATCAATCCATCAATATTCGAGTTAAAACGGATTAAACGGACGAAATCGAACAAAATACCCAAAATCCCCAAAATTAGATTTCTAGAAAATCTGACCTGATTCGCTCGATCAAAGGATGTTATAGGATGGATGATTGATGATATGAACTCCAAAACTTCATGGATTTGTTGACAAACAACATCTCTCCATGATAGGAACAACCCCACCGGAAGAGAAGTAGAAGCAGGAGAAAAATGGCGAAAAACGATCACTGGCCTTAAATAGCCGCACGGTGCCGCGGCCCAATGGAGTGTGCCGCGCACGTGCCCAAAAATGGCTCCTGGTCGGCGGTGTGCAGCTCAGCGGCGTGTGCCGCGGCACCGGCAGTCTGGTTTGGCCGAAAAATGCCACAGTGTGCCGCGACCACCAAAGATGTGCCGCGCCTCTACGCAGGCTTCGCCGGCCGGAGTCGCTGAGAACTACCGGCCGTGACTCGGCGGAAGCCGCCGAGCACCGCCGGCCGTGACTCGCCGATCTGGCTCAGGCCTGCATTGCCCGGCCATGTCGGCCGGGGCCAACTCCGACGGCCCGAACGACCCCGAAACCCGAACCTGAATACGAATCGATGATACGGTTACAACGTACTCGCAAAGACGAATCTAAGAGCTAAGAGAACACACAATTCCGACCAACCGAAGGCTCGGAATCCGACAACGGAAGTAATTACCCAAAACTTTGGGAAATTACGAAAATGGCCCAAAATGTCCGAAAATCACGATACGCGATCGAAACACCAAACCAAAGCTTGCGACAAGAATAATAACATTAAATGAACTTACGAGAAACTCGAAACAACAGTTTCGGACGAGATTCGCAAGAATCGAACTCAAGTGCGGAAAAGCGTCTAAAAAGCTCGGAACTCAGCAAAACGATACCGAAACGAACTCGGATGACAAAAAGTGCAGAATTAATCATTCTCGAAATGACGAAACGGTCATGAGCGAGTCGTCAAAACGGACTTTCTCTGAAAAAAAAAAATTACCGGAAATCGAAATTACGGGTATTACAAAGGTATTCTGCTTCATGGTTCACCTCACTTGGATCTCCATGCATATTCTGACTCTGACTGGGCAGCCTGCCCACTTTCCAGGCGGTCTGTCACCGGATATGTGATTCTCTTTGGAGGTTCACCCATTAGCTGGAAGTCCAAAAAGCAATCCACAATTTCACGATATTCTTCTGAAGCTGAGTATCGGGCAATGGCTAATGCTGCTGCAGAACTTACATGGTTACTTCGTTTGTTTGAAGAGTTAGGGGTTACGAATCTCAAACCTGTTACTCTTCATTGTGATAATCAATATGCCCTACATATTGCTAAAAACCCAGTCTTCCATGAACGTACGAAGCATATTGAAATAGATTGTCATTTCACATTAGAGAAAGTCATGGAAGGCCGGATTGAACTAAGCTACCTACCCACGCAGAACCAGCTACCTGACGTACTTACAAAGATTTTACCTTCTCAACAGCACCAACAGCTACTGTCCAAGCTGGGGATGTCTCTTTCCCATCCTCCATCTTGAGGGGGGGTGATGAGATATGTAAAGTTTGTATTTGTTTCTATTTTGTACTTAAAATAGTTAAGGATAGGTTTTGTCATTAGTCATTAGTTGTAATCTCTTTTTAAGCATGCTTTGTACAATCATTTTGGATCAATAAAAAGTATTTCATTTCACCAAACTTTTTCTCTTTTCTCTTTCAATTTCATATCATTTCGGATTCAATTTCAACAATTATTAGATTTCTTGCCTTCTCCAAATGAATTTGAATGAATATCTTATTCCGGGTTAGTAAATTTATAAGTTTGTATATTGAAATATAATTCAAGCAATTTCTATGTAATTTGTAGAGTTTTTATTTTTTGTTTATTGTTAAAGTGCGTACACCTACAAGTTCTCGCATTTTCGGAGTAGTTTGCATGTGTGCAAAACATTTGACATCTCATATTCTCAGTTATACATTTACCCAAGAGCCTTTTATTCCTTTATAGTTAAAGTTTTTGAAAACATATTTGAGATCCACAAGATAGATTGACTGGTTTGAAAATTTTATGTATTGAACGGGATATTTTATATAGAGTCTTGATTTGAATGATCTAATATACGAGTTTGTTAGTGAAAAAGATAGAATAAGACATTTCCAAAAATTATATTTGTATATTGCGTATTTATGGCGATAATTGATGGCCTATTTTCATGTGTGAATATATATATATATATATATATATATATATCAACTAATTATTTGCTCACAATATACTACTATAATTTATGCGATATAGATGACTATGGGCTTGGGAAAAAACTTGACAGTATGGATATCAATGGGTCGGGTAGAGTACGGGTATGCTAGTACCATACCCTACCCGCCTCTAAAATATCCTACCCATACCCGATCCTATTATGCGAAATTTTTATTTCGGGTAGGGTACGGGTATGCCTGACGGGTAATAGGGTACCCTACGGGTAATCGGATACCCGATTTCTTGCACAAAGTTACGGTGACAGAAATTAAAAATGATAATTAAATAAACTTAAACAACAATGTCAACAAACTTACAGTGACAAGTTAAAAAGGATAATTAAACAAACTTACACAACACAGTTCCAAAAGTTCAAAATAGAAATTAATTCAACACATTTAAACCAAATATCACTTGATTTAATTTCACATCTCAAACTAAAAAGTATAAAAAATAATCATAACATGAAGATTCGAGCTTCAAATCATTCTCCCAAGCTTCTCCTCCAACTTTAAATCTTCCGTCAAAGATCTCAGTAGAACGTCGTAACAGTAGAATCCTACAAAATATATTTTACATTAAATGTCTATCAATATCTAAACATAACTAGAGAATTGATGAATATCTGTGTAAAAAATAAAAAATCTAATTACCTCATCATCTTCATCACTTGAATAAGCTGTTAGACCATTAGCAACTCCAAATGATGATGATGCTTGAACTAAAAAAGTACAAAACAATAATTATTAAACTGAAAACCAACTTATACAAACCACACACACTGATAGAGATTAGAGAGAGAGAAAGGTGAAGTCTTTTTTACAACATTTTCTCGGTACACACACTAATTATTAGTATTCTTTTTTTTTCTTTCTCAAATGTGCTTCCTTTGAAACAGGCTATATAAAAGGACTGAACAGTGAAAGTTGGTCTATTTTAATTTATTTTATTTCCTTTTCTCCCTCTTTAGTCTAAGTAAAGAGAAATTAGAAGCAATGCTGGACTATGGATGAGGAAACCCATCATCGATCATCCTTCCCCGTGATGAAAACCATCTAAATTACTTATACAAAGCAAGTAAAAATAGGAGCAGAAACCAAACCGTCTAATCTTTCCCATAGCCAATCTTGAGAGCACATCAATGCCTCCAGTGTTTCCGGAATGAGCCACTACGATGTTTGTTGACAACCCTGCCACTAGTGCTAAAAGCAGCCTCTGAAGCCACCGTAGAAACAGGAATAACATAAATATCCTTTGCAATTAACGCAATGTGGGATGCTTAACCACTTGTGTCTTCCACCAAGTCAATATATCAAAATCTGCATCATTGGGTAGCAATGCCTCCTCCAAATAAGAATCAAACTCTGATTTCTCCTGTGCACTAGTGGACCCGGATAAATATGCTCTAAGAGATTCAATACCCCAAAAGATTTTTCGTGGTCCAGATTCTAGAACCTCTGAAGCAAGAGAAGTTGGATTGCTTCCAATTGTGGGTTTTGGGGAGGAAGACTTGTACTCCTTTTCAAATTCATACTTAAATTTTCGAACATTTCCCTTTGCATTTTCAGCATTTTCCCCATAAATTTGATCAAAATAATAGTCAATGGTTTTAAACTTGAACCTAGGATCCAAAATAACTGCAACTGACATAGTGATTAACTTTGAGTTGGGGTAGGATTACCATCTGAATTTGGAATTGGTTTGGATGGTTGAACTAAATCATGATGGCTAGACTGTTCGGTTGAGATTGAAGCTAACGAGGTACCCGCAAAAGTAGACATGCTCCTGTTAGAAACTAAAGTACAACAATATATTTTATGAGTCTCATTGATAATTGAACAAACAAGTTTAACTAGTTGTACCTAAATGAAACCATTCTAGCGAAAAAATATACCGGATACCGAATTCAGATACATGAATTTATCCAGACTTAGGTTTCAAGTTTTTTTTTTTGTTTCAGAAACAAGAAGCGGACAATAATTTCATCCAGCTGGGAAGATGTGGCTGGACTGTGGGGTGCAAAATAATATTCCTAATAATAATATTACATCATCAAGAAAGAGGAAATCTGAATTACAGAACCATTCTAGTCAGTTATTTCACATATTAACAGGATTAAGAAAAAAAATTCTAGCGAGTTCCCAACATCCCAACATAAAACAAAGGATATATAAACAAAAAGGCAAAATTGAAATCGAGCGAAAAAGGGATATATAAACAAAAAGGCAAAAAAGGGATTTCTAGCCCGTACCTTTGCAATCGAGCGAGCTTAAGGTAAAATTGACTGACGGAAATAGAACAAACGTGTTCTACTGGCGGAAATAAAACAAAGAGGTCTACTGGCATAAATTGACTCGGCGGTCTGGACTGAAAAAAGAAAACTAAAAGGAACAAGGTAAGGAGGTCGGAGATGAAAAAAAAAAGGTCAGAAAAGAAATGGAGAGAGTGGAGAACGGGGTCGGGGATAAGAAGGGGGAGGGAGTGTCGGCTGGGGCGTAAGAAACCCTATATATATATATATATATATAATGAATGGGGAGGGAGTGGGCAGTGGCGGCTGGGGCTGGGAGTAAGAAACCCTATATATATATATTTGGCTAATCGGGTCGGGTATACGAATAAATTGTGAAAACCATATCCTACCCGTATTCTCTCAGAATTTATCGGGTACGTCTACTACCATACTCGATACCCGAAACTTCATAATCCTACCCTACCCAATACCCGATTATCCGATGGGTTACCTGACCCGACGGGTAAAATTGACATCCCTACTTGGCAGTTGTGATTTAGGTCAATTGAGGCATGCTTGTTTGAATATGAATTTGTACTAGTTTTCTATTACTTTACTATCAATTATTTGCATGCTTTTTAGTTTTAGGAGTTGTTTTGCAGTTGTTGAATGGTTTGGTGCAGATGATTAAGTGGTCAGAATGATTAAGACTCTTATAATATAGTGTAAAATGAAATACAATTATTTTTTAATTGTTCAAAATGAAATCAGGACTCTTAATAGTTAAGAGGGACAGGATACAAAATGATTCAAAAGGTTTTAGAACCATTAATAGACAAACATTTTTTTCGCCAAACAAAAATTATCTCTCAATAATTCAGAAATGACCTCTTAAAGCAACTATTAAGAGGTAACAAACGGCCCCTTATTTTTTCTTGCATGTAGGGGCGGGCCTTGGTAATTTCATTTGGTCTTATATGCTGGATTTTAGTGATGTTTGTGTGTATGCGCGGTGGTTGGATTTTAGACTTTCAAGGATCAAACCGATACTATTCTGTTTGCATTTTGAAATTAATTTCGTATTAAAATTTCCATGTTATTACAATTAGAGTTTACTGTTCTACAAGTAATCGGGGCCGGTCTTAGGGTTTCTCATGCTATGGGCGAAAAGGTCAAAAATGCCCCTATATTTAAAAACTACAAAACAAAAAAACATATTATTTTTAAGGATCAATTTTGTTACTGTTATTAAATGATAATGTGTTCTTCGTAATACATATCTTATAATTATATAGTATCATAATGTTATATCAAGTTAAATGATCTTTAGAGACTTGCATATAATGATAGTTTTGCTCAGACTAAAAGTATACAACTATATCTGATGTTTAAGTCATCTTAAAACATAGAAAAACTTAATACTATATTTGTATCATATTTTTAATAATCTAAACATACTTAAATAACGAGTGTTATATAGTTTAAACAGTCCTATATAGCTTTAGGCAACAAACCACACTATGGGTGACAACAAAACTGGATTCACAAGATTCTATATCTAAAAATATATATAAAAAAATAATAACCTCCAATAATCATATTTTATGACTGTGGAAATCACAAAAATTAGTTGAAACTATGTAGTAATTTAAAATTATTTCATACATGACTTGATTTTAGAAAGTATAACAAAAGATATTTGTGGTTTCGAGTTGAATTAGTTAGTAATCTAAATTGTTTCATGTAGAGTTTAAATATTATCACAAAATTTTTCAAAGCAAAAATATATAAGAAGTATTAAATGTTGAATATGACTAATTTTATTTTATTTCAGATAAATAAGTGTTGTCATCAAAACAAGACAAATATTTAAAAAAAAATATAGAAAAATAAATGAATCGACAACAATAGTAATACAATTAACTAAACAAAAAACATCCAAGAGCATCATTAGCCTAGTGGTAAAGAAGTGTTTATCTATCCTAAAGGTCCATGGTTCAAGTCTTGTTGGCAACACTTTAATTCTTTTTTTTCTAGTAATAAAACATCATTGTGCCTAAAATTGATGCCCCTTGGGCTTTGATGCCCTGGGCCGTCGCCCGGCCCGCCCACCCATAGGGCCGGCCCTGCAAGTAATACTCAACGTCTGCGTGTTAAACTAAAATCCCATTGGTGTATCGTCATAGTAGGGGAAATTTCATTCCCATGCATATGTATCTCTCAAATGTACTATACCTCTTTTTGTTGAAAGAGAGACGAAAAACTCCCTCACCTATATCAGAGGTCCCTTGACCAGTCGGGTGTTAAATCAAGGGATGTCCACTAATGGCAGCCCTGCAAGGGAGAGGACCAACGAGACACGAATCCAGCAACAAACCTTGCAATATTTCAGCAAAGTATTGTCACCACACGGATTCGAACCCGCGATGTCGGAGTGTTTCCACACCAATCACCTTGCAACTTATCATCAGTCTATGCCCCTAGGGACAAATGTACTATACCTCTTATTTTATAACTTGGAGGTCTTTGCAAATACACAGCTAAAACAAGTAAATCATGTAGAAAAACTATAGGGATTCATTAATGTACTTATCATTCATGTAGTATGGGTTCCTTGCTGTTCAAACTTTAAAGCTCAAAAAGTAGTAGAGCCTATCAGCAATCAACATATTTACAAAGCCCATCAAAATTGCAAGAAATTAAATACATGAAAAGCTTTTTATTGACACTCGAGATGCTCTTGTGTGTGTGTGTGTGTGGGGGACAGTCCTCATGTCTTAATTATTGTTCAACATTTTAAATTTGAGTTCTTGTTTATTCACAAGCGTTAGATCTTTCAATTATTTATTTTTTGGCCAATACTTTTTCCCTTTCCGACCAGTCTTTGAGTACAATACCCCTTCTTCCGCCTATAATCGAGATTTCTCTATTCAGATTGAGGAAACACGGAGTTCAGGTCTTCTTTCTATGCCCCAACTGGATAAACTCTGATCTTTCTCACTATTCGTATAAGACCTCGAACGAGAACCAACGCCCCCCCGCTAATCCATTAGAGTCGATTCGACGGCACTAGCCTACGGGTTCATTCTTCCTCTGCCTCTGGGCAGATAGGGATGGGGCATGAAATTCTAATAGTCAAGCTAGCGAGTGCAGCTGCGAGAAGAAACATTTCGTATCTAAAAATTGTTGGAAATGTTGGGAAAAAATGAAGGAAAATGGGCTGTTTTGAGCAACCCACTTGAGAGGAAATGTTGAGTGGGCTCGACTACGAGTTAAAGTCAGGACTTAGTTGGAATACGTAGTACTCCGTACGAGGTTTCCAAAACATGTAAGAACACTCAAAATGATTGAGGTATGAATGAGATATAATATTCCAAAGTGAACCCTTTAGAAATGGGTTTGGGATGCCATCCCACATTGGAAAAAGAATGAAGAAATTGTGAGTATATAAGGAGATGTGGACAAAGGTATGTTCAAAAAGTGAGACATGTGTGGATGTGTGACTAGGCGCCCCTTGCACATACACACACACGCGCGCGCGCTGTCGCCGCCGCCGCCGTTCGTCCGTCCGGCCCGGCCTGGCTTGGTCGAAGGGCGATTTGGGCGAAATGTCTAGGCATCTCGAAGTTATCTTTTTACTGCAACTTTATTCGGTAAAATTTTATTTTACCAAAAATACCCCAATTAAAAAATTCCGAATTTTTCGGATCTGGATAAAATCGAATTAAACAGATCTGGATAAGTATTGAGATACTAATCTTGATCGGTTTAGAGTTTCTCCAGATACCAATTTCGGTGGGTATAAAGTTCCTCCAGCACACAACCTCCTCCAGGCTTCACCTATAAATACCCGGCTTGAGGGGCTCGTTTTTACACACAAAAAAACGTACGAAATTTCAAAAGCCTCACAGTCAGATAATTTTCTTCTTCATTTTTTTTTCTTCGGTCGGTGATAGTAGACAGATTTTGTTCTAGTTCGTTGAGGGTGCAGCGGATCACAGATTCGTTACATCGAGCTGTTGTTTTATCCTGGGAGGCAGACGTCATACACCGTGGTGAAGACGAATTTGCTTTAAGGAGACAGATTATCTGGACTCAACAGCGAATCTTCCGTTTTATATACGTGATCGGCGAATTTCGTTTTGCTAATAAATTTTCTGCAGGGCTTATATGTATTATATATATATTCGACACACACATACACACACATATATATATATATATTCTGTTATTTTTCAAGTAATCGTTTTCATAAATTATACAATAAAAATATCATTATCTTTCATAATAAATTGACGTCAGTTATTAGGAGGTTAACAATATGCTACTACTATATTGGAGAACAATATCAATTGCGTAAAATTTTATTCTTACTATAAAATTCATTGCGAGTAAACTTAACAGGTACACGAGTAATCCAAGTAATGATCATATGAAATCAATAATAAGGGTTCTGAAATACTTAAAGTATTCCATGAACTATGGTTTGCATTATGGAAGATATCCAGCGGTACTCGAAGGATACTGTGATGCAAATTGGATATCAGACACGAGGAATTCAAAATCCACGAGTAGTTATGTGTTTACCATAGGTGGAGGTGTTGTATCTTGGAAATCATCTAAACAAACGTGTATAGCTCGATCCACAATGGAATCTGAGTTTATTGCACCAGATAAAGCCGGAGAAGAGGCTGAATGGCTAAGAGATTTCATACAAAGAATTTCTTGTTGGGTAAAACCCGTGCCCGCTGTGACTATTCATTGTGATAGTCAATCGGCTATAGACAGGGCACAGAATAGCATGTATAATGGTAAGTCTCCGCATATTTGACGAAGACACAATACCATTAGGCAGCTGATCTCAACTGGAGTTATCACAATTGATTACGTAAGATCAAAAGATAACTTGGCGGGTCCGCTTACAAAAGGCTTATACAGAGATCAAGTAAGCTGCTTATCAAGGGAATGGGATTGAAATCCACAAAATAGTTACTTTCATGGCGGTAACCCGACCATGCTGACTGGAGATCCAAGAACTTGGTTCAATGAGAAAACTAAGTCGTGAAAGTGGAGTCTGACACTCTCTCTTAATTCTATTCCCAGGACATAAGAGTGTTGCTGGGATAAGCCTACCGTGTGGTGAGGTTAAGCGATAAGCTTTTAATGATTCTTATATATAAAAGGTGAAGTATGCTGGTAGGATACTTTTAATAGGAAGTCACTTATATAAGTGTGAAGACGGGTCGCTTCAAATGAAACACTTATGAATCCCAGGATGGTGTCCATGCCCAAAACGGGCACACCCGTGAGAACTAAAAGACTGTGACGATGATCATTGTGTGAGTATCGTTGTCTTGGTTTACACAAACGGCTGGACAGTTCAAGACATCGCGTTCACGAAACAGCTAGTAAATTTGATGGTATTTCACTACGAAAGATTCAAAGCCACAACCTATCTCTCCCGATGCAATGGTTATCCGACGGAACTCCTTTTGTCATTAGCATGTGCATCGCATGTACCTCATTCATGTGGGGGATTGTTGGAAAATTGGTTTGTTTACCAATTTAAAATAAATAATTGAAGTAGAAATCTTTGATGTAAATATATAAATAATTATATATTTAAAATCTACATTTGATGTAGATGAATTTAGCATTTTAAATTTCTCAAGACTAATTTCGGGTGAATGAGATATTAATGGCCAAAAATAGCTACTTGGAGTAGAAAATAGAAGTTGAAAGGATGGAAAAATGTTCCATCCCACATTGGAGGGGAACAACAATTTTGAATGGTTTATTTACCCTTAGTTTGAGTGTTGGGTTTGGGCCCCAAGAGACACCCAAGTTTTTAGAGGGGAGAGGACCTACACACATGTAGGTCCAGTGAAATCCACACGCATGCCACCGCCGCCCGCTCGGCCGGCCGTGCTGGGCTCGGGCTTGGGCTTGAGGCCTATTATTTTTTGGGCCACAAAAATTAATAATTAAATTAATATTATTATTACTCAAATGGACATGAACTTTCAGATATTACGAAATGGTTCATCAGAATAATCGAAAAGGTACAAACTTTCGATTATTATCAATTTGGCCTCTGAAGTTCCAGCAGGTTCCATTGGAACTTTCAGCTACAGTAGGTGCTTTTTCGGTCCAGAAATGATGCACCTTTTAATGCAGAGAGTTGCAACCTTTGAAGCAACTTTCATGCATTATAAATACCTCTGCATGGCTGAGTTCATCCATCCAATTTTTTTTTTACATATTGCTGCATATTATCCTTTGTCATTCCATCTACTTTTCTGCATATCAAAAGAGAGTTCCACATAGTCTAGTTCGTTTGTTTTCTGAATTTGTTGTGCTGTTATTCAGAAAAGATAAAAGTGGTTGTATCTTGTGAGACGATTGCTATTTAAACCGATAGCACTCGTATGGGGTAAATTCGTCTTAAGGACAGAGAGTTCACTCTTGCATCCACTTCCTATATATTGTTGGAATATTTATTCCATATATTCATAAATAGAGTTTTGATGATTAAGTTGCTAAATACAACAAAACAATATCAAGGCGAAGCAAAACATCGAAGCAGATGAAGACGCAAAAAGCTGAACAAAATACATGCTTAGCGCACGCAAGATCTGAAGGTTAGCGCACGCTAACAAGAGTTATCTGCAGATCAGACAAGTTACGAAGTGTAATATCCGCGATTTCGATTTCTGATAATTTTTTTTCTGGTGTAATTCCATCTTAGCAACTCTATTGTGACCATTTCGTCATTACGAGTATGATTAATTCTACACTTTTTGTCATCCGAGTTCATCTCGGTGTCGTTCTGTTGAATTCCGTGTTCTTAAGCGACTTTTCCACGTATGAGTTCGACTTTGTAAAATCACCATTAATTCTTGGAAACTCGAAAAATTATGAATCTTTTCAATATTATAGAGCATCAAGTTAGCTTTCAATGGTTCAAACGGTTAGTCAATCGGAGTCCGGACGAAGGAGTTATGGTCAAAATAGCTAAGGCTGCACCATGTGCCTTTTTGTGCTGGAGCGGGCTGTACCGCGAACCGCGGCCCCTTCTAGCTGGGCCGCTGCACAAAGGCAGTGTGCTGGGCAGTTTTTGGCCATGGAACGCGGCACACTCATCATGTGCCGCGGCACACAGTACAGGTTTGCCTATATCAGCGTTTTCTTGTGGAATCATCCTCATTTCATCACTTTTCTTCTTCCTCTCTCAACTTGGACGATTTTGGGTGATTTTGGAGTGTTTAAACATCATCAAAACTCAGAGATTCTCATCTTTTTCAAGTTGTTGTGTGGATCATCAACATATTTGTGGATTCATCATCCTAATCTAAGGTAAATTCTTCAACCCTTGAATTCGATTTTTGAGTTGGACCATGATGTTATGGGTGGTATAATCATAATTTGTGATGGATATACGTATAATTATGAGTTTTTACAGGTTATCATTAGATTGTTGGAAGTTTTTCTCAAGAACACTTTGAAGGTTGACTTAGAATTGAGTTTTGCAATTTAATGTTATCGTAAGCTCGATTTGAGTATTCCTATTGGATTATTGATTGTATTGAAGGTGTTTTGTTGGATTGAATCATTTGTTTGAAGTTGGTTTTCGATACAATTGGGTTTGGTTGTTTAGGATGGGAGATTGTATTCAAGGTGTTTGTCGAAATGCCTCAATGAGTTTGGGATTTATTGTATCGACCTCTTGAATTGGTTGTGATCATGCTTGATTCGTGTATTAAACGAATTGTTGGTATTTGTGTCGTTCAAGGTTGTTCAAGCGGCCGAAAATTTCATTAAGGACGTTGTTCGTGGAAGGACTTTCTCGCCATCGGTTTGAGGCAAATTTTATACTTGTACTAGTCAATAAGATTAATGTTATCATATATGTGTATGAATGTGTTGTATCATTCTTAGACTTAGTCTCTTCATAAGTTCATTGATATTAGGGGATTGTTCGATACGATACTCTTCGGAAATTATGCCAAATGTTTATTATCATTTATTAATGGCCGGTTCAAGGCATTGGGATACTCGTTGTTAATGTTATTGTCGATTGCCGGTTCGCGATATCGATGTATCGATTGTTGTTGTTAATATTGATGTCGATATAAGACGTCGTTGTAATCATTGTTATTAATGTTGGAGTTTTGTCCTTGATGTTGTTTTGGCCGATTGAAGGCATTGACGTATTCATTTCTCGCTTCGTCGTCGGTAATCGATTAAAGGTGCCGAGGCATTCATTGTATCATTGTTATCGATTGGCCGTTCTAAGGCAATCGAGGTACTCAATCATTCATTGTATCATTGTTATCGATTGGCTGTTCTAAGGCAATCGAGGTATTAAATCATCTGATGCATCATTGTTATCGGTTGGCCATTCTAAGACATTCGAGGTATTGAATTGGGACTGTCGAGGATAGTTCCCATCCGTTGTGTCGTTGTTATCGATTGACCATTCTAAGGTAATCGAGGTATTGAATTGGGGCCGCCGAGGACGGTGCCCATCCGTGAGTCATCATTATCGTGTTGGCCGACTCAAGGTAGCACACTATCATTCTCGTGAATTCGGTAATCTTGGGATCATTGCCATTTATGATTAGTTGTGTTTTGGAGGCTAGTCTCGGTTAGTGCTTGATGGGATAAGTTTGGTGGGGCCTGAACCTTCGCGGTTGTTTCCCCAAACACCTACAACTCAGTAGGTCAACGGCCATTGGATGGTTTCATTATGGGGTAAGTTTGGTGGGGCCTGAACCTTCGCGGTTGTTTCCCCCAACACCTACAACTCAGTAGGTCAACGGCCATTGAATGGTTTCATTATGGGGTAAGTTTGGTGGGGCTTGAACCTTCGCGGTTATCTCCCCCAACACCTACAACTCATTAGGTCAACGACCATTGGATGGTTTCATTATGGGGTAAGTTTGGTGGGGCCTGAACCTTCGCGGTTGTTTCCCCCAACACCTACAACTCAGTAGGTCAACGACCATTGGATGGTTTCATGTTGATACGGCTTCGTGCCGTGGCTTCGGCCTTCATTGTTGCAGCTCCGGACTGGTTTGATTCATCTTCATGTAATTCATCGTGATTCATATTTAATTCATTTCTGGTTTGATTCATCTTCATGTAATTCATTGTGATTCATATTTAATTCAGTTCTGGTTTGATTCATCTTCATGTAATTCATTGTGATTCATATTTAATTCAGTTCTGGTTTGGTTCATCTTCATGTAATTCATCGTGATTCATATTTAATTCAGTTATGGTTTGGTTCATGTCGTGTAATTCATTGTGGTACTCTATGATTATGTTTCGTCATTGAGCACTTATGTTCTAACATGCGGAACAGGTATTAATAGTATGCCGTGGGCATAGTGTTTCACGAATGCTCGATTCTTACCTTGGTTTTTGAGCATCTCGTATTATTATCATTGTACCGTTTCATTCTGCCTTGGATGCATATCATGTTATACATGTATTTGATGTTCATTATCTGGATGACTGACCCCGTGGGGGCGGAACATGTTTTATGTTTCAGGTGCTTGCGAGGAGAGAGTTAAGACACAGGGGCATGACCAAGGCGACGAGGCATTCGAGCGATACTTGTCCGAGTTGTTCTTGTTGGTCAGTCAGTTGGAGTGTACTCCAGTTTGTCAGTTATTGTCATTTTGTATTAGTCGAGCAAGGCTCGTGGATGTCATTGTGTTTTCATTTTCATTTTGGCCATGTAGGCCCATCTTTGTCGCTGAAATTCCCTATCGGAATATTGTGTTGGATATCATAGTAGGGACTGTGATCTCCCTTGTTAGTTAATTTGATGTAATTTAGTCATGTTCGCCCGGTGGATCTCCTGGCGTGGGGTCCACGGCACTGTAATGACACAATAGGATTTGGGGGTGTTACACGAAGCTACCTGAAGGACTTACCTGATGGACTAACGCACGCTAGATATCAAGACTAGCGCACGCTAGAAGGTGAAGTTAGCGCACGCTACACATGCAGAATAACGCACGCTATCGAAGGATATTTTACCGTTGTGAAGACATTCAAACACAGAATGATGTAAGCAATGACGAAATCATAGCGCACGCTAAGGATGAGGAATAGCGCACGCTAATGTGTTTGAAATCAAGTCAATCAATCCATTGGAAAGATTCTTAAGCAAAGTCAAAAGTATAAATGGATATATGACGCATGCAATGATGCAAGATTAGGGCACGCTACAAGGAAATGTTAGCGCACGCTAACTGTCATGGACAGTAGCCACTGGACTAGAATTACAAATCATTAACGTACGCTACATGGAGTTCATAACGTACGCTAAGGCAAAAATGCACGATAGCGCAGGCTAAGAAGAAGAGCTAGCGCACGCTAGCAAGTCAAAAGTCAGCAACGGTTAGTTTGATGAAGAAGGCTATAAATACCACATCCTTGGTAATAATCCATACAACAACTTCAAGTATTCAAGACGTTGATTTGAAATTCATATACATTATATTTTTGTTGTAATATTGAGCTTATATTGATAGTTTGAGTGTTTATACATTCAACACATACACGAGTGAGAAAAGAAAAGATACGATTGGATTCGGTGTTATTAGGATCAAGGATCCGGAATTGTTAGAATCGCAATTTCTATCTTAGTGAGGTTTATCTAGTACCGATATAAAGCTAGAGTGGTTGATTCCTTGTCCAATAGAAAAGGAAAACGATTTAACTTGGACCGACAAAAAGACAAGTAAGAGAACGGTTTTACTCGGACCGATAGAAGACGAGCTTGTAATGGTAATCCCTCGACCGATAGAAGAGAGGTGCCGAGGTTTTGATCTTCATCCTATAGAAAAAGATACCAAGAGAGAGGACGTAGGCACGTTTGGCCGAACCTCTATAAATCCTTGTGTCGTTTAATTTCTGCACTTTATATTTACGCTTCCGCACAACGGCGCAAATACTGATTTTGCTCCAAACAATTAGTATCGGAGCGGTACCTCTAATACATGGCTTAACATCCGAGGAGTCGATCGAAATGGCAGTTCAACTTGCCCCGGTCGAAGGTCTTGCTCTTAACCGACCACCATTTTTCGACGGATCAAACTTCATGACATGGAAGAAGAAGATGTCAATATTTATTCGAGCCTATGACATCGAGCTTTGGAAAATAATATGTCTTGGTCCGAAAATTCCAACGAATTCCAATGGTACACTTAAAACTTTCGAAATATGATGATTCTGATTGGAAAAATGACCATTACAATTGTAAGGCAACTCAACTCCTATATTGTGCCTTAAATCCAGAAGAACACAACCGGATATCATCGTGTGATAGTGCCAAAGAAATTTAGAAAATGCTTGAGGTAACACACGAAGGAACTTCTCAAGTCAAGAATACGAAAATAAACATGCTCATTCACGAACACGAACTATTCCAAATGAAAGACGATGTATCCATCACAATCATGCTCGACTGATTTTCGGTCATCACAAATGGATTGGCATGTTTTGGAAAACCGCTTTCGAGTAGTGAGAAAGTAAAGAAAATTCTTCGACCACTACCTCGAGAATGGGATGGTACGGTAACGGCAATAATGGAATCTAATCTTGATTTTAGTGCTCTCGTTGGTTCACTTATCAACTACGAGATAGTTCTAAAATCTCGGAATGCCAAACCGAAGCCGAAGGAAAGATCAATAACCATGAAGGCTAAAATGTCGAGATCTAAGGAAGAAATCCTGGTGGGCGAAAGCGACAAAGAATCGGCATATTATGCCAAGAATATTAATAAGTTCCAACACTTATTAAACCGGAGAAAACAAGACATCCAAAAGGGAGAATCTAAGAAATTCGACAACACTTGTCGATTATGTGGTAAACCAGGCCACTTTGCTAAAAATTACCGAGTAAAACCCAATGAGGTTGTAATTGCAACATGGAGTGACGAAGATATTGATGATGATTTCATTGATCAAAAGAACCTTGCATTTATGGCCTGGAGTTCATTCAACAATAGCGACGTCGAAAGCGATACGAAACCGACTACTCCAAGCAAAGAAGACAAAGTGAGGATTGACGTAAAACACCTTGAACATACTCCTACATACTTAGGCGAGAAAAAGACTACGAGACCTGGAGTAACCTCGGTGATCGGACCGGGAATAACTTAAACATGGCAACATGCATCATGTTGGGTCCAAGTTGGTAAAGATAAGATAATAAAGAATTCATCCCATTTCTTTATAATAAAGCAATGCAGGATTCACGGCCTGCATGTGGAGAAGAAGAGAACCCCGGAGACAAAACCCATCCTTATTCCTTTTGTTTGCAAGTAGCGTGGAGTACCTTTTTTTTTATTTTAAAGATCATGTGATCTTATCTTTTAATATTTTAAGTAATCTTGTCAGGTTACTCTTACCTATAAGTATTATTGAATGATCAAAAAAATACATTGTGTATTGTTTAAAGTCTTGGACGAGTTTCCTTCAAAAATTTGGTTATTATTCGATGCGTTTCAAATCATAATCTGGTCGATTCTCAATAGTCTTGAGAAGAAATCACCTTATCGGATTATAGGTCTAGTTCGATAAACACCTGTTTCCTATCCTGTTTCGATAGAAAAATTCCCCTCTTCAGACAGTTCTTACATTTCGTTCCATACTTCAACTTATTATCCTTGTTCCCTGTTCGCAAAATACATTCCTCTTGCTTGCGATACAGGGTTATACCTGATTGGGAGTTCGCATCAATTGCTGTTTGGTTGTCCGAAACTTGCTTCCTGTCTCCATTGCATCCGACTGAAACCTGCTATTTCGAGTGCCGTTGTTTGGAGTTGCCTATTCCGGAGTCATTTCCACTCGGACAGTTCCTGTCTTGACGCGTATCATTGCTGCTGTATCGAACTGTTGTTACCAGTTCCTGTCTTAAGCATGTGCCGCTGTCCATTCTTGTTGCTGTAGCGAATTGTTGCTATCAGTTCCCAACTATGCTGTTCGATTCCTTTTGGCTAAGTGTCGTTCGCTTTCGCTCGTCAAAACAGCCTTCCGCTGTACCGATAGAGATTTAGCATCATAAGTGGCATCAGAGCCCAAGTTCTTGATCTTTGGCCTTATGGATCTCAACGACGCTGATTTCTTGGCAAAACTTCGCGACGCATTGCGTGACATACCAGAACAACGTGACCAGCGTTGGCAACCTAGGTGTGGTGACTACGAACGACCCTCACGCCATGTCGAAGAATTCAAGGTTAATGAGCTTCCGGAGTTCGTTGGCGGGACAGACCCTGAAGTTTACTTGGAATGGGAACGTAAAATTGATCGCATGTTCGAGTTTAAAGACCTCGACGATGAGAAACAGTGCAAGTATGCAATTCTCAAGTTGGGTAAAGGCGCTTCACTTTGGTACGAAGGAGTTAAAACACAAAGAGCTCGTGCGGGGAAAGAAAAGATCCGTTCGTGGGATTCATTAAAAAGAAAACTTCGTAAAAGATACGTACCAACATCACATCGGTTGTCCTTATAATGAAAGATTGCCGACCTCATGCAAGGAAAGTTAAGTGTCAGTGAATACATTGAGGAGTTTGAAAATTTGACCTTAATGGGAGAAATAGATGAGAATGAGGAGCAGAAGATGTCGCGTTTCTTGCGTGGCCTGAACCGAACCATAGCTAACTCGGTGGAATTATACCCTAACGAAGACTTCGATACATTGTGTGGACTATGCGTGAAATTAAAAGCTCAAAACAAGATGAAGTTTTATAAACCCTAGTTTCCATCAAAAATTGGGAACCCAAATATCGGTTCCAGTTCAACTACTAAAACGATTGTACCGACTCCTACCCCTATTGCGGTTCCTAAAGCCCCCTACGTGCCGAAGGAGACTAGTTTGGCTAAAGTACGATGTTTCAAATGTCAAGGGTTCAGTCACTATCAAAATGCTTGTCCGAACAAACGAGTGGTGACACTAAGAGCAACTGTCACGATCCGAGACGAGTTGTTGGTCGATGACAAAAAGGAAAGACTGGGTTCTGTGTTTGATTTCAATGTAGAGGACGAAGAAGGAGAAGAATGTGAGACTTACGATGCTCCAAACTATAACATGGCTTTAATTCTTCGTACTTTACAAGCTAAATCTATTTCAAATGATTCGGAACAGCGGGATCAAATATTCCACACGAAGTGTCAAGTCGGGAATAAATGGTGTAGTTTGATCGTTGATGGAGGAAGTTGCACCAAGGTAGCTTCAAGTGAGATGGTGACTAAACTTGGGCTGACCACTACGACTCATCCGAAACCTTACACTTTACATTGGCTCGATGATGGGAGCAAAATAAAGGTGACAAAAAAAAGTACGGGTCGGTTTAACTATGGGTTCATACAGTGACGACGTATTATGTGATATACTCCCTATGGATGTATGCTATATACTCTTGGGACGACCATGGCTATTTGATAGAGATGTCTTACATCGAGGGAGAAGTAACGAATATAAATTACGGGATAAAGGCAAGAAGATTGTGCTAAACCAATGTCACCTCAAGCTATTCGTTCGATGAGTTCTAGCTAGATGGAAAAACCGAAACTTATTATGTTTGCTAGTGAGAAAGAGGTGAAACGCACTATTGATGATGGAGAGCTTGTGTATTTGTTGATGATTAAAGAAACACGAGACGTTGACGTGGTTGTGCAAGGCAAAGGGGAGATCAATACCTTGTTACGCGAATTTGCGGATGTTTTTCCGGAAGACTTGCCGCTGGGTTTGCCGCCCTTACGTGGGATTGAACACCAAGTTGATATTATACCGGGTGCATCACTCCCTAACAAAGCCGCCTATCGATGTAACCCCGAGGAGACAAAGGAGTTACAGAAACAAATGGAGGAGCTAATAAACCGCGGGTACGTTCAGGAAAGTTTGAGTCCTTGTGCGGTTCCAGTTTTGCTTATCCCGAAGAAAGATGGATCATGGTGAATGTGTATACATAGTAGAGCCAAGAATAACATAACCATCAAGTATCGATTCCCAATTCCGAGACTTGATGATATGTTGGATGAATTGCATGGTTCGGTGGTTTTTTCGAAGGTTGATTTGAGAAGCGGCTACCATCAAATTCGCATGTGAGAAGGTGATGAATGGAAGACGGGTTTTAAAACAAAACATGGATTGTACGAGTGGCTCGTCATGCCCTCTGGCCTTACAAATGCGAAGTACTTTCATGCGATTAATGAATGAGGTACTTAAACCGTTTTTGGGAAAGTTTGTCTTCGTATACTTGATGACATTTTGATTTATAGTCGATCATTGCAAGAACATACCGGGCACTTGAGGCAAATCTTCGAGACCCTTAGGGACCAAAAGCTTTATGGGAAGAAGGAGAAGTTCTCGTTTATAGTCGAGAGTGTAGCCTTTCTTGGCTACATCGTTTCAAAGGAAGGAGTGTCGGTATATCAAGCCAAGATCGAGGCGATTAGATCTTGGCCTACTCCTATAACCATCACGGAAATTCGATCCTTTCACGGACTTGCTTCATTTTATCTGAGGTTCATCCGAGACTTTAGCACCATTTCAAGTCCGATAACGGAATGCTTGAAAAAGGACCGTTTGTGTGGAACAAGGCTGCCCAAGGGGCGTTTGAAAAATTAAAAACAAAAATGTGTGAGGCACCTATCTTGGCGTTACCCGATTTTTTACAACCGTTCGAGGTAGAATATGACGCGAGTGGAGTGGGTATTGGGGTGGTTCTCGTCCAAGGGACATGACCGATTGCATACTTCTCGGAGAAATTGGGTGGGTCTCGACTCAGCTATTGTACTTATGACAAGGAGTTCTATACCATTGTGAGAGCCCTTGATCATTGGAGTCATTACATTCGGCCGAAACACTTTATTCTACATTCGGATCATGAGTCCTTGAAGTATATTAATGGGCAGCAGAAGTTGAGTCCGAGACATGCTAAGTGGGTGGAATTCTTGCAATCGTTCCACTTTTCATCAAAGTATAAGGATGGCAAGAGCAATATTGTAGCGGATGCATTGTCTAGGCGGTATGTCTTGCTCTCTACTCTTGATGTTTGTTTGCTTGGGTTCGAAACGTTGAAGGAATTTTATGATGATGATGCGGATTTTGGTAAGACTTTCACTCATTGCAAATCTGGTCCGTTTGGAGAATTTACGATACAGGAAGGCTTCCTCTTCAAAGAAAATCGTCTTTGCTTGCCCAAACACGCAGTTTGGGAATCGTTGGTTCGGGAAGCTCACGGTGGAGGCTTGGCTGACCACTTTGGTTCGGCTAAGACATTGGAGGTACTTAAGGAACATTTTTATTGGCCAAGGATGCAGGGGGATGTGAATGACATAATTAGTATGTGACATGCCATATTGTGAAGAGTCCGTTCAAGCCGGGAGTATACATGCCTTTACCGATTCCGGAAAGGCCATGGGAAGATGTCTTTTTGGATTTCATTGTTGCTTTACCTCGTACTCAACGAGGGAGGGATACTATTATTGTTGTTATCGATCGATTTTCAAAGATGGCTCACTTTGTGGCTTGTCACAAGATGGACGATGCGAGTAACGTCTCCGATTTGTATTTCCGAGAGATTGTGCATTTACATGGAATTCCGAAGACTATTGTTTCGGATCGGGACTCAAAATTTCTTAGCTATTTGTGGAACACCTTGTGGAGAAAGGTGGGAACCAAACTTCTATTTAGCACGTCGCATCATCCGCAAACAGATGGCCAAACCGAGGTAACCAATCAAACTTTGGGCACTTTATTACGTGGTCTTGTGAGCAAGACATAAAAGGATTGGGATTTGAAGCTTGCACATGCGGAGTTTGCTTATAATCGTTCTCCTACTCATGCCACGGCACACTCTCCATTTGAAGTAGTTTACGGGCTGAATCCTTACGTGCCGTTAGATCTAATTCCATTACCGAGTGGCGAATTGGTGCATAAGGATGCGGAGTCGAAGCTGAAGTCAATTATGAAATTACACGAGCAAGTACGTAATCGAATCAAGGAGATAAACGAGATTTACAAAATAAAGTCGAACAAGCAAAGAAAACCGAGGTTATTCGAAGTTGGGGATTTAGTTTGGGCACATTTGAGGAAAGAGCCATTTCCGAGTAAGCGTAAGAACAAGTTAATGCCACGAGCTGAGGGATTATTTAAAGTAGTTGCGAAGGTGAACGACAATGCATACAAGTTAGAACTTCTGGGTAATTATGGAGTGCATGCTACTTTTAACATAAGTGACCTATGTCCATATCTCGACGACAATGGCATTGCGGAATTGAGGACAATTCCTTTTAAAGAAGGAGGGAATGATACGAAACCGACTACTCCAAGCGAAGAAGACGAAGTGAGGATTGACGTAAAACATCTTGAACATACTCCTACATACTTAGGCGAGAAAACGACTACGATACCTGGAGTAACCTTGGTGATCGGACCGGGAATAACTTAAACATGGCAACATGCATCATGTTGGGTCCATGTTGGTGAAGATAAGATAATAAAGAATTCATCCCATTTCTTTATAATAAAGCAATATAGGATTCACGACCTGCATGTGGAGAAGAAGATCACCTTGGAGACCAAACTCATCCTTATTCTTTTTGTTTCCAAGTAGCGTGGAGTACCTTTTTATTTATTTTAAAGATCATGTGATCTTGTCTTTTAATATTTTAAGTAATCTTGTCAGGCGACTCTTACCTATAAGTAGTCATGTTTGGGTTGTAACAGAGACATTATTGAATGATAAAAAAAATAACATTGTGTATTGTTTAAAGTGTTGAATGAGTTTCCTTCCAAAATTTGGTTATTATTCGACGCGTTTCGAATCTTAATCTGATCGATTCTCAATAGGTCATGAGAAGAAATCACCTTATCGGATTATAGGTCTAGTTTGATAAACACCTGTTTCGATAAAAAAACTCCCCCTCTTCAGACAATTCTTACATTTCGTTCCATACTTCAACTTATTATCCTTGTTCCCTGTTCGCAAAAGACATTCCTCTTGCTTTCGATACAGGGTTGTACCTGATCAGGAGTTCGCATCAATTGTTGTTTGGTTGTCCGAAACATGCTTCCTGTTTCCATTGCATCCGACTGAAACCTGCTGTTTCGAGTGCCGTTGTTTGGAGTTGCCTGTTCCGAGGTCATTTTCACTCGGCCAGTTCCTGCCTTGACGCGTATCATTGTTGCTGTATCGAACTGTTGTTACCAGTTCCTGTCTTGTGCGCGTGCCGCTGTCCATTCTTATTCTTATGTGGCTATTGCTATCGATTCCCAAGCTGTCTTTGTTCGATTCCTTTTGGCTAAGTGCCGTTCGCTTCCGCTCGTCAAAAATAGCCTTCCGTTGTACCGATAGAGATTTCGCATCAGAAAGCCAAGTAAGTAATTCTTACGACGATCTTTTCGAAGCATTTGAGTTATTACATACGGACTATCAAAATGCTTTATCCGACATTAAATCCCTTAAATCTAAATATAAATCTTTGAAATTGAAAATTCCAAAATTCTTGAAAAAGGGAAATTTGTTGAAATCAATCATTCAAAATGTGTTGAAAATGAAAATATTTTAAAGGATGATCTTGTTAAAATCCAAACCGAGCTCAAAAATTTAAAGAAGAAATTCTCTCTCGGAAACGAGAAATTTGAAATATGCTATCGGTTCAGAAATTTACTTTGAACAAACAGGGGTTAGGATTCAAACCACGTTCTAAAAATGAATCCGTAAATTTCAAAATACATTATTGTGAAAAATGCTTGAAAATCGGGCACCATATTTCAAACTGTAAAAGCCCAAGACGGACGATTAAAGTTAAGAAAATTTGGATTCCTAAAGGAACCACCATCCCAAACATCGTTTACGTCTCGAAACAAAAACCGAATTTCGGTTGGGTCCCCAAAAATTAATTTTTAACTATTGATATTTTACTCAGAGGGAGTATTTTTCTTAAAACGAATATTTTTGTCAGGGGGAGTAATTTTTTTATCATGCATATTCAATAATTGGTATCCTCTACACAATTTTTTTTTTTACACTTTTTGCTGAATACAAAAAGGGGGAGAAGAAGTTGAATCGGATAAAAAGCATCATGAAAGATATGACGAGAAAACTAAAAAGTAAAAAAGGAGGAGAAAATAATAAAAATCGAAGAAGTCGAAAAGGAGAAAAAAAAAAGGCATACAAAAAGGAGGAGAAACGAAGAAGTTGAAAAATGAGAAACGAAGAAGTCGAAAATGACAAGAAAAGAAAATGGGTGCAACTAACGAAACGATCAAAGCCAAAAACTTTGAAATGTAAAAATATATATATTTTATTTGCAGGTTTTATCCAATTCAAGAGTTGTTCTGTAATCATCAAAAAGGGGGAGATTGTTGGAATATTTATTCCACATATTCATAAATAGAGTTTTGATGATTAAGTTGATAAACACAACAAAACAACATCAAGGCGAAGTAAAACATCGAAGCAGACGAAGACGCAAAAAGCTG
This sequence comes from Orobanche coerulescens, assembly GCA_033398695.1. NCBI lineage: Eukaryota > Viridiplantae > Streptophyta > Magnoliopsida > Lamiales > Orobanchaceae > Orobanche > Orobanche coerulescens. The sequence continues at coordinate 168,524,364 of CM065811.1, forward strand.
AACAAAATACATGCTTAGCGCACACAAGAGCTGAAGGTTAGCGCACGCTAACAAGAGTTATCTGCAGATCAGACAAGTTACGAAGCTACCTGAAGGACTTACCTGATGGACTAACGCACGCTAGATATCAAGACTAGCGCACGCTAGAAGGTGAAGATAGCGCACGCTAGAAGGTGCAGAATAACGCACGCTATTGAAGGATATTTTACCATTGTGAAGACATTCAAACACAGAATGACGTAAGCAATGACGAAATCATAGTGCACACTAAGGATGAGGAATAGCGCACGCTAATGTGTTTGAAATCAAGTCAATCAATCCACTGGAAAGATTCTGAAGCAAAGTCAAAAGTATAAACGGATATATGACGCATGCAATGATGCAAGATTAACGCACGCTACAAGGAAATGTTAGCGCGCGCTAACTGTCATGGACAGTAGCCACTGGACTAGAATTACAAATCATTAACGTATGTTACATGGAGTTCATAATGTATGCTAAGGCAAAAATGTGCGATAGCGCACGCTAAGAAGAAGAGCTAGCGCACGCTAGCAAGTCAAAAGTCAGCAATAGCTAGTTTGAAGAAGAAGGCTACAAATACCACATCCTTGGTATTAGTCCATACAACAACTTCAAGTATTCAAGACATTGATCTGACATTCATATACATTATATTGCTGTTGTAATATTGAGCTTATATTGATAATTTGAGTGTTTATACATTCAACACATACACGAGTGAGAAAAAGAAAAGATACGATTGAATTAGGTGTTATTAGGATCAAGGATCCGGCATTGTTAGAATCACAATCGCTATCTTAGTGAGGTTTATGTAATACCGATAGAAAGCTAAAGTGGTAGATTTTTTGTTCAATAGAAAAGGAAAATGGTTTAACTTGGACCGACGAAAAAGACAAGTAAGAGAACGGTTTTACTCGGACCGATAGAAGACGAGCTTGTAACGGTAACCCCTCGACCGATAGAAGAGAGGTGCACAGGTTTTGATCTTCATCCTATAGAAAAAGATACCAAGAGAGAGGACGTAGGCACGTTTGGCTGAACCTCTATAAATCCTTGTGTCGTTTAATTTCCGCACTTTATATTTACGTTTCCGCACAACGACGCAAATACCGATTTTGCTCCAACATATATTTTCTGTTTTTCTGTTTTTTTTCGTTTTGAACCATTTTATTCACAATATACCAAATAATTGATTCTCATTATTCTAAAAACCAATTAAATAATTCTTTTGTTATTAACATTCATGATTAATTATAATAATCATAACTTTAACTTTGACTTTACATATTACAAATTACAATAATTATAACTATTTTCCATCTTCTTATTCGTACAAGTTGCAAATTGAGATTTCTTTGTATCCTGTGTATTAATAAAAGAACTATATATGGTAGAAACATTCAAACATATACACATATATATATACTATAATTGTGTATATATATATTTATTATTTATACCTTATCGACTAGTGTCGACTAGTCACGACTAGTCTACGACTCGACTTGCCGGATCCTCCGTCGACTGGTCGACGTGACAACCATGCTTGAGTTCATGTACTTGATCCCAAAAAAAGAATATCGATATAAGAAGAAAAATAGGTTTTGGACGAAAAAGAAGAAAAGATGTAGGGCTATGGATGACATGGATACCATGATCGATATAAGAAGCTTTATAAATCACTTAATGTATGAGTTTGCTGGCTGATTGTGTTTGTGTATACTTCACATTTTCTTCATGTGATTGGTAGTTATCAAACGAACCGAACCGAACCCAACCCATGTACCTCACAAAACCGACTACTGCAGTTATGTTCTTCTGCAAACCAACCAAGCCGGTTCGGTTTAAAACCCTAAAATAAGGAAAAGACATAGTAATGACAAATGCTAATAAAATTACATGTTTATGGTAATTGAAAATGGGTGAATATCAAGAATCATCGAGCATTGCTACCAAACACATCATGAGATAGCCCGAAAACATATAAAGGAGCAAAAGTCATTAGAAAAAATATAATCATATTAGATCTTATTAGATTCGTACTTGTGTATACTTTCAAAATATCAACTTTTCATAATTCTTAACATTAAAGAATTAAAAATATTAACAATCAAATTGTGCATTAGCAAAAATAAAAATGCAGACGTTGCATCTATAATAGAAAGAAGGAAGTATACGAGTATCGTATATGAATAACAGAAAGGAGGAAGTATACGAGTATCATATATGAGTAATACTGTATTCCAATCGGTAACTATATGAATATAGTAGTGCCCATTTCGCTAAGTGTACAAATATGAGCACTAGTGTACTCCTATAGGTAACTTTACAAGTCAGCGGTACTTATTTATTTTGCCCTATATCAATATATATATATATATATATATATATATTGCTTAAAATTTTTTGAGTCCTCTAATCACCTGTCATGCTCTTTTACCATTCCTCGGCTCCTCCACCATTACTAAAAACATTTGAGGTTATATATATATATATATATATATATATATATATATATACACAAGGCTTTACAAACCCGTGCGTTGCACCGACTGTGATTTTGGTTGAATATATACGTGGTTTGGACGTGATGTTGGTGCAGGTGGTTGAATACTTGTTATCAAGATTGCGTCGGATTTTGTTTTTGCTTTTTGAGAAGATTCTAGTCTTTTTTAATGTTTGTAATATAAGCTTTATATAATTAGTTATATGTAATGTATTGGGATTATTTTAGTTGATATGTGTTTGATGTTTCATAATAGAGTATTGATCTTAGATGACCCATATTCAATACAAAGTAATTCGGCTTTGTTATGTGATGTGGCCTATTGTCTATTTATTTCTCCCAAGTTTTTGTATATCAATTGTGTTAGTTTATATATTTTAACGAAATTCCTTAGTTAGAATTTCGACCAATATTAAGATCGATCAATATAACACTTATGTATAATATTCCCGTCTTAATATGCATTTCATATATCATAAATGATACAAAACTACACTCTCCATAACTCGTTATTGTAGTTAAGTAACATCTTCCTAATGTTGCAAAAGGTAAATCTGCAAATTTAACTACTCTTGACCTTCGTAATGACTGCCGTAATCATCTTTCATCACCTAACAACCTGCATCATTGTTAGAAAATGATGATGGCAAATGTGTAGTAACATTTGATGTTGTCGAATCAGTTATTGGTAGTATCAACCTCATTGTTTTTTCTTGTTGCGAGTTGCTTTGAAACACGCTTGTCTTAATTTTCTTGTGCTTAACTGGAGTGGTAAATCGGGGTTTTCTTCCACATTCTTCTTATGCCTAAAAATCAACTTTTTTTATTTGGTTATTATAATTTACAAATGACTTCGAGACAAAATTATATACTTTTTTCTTTCTATTCATTATTCAAGGTGATATTTTTAATATGTCGAATTTTGTTATTTTAGCAAACTCTTTTAGTTTATCTGTTCAAATCAGATGTACTAAAACTCACTGACCCATGTGATGCACAAAAATGTTGTATCTAAATGCTCATCATGTAATGTTTGTGTAAATTGTCGAATATACAACAATCTATAACTAAGGCTGCCGCATGAGATCTTTGTTGATTGTTGAAAGTATTTCGTTAATGTTTACGTAAATGTAACCATTTTGTTGAGTTTATAGTTTACTTCTTGTTGTTGTCTTGATGTTTTTTTATTTTTAAAATATTTGTAGTGTAAGTTTTAGATAATGACTTACATTTTTCACCAAAACATGTGACGTTTTCTTTCGTTGATTTGACTACATATCAAACAAATAAAAATAATTTTTTTAGCCTCTTATGAGGACAACAAATTCGGTACTCATGTATATTTCCAGAACATCATTAAAATGTTACTTGAATCGTATAATCACTTTTAGTAGAGTGTCAACCCCTTCCTTTATATCCCAAAAAATCATCTTTAAAAATCTTTAAGACTCACACATTTAATATTCGGGACTCAAATAAAAAGCAAGCTGAAATGTCAAGGATAAAATGTACCTCATGTGTAGACTTATATGCGTGCATAATTTTATATTAGTCGGTAAAAATTATATTGTCATGGAAACAGATATTTCTTATAAATATTACGCCAATACGCCTTAGAATAGCAATACCTTTCATTACATGTCTCACAATTTTCATGTTTACAACTTACTGATAATATTTGATGCTATTGCTCCCACCCTTAACAGAATGCTTTTCCCCATAATTCCACCATTAATAATCAACTAAAAAGCTTCATTCCGTATTTTCGGATGGGGATTAATTGTTAATCCGCAAGTACCCTTCTGAGTTTCTAAACTCATATTCAAACTACTTTTTAAAATCTTCCCCCAAACACATTAATAGCATCTCAATAATTTTATTAGATAAAGTCCTCATTATGCTCCCATATTCTTTCAACACATCGCTGTAAACGTAAATGAAAAAAATCTTAGAAGACAGAAATTTTGTTTAGTACAAACTCATTATTTTATACATACAATGAGCCACCGCCAAATCACGTGCATGAACCAAATCACTTAATACTTGGCATATATTAATTTAATTATATCACAAACCTTGGCATGGATTTGTCTCTAAACCACCCATGCAATAAAAACAAAAAAATAATTTTGTAATAACTTTGCAAACCCGTATTATTGTACATTCAAAATAACCAAAAAAGTCACCTAATAGATGTTGTAATATACATTTAAAACTACAAAAGATGATCAAAGGATGTACTCCAACCAAACACAAACAGAAAGACAAAGAAGATCGTATATTACTTACATAAGGCAAAATATTGTTACTAAGATTCAAAACCATCATTATAAATGTAAACATCAAAAAGCAGAGTGGTAGTAACAATGCCATTTCGAAAAGATGAACAAACAACTTTATTTTCATCCATAAATTTTTATCACGTAGACATGCCAATTGGTTAGCATTCAAAGCACACATATATCTAGCCCCATTCATCGATGACTATTGAACACGTAAGTCGATCAATGTTCAACTAACTTATTTTACTCAAACATTGATCACATCCACGACTTTGAAGCGCAATTCACATCCATCACTCAATCCTATTTAGGACACAACAATTACACGAACACAAACACACACCTGCATATTTTTTCTAGTAGCAGGATGTAAATCCACAGTTGCTATATTCTCAACAAATCCTTGTGCTATGGGTGACCCTGCATACAAATAATCTTCTTCTCTTTCGGAAGCCATATTTGTAAGATGAACTATAGTTTTGTTGTCGGGGTTGTATACTCGTTGATGTTTTTGGGAGTTGCATCGATCGCGCCCAAATCCTTAATAACCCTTAACATGGTGCAAATGCTTAGAATCTTTTAAAAGTAGGAAAAGGAGAAAATCACATGCGAGATCATAAATGTACATTGAGCTAGTCATACTCCTCTCTCATAACACCTTTACGATCCCTCATAGCACGAATGGCTCGTGATACGCCAACTTCTGGGATATGTAAATAATCACATCCACCCATAATACAGGTTTGTAAAACCATGTCTTGAGTGAATTCTCCAAATGCTTTGCTACATTCTAGCTTTACTTTTTGCTCTTCAAATAGTGTTATTTATAGTATCAAATGATGGTGGTTTTTGCTATTGAAATGGTGTTATGTATAGTACCAAATGATGGTGGTTGAAGATTTTGTGCATTTATTTGAAGGTAAATGAAAGGAGCAAATGATTAAATGAAGGAGACTTGAAAAGAATTTGATAACTTTAGGCAATTAATATTTGCCTTATTAAATTTGACACAATATGAAAGGAATTAACAATACATACGGTTGCAATTCTTGTAAAAGTTATTTGATATGAATGAGTTTTCACTTTAAAATTGAAGTCATTAATACTCCAATCAATTAGTGCCTCAATGACTACATGAACACTTCGCATGGCTCTCAATAATTACATTCGCACTTCGCATGTCATGACATTAATCTCCATATATTTTCACTTCAAAAATGGTGTCACTAATACTCCACAATCAATTTTTAGGACCTAATCTTTCAATATACGAGGCGTTACGAACCCGTGCGATGCACCGGCTGTGCTTTTGGTTAAATATCTACGTGTTTTGTACGTAATGTTTGTGCAGATGTTTATATACTTTGTATCAAGGTTGCGTTAATGTGTGTAATATAAGTTATATCACTATGTAACGCCCCGACTTTCTAGGGATAATTATTGGAGAAAATTAATAAAAGGTAAATTTGACGAAGAATAACGCCTACAAAGTCGAGTAGCTACACTGACATAAAATAAATACCTTTAATTAAGGCAATAACACGTCATAGATACGAAATAAAATTTGCGTCGGAAGAATAATTATAAATTGTTAATTTCTAACAAAAGTTTCCCCAAAAGAATTTCGAAACATTTGACATAAGAAAAATATCATTTAGTAAATTTCATTCATATGCCCTCTCGGCTTGCTCCTTCGTTCATCCGACTCGGTTTAACTTGCGGGATCAATGAAGGTGGGGGTGAGCTTCCTTCAGCTCGTGGAAATCTCACTTATCACAGTAATATATAATCTCATGGAAAGTATAAAATGAATAATCTATCATATCTTTTCCTCAACATGAATACATACACACAATATTACGTATAGCATGAATCTAGCACGCATAACACGAATATTGAGGTTGCGCAGGTGTCCCCACAACAACATGAAACATACAAAAAATACTACATATAACATGAATCGAGCACGCATGCGAATATTGAGGTTGCGCAGGTGTCCCGCAACAACATACTCCCTCCATTTTTCTTTAAATGCCGTTTGACTTTTTTACACATATTTTTAGGTGCTTTGACCGGGTAGTTAAATTTATCATTTTTTAAATTTTATTTTTTTGAATAAAATATACAATCTAAATTTTAATTCACAAAAAAAAATATTTAAAGATAATAATTTTAACTATACGGTCAAAGCACCTAAAAATGTGTGTCAAAAAGTCAAACGACATATAAAGAAAAATGGAGGGAGTATATCTTAAGATAGCCTCTTTACACGTATACATGTGAGTCTGATTCACAACATGTATCGTCAATTTTTTAACATGAATTGAATATCACATATTGAATTGAATATCACATATACAATCCAATTAAAGCAATTAAAATGATAGTGAAAATTCCCACGAATAAATGATGTTGTCTGACTTGAATATGGAGATGCTCGACTCACAGTCCTAAGACCGTAAATCCTCGATAAAGTCTACATGTAATAATATTTTAATCATTATAAAATATTACGATATAATGACGGAAATTAAAATATATATGCATAAAATCGGACTAATTATTAATATTAATTGAAAGGTCAACATTTTAATGTCTTGGTCAAAATGGGACTGAATTGGAGGTTTTAAAGTTGAGTGGGGTCAAATTGTAAGAGTTGAGAAGCTGACTGGGTTAAAATCGAAGAATCATAAATCAAAAAGGGTTTAAATTGAAGTATACAGAATTTCTGGAGTTAAATTGAAAGTTGCAGGAAAATATGAGGATTAAATTGCAAAACTCTAATAAATATTTTAAAATTATTGTCATTAATACTCCCCAATTATTTTTAGGACCTAATCTTTCATTATATAAATGATATATATATTATTTGTTGTGTGTATAACAAAAGAAAAGTCTCGTTTCTCGGATGGCCTAGAGCTTCCGATTTTCTGGAACCGGCAAATAAGGGTGATTTAACCCAATCATGCTCAAGCACGGGATCTTCTCCCGATGAATTATGCCAAACAACGACCTATCAAACTCTCAACATATAGAACATGATAGATGTAAGACACTGATTCCTTTAAAGCACAATAATGATTTTATTCATATCCAGAAACATAACATGGAACGCATTCCATTATTCGGAAATTCGACACTACAAAATTAATAAAATATGTAAAACTGTGTGACATAATGCTCACAGACGCATTGCACCTCTGCTCATATCCGAAGAGAGTTACAGGCAATCAAATGAACCAAAATTCTCATGAGAAGAGAGACCGGTTCCGATTGCGTTCTAGACGTGCTTCCCTCTGTCACCAAGCAGGAAAAGAAATATAGTACCGCTCATGCATAAACTTAACATCTTCCAAATGCTATAAGTATTTCTAAGGGAAAATTACAAAAACTGCCCCTTAGGTTTTGCCTAACTACAAAAAGAGAAACAGTTGAAAATCAAATTTACAAATTCCCCCTTGACACAATGTTCAGTTCTACAAATTACATCCACGGCGCCACAAGGGGAGTGGGTGTGGGGTGTGGGGGGAGTGGGCATATTTGTTGGGTAAATACTTACAAACCCCATGGGAATGTTTGTTACAATATGAAAAGGTACTCGAAATCCCGAAAGACAAAACCCGACTGTTTTATAATAAGTTTAAACCTCGGGGATAGTTTTGTAAATATCCCTCAACACAAAAGTATATGAAGAATGGTTTTAAGTTACTCTATACCTCCTTTTTCTTGCATTCTTTGTAAATGTCGAAATGTTCTTGGCATTTACTCTTGTCACTGTTAAATTCTTCTAAGCCTGAAACGTTAGAGCCATGCAACAGTTGGGTTTAGATATCTATGATAGGAAGATGCATAAATTCGGCAAATGCAGAGTCGATAACAAGAAACCTTATGAAAATACTACGCGGCAATTACGAGTTTCTACACAGAATATGCCATAAGCTTTTATACTTCCTCATAGAACAACGTAAGTAAATACTCGGGACGAACTTAACCAAACTAGGTGAAAACTAACTAAAACGTCACTGAAAGAAGAATATAAAGATCAATGTTTTAAATAGCGTTAGGTCCGTGGCCAATAGTTTTTTGGTTCCAATAGCGCGTAGTGCAAATAGCACAGTGTATAAGCTACTTGAAAGTTGGAACATGAATAGCGTAATGATTATAATAAAAATAAATGATACTTACACTAAAGAATATCAGTAAAAATCTAGTAAATCACTTCAAATCACAATAAGTGCAATTATTTTTCATATATTATTTTCACTCTTTCTGCTATAACGTGCGTTATTTCGATATAGCATGCCGCATGATATTTCCTCCGCTAGAGCTGGCCACGAGGCGAGCCCGAGCCGACTCATGGACGAGCGAGTCAATGGAATGACTGAACCAGGTTCGGCTCGTCCAAAGGCGATGCGAGCACGAGCCAAGCTGATTCAGTATCAACAACGAATCGTGCTTGGCTCGTCTGACAAAAAAACGATTCGTCGAAGAGCCAACTACGAGGAGCCGATTCATGCATTTATAAAAAAGCATCAGAAAACTTTACATACTTTTTTATTAAAAAATTAGCATAATTGCGAAAGCAAACTACTAAAGCAGAAATTAAGTACATTCAAGAAAACTAATTCTACAAAGTGCGAAAGGCAAGTTTCAGAACCTATAAAACTTACCGGGATGGCGGCACCTAATGTCACGACAAATATCACTCCAAGGACAAAAAATAAGCAGCGAAAAAAAATGTATCCTCATTATAAAAATAAAAATACCGAATCAGATCGTCTACTAAAAAAACTTAATATATAATATATGAGCAGAATTGATGGACGTCTCGCGCGTCGATCCAAATCAGTTTACTCACGAGCCAATTCGACTCGTTTTACGAGTCGAGCAATCTAGAACCAGGCTCGCCTCGTCTGTCATCGAACAGATTCCGGTGAGTCGAGTCAGGCAACGATCCGACTCACCACTAGCTACATGCGAATTGAGCCGAGTCGAGTCGAGCCCCGAGCTAACTTATTGGCCAACTCTACCCTCCGCACACTATCAACAGCAAGCTTCGTAGCTTTTTCTGAAAATGATACGTTATAGCCCACTAAACGAACACTGATAAAGATAAAGAGTATACATGATATTTATTTTTGTACAGAAAAACTAATTCTCAAGCTCAACATCAATTGTTCGTCCTACTATCATTTGGGGAACCATGAAACATAAGTTTCACAAACAATTAAGTTTCTCCACATATAAAGATTGACTTCTGCTGAAAATAACTCGAACAGAATCACTTATTGTTGGTTCTGTGAATTGCCAACAATGTTATTACAATAAAATTACAAAGAAAAGCAACCTATTACAATATTAATAAATTAAAAGCTGAATTAAAAATTACAACTTTAGCAGAGGCGAGAAAACTCTTCCGTAAGACAATTTTGCCCCCGTATAAGAGCAGACGGCTCAGGCAATATGTCCCCAAGATACAACTGCTACACGTTTCTGAGTTAGGTGCTCTCCAAAACTCAAAACTCCGACGAACATTCAAGTGCTGAAAACTGGGCACGAAAAACAAGAAAGAAATATGCCACAATATGTGGTATGCTGTATTTTGTGGTGTCTAAAATAAAATGCATAAGACCCCCTTTTATAGGGTCCAATTTCACTCCATCAGGTGGCGAGTTTATTAAAGTGCCATTAATTCTCTTTAATCCTTCAGCTGAAAAGTTACCTCCATAAATAGTCTCATTTAATTCGGACGTTACATTATGGAGAGTGAAGAGTCATATTCCAGAAGTTAAGTTCTCAACCTGCCTCATTTCAGCCGAGACCAAATATATTCAGCCTCAAATATCAGATCAGATGGGTTTTCAGCCCCAAGTATCAGATCAGATGGGTTTTCAGCCCCAAATATCATATCAGATGAGTTTTCAGCCCCAAATATCGGATCGGATGGGTTTTCAGACCCAAATATCATATGGGTTTTTAACCCCAAATATTAGATAGGTTTTCAACCCCAAATATCAGCTGGGTTTTCAAGTTTTAAACTTGGTTAACTTTTCACCATTTCAATTAAATGGCCAACTTTAATCATTTATTTCTCACTCACCGAAAATCAGTTTTGAGAAAAATAAAATCCTACGTTTATCTCCTCGAAACGTAGATTCACAATTTAATATTTAATTCCCAAGAATTAAATATGTATTATCATTATATTAGTTTAAATTGAGTCAAAACTCATTTTTCTAAAACCAATTTCTAAAAATCCCCCACATGAGTGGAAATAAATGCATGCATGAATGCAGACTCACATACCCAGTTTTCATAAAACAATGCTGCATGGAGAAAGGTAGTTTGTGGCTTTGAACCTTTCTTAGTAAAATATCATCGGATATACCGGCGGCTTAGTGGACACTGTGCCTTGAACTAATCCTCCTTGGTGTATACCGAGTCAACAACACTTACACAACAATGTCTCAACACCTTCCGTTCTCATAGTTGTGTTCGTTTTGTCCATGGACAACATCTTGATTTCCTAAGTGTTTATTCGAGGCGGTCCGTCCTCACACTTAGGTGATCTCCTTTTATAAAGTACCGTGCAATACTTTTCCTTTTCAATGACAAGGAACCATTAAAAGTCTAGAGACTTAACCTCACCACATTCACAGGACTCGGCACTTATTCTGCTCTATAGGGATGGATTCATTATAAGCGCTATTCAATAGAACTTTCATAACTTTGTTTTCCCATTGAACCAAGTTTCTGGGATCTCCAGTCTTCAAGGTTGGGTTACCACTATGATCGTTCTTTCAAGATGTGGATTTTAATCCCATTCCCTCTAGCAGTTTATGAAATTGATCTCTATTCAAACCTTTGGTGAGTGGATCCGCCAAATTAACATTTGACCTCACATAGTCAATAGATATAACTCCATTATACATAAGGCTCTGTGCTCTTCCAATTGCTGCTTGGCTATCGCAATGGATCATAACACTGGGCACAGGCTTCTTCCAGCATGGAATATCCTCAAGAAAGTTACGAAGCCATTCAGCTTCTTCTCCAGCTTTATCTAGAGCTATAAATTCCGATTCCATGGTGGATCGGGCTATACAAGTTTATTTGCTTGATTTCCAAGATATAGCTCCACCCCCAATAGTAAATACATACCCACTTGTAGAGTGAGAATCTTTCGTGTCTGAAATCCAATTAGCATCAGTATATCCTTCCAAAACTGCAGGATAATTACTAAAAAATAGCCCATAACTTAGGGTTTACTTTAAGTATCTTAAAACCCTAGTCAGTGCATTTCAGTGCTCTTTACTCGAATTACTCGTGAAGCTGCTCAACTTGTTTACAGCAAATGCCAAGTCTGGCCGTATACAATTTGTAATGTACATCAGGCTTCCGATTACTCTTGAATATTCGACTTGAGCCACTGGATCACATCTGTTCTTACTTAAGTAAATACTGGTATCAACATGTGTTTTTACAGGTGGGCTGTCAAAAGCGTTAAACTTCTTGAGCACTTTCTCAACATAATGGGATTGTGATAAGAAGATACCTTCTGACGTTCTGATAATTTTAATTCCATAAATTAAATCAGCTAAATCCAAATCCTTCATGTCGAAGTTTCGACTTAACATCCTTTTTGTATTCACAATTACTTCATTGCTACTACCCATGATCAACATATCGTCTACATATAGACAGACTATGACAAGTAATTCAGGTGTGCCTTTAATATACACACATTTGTCACATTTGTTGATCTTGAATCCATTTGTCAACATAGTTGTGTCAAACTTCATATGCCATTGTTTAGGAGCTTGTTTTAGTCCATACAATGACTTCAACAGTTTACACACTTTCTTTTCCTGGCCAGGTGCAATGAAACCTTCAGGTTGTTCCATATAAATTTCTTCATCTAATTCACCATTCAAGAATGCAGTTTTCACATCCATTTGATGAATCTCGAGATTGTGAAATGCAGCAATAACAATAAGCACTCAAATGGAAGTTATTTTGGTTACTGGTGAATATGTGTCGAAGAAGCCGGGCCTTAAACTTGTCTATCGACCAGTCATCTTTGTATTTCCTCTTTAGAATCCACTTACATCCTAAAGGCTTACATCCTGGTGGAAGATCAACCAGTTCCCAAGTATAATTTTGCATGATGGAATCCATTTCACTATAAATAGCTTCCTTCCAAAAAGGAGCATCAGGACTAGCATAAGCTCCTGTATCGTCTCTAGATCATCATCAACTGCATAAGTCTCAAAGTCAGGACTAAAAGACTAAGCCTTTCGAGCTCTCTTACTCTGTCTTGACTCTTCATTTATAGGATTTGAACTACTAACAGTTTCAAGAGTTATTTTGTTTGAACTTGTCACAATCCTCTCTTTACAAGGATAAAGATTTTCAAAGAAAATGGCATTTCTTGACTCAATAACAGTTCCTTCACGCATATCAGGAATTTCAGATTTATGAATTAGAAATCGATATGCACTACTGTAGTATGCATAACATATTAATATGCAATCAACTGTCTTTGGACCGATTCTTACTTGTTTTGGTTCAGGTACTTCAACCTTTGCCAAACACCCCACTTTAAGATATTTGAAAGAAGGCTTGCGCCCTTTCCATAACTCATACGGAGTTTTATCTTTCCCTTTGTGTGACACTTTATTCAGACTGTGGTTAGCTGTAAGAATAGCTTCCCCCACATATTTTGCGGCAACCCAACTTAGCAATAAATCATTCATCATTTCTTTCAGGGTTCGATTTTTTCGTCCAGCAACTCCATTTAACTGAGGAGCATAAGGAGCAGTCGTTTGATGAATTATGCCTGAATCAACACATAATTGTTCAAACGGTGCTACATACTCACCACCTATGTCACTGCGGACTGCTTTTATTTTACAGTTCAGTTGATTTTCAACTTCATTTTTATCAGTGTTCTAAAAAGCGGCCTAGGCGGCCGCCTAGGCGCCGCCTAGGCGCTAGAAGGTGGCCCTCCGCCCCGACTACCCCCTAGACGATTCTGCTAGGCGGCTCGGCGGGTCCTAGGCGGGCTAGGCGGGTCCTAGGTGGGCTAGGCGGGTCCTAGCCGGTCCTGGCGGGCTAGGCGGTCCTAGGTTTCCTTCTGTCGATTTTTTTCCATCTGTCGATTTTTTTCCTTTTCTATTTTATTTTTAACGCTTTGTCCAAAACGTGTTTTCTTCATTGGACAATCATGGATTGTTGAATGTGATGATGATGAAGTTGAGCCTGGTTCGGATCTTACTTGGGAGATGGTTTGGGAAGCAACCGGAGCGGATGAAATGCTAGAGCCTAGAAAAAGTGCTAGAGACATCGTAACAAGAGAGCTCCATGAAGAAGACTTTGTGTCGGATGATGACTCGGAAGAGGAGGAAAATGATGAAGAGTATGACTATGAGTCCGATGGAGAACATATATTGGAGGAAGGATATGGAGATGAGGAAGACATGGAAATTTGACTTTAATTTGTGACTTTTGCTTTTTGAATGTTTTTTCTTCAAGACTATTGGAATGTTGTTTTTTTCCAAGACTATTTTTGAAAAGAATATTATTATGCATTTTGTATGCATATATAAAACTAAATAAAATATAAAATATATAAAAAAAACCGCCTAGCGCCTAGCCGCCTAGGCGCCGCCTCCAAGGCCTAGGCGCTAGAAGGTCCTCATCCGCCCGCCTACCGCCTAGCGCCTTTTAGAACATTGATTTTTATACATCTTAAAGGCTTCGATTGCTTCATCTTTGCTTCTCAAAAGAAACACATAGCAATATCTTGTGCAATCATCTATAAAAGTGACGAAGTATTTTTTACCTCCTCTAGTTTGCACAAATTTTAAGTCACACACATCAGTGTGAATTAATTCTAGAAAAGTAGTATTGTTTTCCACTGAATGAAAAGGTAATTTAGCTAGTTTTGCTTCAACGCATACTTCGCATTTCTTAGTAAGTTCAACATGGATTTTTGGAATTAATTCAAAATTAATTAGTCTTTTAATTGATTTTAGACCAACATGTCCCAATCTAGAATGCCATAAATCTGAACACTCGAGTAAGTAAACAGCAGAAAGAGCTTTATTATTATTACTTTTATTCTTGCCTTCACGGCTTACAGGCATCACATTCATTTTGAATAATCTCCTGTCAAGATAACCTCGACCAAGGAACATTCCAAACTTGCTCATAATAAATTTTTCAGACTCAAAAACTAGTCTAAACCCGTGACTAACTAGTAGAGAGCCTGAAACTAAATGTCTTCGGACGTCTGGGACATGCAGCACATCCTTAAGCAGAAGCTCCTTTCCAGAGGTCAGCTTTAAGACCACGTTCCCCACACCTGCGATCACAGAAGAAGCAGAGTTTGCCATATGCAATTTCCTACCATCAGTAACAGTGTAGGAAGAGAACATGTCTTTTTCAGAACTAACATGACGAGTAGCCCCATCATCAACGTACCAGGAGCAGTGATTCTCCACCATATTGGTTTCAATCACCACAGCTGAGACCTCCTCGTCCAGCTCCTCAACCATGGCTGACAGCTCCAGATCTGGCATGTCAACATCGCCATGTTCAACCACATTGGCAACTCGCTTGCCTTTGTTTTGCTGACTAGTTGAACTTATTGGCAAGCGACAGTCCTTTGCCTTATGGTTTGGCTTACCACAGTTGTGGCGATTTCCAGTGAACTTCTTTGCCTTAAACGACTTTTCTCTTTGTCCTGGACATGGTTCAGTTTCCTGTTTTTGCTAGAGGACCCATGTTCAAGCAAATTTACTTTCGCCTCCATAGGGCCTCTCTTGAACTTAGAATCAGACTTTCGGTTGTCTTCCTCAATTCTGAGTCGAACAACCAAGTCCTCTAGGCTCATTTCCTTTCGTTTGTGTTTCAGGTAATTTTGGAAGTCCTTCCAACTAGGAGGCAACTTCTCAATTACCGTTCCCACAACAAAAAGTTCAGGAAGGATCATTCCTTTAGCATTGATTTCATGCACAATCAATTGAAATTGTAAGACTTGTTCGATAATAATTTTGAAGTCTGTCATCTGAAAGTCCAGATAGCGTCCGATCACAAACTTTTTGGCTCCAGCATCATTGGTTTTGTATTTTTTCTCCAAAGAATTCCAGAGCTCTTTGAAAGTTTTGATTTGACTGTACACGTTGTACAGAGAATCAATCAGCCATTCAATATCGTATTACGGCACATAAAGTCGCCGTTACACCAAGCAAAATGCTTCGTACGATCAGTTTCCGTCTCACTGACCACAGGAGGATCATCCTTGAGATAAATAGCAATTCCCAGGGTAGTGAGATAAAACAGCATCTTTTGCTGCCATCTCTTAAAGTCAATACCCGAAAACTTCTCGGGTTTCTCAGCCTGAACTGCAATGGTAAGTGCAACAGCTTTGGTAGCGGCAGCAGCAGCAGCGGCGGCAGCGGCAGCGGCATCATCAAAATCGGTCGCCATTGGAAATTACAGAAAACAATTAATTGTCTTACAATTGTTGGTTCTGTGAATTTCCAACAATGTAATTACAATAAAAATTACAAATAAAAGCAATCAATTACAATCTTAATAAATTAAAAGCTGAATTAAAAATTACAACTTTAGCAGAGACGAGAAAAATCTTTCCGTAAGACAATTTTTCCCCCGTATAAGAGCAGAAGGCTCAGGCAATATGTCCCCAAGATACAACTGCTACACGTTTCTGAGTTAGGTGCTCTCCAAAACTCCGAACTCCGGCGAACGTTCAAGTGCTGAAAACTGGGCACGAAAAGCAAGAAAGAAATATGCTACAATATGTGGTATGCTGTATTCGTTCTGTTTTTGTGGTGTCTAAAATGAAATGCACAAAACCCCCGTTTATAGGGTCCAATTCCACTCCATCAGGTGGGGAGTTACTACATATTAAAGTACCCTTAAATCTCTTTAATCCTTCAGCTGAAAAATTACCTCCATAAATAGTCTCATTTAATTCGGATGTTACATTATGGAGTGTGAAGTCATATTCCAGAAGCGAAGTTCTCAACCTGCCTCATTTCAGCCGAGACCAAATATCAGATCAGATGAGTTTTCAGCCCCAAGTATCATATCAGATGGGTTTTCAGCCCCAAGTATCAGATTAGATAGGTTTTCAGCCCCAAGTATCAGAGATTAGATGGGTTTTCAGCCCCAAGTATCAGATCAGATGGGTTTTCAGCCCCAAATATCAGATCAGATGGGTTTTCAGCCTCAAATATCAGATGGATTTTCAGCCCCAAATATCAAATGGATTTTCAGCCCCAAATATCAGCTGGGTTTTCAAGTTCTAAACTTGGTTAACTCTTCACCATTTCAATTAAATAACCAACTTTTAATCATTTATTTCTCACTCACCGGAAATCAGTTTTGAGAAAAATAAAATCTTACGTTTATCTCCTTATCTCCTCGAAACGTAGATTCACAATTTAATATTTAATTCCCAAAAATTAAATATTTTATTATCATTATATTGGTTTAAATTGAGTCAAAACTCATTTTTCTAAAACGAATTTCCAACACTTGTTAGCCAAGATTTGCAGTATATCACTTGGACAAGGGTCAAAACATAAAATCTCTCCATTAATCCATAATTTAAAGGTTTCCTATGAGCCCACCAAATCACCATTCTATCAATAAGAATATATGTGCATCAACCATTCCGAAAAGCAACAATCTATATTACCAGACAAAGGTATTCACTATGAATACCACGATTTCCCAAAAAAAAAGAAAAAAAAAAAAGATTCCTCAAAAATTTGGGAAAAACCTACGTCCAGATTTGAGCTTACAGGCAAAAAAATTAAAAAAAAAAATAACGAAAAGGTACGGGCTTACATTTAAGAGAGGCGGTATAATCACTGTAACATACAGAATCGGAGATGCGAGCCACACTTGGATACGCAACTGATTGCGCTTTTGACGACGTCATGTTTTACTCTCTCTCTCTCTCTCTCTCTCTAACCTGTATTGCAAATTTGCAATGGCAAACGCCGAATGAGAAATGACAAATTGGCACTTTATCCTCCGCAAGATTGTATCGCGGGACTGAAAAGTTAGGAGTTCAATTTTTCCTACCAATATTTCTTTTGTTGAGTTTTGCTTAGTCTGGTTTACTTGATTGGCGTAGTTTGCAAGTTATTACGTTCAGCCCGAGGGTTTATCCAATGCACAGTAGCGGCTGCGAGTTCTCTCATCATAAAAAAAGATTGTATCATTACGCAAAACAAAAGTCTTAACTAATGGAGTATTTCATTTATTTCCATTTCAATCATTTAATTTGAAGAGTTGATGATTCAAGTATTTTCAGTTGTTTCATTTAATAATAAAACAATAAGTTTTTATTTTGATGATTAAACATTATTATTTCAATAATTACAATGGATCGATTTGTCAATAATGATACGTTTGTTTTAACTTTTTTTTATGACGGGGGAATCCGCAGCCGCTACTCTTCGAGTGTGCACTGGATAAACTCTCGGGCTGGACGTAATAGCCTGCAAACTACATCAACCAGGTAAATCACACTAGGCAAGCTCTGTGTGACAGGTTTAACCAAGAAAGTGTTGGTAGGGGGAATCGAACCCGTGACCTTTCAGTCCCACGCTCACCTACTCCACCAACTTGGCCACACTTTTTTTTAAAAAAAAAACGAAATATTATTAGACGAACCAGAGAATTGAGGGTGGACGAGTCTCTCTACACGCCCAAGAGGAATGAGGGAGGACGGGCTCCTCTACACGCCCCAAGGTAAAGGCCCAAAAATTAAATTAACGTGAAAAACTTTTTTATTTCTAACATACGGAAAACGAATTTATCCAAACGAATAAGGCCAAGGATTTTCCCTTTGAGATCATGCCCATTCGAACAAAAAAAATCTCGACGGATACACCTTTGATTCGCAAGAATGTCGGCAATCCCATTTCCCTCTCTATAGATGTGAGAGAAACGAGTAGTCACTTGATTCAAGAGTTTGTGAATTTTCGACACCAAATTTTGAAGGTTCCAATGGCAAGTTGACTTCCTTTGAATTAATCTCATAGCCACGACCGAGTCAACTTCAACCCAAATATAATTAACCTTCTTGTCCAAGCAAAGCTCGATACCACGCCAAATAGCGTAGAGCTCCGCAAAAGTGTTGGTTTGCACCCCAATATGTTCGAAAAAACAAAGAATGGGGCTGCCTAAATGGTCTCGAACAATACCACCCGCCCCCGCACAACCTGGGTTCCTTTTGGCCGCACCATCCGTGTTAAGTTTGACCCAACCGGCACACGGTCTAGCACATCTCACGGCCATTATTTTACAAAGCCTCCTAGGCACGGCTTCACCTCCAAGACGGACCGCAAATGCATCCGCACCATTCCAAAAGGTAGGACGATATTTATCGGCAATTTTAATATATCGAAGATACTTCCAAATCCGGGAGCAAACACGCTCGGCCGTAAAAGGGATACCCTTCATTCTTTTGTCATTCCTACAACACCATAAAAACCAAAAAATAAGGATAGGGACGACATGAAATATATGGACCTTACCTTTAGCTTTGGAGAACCAAGAGGCCAAGATAAAATTGAAATCATCGGTTAAAGGTCTGGTAAATCCCGTGAAGTTATAAAAAATTTTCCACACCTTGGAAGCAATTGGGCCAATGATAAATAAGTGGGCCATCGTTTCAAAATTATTACAACAAAAACACGGGATATCGACAACCATCCCTCTCTTGATAAGGCAATCCGATGTGGGATCCATTTATTAAAAACACGAACCATAAAGACCGAAATTGTGGGAGTGATCATCGGGTTCCAACAATACTTAAGAAAATTGTGCTCAATCTTTTTTTTTGGGGATATTATCCCAAGTACTTTTGAAAGAGAAATTGTCATGGGAAGAAAGTTTCCAACAAGGTTGGGTACTATTCATATGGGAGGGGAGAGCACAAATATAATCGCAATATTGTTGGGGCAAAACCGAGAGAAGCTTAGGTTTATCCCAATCCGTCTCCCCCCAAAATTGATTAATGAGAGCTTTGGATTTAGTCGGGAAAATATTAGAAAGTGGGCTAAAGTCACACCACATATCGTGCCAAAAGGAAACATTGTCATCCCCACTATTCCACCAAATATTACCATCCACATGAGACCGGATGTTACAAAGTCTTTTCCAAATTGACGAATCATATGGATTGACTATCACAATCATTTGCAATATTTAGACTTAAGAAATTGAGACCAAATATTATTGTTGGTACGAAAACGCCACCACATTTTAATCTCGACCGCATAAATAATATCATTAAGATCTCGATACCCAATCCCTCCTTCATTAGTCGGGTAACACAATTTTTTCCAGGACGCTCAATAAATTTTATTCTTGTGCTCATTAGAACCCCATAAAAATTTATTGAAAAGTCTCTCAATAAAAGTAATAACATTCCCAAGAGGCTTAATCACTTGTAAACAATAGAAAGAAATGGAATTTAAAACCGATTTAATAAGTTCAATTCTTCCTCCTAAAGAAAGGAGGTGATGGTTCCAAGTACAAATTTTATTTTGGATTTTAAGGATCAAATCATTGAACATTGCAAAGGTCGGGTTACCTTTCCAAAGCGGGATACCAAGATATTGAATCGGAAGTTTGGTGGACTCAAAACCCGTGATCCCATGTACCATACCATGGTCCCCGGTAGACGGGTTGTGCATCACAAAAAGACTCTTGGAGTTATTGTAATACCCGGTTGTAATTCAGTCATTATCATTCAGTAATTTTATTTGATGATTGTCACTCAGTGGATTTTCACTCATTTATAATCGTTCATCAATCATGTTCATTCACCCGTGTTCACCGTTCGGAGAACATTCGAGTTGTGTATCGTTATTGTTCATTGTTTCAACTTTCCACATATGAGTTCGACTTTGTTAGATCACCATTAATTTTTGGTAACTCCAAAAATTCTGAATCTTTGCAATATTATAGAGAATCGAGTTAGCTTTCCAATGGTTCAAACGGTGAGTCAATCGGAGTCCGGACGAGAGAGTTATGGTCGTTTTAGCTCACCCGCTCATTTTTTGATTATTGGCGATCACTTTGCCGAACTTCGGCCGTGTCGTCCGACACGGCCGTCTTTGTACTCGTCGGAAATGCGAAGTCTCTGCCACAGGACTCGGCCGTGTCGTCTAGCACGGCCGAGTCGAACCCTTCCGGATAAGCGAGCCGGCCAGGGCCCGGCCGTGATCCAGGACACGGTCGAGTCAATGCCGAGCGCCGCGCGCTACCGAGTCACTATCGGACAGGTCACTATCGGTAGGCCCCTTCGCGCCGCGACCGTGTCAAGCAGGACACGGTCGAGTCCCTGCCGGCCAGCTGCGCGCCGCGACCGTGTCAGGCGGACACGGTCGAGTCTGTCAGACGAGTCAACCCCTATAAATTCGTTTTTTGAGCATTTCAGCTCATTTCTTCCTTTTCTTCCACCTTCATACGAGAGAGATAAGCTTGAGGGAGATATTTTGTCATCATCAATCACTTGTGTGTTCGGATTTCATCATCTTGATTCATTGGAAAGCTTGGATAGACGATTTTACACGTTTTCATCGAATCGAATTGGTTGGATCTTCAAGAGGTAAATTCTTCAACATCTTGGATTTCGATTTTGTGTTGAGATATAATGTTTTGAACGCGATAATCATGTTATATGAAGGGATATGTATATGATTATGAGTTTGTATAAGGATTCATTGGATTATTGAGGGATTATTCAAGAACACTTTGAATATCGAGTTGAAATTGGGGGTTTTCGATTAATTGTCGTTATAATCACGTTTTTGGATATTCGTCTTGGATTATTAATCATATTGAAGATGTTTTGTTGGTTTGAAACACTTCTTGGGGGATTTGATATTGGTATATTGAGGTTTGATTGTAAACAATCGGAGTTTGGCCGCAACGTGTTTGATTTAATGCCTCAATGAACTTGGTTTATTCGTATCGACGTTTCGAGTTCGTTATATTCGTGTTTGATTCGTGTATTGAACAGATTGTTGGTAATTGTATTTATTCAAGGTTGTTCGAGCGACCGATATCTCAATTAGGACGTTGTTCGTGGACGGACATTCTTCATCATTGTTGTGTAAGTTAAATCTTACTCGGTTAAAAGGATACTCATTCCTTTTGTTGTTGATTGCTCCTAATCATAATTCATTCATCATAATATTTATCATTTTGAGACTTGTAATTGTCGAATAATCATTTCATTCACGAGGAACGACGGTTCCAAATCATTTCATTGGGTTATCAATCACGTCACTATTACTTTCATATCGGTGAGTCATCTTGGCCTTGTCTAATTATTATTCATTGATATTCATCATGGTCATTCTCGTTCATGTGACCTTCCGGGTTCATATTGCGTGGCCGGGTGTGGCTGTGTGGAATTTTTAGTCGGGCACACGATGGTCATGTATTGGGTTCACCGATACATCGGACCGTGCACACGGTAACGCTTACCTCCGTGAGACTAATTAGGTACAAGGACGGGTGTGTCCGGTCATTCGTCTTGTACACTTGCACAGAACATTACGGGCATACTATGATACTCCTCTTCAGCGTAATTCATAATTAAGAATATTTCATAACTTCAGTTAATTCATGATTGTGTAATTTCAACTCTTGAGGATTGTTGTTACGTATATCGACCCCGTTGGGATTTTGTTTTCGTGTCACGGCAAGGCAAGGGCACGGGAAGAGCATGTTGACGGCGACGAGTCCGATGATACTAGTAGGGGGCCCCAGTCATTCCGATTGTTCAGTCATCTTCAGTCATTTTAGTTATTCCATCATTTGTATTTTCCACTGCAAATTCCGTTTGAGATGTTTATTTATTCAGGGTGGTGTATTTTATCTTCATATAAAATATACTAGTATTCGATATTGTCTGGTGTGTTGTACTTAAACTCCTCATCGGAGTACTTGGTAATATAATGTGGTTCGGTACTACAATTATATTATTTAATTCATCATTTTCATTGCACAGTGGGTCCCAGTCGGGGATTCACGGCACTGTAATATCCGCCTAGTTTGGGGTGTTACAGAGTTGGTATCGGAGCGTGGTTTTGAATACTACCCTCCAAGTCATGTCTCATTTGAAATCATCGTCATCGGACTAGTATCATGGGACTTTCGCGTCACGTGTGACCTGTGCAAATGCCGAGCCAATCAGACCAAGAACTGTAAGATTTCTAATGCCATAGTATAATTTCTGGCATTAATCATTCATTCATAATTCATCAGTTAACAATCCTCAATCATCATTGTCATTTTGACCAGGACGGTCAGGTTAACTCATTAATAACTCGATTCATTTCATTATTCAGTTGTTGATCAGGAAGATCAAATCATTAATCATGTTCAAGATAATCATGTCACCTCAGTTGATCATTCATGTAATCACTGTGTTAGAGCGCGTATGCTCATTTTTATCATCTCATGTCATAATCATAACGTATTATTCATGCGGCGAATATAATCATCATGTGACTTTCCTACTTCAGTATGGAGAGGGCAAGAAGAGGACGTGGAGGACGAGGCCGTGGAGCGGGCCGAATCCCGAGAGCTCGTGTGAATACACGTGCGAACGCGAGGAATAATGTTAACTCATCTAGCAGTGACGCTGCCACTCATTCACCAGGGCGTGATCATTCACATTCGGGGAGTCGTACCCGGGACACGGCTCAGTCAGAAGGTGTTCGGATCGATCCACTCGCCTTTATGCAGGGCATGATGGCCCAGATGACTCAGATGACACAACTAATGGAGACGATGCAAAATTCAGCTAATCAAAATCAACAGGCTCCTCCGCCGCCACCTCAGAGGCAAGAGAGGAATGTGAGCAGTATCATCGGCGACATCTCTCGCCAAAGGCCACCTACTTTTGAAGGCTCATCTGAGCCGGCGGATATTGTTCATTGGCTCGAACACTTCGAGAAGCTATTTGCGATGGTAGAGTGTCCCGAAGGACACAAAGTTTCAGTTGCGGCTTACTATCTGGGTAAGAGCGCTCATTCTTGGTGGTTATCGTTGAAGCCCACCGAAGGATCGTGTACTTGGGATCAGTTCAAGACTCTCATGATGGAGAGGTATTATCCGGCCCCACTCGGAGAGGCCAAGCTGTCGAGTTACTCACTCCCGGCCCTCATCGTGACGCGGATGTTCTCGCCATTGCCGAGAAATTTCGGGAACTTCTTCCGTTCGCCTCATCCATCATTCATTCCGAGGCGGATAAGATTAAGTATTTCACAAGAGGCTGAAACCACGTATGAGATTACTGTTGCTTAATCATAATTGCACCACGTTGGCGAATTCATCGAGAAAGCTCTCACTTATAAACTTATTGCTAAGGAAATTGCTAAGCGGCAACCTTCGTCGCTAGCAAGAAATCGAAGAACCGTAATCACGAAGGCGGTCGACAACCTTCAAGAAACCCCGTGCGGGATCTGCTTTTCGAGCGACCTCTGTGTCGTCTAAACCCGCGGAATCTCGGTCTCGGCGCGGTTCGCCATCACTGCTTTAAGCGTGGGGAGCTTGGTCACCTCGGTACCAAGTGTCCTCGGCAGACTATCACGTGTCATAATTATGGGATTGCCGGGCATAAGGCCCGTTTTGCCGTAGGGACTCCAAACCTACTCGACGTCATCCCGTGCCCCTAAGCGGTCGTTCGTGAATCGAGCCACTCAATCGGCGTCGTTTAAAGCAGCGAGGGCGACTAAAGGTGGAGCTTTTAGCCAGCAAACGGGAGCGTCGGGTGCCGGGACTAGCAAGCCCCAGATTTATGAGATGAAGAAGACCGATGATCCAGAGGCCCGAATGATCTCAGGTACACTCGATATTCTATCTCAACCTGTGTGTACCCTTTTCGATACTGGTGCATCGCATTCATTCATTTCCGAGTCATGTTTGAGTAGACTACGTCTGGGTAGTGCTACTAGTTGTGAGCCTTATGTCATTGGCCTACCTGATGGTAGACGAATTATCGGTAATCGTGAGATTCAGAATTGTCCGATTCAGTTTCATGGTCGTGTATGGCCAGCGGACCTAATCGTGGTAGATTTGCCGAGGGACGACATCATCTTGGGTATTGATTGGATGGATCGTCATGATGCCATCATTAGTGTCCGTAAGCGTATGGTCACTATCATTTCAGACGATGGGGTTGAATGTGTGTTTCAGGGAGGTAATCCCGGCTGTTCTGGTAAGGTCATTAATTTGATGAAAGCAGTAAGATTACTCAATCAGGGATGTGTCGGTTATTGGTGCTATATGGCCAAAACCGAGAAGTCATCCGTAATGTTGACGGATATTCCGGTGGTGAGGGAATATGCCGATGTTTTTCCAGACGAGTTACCTGGTTTGCCTCCACAGAGGGATGTGGAATTCACGATTGAGTTGGAGCCTGGTACGTCCCCGATATCGAAGGCACCGTACCGGATGGCCCCGACCGAAATGCAGGAGTTAAAGAACCAACTTGAGGAGTTGTTCGAGAAGGGTTATATTCGACCGAGTGCGTCCCTGTGGGGAGCACCAGTGTTGTTTGTCAAGAAGAAGGATGGTTCATTTCGCTTATGTAATGATTATCGGGAGTTGAACAGGGTGACGATCAAGAATAAGTATCCCTTACCCCGTCTTGATGATCTCTTAGATCAACTCCAGGGAGCTTCAGTATTTTCCAAGATCGACTTAAGATCTGGATATCATCAGTTGCGGATCCGAGAGTCGGACATCGCGAGGACGGCGTTTCGAACACGCTATGGTCATTATGAGTTTGTGGTTATGCCGTTTGGATTGACTAATGCACCTGCGGTATTCATGGAGTTAATGAATCGGGTTTTCATCGACTTTTTGGATCAGTTTGTTGTTGTCTTCATAGATGACATTTTGATTTATTCTCGTGACCGAGAGGAACACGAGTTTCATCTTCATCAAGTGCTCGACGTGTTGAGACGAGAACGACTTTATGGGAAGTTTTCCAAATGTGAGTTCTGGATGTCCGAAGTGACTTTTCTCGGACATGTAATTTCATCAGACGGAGTTCGTGTCGATCCTCAGAAGACGGAGGCTATTCGAGATTGGCTACCTCCGAAGAACGTTAAGGAAATCCGAAGTTTCCTCGGTTTAGCGGGTTATTATCGGCGATTTGTGGAGGGATTTTCTAAAATCGCTCAACCCTTGACGAACCTTTTATGGAAGGATAAGAAATACACGTGGTCCGATGCGTGCCAACGGAGTTTTGAGGAACTCAAGAGCCGGTTAATGTCAGCACCTATACTTTCCTTGCCGCAGGGGACGGAAGGATTTGTGGTTTATAGTGATGCGTCCGGACAGGGTCTCAGATGTGTACTCATACAGAACGGGAAGGTTATTGCCTATGCTTCACGGCAGTTGAGACCTTACGAGGTTAATTATCCGACACACGACCTTGAGCTAGCAGCCGTAGTGTTCGCTTTGAAGATTTGGCGTCATTACCTTTATGGCGTCACTTGTCAGATATTCACCGATCATAAAAGTTTAAAGTATATATTTACTCAGAAGGAGTTAAATATGCGACAGAGGCGGTGGTTAGAACTAATCAAGGATTTTGATATTGAGATCATTTACCACCCGGGCAAGGCGAACGTTGTCGCCGACGCCTTGAGTCGTAAGTCCGTTCAGGAGCAGATGCTTGCCGTTTACTTGATTCGAAGGAGCTTGGCGGGAATTCCTTAGACCGAGATCGAGTCGGCTTGGCGAGTTCGGGCGGCTTTGTATGTTAGAGATTTCATCGTCACTCGAGGAGGCAATCCGAGAGAATCAGGGTTCGGACCCATCATTGTTGCGCATCCGAGAGGATGTGGCTCAGGGGAAAGCCCCTGGATTTGTGGTCCACGAGGATGGACTTTTGAGGTTTAAAAATCGGTTGTGCGTACCGGCGATTGTCGAGTTGAAAAACTCGATTTTGAGAGAAGCTCATGCTACCCCTTATTCTGTTCACCCGGGGTCTAGCAAGATGTATAAAGACTTGAAACAAAATTACTGGTGGAGTAATATGAAGCGAGAAGTCGCGGAATTTGTTTCGAGATGCTTAACTTGCCAACAAGTCAAGATTGAACATCAGCGGCGGGTATCTTGAAACCTCTCCCTATTCAGTGGAAGTGGGAAGACATTTCTATGGATTTCATCACGAGTTTGCCGGCGAGTCGTCGTGGCATGAATACGATGCAGGTGATTGTGGACCGCTTAACTAAATCAGCTCATTTCCTTGAGATCAAGGATACGTGGGGTCCCGAGAAGCGCCCATTATTCATCAAGGAGATAGTAAGACTGCACGGTACTCCTAAGAGTATCGTTTCCGATCGTGACGGACGATTTGTGTCTCATTTTTGGAAATCAGTTCATCGTTCTATGGGAACTAAGCTCAATCTCAGTACCGCCTTTCATCCTCAGTCCGACGGACAATCAGAGAGGACTCTACAGACATTAGAGGACATGTTGAGGGCATGCGTCCTCGATTGGAAGGACGATTGGGAAGCCCAACTACCATTGATCGAGTTCACGTATAATAATAGTTGGCATGCTTCGATCAATATGGCACCTTACGAGGCCTTGTATGGTCGTCGTTGTCGATCTACGTTGTGTTGGAACGACTTATCAGAATCAATCGGCACCGAGCCCGATATGCTTATAGCCGCCCGTGAGAAGGTAACTTTGATCAGGAGTCGTTTGTTGACATTTCGAGTCAACGAAATCATCTGTGAGATAACCATCGTCGACCATTAGAGTTCGAGGTGGTGACCATGTGTTGGTCAAGGTATCCCAGTCGTGGTATCTTAGTTTTGGGAAGAGGAAAGTTGAGTCCGAGATTCATTGGACCGTTTGAGATTTTGGATCGAGTAGGCGAGTTAGCTTATCGATTGGCTTTACCTCGGCGTTGAGCCAAATTCATAATGTGTTTCATGTCTCTCGATTCTGAAGTATGTTGCCGACCAGTCACATACTTGATTCGTAAATCGAGATCGCGGATGATCATTCGTACGAGGAGCGTCTGTCACAGTATTGGAGCGGTGAATCAAGCAATGAGGAACAAGGCAGTCCCTTTGGTCAAGATTCGGTGGTCAGGACACGGAGTCGAAGAGGCTACTTGTGAAATCGAGGATAGTATGCGGGAGGGTTATCCCGAGTTGTTTGACCCTTAGTTTGGGACGAAACTCTTTTAAGGGTGTATGTAATACCGGTTGTAATTCGATCATTATCATTCGGAATTTCATTTGGTGATTGTCACTCGGTGGATTTTCACTCATTTATAATCGTTCATCAATCATGTTCATTCACCGTGTTCACCATTCGGAGAAAATTCGAGTTGTGTATCGTTATTGTTCATTGTTTCAACTTTCCACATATGAGTTCGACTTTGTTAGATCACCATTAATTTTTGGTAACTCCAAAAATTCTGAATCTTTGCAATATTATATAGCATCGAGTTAGCTTTCCAATGGTTCAAGCGGTGAGTCAATGAGTCCGTCACGAGAGAGTTATGGTCGTTTTAGCTCACCCGCTCGTTTTTTCGATTATTGGCCAATCACTGCCGGCCGAACTTCGGCCGTGTCGTCCGACACGGCCGTCTTTACTCGTCGGAAATGCGAAGTCTACGCCACGGGACTCGGCGTGTCGTCAGCATGCCAGTCGAACCCTTCCGGATAAGCGAGCCATTGCCCGGGCGCCGACCGTGTTCCAGGACACGGTCGAGTCAATGCCGAGCGCCGCGCGGTACCGAGTCACTATCGGACAGGTCACTATCGGTAGGCCCCTTCGCGCCGCG
Organism: Orobanche coerulescens; assembly: GCA_033398695.1. Taxonomy (NCBI): domain Eukaryota; kingdom Viridiplantae; phylum Streptophyta; class Magnoliopsida; order Lamiales; family Orobanchaceae; genus Orobanche; species Orobanche coerulescens. Next base: position 168,553,057 of record CM065811.1, read on the forward strand.
ACCGTGTCAAGCAGGACACGGTCGAGTCCCTGCCGGCCAGCTGCGCGCCGCGACCGTGTCAGGCGGACACGGTCGAGTCTGTCAGACGAGTCAACCCCTATAAATTCGTTTTTTGAGCATTTCAGCTCATTTCTTCCTTTTCTTCCACCTTCATACGAGAGAGATAAGCTTGAGGGAGATATTTTGTCATCATCAATCACTTGTGTGTTCGGATTTCATCATCTTGATTCATTGGAAAGCTTGGATAGACGATTTTACACGTTTTCATCGGATCGAATTGGTTGGATCTTCAAGAGGTAAATTCTTCAACATCTTGGATTTCGATTTTGTGTTGAGATATGATGTTTTGGACGCGATAATCATGTTATATGAAGGGATATGTATATGATTATGAGTTTGTATAAGGATTCATTGGATTATTGAGGGATTATTCAAGAACACTTTGAATATCGAGTTGAAATTGGGGGTTTTCGATTAATTGTCGTTATAATCACGTTTTCGGATATTCGTCTTGGATTATTAATCATATTGAAGATGTTTTATTGGTTTGAAACACTTCTTGGGGGATTTGATATTGGTATATTGAGGTTTGATTATAAACAATCGGAGTTTGGCCGCAACGTGTTTGATTTAATGCCTCAATGAACTTGGTTTATTCGTATCGACGTTTCGAGTTCGTTATATTCGTGTTTGATTCGTGTATTGAATGGATTGTTGGTAATTATATTTATTCAAGGTTGTTCGAGCGACCGATATCTCAATTAGGACGTTGTTCGTGGACGGACATTCTTCATCGTTGTTGTGTAAGTTAAATCTTACTCGGTTAAAAGGATACTCATTCCTTTTGTTGTTGATTTCTCATAATCATAATTCATTCATCATAATATTAATCATTTTGAGACTTGTAATTGTCGAATAATCATTTCATTCACGAGGAACGACGGTTCCAAATCATTTCATTGGGTTATCAATCACGTCACTATTACTTTCATATCGGTGAGTCATCTTGGCCTTGTCTAATTATTATTCATTGATATTCATCATGGTCATTCTCGTTCATGTGACCTTCCGGGTTCATATTGCGTGGCCGGGTGTGGATGTGTGGAATTTTTAGTCGGGCACACGATGGTCATGTATTGGGTTCACCGATACATCGGACCGTGCACACGGTAACGCTTACCTACGTGAGACTAATTAGGTACAAGGACGGGTGTGTCCGGTCATTCGTCTTATACACTTGCACAGAACATTACGGGCGTACTATGATACTCCTCTTCAGCGTAATTCATAATTAAGAATATTTCATAACTTCAGTTAATTCATGATTGTGTAATTTCAACTCTTGAGGATTGTTGTTCTGTGTAACTGACCCCACTGGGGGATTTTGTTTTCAGGTCACGGCAAGGCAAGGGCACGGGAAGAGCATGTTGACGGCGACGAGTCCTAGTGATACTAGTAGGGGGCCCCAGTCATTCCATTTGTTCAGTCATCTTCAGTCATTTTAGTTATTCCGTCATTTGTATTTTCCGCTGCAAATTCCGTTTGAGATGTTTATTTATTCAGGGTGTTGTATTTTATCTTCATATAAAATATACTAGTATTCGGTATTGTTCTGGTGTGTTGTACTTAAACTCCTCATCGGAGTACTTGGTAATATAATGTGGTTCGGTACTACAAGGACACAGCCGTCCTTGTACCTAATTAGTCTCACGGTGTAACGCTTTTCCGTGTGCACGGTCCAATGTATCGGTGAACCCAATACATAACCATCGTGTGCCCGACTAAAAATTCCACACAGCCACACCCGGCCACGCAATATGAACCCAGAAGGTCATATGAACGAGAATGACCATAATGAATATCAATGAATAATAATTAGACAAGGCCAAGATGACTCACCGATATGAAAGTAAATAGTGACGTGATTGATAACCCAATGAAATGATTTGGAACCGTCGTTCCTCGTGAATGAAATGATTATTCGACAATTACAGGTCTCAAAATGATTAATATTATGATGAATGAATTATGATTATGAGTAATCAACAACAAAAAGGAATGAATATCCTTTTAACCGAGTAAGAATTAACTTAGACAACAACGATGAAGAATGTCCGTCCACGAACAACGTCCTAATTGAGATATCGGTCGCTCGAACAACCTTGAATAAATACAATTACCAACAATCCGTTCAATACACGAATCAAACACGAATATAACGAACTCGAAACGTCGATACGAATAAACCAAGTTCATTGAGGCATTAAATCAAACACGTTGCGGCCAAACTCCGATTGTTTACAATCAAACCTCAATATACCAATATCAAATCCCCCAAGAAGTGTTTCAACCCGTAGAGTGCCTTGTTGAGCTTGTAGACATGATCCGGAAATTGATGATCTTCAAAAGCGGGAGGAGCTTGATATATGAAGATATTGTCTATTCTTGAGGTGTTTGATTGTGTTCCTGAGGTATGTTGGATAACTCCTCTCTCTGATTCGGATTTTGATATTGTTGTTGATGTTCTTCTTCGTATGATGATGGTTATGGTATTTTTGTTGTGCCAGTCCGAGAGGGTCCATAGAGGCCTAGGATGGGACTAGTGATTTAGCCCCGGTCCTAGGATGGAGCTTTGATGATCATGGAGGGATGTTGTTAGGTGTTAAATCCATGAAGTTCACGAGTCCATAACATCGATTAATCATTCCATAATACCCGGTTGTAATTCAGTCATTATCATTCAGTAATTTCATTTGGTGATTGTCACTCAGTGGATTTTCACTCATTTATAATCGTTCATCAATCATGTTCATTCACCCGTGTTCACCGTTCGGAGAAAATTCGAGTTTTGTATCGTTATTGTTCATTGTTTCAACTTTCCACATATGAGTTCGACTTTGTTAGATCACCATTAATTTTTGGTAACTCCAAAAATTCTGAATCTTTGCAATATTATAGAGCATCGAGTTAGCTTTCCAATGGTTCAAACGGTGAGTCAATCGGAGTCCGGACGAGAGAGTTATGGTCGTTTTAGCTCACCCGCTCATTTTTTTCAGTTATTGGCCGATCACGCTGCCCGACGAACTCGGCCGTGTCGTCCGACACGTCTTTGTGCACTCGTCCGGAAATGCCGAAGTCTCTGCCACAGGACTCGACCGTGTCGTCGCACGGCCGAGTCGAACCCTTCCGGATAAGCGAGCAGCCGATCGCCAGACGCCCGACCGTGTTCCGTGACACGGCCGAGTCAATGCCAGCGCCACACCGAGTCACTATCGGACAGTCACTATCGGTAGGCCCCTTCGCGCGCAACCGTGTCAAGCGTGACACGGTCGAGTCCTCGCCGGCCAGGCCAGGCGCGGACCGTGTCGGCGGACACGGTCGAGTCTCGACGAGTCAACCCCTATAAATTCGTTTTTGAGCATTTCACTCATTTCTTCCTTTTCTTCCACCTTCATACGAGAGAGATAAGCTTGAGGAGATATTTTGTCATCATCAATCACTTGTGTGTTCGGATTTCATCATCTTGATTCATTGGAAAGCTTGGATAGACGATTTTACACGTTTTCATCGGATCGAATTGGTTGGATCTTCAAGAGGTAAATTCTTCAACATCTTGGATTTCGATTTTGTGTTGAGATATGATGTTTTGGATGCGATAATCATGTTATATGAAGGGATATGTATATGATTATGAGTTTGTATAAGGATTCATTGGATTATTGAGGGATTATTCAAGAACACTTTGAATATCGAGTTGAAATTGGGGGTTTTCGATTAATTGTCGTTATAATCACGTTTTCGGATATTCGTCTTGGATTATTAATCATATTGAAGATGTTTTATTGGTTTGAAACACTTCTTGGGGGATTTGATATTGGTATATTGAGGTTTGATTGTAAACAATCGGAGTTTGGCCGCAACGTGTTTGATTTAATGCTTCAATGAACTTGGTTTATTCGTATCGACGTTTCGAGTTCGTTATATTCGTGTTTGATTCGTGTATTGAATGGATTGTCGGTAATTGTATTTATTCAAGGTTGTTCGAGCGACCGATATCTCAATTAGGACGTTGTTCGTGGACGGACATTCTTCATCGTTGTTGTGTAAGTTAAATCTTACTCGGTTAAAAGGATACTCATTCCTTTTGTTGTTGATTTCTCATAATCATAATTCATTCATCATAATATTAATCATTTTGAGACTTGTAATTGTCGAATAATCATTTCATTCACGAGGAACGACGGTTCCAAATCATTTCATTGGGTTATCAATCACGTCACTATTACTTTCATATCGGTGAGTCATCTTGGCCTTGTCTAATTATTATTCATTGATATTCATCATGGTCATTCTCGTTCATGTGACCTTCCGGGTTCATATTGCGTGGCCGGGTGTGGATGTGTGGAATTTTTAGTCGGGCACACGATGGTCATGTATTGGGTTCACCGATACATCGGACCGTGCACACGGTAACGCTTACCTACGTGAGACTAATTAGGTATAAGGACGGGTGTGTCCGGTCATTCGTCTTATACACTTGCACAGAACATTACGGGCGTACTATGATACTCCTCTTCAGCGTAATTCATAATTAAGAATATTTCATAACTTCAGTTAATTCATGATTGTGTAATTTCAACTCTTGAGGATTGTTGTTCTGTGTAACTGACCCCACTGGGGGATTTTGTTTTCAGGTCACGGCAAGGCAAGGGCACGGGAAGAGCATGTTGACGGCGACGAGTCCCAGTGATACTAGTAGGGGGCCCCAGTCATTCCATTTGTTCAGTCATCTTCAGTCATTTTAGTTATTCCGTCATTTGTATTTTCCGCTGCAAATTCCGTTTGAGATGTTTATTTATTCAGGGTGTTGTATTTTATCTTCATATAAAATATACTAGTATTCGGTATTGTCCTGGTGTGTTGTACTTAAACTCCTCATCGGAGTACTTGGTAATATAATGTGGTTCGGTACTACAAGGACACAACCGTCCTTGTACCTAATTAGTCTCACGGTGTAACGCTTTCCCGTGTGCACGGTCCAATGTATCGGTGAACCCAATACATAACCATCGTGTGCCCGACTAAAAATTCCACACAGCCACACCCGGCCACGCAATATGAACCCAGAAGGTCATATGAACGAGAATGACCATAATGAATATCAATGAATAATAATTAGACAAGGCCAAGATGACTCACCGATATGAAAGTAAATAGTGACGTGATTGATAACCCAATGAAATGATTTGGAACCGCTGCCTCGTGAATGAAATGATTATTCGACAATTACAGGTCTCAAAATGATTAATATTATGATGAATGAATTATGATTATGAGTAATCAACAACAAAAAGGAATGAATATCCTTTTAACCGAGTAAGAATTAACTTAGACAACAACGATGAAGAATGTCCGTCCACGAACAACGTCCTAATTGAGATATCGGTCGCTCGAACAACCTTGAATAAATACAATTACCAACAATCCGTTCAATACACGAATCAAACACGAATATAACGAACTCGAAACGTCGATACGAATAAACCAAGTTCATTGAGGCATTAAATCAAACACGTTGCGGCCAAACTCCGATTGTTTACAATCAAACCTCAATATACCAATATCAAATCCCCCAAGAAGTGTTTCAACCCGTAGAGTGCCTTGTTGAGCTTGTAGACATGATCCAGAAATTGATGATCTTTAAAAGCGGGAGGAGCTTGATATATGAAGATATTGTCTATTCTTGAGGTGTTTGATTGTGTTCCTGAGGTATGTTGGATAACTCCTCTCTCTGATTCGGATTTTGATATTGTTGTTGATGTTCTTCTTCGTATGATGATGGTTATGGTATTTTTGTTGTGCCAGTCCGAGAGGGTCCATAGAGGCCTAGGATGGGACTAGTGATTTAGCCCCGGTCCTAGGCTGGAGCTTTGATGATCATGGAGGGATGTTGTTAGGTGTTAAATCCATGAAGTTCACGAGTCCATAACATCGATTAATCATTCCATAATACCCGGTTGTAATTCAGTCATTATCATTCAGTAATTTCATTTGGTGATTGTCACTCAGTGGATTTTCACTCATTTATAATCGTTCATCAATCATGTTCATTCACCCGTGTTCACCGTTCGGAGAAAATTCGAGTTTTGTATCGTTATTGTTCATTGTTTCAACTTTCCACATATGAGTTCGACTTTGTTAGATCACCATTAATTTTTGGTAACTCCAAAAATTCTGAATCTTTGCAATATTATAGAGCATCGAGTTAGCTTTCCAATGGTTCAAACGGTGAGTCAATCGGAGTCCGGACGAGAGAGTTATGGTCGTTTTAGCTCACCCGCTCATTTTTCGCTTATTGGCGATCATCGCCGACCGACTTCGGCCGTGTCGTCCGACACGGCCGTCTGCAACTCGTCCCGAAATGCCAAGTCTCTGCCAGGACTCGACCGTGTCGCCTGCACGGCCGAGTCGAACCCTTCCGGATAAGCGAGCCGGCGCTTGACGCCCGACCGTGTTCCGTGACACGGTCGAGTCAATGCCGAAGCGCGCGGTACCGAGTCACTATCGGACAGTCACTATCGGTAGGCCCCTTCGCGCCGCGACCGTGTCAAAGGCGACACGGTCGAGTCCTCGCTGCACCAGTGCGCCGCGACCGTGTCAGCGGACACGGTCGAGTCTCAGACGAGTCAACCCCTATAAATTCGTTTTTTGAGCATTTCAGCTCATTTCTTCCTTTTCTTCCACCTTCATACGAGAGAGATAAGCTTGAGGGAGATATTTTGTCATCATCAATCACTTGTGTGTTCGGATTTAATCATCTTGATTCATTGGAAAGCTTGGATAGACGATTTTACACGTTTTCATCGGATCGAATTGGTTGGATCTTCAAGAGGTAAATTCTTCAACATCTTGGATTTCGATTTTGTGTTGAGATATAATGTTTTGGACGCGATAATCATGTTATATGAAGGGATATGTATATGATTATGAGTTTGTATAAGGATTCATTGGATTATTGAGGGATTGTTCAAGAATACTTTGAATATCGAGTTGAAATTGGGGGTTTTCGATTAATTGTCGTTATAATCACGTTTTTGGATATTCGTCTTGGATTATTAATCATATTGAAGATGTTTTGTTGGTTTGAAACACTTCTTGGGGGATTTGATATTGGTATATTGAGGTTTGATTGTAAACAATCGGAGTTTGGCCGCAACGTGTTTGATTTAATGCCTCAATGAACTTGGTTTATTCGTATCGACATTTCGAGTTCGTTATATTCGTGTTTGATTCGTGTATTGAACAGATTGTTGGTAATTGTATTTATTCAAGGTTGTTCGAGCGACCGATATCTCAATTAGGACGTTGTTCGTGGACGGACATTCTTCATCATTGTTGTGTAAGTTAAATCTTACTCGGTTAAAAGGATACTCATTCCTTTTGTTGTTGATTTCTCATAATCATAATTCATTCATCATAATATTAATCATTTTGAGACTTGTAATTGTCGAATAATCATTTCATTCACGAGGAACGACGGTTCCAAATCATTTCATTGGGTTATCAATCACGTCACTATTACTTTCATATCGGTGAGTCATCTTGGCCTTGTCTAATTATTATTCATTGATATTCATCATGGTCATTCTCGTTCATGTGACCTTCCGGGTTCATATTGCGTGGCCGGGTGTGGCTGTGTGGAATTTTTAGTCGGGCACACGATGGTCATGTATTGGGTTCACCGATACATCGGACCGCACACGTAACGCTTACCTCCGTGAGACTAATTAGGTACAAGGACGGGTGTTTCCGGTCATTCGTCTTGTACACTTGCACACGCAACATTACGGGCGTACTATGATACTCCTCTTCAGCGTAATTCATAATTAAGAATATTTCATAACTTGATTAATTCATGATTGTGTAATTTCAACTCTTGAGGATTGTTGTTACGTATGGCCCGTTGGGATTTTGTTTTCAGGTCACGGCAAGGCAAGGGCACGGGAAGAGCATGTTGACGGCGACGAGTCCCAGTGATACTAGTAGGGGGCCCCAGTCATTCCGTTTGTTCAGTCATCTTCAGTCATTTTAGTTATTCCGTCATTTGTATTTTCCGCTGCAAATTCCGTTTGAGATGTTTATTTATTCAGGGTGGGGTATTTTATCTTCATATAAAATATACTAGTCTTCGGTATTGTCCAGGTGTGTTGTACTTAAACTCCTCATCGGAGTACTTGGTAATATAATGTGGTTCGGTACTACAAGGACACACCCGTCCTTGTACCTAACTAGTCTCACGGTGTAACGCTTTCCCGTGTGCACGGTCCAATGTATCGGTGAACCCAATACATAACCATCGTGTGCCCGACTAAAAATTCCACACAGCCACACCCGGCCACGCAATATGAACCCAGAAGGTCATATGAACGAGAATGACCATAATGAATATCAATGAATAATAATTAGACAAGGCCAAGATGACTCACCGATATGAAAGTAAATAGTGACGTGATTGATAACCCAATGAAATGATTTGGAACCGTCGTTCCTCGTGAATGAAATGATTATTCGACAATTACATGTCTCAAAATGATTAATATTATGATGAATGAATTATGATTATGAGTAATCAACAACAAAAAGGAATGAATATCCTTTTAACCGAGTAAGAATTAACTTACACAACAACGATGAAGAATGTCCGTCCACGAACAACGTCCTAATTGAGATATCGGTCGCTCGAACAACCTTGAATAAATACAATTACCAACAATCCGTTCAATACACGAATCAAACACGAATATAACGAACTCGAAACGTCGATACGAATAAACCAGGTTCATTGAGGCATTAAATCAAACACGTTGTGGCCAAACTCCGATTGTTTACAATCAAACCTCAATATACCAATATCAAATCCCCCAAGAAGTGTTTCAACCCGTAGAGTGCCTTGTTAAGCTTGTAGACATGATCCGGAAATTGATGATCTTCAAAAGCGGGAGGAGCTTGATATATGAAGATATTGTCTATTCTTGAGGTGTTTGATTGTGTTCCTGAGGTATGTTGGATAACATCTCTCTTTGATTCGGATTTTGATATTGTTGTTGACGTTCTTCTTCGTATGATGATGGTTATGGTATTTTTGTTGTGCCAGTCCGAGAGGGTCCATAGAGGCCTAGGATGGGACTAGTGATTTAGCCCCGGTCCTAGGCTGGAGCTTTGATGATCATGGAGGGATGTTGTTAGGTGTTAAATCCATGAAGTTCACGAGTCCATAACATCGATTAATCATTCCATAATACCCGGTTGTAATTCAATCATTATCATTTAGTAATTTCATTTGGTGATTGTCACTCAGTGGATTTTCACTCATTTAAAATCGTTCATCAATCATGTTCATTCACCCGTGTTCACCGTTCGGAGAAAATTCGAGTTGTGTATCGTTATTGTTCATTGTTTCAACTTTCCACATATGAGTTCGACTTTGTTAGATCACCATTAATTTTTGGTAACTCCAAAAATTCTGAATCTTTGCAATATTATAGAGCATCGAGTTAGCTTTCCAATGGTTCAAACGGTGAGTCAATCGGAGTCCGGACGAGAGAGTTATGGTCGTTTTAGCTCACCCGCTCATTTTTTTCAGTTATTGGCCGATCACTGCCCGGCCGAACTTCGGCCGTGTCGTCCGACACGGCCGTCTTTGTACTCGTCCGGAAATGCGAAGTCTCGCCACAGGACTCGGCCGTGTCGTCAGCACGCAGTAGTCGAACCCTTCCGGATAAGCGAGCCGATCCGGACGCCCGACCGTGTTCCAGACACGGTCGAGTCAATCTGCCGGCCGCGCGATGCAGAGTCACTATCGGACAGTCACTATCGGTAGGCCCCTTCGCGCCGCGACCGTGTCAAGCGAGACACGGTCGAGTCCCTGCCGGCCAGATGCGCGCCGCGGCCGTGTCGAGCGGACACGGTCAGTCATCGAGCAGTCAACCCCTATAAATTCGTTTTTTGAGCATTTCAGCTCATTTCTTCCTTTTCTTCCACCTTCATACGAGAGAGATAAGCTTGAGGGAGATATTTTGTCATCATCAATCACTTGTGTGTTCGGATTTCATCATCTTGATTCATTGGAAAGCTTAGATAGACGATTTTACACGTTTTCATCGGATCGAATTGGTTGGATCTTCAAGAGGTAAATTCTTCAACATCTTGGATTTCGATTTTGTGTTGAGATATTATGTTTTGGACGCGATAATCATGTTATATGAAGGGATATGTATATGATTATGAGTTTGTATAAGGATTCATTGGATTATTGAGGGATTATTCAAGAACACTTTGAATATCGAGTTGAAATTGGGGGTTTTCGATTAATTGTCATTATAATCACGTTTTCGGATATTCGTCTTGGATTATTAATCATATTGAAGATGTTTTGTTGGTTTGAAACACTTCTTGGGGGATTTGATATTGGTATATTGAGGTTTGATTGTAAACAATCGGAGTTTGGCCGCAACATGTTTGATTTAATGCCTCAATGAACTTGGTTTATTCGTATCGACGTTTCGAGTTCATTATATTCGTGTTTGATTCGTGTATTGAACGGATTGTTGGTAATTGTATTTATTCAAGGTTGTTCGAGCGACCGATATCTCAATTAGGACGTTGTTCGTGGACGGACATTCTTCATCGTTGTTGTGTAAGTTACATCTTACTCGGTTAAAAGGATACTCATTCCTTTTGTTGTTGATTGCTCATCATCATAATTCATTCATCATAATATTAATCATTTTGAGACTTGTGATTGTCGAATAATCATTTCATTCACGAGGAACGACGGTTCCAAATCATTTCATTGGGTTATCAATCACGTCACTATTACTTTCATATCGGTGAGTCATCTTGGCCTTGTCTAATTATTATTCATTGATATTCATCATGGTCATTCTCGTTCATGTGACCTTCCAGGTTCATATTGCGTGGCCGGGTGTGGCTGTGTGGAATTTTTAGTCGGGCACACGATGGTCATGTATTGGGTTCACCGATACATCGGACCGTGCACACGGTAACGCTTACCTCCGTGAGACTAATTAGGTACAAGGACGGGTGTTTCCGGTCATTCGTCTTGTACACTTACACAGAACATTACGGGCGTACTATGATACTCCTCTTCAGCGTAATTCATAATTAAGAATATTTCATAACTTCAGTTAATTCATGATTGTGTAATTTCAACTCTTGAGGATTGTTGTTACGTATCGACCCCGTTGGGGATTTTGTTTTCAGTCACGGCAAGGCAAGGGCACGGGAAGAGCATGTTGACGGCGGCGAGTCCTGATGATACTAGTAGGGGCCCCAGTCATTCCGTTTGTTCATCATCTTGATCATTTTAGTTATTCCGTCATTTGTATTTTCCGCTGCAAATTCCGTTTGAGATGTTTATTTATTCAGGGTGGTGTATTTTATCTTCATATAAAATATACTAGTATTCGGTATTGTCCTGGTGTGTTGTACTTAAACTCCTCATCGGAGTACTTGGTAATATAATGTGGTTCGGTACTACAATTATATTATTTAATTCATCATTTTCATTGCCTGGTGGGTCCCAGTCGGGGATTCACGGTACTGTAATATCCGCCTAGTTTGGGGTGTTACAGTTATTAATTTTTTGTCCCGAAATATCCTCATAATGACTAAGACAATGATTGAGAATTTGTAAATTAGTCTTAGTAGCTTTCAAAAAGAGGAGGGTATCGTCTGCGTAAGCTAAATGGGTGATTCTCACATTTTTACGAATACCATAAAATATACCCGGATTTTTAGCAAAAGTATCATCAATGAGTTTAGAGAAGTAGTCCACCGCAATAGCAAAAAGAAGGGGAGAAATGGGATCACCTTGACGAAGACCCCTCTCACTCTTGAAGTACCCCACCAACATACCATTGATAAGAATAGAAAACCAAGGTGAGCACACACATTGTTTAATAAGGGAAATAAAGAGGGGGGAGAAACCAAATTGGTCCAAAACATTAAACAAGAAACCCCAATCCATTCTATCATAAGCCTTTTCCATATCAAGCTTGATAATGGTATTTAAATTAGATCTAGTTATCGTGACTGGCTTCTAAGGCCGTAAGAATATTATCCATAATAAGGCGGCCTTTAATAAAGCCGGATTGAGAGGGATTAATAATACGAGAAAGGAAACCACTAAGTAAGTTGCTCAAGATTTTGGAAAAGATTTTATAAGAAGTATTACAAAGACTAATGGGCCGCAAGTCCTTCCACGAGTTAGTGGACGGGATTTTTGGGATAAGGGATAGGGTAGTAGAGGAATATGCTTGAGTCAAGGCCGAGCCCTTAAAGAAATCAATAACCGCATCAAAAACATCAAGGCAAATTATATCCCAACAAACTTGAAAAAATTTCGCATGAAAACCGTCCAGGCCGGCAGCACTATCACTATCCATATAACAACTTCGCGAATTTCCTCCAATGAGGGAAGATCGCAAAGGAAATGATTATCCATATCATCAATCACCTTAGGGATAAGGTCAAGCCTAACATTATCAATCTCAACATTCTCTTTGGTGAAACACTTTTTATAAAATTCATTGAATAGCCGAATTGTGGATATCATTTGGATCCGTGAGAGTGGATCCATTATCCGAAATGGAGTGGATAAAATTCTTTTGCCTTTTCTTTTTAACCAAATCATGAAATTTTTTACTATTTCTCTCCCCTTCCATAGTCCATTTAGTTTGCGTTTTTTGTTTTCAAAAAATTCCTTCAAGAGATAAAGCATATTGAGGTTGTCATTCATTTTATTAAGATATTCCTTGTTAGCAATGGTAGGATCCTTATCAAAAGTCTATTCCGCAATGGCAACACGATTCTGTGCTTCTTTCACTTTTTCAAAAATATTGCCAAAAATACTCCTATCCCATTCATTGAGAGACAATTTAAGACGAGCAATTTTATTAGATAATTTGAAAATTCCCACGAAGGGGACGGGGATGGACCAAGAATCTCTTACTACATCCAAGAAGGCATGATGCTTCGTCCACATGTTTTGAAATCGAAAGGAGTAAGAGTGATTTTTGGACTGGCTATTAAACTCACAGAGAAGAGCATGATGGTCCGACGTGTGCCGCGGTATATGCCTAACCGAGCAATTCGGAAACGTATTAAGCCATTCAGCGGAGAAAAGAATGCGGTCCAACCTTTGCCAAATAGAATTACTATACCAAGTAAACGGGGACCCAACGTATCCTCCATTGGTAAGATCACAATCAATAATGACATCTCTAAATTCTTCCATTTCCGATGGGATAGGTGGGTTGTCCCCTTTTTTCTCACAAAAAATGGAGGATGATATTAAAGTCACCGCTCACCATCCAAGGAACTTGAAATTGACGCACCGAAATAAGATCATCCCAAAGCAAATGTCTCTCAATTTTAGTATTTTTACCATAAACAATAGTGAGATAAAAAGGAGAGGGAGATAATTACTAATCACACTAGTGTGAAGCATTTGATCAGTATCACGAATAATATTGATTTTGGTATCCACATTCGAGAAAAGCCAAATGTGATTATTACTATTAGCATGAACTTTATCAAAACCAAAAAACCTACAAAAATATTGAGAGTTTAGTTAGATTTTGGGTTCGATTAGAGCCAAAATATTAAGCTTATGATCCTTTTTGAATAATTTAACAATTTTTTGAGCCGATTCATTGCCGATACCCCTAACATTCCAAATAATGATACTAATCATGTTGGCGGGTTCGTCTCGTCGGCCTTTTAGATGTGCTTATTTTAACTTTATCTTTCTTTGATTTAAATATTGGGTCGGGAATCTCCGTTTTGTTTTCTACATCCTATGGAACCGGTAGGGCAACAACAAGTTTGGAATTTTCTCCATCCGAAAGAGATTTTTCAAAGAATTCTTCTTTCGAAACAAAGGACGGTTCGGATCCCACTTCATCAAGATCGTCTCTAATTTCCCCAGATTCAGATGCGATCTCTCGGAACCACATGTGGGACTTTGTCAAGATCCCTCTAAGCTCCCTACAGATCAGGTAATTCCCAACTTGCCCTCTAATCATTTTCTCTCTCGTGAATTATCATTCCAAGTAATCTACCGGCGTTCAACTTTTTACACCTCCAATTCTCTACCTACTTTCTCACTCTAGAATTATCACCTCAAATAATTGGTATCAACGTTAACTTTTTACTCCCTCTCCATCCACTTTCTCTCTCATGGATTACCACACCAAGTAAGTGGTACCAACGTTCAATTTTTTACTCCTACATCTCTCTATCCTCTCTCTCTCATTAATTACCACCCCAAGTAATCGGTACCAAAATTAGACTTTTTACGCTCACATCTCTCTATCCACTTTCTCTCTCATGAATTACCCGTCAATTAACTAGTACCAAAAATTAATTTTTTACTTCCCATCTCTCTATCCATTTTCTCTATCATTAATTATCACCTCAAATAATCAATATCAATATTCAACCTTTTACGCATCTCTCTATCCACTTTGTCACTCTAGAATTACCACCTCAAGTCATCGGTACCATCATTCAACTTTTTAATTACCCCTCACCACTCTATCTACTTTCTCTCTCCAAATATATCATCTCAAGTAATTGGTACCAGCATTCAACTTTTTATCGCTCTATCCACTCTCTCCAAAATTATACCCCAAATAATTGGTACCAACTTTACTTCTCACTCTGTCTATCCACTCTCTCTCTAAAATTACCACCACAAGTGATGAGTACCAATATTTAATATTTTACTCCACATCTCCCACTTTCTTACTCTAGAGTTACCACTCCAAGTAAACGGTGCAAATATTTAACTTCGTACTGCACATCTCTCATGAATTATCACCCCAAATAATCGGTACAAATATTTAAATTTTTAGTCCCCCCGTCTCTCTACCTACTTTCTCTTTCTAAAATTACTATAACACCCCGAGATATTCGGAATATGTTACAGCGCCGTAGACCCCTACATGGGACCCACCAGGCTACGATAAGAAAACTCCACTCGACTAACCATCTTGGTTAGCGAGGATACACAATTAAATAATATGACATATAAAGATACGCCCGGAGCAACCGGCAAAATAAGCATCAACCAACAACGTGACAATTTAAGGCAATACAATACGGAGTTTGAAACGATAAGCCTAAGTACTCGCGAGTACAATCTATAAGTTTAAAACTGTGGGAACAACCATATCGAAATGGACAAAGGAAATAAGTAGACCCAAATGCACATGTCAACGGCCTTGGCCAACATCCTCGTACTGTCCCGGTGCTCGCTCGTCCGGATAATTATGACCTGAAATCCATAACAAGAATTTCCCAAAAACGGGTCCCCAAAGGGGTTAGCAATTACGCTAGTACAAGTAGTCAAGGCAAACCAATCGCTTACACATTTCATAGTACATGCACCAATATCATTTCAAAAAGTCAAAACCAGACATGTCTTTTCCGGAAACAAACAGTCAAACAATTTGCCTAGGACCGGGACGAAGCCACGAATCCCACCCGAGGCCTCTAAGGACCCTCCCGAGCTGGCCATTTCATAAAACAAATCACGCACAGCATCGCCAGACCGGGACGAAGCCACGAATCCCACCGAGGCCTCTAAGGACCCTCCCAGTCAAGCAACGAAACAAACTCATGAATCCAGTGAAGTCATAGATTCCCCGAGGCCCCGTCGGACCCTCCTGTGGTGAGCAAAGCACACACAATATACATTACCATTTCATGTTAAGCATAAAGGTTTCCAAAAGAATACTTGCCTTGAATTAATGACGACGCGAAGAACGAAAGGAAAGTCACCGACGAACGCTAGGAACCAATGAAACCGAACCTAACGATTCGAAGAATACAATCACAACCATTTCTAAACGAATACGGAATTGGAATACACCTGAAAACCCGCCTACGATTCATGTATATTCATATATAACAACAACGAGGGCGGACCACAACCAAACCCTCTCGATTCCGTAAAAATCACGAAATATACCATGAATCCGTAGGGAAACTAAGAATACCAACAAGATTAATCATATTCCGCATGAATCCATCAACAAAACGGAACGGATCGGAAGAAAATCCCAAAACCCCCAATTTATCGAAAAGTAGGGTTCTAAGAGATTTACCTTGGATTTAGGATGAGAAACACAAGTGGATGATGTTAATCTACACCAAGAATTCAAGCAAAAGAATCTCTGAAGTGATTGGAAGAAGAAAATCGCCTCAAATCGCCTCTGGAGTCGCTCGGCCGCGGAAGAAGGAGAGAAATGAGAATTTGTGACTATCTCGGTCAACTCCCTGGTTTATATAGCCAGGGAGTGTTAGCGTGCGCTAATCCTTAAGGTTAGCGTGCGCTAACGGGAAAAATTACAGCCAAACTAATTAGCGTCCATCCGGTGGCGAGACTTTTGGCCGTTAGCGTGCGCTACTCGAAACGTAGCGTGCGCTAATAACCTCTCGGTAGCGCGCTATCGACCGATAGCGTGCGCTACCGGACATCGATCGAGTCGATGCGCGCCCGAACCCACGATACGTTAGCGTGCGCTACTATACAAGCGTAGCGCGCTAATCGATACGTTAGCGTGCGCTACCATACGAGCGTAGCGTCGCTAATCGGCACTGACCGGGTTCGGTAGTAAATCGCCCGATCTTTGGACACTCACGCTAGCGCACGTTACCGGGCATCATCAGCGTGCGCTAGCCCCTCGACATTAGCGTGCGCTAGTATATGTAGCGTACGCTAATACTCTAGTCCGAAGGCCGGAAAAGCAGACCGCCACTCCCAGGGCTACTCGCTAGCGCGCGCTACGAAACAAACGTAGCGTGCGCTACTAAGGGATCCCTAGCGTGCGCTATGCAGAAGAAGTAGCGTGCGCTAGGTACGAAATATGAACGGTCCAAAGGCACCGAAATGTGAACGAAACATCTAACGGAACATCTCAACGGGTATCATAACATAGAATGGATCCACGGCAACCCCGAAACGGCGGTTCAGCACAACGATAACGGGAATCAAATCAATAGATAACGGAAAAGATACACTGTAAGATACACGAGGGTCACTACGACCGAGAAATACATAAAAAAAATAAAAAAATACGAGGGAAGGAAAAACGCGGATATTACAATTACCACCCCAAGTAATCAGTACCAGCATTCAACTTTTACGTCCCCATTTCTCTACACTTTCTCTCTCTAAAATTACGTCATCAAGTAATCGGTACCAACATTCAACTTTTTACTCACTCATCTCCCTACCTACTTTCTCTCTCCATAATTACACTCCCAGTTAATCGCTACCAACATTCAACCTTTTTACTCTCACATCTCTCTATCCACTTTTTCTCTCTAAAATTACCATAGCAAGTAATTGGTACCAGCATTCAACTTTTTACTCCCAATCCGTTTACCCACTTTCCATCTCATGACTTATCACCCTAAGTAATCGGTACCAACATTTAATTTTTTAATCCTCCATCTTTCTACCCACTTTATCTCTCTAGAATTACCACCCCAATAGTCAATACCAACACTCAACTTTTTACGCCTCTATTTCTCTACACTTTCTCTCTCTAAAATTACCACCTCAATTAATCAGTACCAACGTTCAAATTTATACTCACACATCTCTCTACCCACTTTCTGACTCTGGAATTACCACTCAAGTGATCGGTACCGACATTCAACTTTTATTGACTCATCTCTATACCCACCTTTTCTCTCAAGAATTACCACCTCAAGTAATCGGTGCCAACATTCAACTTTTTACTCACCCATCTCTCTACCACTTTTTCTCGCATGAATTACTAAGCCAATTAGACCTGGCAAATCGTTCGTGTCGTGTACTTTCGTATATCAAAAGTCCAAATCCATACACGACATGAAATGAATTCGTATCGTGTTGTGTACTACGCAAATTCGTGTCGTTCCGTATCGTATTTTTGTATCAGACACATATTATAAAATAAATATTGAAATATTATAAAAAATAACAATTTAAATATTTTTAATATTATTTTATATGTTTTAGTAGACTAAAATGAAATAAATGGCAATGAAAACACGAATATTTACACGAAATTTATGAAAATTCACATTATATTTTTGAATTTTAAATTTAGTACAAACAGAATTCATAAAATGTACGTTTTTATAAAATTAAATATAAAATTTTAAATTATGTTATAAAATATTATATATATATATATTTATTTATTTATTTATTTATTTATTTATTTATTTGGTGTACCTCGTGTCATGTCATGTACCCAAAAGGTAAACACAAACGCAACACTAAATATCGATCGTGTACTTTCGTGTTCGTGTATTTCGTATCGTGTACTCAAAATATAAACACACACACTAAATTTTCGTATCGTTTTCGTGTCGTGTTTTTATGTCGTGTGGTAAATATTGGATCTAAAGCCGATCAGTACCAATATTTGTCTTTTTACTCCCTCATATCTCTACCCACATTCTCTCCCGAAAATTACCATCTCAAGTAATCGATACACACACTCAACTTTTAATTCACTCTAAAATTATCACCCCAAGTAATTGGTACCAGCATTAAACTTTTTACTTTCCTATCTCTCTACTTACTTTTCTGGCTAGAATTACCGCCCTAAGTTATTGATAATAACATTCAGTTTTTTACTCTTCCTTCTCTCTACATGTTTTCTCTCTATAGAATTACAAGTACTATTCAATATTTTACTTCCCCATCACTCTACCACTTTCTCTCTCCATAATTATCACCACTACTAGTCAATATTAGTATTCAACTTTTTACTCCCACATCTCTCTATACACTTTCTCTCTCTATAATTATCACTAAGTGATCGTTACCATCATTAAACTTTTCACTTCCCCATTTCTCTACTTATTTTTTTTCTCTATAACTATTATGAGCATTCATTTTTTTACTCTTCCTTCTCGCTACATACTTGCTCTCCCTAGAATTACCACCCCAAGTAATCGGTACCAATATTCAATATTTTACTCCCTCATTTCTCTACTCACTTTCTCACTCTAGAATTATCAACCCAAATCATCAGTACCAACATCCAACTTTTAATTCCCTCGTCCCTACATGCCTCTCTCTCTCTCTCTCTCCCTTTCAAAATTACCACATTAAGTAATCAGTACCAACATTTAACTTTTTACTCTCTCCTCTCTCAACCCCATTTCTCTCTAAAATTACTTCCCCGGTTAATTATTATAAATATTCATTTTTTAGCCACTCATCTCTCTACTTATTTTCTCACTCTGAATTTGCCACCCAACTAATTAATCTTCACAGTATTGTTTTAAAAAAAATAGTTATTAATATAATATCATTACTTATGTTGATAATTCCATTACTTCACTACGCCATAAGTGCTCATAGGCAATGCCTGTTTATTGTTGCAGAAGACACGAAAGGTGTTGCCTTAGGCCAAAGGCAACACCAAACTCTATTTGCCAATACGGCCGTTGCCTTTGACACCTAAGGCGCCACTTTTAGTCTCTACTGCAACAACAGAAAAGTATTGCATTATGCCTATAATGCAACAACATAACCAAGTAAGGCAACAACAAATGGTGTTGCATAAGATTTCCAAAAAAAAAAACATGAGGTCCACACGTGCCACGTCATCAGTGGGTACCACTTTTATGCCAGTTATTAGTGGGTCCCATCTTGATGCCACATCAGTAGTGGGGCCCACATTATGCCACATCATCAATGGGCTCTACATTGTGCCACATCATCAATAGGCCCTACATCTATGCGATATCATCGGTGGGATCCACATTGGTGCCACATGGCAGTGGGGACCCACATTGTATTCTACAACCGTAGTGTTTTGTTTTTAGGCAACACCAATTTTTTTAAGGCAACACTATTTTTTTGGGTTTTGTAATACTACTTTTATAAAATACAACAGATAAAGTAAAAGGCAACACTTCATATAAAAATTTTGAAATAACCATTTTATTTTTACATCAACCCATCCAAAATAAACGAAGGCAGCCAAAAACCAGCCAAGGATGCCAATACAAAATACAAAATCCTAAATTCATACAAAGAAACAAACCACCAATTTAACTTCAAAAGTACCAAACCAAGCAACACCACCAATCTAACTTAAAAAAGTACGAAATTACTAAGTCAAGATACAAGTGATCGAAAGTTACATATTGAAATAACTGATAAGTGGTGCCGCCTTGAGTCATTGGAGTACCATTATCATCTTGATCACTTGATATTGTTGCACAAAATTCTCCAATATCCCAGTTGAGGCCGGGATTAGCTTCTCCCACTTTCCTGTTTCACTTTTCCTACCAAATTGTTATAAATATTTTCTATGTTATCACTGATAAAGTAGTCGAGTGTGAGAGATTATATATATCCATAATGAAATCTTTATATACTTAAAAGTTCTAATTTGTTTGTGATTATTAATATAATTATAAATAGTGTTACAAGAAATTCATTGGTGTACATATATTTGTGTATGGGGCTGAAGTAAGCACCTTGTCTGAAATTAGTGACAAATTCAGATCTGTTACTTTGATCAAGCAGGTACACTTTTCACAGTAGTTGTAGTACAAACCATCACCGCTAAGAACTACAATATTTGCTTCTGCATAAGCTACAATGAAGCAGCAAAAAAAAGGTTTTGTGAATAAATACACTTTCAGCTTGTGGTATTATAAGTTGTATAATTTTTACACTTGATATAATTAGGTAGCTAGGAACAAAATAATTTAAATATGTGTTTTTACCTTGCTGTGATTTATGTGTAGTGTGTCTCAGCTATAAATCTGAATTTATGCAACCAAAAGTATGTTATGTTTACCGCTCTGAATTAGAAATGGAAGTTGCAAAATATATACCTACAAAAAAGGCGTAAAGAAACTGCTCTATCTCATAATCATTCTGATTTGCAAAACAAACCCATTGCCTAGTAATTTATAAAACCTTACCAGCATTAAAATTTAAAAGTAACGCATCGTAGCTCTTGACAGCGAACAAACCCTTAACTGCATAACCTGAAAGCATACAACTAAAGTTACACATACATTAATAAAAACTATACAAGCGCGAGGTAATAGATAACATGTAATACAAAAATTAAGCTAGCTTGAGCAAACTAAAAAAGAATTAATTACAACTAGATACAATTTTTGTAACACAATTGCAACGAGATACAAGAATATTTTTACATTACAACTAGATACAAAATTAAACATGCAATTCCCAAAACACCCCAACCAATTAAGGGTGTGAATTCTGGGGAGTGGGTCAACACGGGGTAGGGGGACCTAATTAAAAAAAAAGGCGATGCAGACTTGCAGTATGTGTCTTATCAAGCAGCGCTGGACGGGGGAGGCGGCCATGTCAAATCAAGTAGGTGATGGTAGAAGCTATGGTTACTCATTTCCAAATTCAAATTCGAAAATCAAATCTGGGGGTTAGATATATGCAGAGTATTGTGCCCTTTTCCATCTTAAAAATACTCTCAAATTTTATCATTTTCGTTCCTATCCGAATTTGGGGTTTTTTTGTTGGCAAAAAATTGTTCAGCGTTGGTGTTGGTGGTGTTTTCTTGTATAGTTCTGAATCATGATTGTCAATTCGAAAGAAGAATGAGATGTTTTTATCAACATCCAGTGGGGCGGTGTCGGAAATTTGATTTCTGTGAATTCGTCCTCGTCATTTAGTGACATGATTTCTCAGGTAACTAGTAAGTGGCCCGATTTAAAAAATGTTACTATGTCATTCCATTTTTCGGTCGGTAGTATTAGCAATTGCATGTTAGATTCAGACGTTGATCTGAAAGTTTTAGTAGCAGTGTGTGAGTTGTTGTCAGAAAAAATTGTTACAGTTCAGATTACATGTGTAAATGTTCAGGGTTCTGATATGGATGTTGACGGTAGCAATCATCCAAGTCATGTTCATGCATACGTGCATGAACATGTTCATACAAATGTGCATAAACATGTTGGTTCTGGTGATTCAGTAGGTTGTGGGATGAATTTGGATTTTGATAGTGTTTCAATTTCAAAATAGAAAAGGGGGAATAAGGGTGGGCCCAAAATTCAAAGAACTCCTTCAAACAAAATCCCTTTTAAGCGTGTGAAGAAAAAGTATAACATTGGGGGGGGGGGGGAAGGCAGTATACCATCATATGATATTTGCCCCATCACAAACAAAAAACCTCTATTATCAGATGATTGGGCACATATAATGGATGGGGGGCGTAGGTACAGTTTTCAGGGAGGGTGTTGGTGAGTGTAGGTCTGAACTCATAAAGTATTCCACATGCCTTGGCTTTAGGTTTAAATATTTACGTAACGATGGGAGAGATATTCACGTTGTGTGTAATGAAGTTGTCAATTGTGGTTGTGACTGGTTTGTAAAAGCCAAGTTACAATCTGTGACAAACTATTTTGTCATTTCCAAAGCTTGTTTAGTACACAAGTGCATTGGAAAATTGGCTGGTCATGTAAATAAGCGCATGAATCCAAAGATTATCAGTAACTTGGTTATCGAAGACGTGAGATCAGACTCAAGCACATCTGGTAAGGATATAATGAACACATTGAAAAATAGCTACGACAATCACATACCGTACTGGAAAGCTTGGAGGACAAGCGAATCCGCTGTGAATAAGATTTTCGGGAGCTTCGAAGAGTCATATAACCAACTTAGGTGGTATTGTGATGCAGCCCAACGTACAAACCCAGGTTTGTTTCACAGCATAACATTGAGTTTATTTGTTTTGTGGATTAGGTAGCTTCACCCCTTTTTTTTACACATTGTTGTTTGTGTTTTTCGCGAGTGTGTTTACTGTCTTTTTGTTTTTATGACATGTATTGAGGCAGCGTCGTGTCGTTGGAGGCGAATAAGAACACAAACCATTTCGAACGTGTTTTCATTTCTTTCAAGGCTTGTCTAGATGGTTTCAAGAAATGTCGTCCATTACTGTTCATAGATGGGACTTTTATGATTGGTCGTGCAAAGGGAACTCTACTCGCGGCTACTGCAAAGGACGGAAACGATGGTATTGCTGTTGTGTTCTTTTTTCAATATGTCTTTTTCCTTTTTTATATTGTTAGTTAAACCATGCATCGCACATATATGTATATGGTTTTTGATACACAAAACAAATGAGGCAAGCATTTTTTTTTACGAGGATGAATGTATTTTTTTGTATCCAAGATCTGTTCCCGGTTGCAATTGCCATTGTATCAGCAGAAAACACAAGTAATTGGGTATGGTTTATAGAAAAGCTAAAAGACTTCGTTCAACATGAGAAGGAGATATGCTACATTTCAGACAGAAACACAGGGCTGCTGTCGGCTTTCCCTAGGGTATTTGTGAAACCAATGCATTTTTTCTGTATGTTCCATCTACTAGGAAATCTTAGGGGGAAATTGACGAGTGGGTGGACCAACATTCAAAGGGAGAACATGGGAGTCCATTTCAAAAATTGTGCATATGCTCCTAATATTTGCATTTTCAACGAGAAGCTCGATATATTCAAGAGGGAGGGCGGAAAGGCTGTTGAAGAATGGATTTCACAGATCCCATTCGATAAATGGGTAGTAGCCCACTCCAGGCACATCAAAAGATACAGCGAAATGATGTCTAACGTAGCGGAGCAGTTCAACAAGTGGATTAAAGAGGCTAGAGCACTCCCCATTACATACATGATAGATCATATACGATCAGGTGACTATTTCTATATAATTACACAAAAGTCATGGTTCTTTTTCTTTTTTAATTCAGTTCAACAAGTGCATGTGGTGTGTGTGTGTGAAGGGGGGCTGGTGTTTTTTCTATATTCTGATCATTAATTTAGATTCATATTATTAGGCATTACTACTTGGCATGTTGATAGAAGGCAAGAGAGCAAGGAGTGCACCGGTGCACTATGCCCTATCAAGGAAATGCTGTGGCACCAGCTTACAGCCACATCTCTTTCGTGGCCAATTATCGAGCTGTCAACTGGTAAATTTGAAGTATTACCTAGGCTTTCTGTTGAGGTTGATTTAACCGAAAAACTTGCTCATGTCATCAATGGCAAGTGATGGGGTTCCCATGTGCCCATGCGGTTGCTGTAATGCATAAGAAATGCAATTCAGTCTATAGCCTTGTTGAGGAGTGCTTCTATGCATCTAGCTATCTGGAGTGCTATAGCTTTGACATTCAAGGTGTGCCCGAGATAGAGAGGTTTGAGTTTCAGCCAGATGAATCAAATATTTCTAAGATTCTCCCGCCAATTTTGAACTGCCCAATTGGACGCCCAAAGAAGAAGAGAATCGCCTCTTATGGAGAGTTCTCAAAGAGGAAGCCGTCGTTGTGTCAACGATGCAGAAAGGTTGCAACACATGACAAACTAACATGCTTGTTGACCCCCGATGAGGCCATATGAGCAGATTCAGATTTCAAATTTTTTGTTATGTTATATGCTATATGATATTTTTGGTATACGACGAACTAATGGCAACTGTGTTTGTGCCGTTTTTTTCCACACACACATTACGTGCCTGTGGCGGGGAGTTAGGTGGAATTATTTTGTGCAGATCAGCCTATCAAAACTTGAGCAAGTCATGCTCAAGTTTAAATAGGGTGACTCTTTTTATTTTTGTTCACTAAACCTTTGCTTTTCCTATTGTTTTTTTGTTTTTGTGACTGATGTCAGATGATTGTAATATAAAACCCTTGTTTTTTGGAAACATCACTGTGTGTTTTTAATACATTAATTGCATTTTTTCTTAATTTTTTCTTAGTGATTACATGCAGGGTGATTATGAATGCAGAGACAAAAAAACCATTTTTAGGAAGGGAAAAGCATGTCACATTAACCAAAATAATACATCCCTTCAATACATTTTAAGGGTGGTAAAAGTGAGAAAAAAGCACAGGATGTCATACATAACATATGGATTTCCTAATAGGACACATTGGTCTACATATGGATGTAATCCCACCCAACTTAATGACTCATATAATAAGGTGAGAAATGATAAATACAACCAAAAGGAGCGCACCGGCTGTTATGATATTTGCACAAACTTGCTTCGCAAATGGGATATGGCTGGAATTACAAGCATTAGAGCTTGTATTTACAGGTGCAACACCGCGAACGTCCATCCCTACTCGAAACCTCACCTGGTTCGTTATCATTAACGAAATAGTTCATAGGCGTACACCAATGAGAGAAATCACATTTTTCACACATATAGAATAACATATCCGGGTTAGTTTCCATTTTTGAAAGCATGAAGCGTGTATTCCGACCGCACTTCTCACAAGGAGATTTAGAATACCTTAAATTGCTAACATGTTCACTTCTAAATGAACATGTGCATGTAACCGATCTTTTAATAAGTAATGTCATGCACATGTTCATACTTACATGCACAGAGTTTTGACATGGACTAGTAATTACAATTGCATTTTTTTACTACTTGGTTACATATAAATATTCAGCTTTTTGTTACACTTTTATATTCTTATAACATGTAGTAATGTATGACACAAGTGTATGTTAAAAAAATACATTATCATGTATACAACCATAATCTTATAGACACAAGACACAACACAAAAATAGAAAGACATGATGTGCAGAACTACACATGAACAAAATGCTTTTTTCATGAACGTGTTCATGTGTTTTAGAACTGCATGTGCAACATATGCGTATCCTAGGAAAATCATCACAGCCAGTATTCATTTTTTCAACTAATAGAGATTTGTCATACATCCAGCATCTAAAGTAGCTTTCAATTTAATACATTTTTTCAGCAGAAGGCAGCAAAAAAACATCATATATCCAACTGACGACACAATCAAGCTGTTCAGAACATTGCAAAAACTATAGTAGCGTACCATCATGTTTTTCAGAAAGTCACACAAAATGAAAGTATCAAATCAACACAGATATAAATTTACACCATTTGTACAAAATAGGGCGACACCATAAATTGTTCAACCATTTTCTTTCGAAAATTCCCTGCTGAAGGGTGGGACATAGTACCCTTCTTCATCCATTTCCCCGATATCAGGCTCTCTATTAAGGCACACACCACCACTCCACAATCTTCCGAAGTTTGTTCCTGCTGAAGACAATCGATGACCTTAGTCTTCATGAACAGATTTTTAACGGATTTTTTAGGTTTTGCTCGACTATAGATCTCCTTAATCTTCTTCTCAATATATGTGACCTGTAATGTGTGTTGGCAGAATCAAGGTTTTGATCATGATTTTGCGTGTGGGTGAAAACTATATACATTATATACCTTTTTTGTAGCGTGTTTAAGAGTTTCTTACTAGAATTCTGGACCTCTTCAAATGTTTATCCTGGCTGCCACCTTCGCGCGCGCGCAATAAGTTGTAGAAATGCCATTCGTGGTTCTTCAAGTTCAACATCAAAAGTGTCCAGTGGTCTGGCGTGTTTCGTGTTGTCTTCCCATCACTTTTTGTCCACAACGGAAACAATAAAACATCATTTTCTATCGATTGCTCTAGCACATCATCGACGAAATGCTTTAGAGTGCGTTCACTTGTATCCTTCTCCGCGACTAGTTCCTGAATAGCAGAATAGTCAAAAAAAAAATTCATAGGCTATTGACATTTCTTAGGACATCAAAGATGATAACATACGACGAATAGATCTTTTGGCCTTACACAACAAGTAGAAGAAAAAACGGTAGTGTATCTCCCAAGGTTCGTTTCCGCATACATATGCTGAATCAGGTCCGCCCACGAATCGATCACCTGTTTTGTACAACCAAAGTTCTAGAACCTGATATTCCAATGATTTTTTTGTTATAAAGTGTATCGGACAAGAAGTGGGTGAGGGGGTATCTGATCCTGTTAGAAATCCGGTCGTGATGAAGGATGGCGATCACATCTCCCAACGTCACCTCATACATCGGCCTACTGCCTCTCCACAACATAGTTCTGTAACACCCCAAATCTCATAAGGGACATTACATGCCGTAGAACCTTCAAAGGGTCTACCAGGCTATTACATGGCACATAATCCACCAATAAAAACCCATAGGACACACTAAAAATAATAAGATAGGGCTGTGGCCTCAGCCAAAACATTTTAATCAGACATCATAAAGTATAGGTCAACACGAGTTCATTGTCCACGCAGGGGACTTAAACCAAATTGTAAAACAACCAGTCTAACTCCAACATCCAAGTAAATACAATATCAAAACATTTAACAACGACTTGAGCCTCATCATCATGCTGGGCCCTCCTTTGCATGCATACCCCGTGCCAGCTCCTCGGCTCGACCAATACCTGAAATGCATAAGACGCATTTCCCCCATTTAAGGGGTTAACATTCGAATAGCTAGTGCAAGTACACAATTACACTACATTATATACAAATATGATTTAACAGAGTCATCTCATTTAGAAAATATTTGAAAAACCATATTTCGGAATACTCCATTAACATCAAATAGTAAATCATCTCATATCATTATCATAACCATCCACACTTGGTAACCCGTGGCCGTACCCCTTAGTATCGACCTCCAGACGCCCCGTCGAACGCTCCGGGTGGGAAACCACTTTCGCGGTTGTACCCCTTAGTATTGGGCCCTAGACGCCCCGTCGAACGCTCTGGGTGGAAGGACAACAACTCACACACACAATATCATAATTCATCATTCGTATCACAACCGTAACACACATAACAAAATGTAATACATGTACTTGCCTTGAATAAAATGACGCGAAGGAAATGGCGCAAGAAAAGGTTTCGGTCCGAACAATCTTCACAAACCCGCTGCTATCACAATAACGATATACAAACAATCTCAATACTGCGGAAACATAGGAATTCATCATAATTCTACCCGTTGGGACAATTCGTCAGCCACTACGAAGTCATAATCGATTCTAATCTATTAACGGTGAAAAGCTAGAAGTTTAATCCGTTAAACTATATTGAAAGCAAGGGATTACGACTACACAATCGTAATCTAGCAACTTATCAAAGTTAAATCGGGTTCAAAGAGTAAAATCATGTCAAAATCCCGAAATCCCCAAAAACTAGGGTTCTAAAGAAATATACCTTGATTCGGACGGAGAAAGATGATTACGATGATGATAAACCTCACTTGGAACACAATAATCGGCCTCTCAAGGAACCCCACGGATTGCTCTGGGAGAATCGTTCGAAGTCGCTCAGAAGAACTCACGTCACGCACAAGGGAGGAGAAAGAAGGAAATGACACGATTAAGGTCTGTTCAGGTTTTTAAAACCTGATGGCTCGTTACGTACGTTAACATACTGAGGTTAACGTACGTTATGCCTCTTACGTACGTAACGCTCAGGTGTTAGTGTACGTAAGGGCTCGGCAGAACAATCTGCCCAAACCGCTGAAGCCGATAACGTATGCTACATCTAAAGGTTAACGTACATTACCAGTACTAACATAGCGTACATAACATAGCATGCATAACGTACGTTATGCATGCAGCAGTCCAGTACCTGAGTACAGTCCAAGGTTCAAGGAGGTATAAAAATCGAAACACAACACAAGATGAGATCCGAAGACAGAATTACGCGGTATTCGCGACGAAAAAACTAAATGCTAAAAGAAAGTACGATTCCGACTACTGGGAGGTTTGAAATACGACAAAGGAGATAAAATTCCCTCAACTTATAGAAAATTACAAAACGGCCCAAGCATCCGAAAATCACGATACGACGTCGGATTAACAATCCGAAACTCACAACATGAACAACTCAACCATACGAACTCATGGAAATAAAGAAACAACAAAATCAAACGAGTTTTACGAGAATCGAACGTATATGCGACAAAACATAACTCCAAATGAAAATACGTAAAAACATCTCCGAAACTCGTCCAAATGGAGAAACTCCAAGAACAAAATAGATTGAGAATTCCAAAACAGTAACAAGCGAGTCGTCCGAAATGAACATACACCAAAAATAGAAATTACCAAAAATAGAAAGTACGGATATTACATTCTCTCCCCTAAAAATAAGTTTCGTCCCGTAACTTACAACGCGAATAACTCGGGGTATCTCGACTTCATATTCTCTTCCGTCTCCCACGTGACTTCCTCGGATCCATGTCTCGACCATTGTACTTTAACCAAGGGAATGGTTTTGTGCCTAAGTTGCTTCACCCGACGCTCTAAAATCTGAATCGGCCTCTCTTCGATGGTCATGTCGGGCCCCAACTCAATCTCTCTAAAATTAATAATATGGCTAGGGTCCAGTACATACCTCCTAAGCTGGGAAACATGAAACACGTTATGCACATGACTCTAGGACGGCGACAAGCCTAACCGATATGCAAGCTCCCCAACTCTCTCTAAAATCTCGAACGGTCCAATATATCTCGGACTAAGTTTACCCTTCCGGCCGAAGCGGTAAACTCCCTATGTCGGCGAAACCTTAAGCAAAACATGGTCTCCCACCTCAAACTCCAACGGCCGGCGACGCGTGTCGGCATAAGACTTCTGTTGACTCTGGGCTGTTAACAACCTATCACGAATCAAAGCAATCTTCTCTCTCGTCTCAACTACTATATCTGGTTCGGTACCAATCAAATCGGATGCATCATCCCAACACAACGGTGATCTGCACCTCCTCCCATGCAATGCCTCAAATGGTGCCATTTTGATCGAGGCATGCCAACTATTGTTGTACGTGAACTCGATCAATGGCAAGTGTGACTCCCAATCATCCTTCCAGTCTAAAGCACAGGCTCTCAACATATCCTCCAGCGTCTGTATCATCCGCTCCAACTGTCTGTCTGTCTGAGGGTGGTAGGATGTACTGAGTCTCAACTCAGTCCCCAAAGCTCGATGAACATCGTGTCAAAAATGTGATATAAACTGGCCATCTCGATCTGAAACAATACTCTTAGGAGTCCCGTGCAACCTCACGATCTCTGCAATAAACACTCGTGCTAGTCTCTCCGGCCCCCAAGTATCCTTAATACCCAGAAAATGAGCTGATTTGGTTAGTCGATCGACAATAACCCAAATCATGTTCATTCCAGTCCGAGTCCTAGGCATACCGGTAATGAAATCCATAGAAATGTCCTCCCACTTCCACTCCGGAATGGGAAGTGGTCGTAATAACCCAAATCATGTTCATTCTAGTCTGAGTCCTAGGCATACCGGTAATGAAATCCATAGAAATGTCCTCCCACTTCCACTTCGGAATGGGAAGTGGCCGCTGATGCTCAATCTTAACCTGCTGACAGGTCAAACACTTCGCCACAAAATCGCTAACGTCCGTCTTCAAATTGCTCCACCAGTAGTTACTCCTTACATACTTGTACATTTTGCTCGTACCAGGATGTATGGAATAAGGTGTAGGGTGAGCTTCACTCAAGATCTTCTGTCTCAACTCAACATCACTCGGTACACATAATCTGCCGCGAAATCTCAAAATTCCATCCTCTTGAACTACAAATCCAGGGGCTTTCCTCTTCTTCACATCCTCCCTCAACTGGACTAAAAATGGATCATCATATTGTCTCGTCTTTATATCACCAACCAAAGACGAAGTGATCTCTAATGCACATAATTGACCCTGAACTCTCTGAACCCAAACCTCGATATCCTGACAAATCAAATCCTGTTGGATCTTGCTTTGAGGCGTAAGTACCTCTAACATCTGTAGCGCCATCGGCTTACGACTGAACGCATCTGCCACAACATTGGCCTTGCCCGGATGATAAAGAATCTCGAGATCATAATCTTTAATTAGCTCCAACCACCTACGCTATCTCATGTTCAACTCTTTCTGGCTAAATATATACTTCAGACTCTTGTGATCCGTGTAAATCTTACACGACGACCCATAGAGACAATGCCTCCAGATTTTTAAAGCGAAGACGACCACAGCTAACTCTAAATCATGCGTAGGGTAATTTGCTTCGTAAGGTTTCAACTTACGGGACACATAAGCAATAACCCTATCTCTCTGCATCAAAACACATCCGAGCCCGAGGCCCGAAGCATCACTATACACCACAAAATCCTCGTTCCCCTGAGGCAAAGCTAAAACTGGTGCGGTAGTCAATCGTCTCTTCAACTCATCAAAGCTATCCTGTCTATCTGCATCCCACTCCAACTTCTGAGTCTTATGGAGTAACTGAGTGAGTGGTCTAGCGATCTTAGAAAATCCTTCAACAAATCTACGGTAATAGCCTGCAAGTCCCAAAAAACTCCTCACTTCCTTCACATTTCTCGGCGGTTCCCAAGCCATCACTTCCTCTATCTTCTGCGGATCTACCCGAACTCCCTCCGCTAAAATCATGTGCCCGAGGAATATCACTTCCTTGAGCCAAAACTCACACTTAGAGAACTTCGCGTACAACTGTTCAGCTCTCAAAATGTCTAACACAATCCGGAGATGTAAAGCGTGCTCCTCCCGACTCCGTGAATAGATAAGAATGTCATCGATAAAGACGACTACGAATTTGTCCAGATACTCAATAAAAACTTTGTTCATCAACTGCATGAACACTGCTGGGGCATTGGTTAGCCCAAAAGGCATAACCAAAAACTCGTAATGGCCATATCTCGTCCGAAAAGTAGCTTTCGGTATATCACTATCCCGAATCCTCAACTCGTAGTAGCCCGATCGTAAATCAATCTTCGAGAAGACTGTCACTCCCTGAAGCTGATCAAACAAGTCATCAATCCGGGGCTAAAGGTATTTGTTTTTAATGGTTAACTTGTTTAATTCTCGATAGTCGATGCATAAACGAAGCGACCCATCCTTCTTATTAACAAAAAGCATAGGCGCACCCCAAGGCGATGCGCTCAGTCGAATATACCCTTTATCTAGCAATTCCCCCAACTGCTTCTTCAACTCTAACATCTCCGACGGTGCCATACGGTACGACGCTCGAGAAACAGGAGCCATGCTCGGCTCAAGATCAATAGGGAACTCAACCTCCTGCTGTGGTGGTAATACCGGCAAGTCATCCGGAAACACGTCAGGATACTCGTTCACAACTGGAATCGACGACATGTCAACTTCACCATTTTCCATTTTCAAAGCGTAACACCAGTAGCCTACACAACCCTGGTTCAGAAGTTTCATCGCCTTCAAGGCGCTAATCACATTTCCCGATCTACACGGCTTACAGCCGACGAGAGTATGCTATGTGCCATCCTCGGTCACTATCGGGATGGTACGAGTCCGATAGTTCATGATGGCACCGTGACGATCCAACCAATCGTCCCCGAGGATCAAATCCTCACCCTTAAGATCTACAACAATGAGATTAGAGGGCCAATCCCGGCTCCCGATCCTCATTGGGCAATCCATAACTTCCCGGTTCTCAACCATACGATCCCCACTAGGCATACCCACTACGAACGGTTCACACTCATACAAGCAGTCAATACCGATGCGACATGCACAATCTGAAACAATAAAAGAGTGTGTAGAACCCGAATCAAAAAGCACCGAAACTGGATGAGAAAGGATCTGAGTGATACCTGATGCCACCGGGATGTTTGTCTCCTCCACACGTCTCATCTGATATAACCGGGGGTGCATCGAGCCCGAACGACGATCTGGCTGACCCCGACCCGAACTCTGAGGAACCTTAGTGACTGGAGTCTTCTGGTCTACACTAAGATCTTTCTGAACGGCAGTGGTAGTCGAAGCTCTGGCGGCTCTAGTAGCCCTCTCGCAATGATCTGCCCGGTGCCTGGTCTGTCCGCAAGTAAAGCAAGTAACTAAACGAAATGGATAATCCTTCACCAAATGCTCATATTGGGTGCAGTTAAAACAAACTCTGCCACCAGATGCAACATAATGGACTATAACAGTTACTCTGAGAAACTCCGGCCTGATGAAACGGCCTCTTCCCAAATGTAGGAGCAGATTGAGATTTCGAAAATCGACCACCCTTACCGGCTGAAAAGCTGCCAGCTGTTTTCTGTTTCTTGGCCTTGGAACCCAACTCTGACTCTGGGACTGCCATCTCAATCGCTAGAGCGCGATCCTGGTACTCCTTCAATGTGGCACACATGAGTGGTGCCATGTTCTGTCTGATATGCGGCTTCATGCGCATATTAAAGTAGCGAATCTTATCAGTCTCGGTCCTCACTTACTCTTTCACATATGCCAACTGCTGGTTATAAGTGATGATGGCCTGAGAGATCGGTACATCTTGAGGCATAGTAGTAAAGAACTCCACAATCCTACACTCTCGAACCGGAGGTGGGCAGTACTCCGCTTCCATATCGGCCTTAAACTCCTCCCAGGTAGCTAAACGGTCTCTGGGCAGCACAGCTTCTCACCACTCCACAGCTTCCTTATCCAGGAGGTACTGAGTAATAGATATCCTCCTATCGTCAGGACAATCCACGGCATCGAACATCCTACCCATCTGAAAAAGCTAATTCTCCCAACCCAGGGAGTCACTAGAACCAGCGAAGTGAGGGGGGTGCATCTTTGTTACTTTCTGAAGCCATTTACTAGCTTCATCTTCTGGAGTCAGGGGCGGATTCTGACGTCCACCCTAAGCTATCTGGGCAAGCTCGGCTACCACCTGCTGAAGCACAGCAGTAGCTCCAATGTCGGTATTCATACCCGACGGCTGATCCTGACTGACTGAAAAATTCTGCTGCCCGTCAGAACTCAGAGGTAGAGTACTCGGCACTGAATGAGAGGCCGAATCTGCAGAGGACTGAGAAAGCGGAACTTCCTCACTATTATCACCACGACCACGGTCTCGGCTGCGCCCCCTAGCAGGTCTACCGCGACCTCTCAACATACTGAAGAAAAGAATTGAAAGGAACAAGATCAGAAAGATTCACAGTTTACAAGGTTGGTACCACAATTCACAATTCCAATTTACACAAGGGAAATGAATTAGAGAAACATAATAGTTCGAGGAGACTTACAGTCACGGGTCGCACGAAAAGATGGTAGCACGATGATATTAGGCTCAACGACTGACTCTTACGACACGACTGACAGACCCAAAATTAACCAACAGCCTAGGCATTCATACCCTAAGGCTCTGATACCATAAATGTAACATCCCAAATCTCATAAGGGACATTACACGCCGCAGAACCTTCAAAAGGTCTACCAGGCTATTACATGACACATAATCCACCAATGAAAACCCATAGGACACAATAATGATAATAAGATAGGGACGTGGCCTAGGCCAAAAAATTTTAATCAGACATCATAAAGTATAGGTCAACACGAGTTCATTGCCCACGCATGGGACTTTAACCAAATTGTAAAACAACCAGTCTAACTCCAACATCCAAGTAAATATAATAGCAAAATATTTAACGACGACTCGAGCCTCATCATCATGCTGGGCCATCCTTTGCATGCATATCCCGTGCCAGCTCCTCGGCTCGGCCAATACCTGAAATGCATAAGACGCATTTCCCCCATTTAAGGGGTTAGCATTCGAATAGCTAGTGCAAGTACACAATTACACTACATTATATACAGATACGATTTAACACAGTCATATCATTTAGAAAACATTTGAAACCAGAATATTCCATTAACATCAAACAGTAAATCATCTCATATCAATATCATAACCATCCACACTTGGTAACCCGTGGCCGTACCCCTTAGTATCGATCCCCAGACGCCCTGTCGAACGTCCGGGTGGGAAACCACTTCCGCGGCCGTACCCTTAGTATCGGCCCCCAGACGCCCCGTCGAACGCTCCGGGTGGAAGGACAACAACTCACACGCACAATATCATAATTCATCATTCGTATCACAACCATAACACAAATAACGAAATGTAGTACATGTACTTGCCTTGAATAAAATGACGTGAAGGAAATGGCGAAAGAAAAGGTTTCGGTCCGAACAATCTTCACAAACCCGCTCCTATCACAATAACGATATACAAACAATCTCAATATTGCGGAAACGTAGGAATTCATCCTAATTCTACCCGTTGGGACAATTTGTTGGTCACTACGAAGTCATAATCGATTCTAATCTATTTATGGTGAAGACCTAAAAGTTTAATCCGTTAAAATATATTGAAAGTAAGGGATTACGACTACACAATCGTAATCTAGCAACTTATATGAGTTAAATCGGGTTCAAAGGGTAAAATCATGTCAAAATCCCGAAATCCCCAAAAAGTAGGGTTTTAAAGAAATATACCTCGATTCGGACGGAGGAAGATGATTACGATGATGATAAACCTCACTTGGAACACAATAATCAGCCTCTCAAGGAACCCCACAGATTGCTCTAGGAGAATTGTTCGAAATCGCTCAGAAGAACTCACGTCGCGCACAAGGGAGGAGAAAGAAGGAAATGACGCAATTAAGGTCTGTTCAGGTTTTTAAAACCTGATGGATCGTTACGTACGTTAACATACTGAGGTTAACATACATTATGCCTCTTACGTACGTAATGCTCAGGTGTTAGCGTACGTAAGGGCTCGGCAGAACAATCTGCCCAAACCGCTGAAGCCGATAACGTACGCTACATTTAAAGGTTAATGTATGTTACCAGTACTAACATAGCGTACGTAACATAGCATGCATAACGTACGTTATGCATGAAGTAGTCCAGTACCTGAGTACAGCCCAAAGTTCAAGGAGGTATAAAAATCGAAATGCAACACAAGATGGGATCCGAAGACAGAATTACGAGGTATTCGCGACGACGAAACTAAGTGCTGAAAGAAAGTACGATTCCAACTACTGGGAGGTTTGAAATACGACAAAGGAGATAAAATTCCCTAAACTTATAGGAAATTACAAAACGGCCCAAACATCCGAAAATCACGATACGACGTCGGATTAACAATCCGAAACTCACAATATGAACAACTCAACCATACGAACTCATGAAAACAAAGAAACAGAAAAATCGAATGAGTTTTACAAGAATCTAACGTAATGCGACAAAACATAACTCCAAACGAAAATACGTAAAAACATCTACGAAACTCGTCCAAATGAAGAAACTCCAAGAACAAAATAGATTCAGAATTCCAAAACAGTAACAAGCGAGTCGTTCGAAATGAACATACACCAAAAATAGAAATTACCAAAAATAGAAATTACGGATATTACAAGTTCTGTGATACAATTAACATTTTTTTAGATTTTTTTTTTTGGGGGGGGGGGGGGGGGGGGTTAGTGCAGTGGTGGACAATCAATAAATCAAAGTATTTTATGTGTAGGAACCACACCTCTCCTGATTCTCACTCCATCTATCGATTATGATCGATTTCAAATGGCCCGATATCTTGCTCATCTCCCAGTATTCACTCTCCAAAAGTGGCAAACCGTTTCTTAGCTTAATATTATGTCTTACCTTCGGACTTCTATGGACATAATCATCAGAATCAACAACAGATATTTCAGTATGCTTAATGAGATCTGGGGTACTCATCTGAGGTGTTATGACTTTGGCCTTTCTAACGCCAGTCACAGTCCGGCCCTTTACACGCCTACAAATGGAGCTCGGTGACAAAAACAGTGCCCGAGCTTCGACGAACCCTATTTTCATGTTCTGCCCATCATATTCACCTACATCTTGTGTTTCTGCAATACACGTCTCTTCATCAAATTCATATTGCAACTGTGCAGCTCCAACTTTCTTATAATGCATATCCGCTATTCTGTCCATTTCTGCAATATTTTTTGGATCAGAGAAAATCTGCGTGCGGGTAGGGATGTAGTAGTTATCTAAACATGGCATCATATGGTTCATTCGGGGTGATAGATTTGAAGTTTGTGCATCATTATGCACAACAATCGACTTCTCATGGGCACCAACATCATTGAAATCAGTGTTTTTGGAGGATAACTTCGAAAGCTGCGACTCAATCTCATCGAACCTGGATCTCTCAATTTCTCGTTCCTTATTCACCCGTTCAATATGTTCAGTTAACACTTTATTCTTTAACCTAAGACTCTCCATTTCCAATAACAGGTTCAGACTCCTGGATGTTGAGCTGCTCATTTCTGCAGGGTGGCATACGTCATTCTTTTTTTTTCCTCTCATCGTCAAACTCAGACACTACGTCCACAATACTAGTAACACCGTCTTTGTTAATTTCATCGACCTTATCAAAATCTTGCTTACTCAGATCATCGATCACATTACGAATTACTGTCCCGACATCGTGGTTAGGTGTGGTGTCAGCTTGAGTAAGATTCAAACTGAAGGAGGGGATGCCAAATTGCGAACACATTTCATCATCCATCAAGACAGAAGCATCACGCCGATCGCCGGCAGGTTGGGAATATGCACCTTGCATATCCCCCATTTGTGTGGTTGATGCGACGTCAGGATGTGTTGTCTTTCTGATTGAGCTATCGGCTGGATTTGTCATCATATCACATTTCTCTCCCACCGAGGTCGTAAGCTCTGGACCATCTTTACCAACGCGGAAATCCTAATAGGATGCATGATGTCCCGAACTACTCCCCCCCCCCCCCCGCTTTGGTCTGATCTTTAGCCTCACCAGCAAATTCACCACTGAAACCTTCTATTTCGGTCTGATCTTTAGGACCATCAGCATTTTCCTCTATTAATGACATAAACATCCGCTTCTCACCCCTCGTTGGATTGATATCTCCTAATTTCAGCTGTCATTTTTTTAGGTAAGTCTCATCTTTGATGAAAGAAACCAAAAAAAAATCACATGGTGCTGAATACAAACCTTGTTTGATTTAATTTTCATAAGGTTCACACCCGCAATGGCTGTCTTCAGGTGTTGCAAATCCCATTTCATGAACCTTTGAAACAAAACATCTCCCTTCATCTTTATAAGATAAGTGTGCTCGCATAACCAGTACCGGAAAAGAAACCAAAAGATACATTTTTTAAGAAAGATGAACTGATGCAAGTCAAAACAGGTATATTTTGCAAATAGATATATTTTTTGAACTTATTGGCAAGAGAATTGCACATCCTCCGAGTTTCTGTAATACCCGGTTGTGAATTCATTTATTATCATTCAGTAACTGTCACTCAGAATTTTTTTTCACTCAGTAATAATCATTCATCATTCATATTCAGTCAACTATGTTCACCATTCGGCGTATTTTGGGATCATCACTGTTTGAGATCGAGCCGAGATTATTGTCATCATCATCATCATGTTTTTGATTTTCAGTTTGAGAGGTAGCGCACGCTACACATTGTAGTTAGCGCGCGCTAATGAGGTGCATGTAACGCACGCAATGATTCAGTATTAGCGCACGCTAGCGCAAGTGAGGCGCATACCCGTAAGGTACTGGCCGATTGGGAAATTCGTAGCGCACGCTACGAGTGGTAAGTAGCGTCGCTAACTATGCCGGTAACGCACGCTAAGACTTCGAGTAGCGCACGCTAACGCGCCGTAATGCAGGATGAGGTTACGGACTCCGAGATTTGGATATCAACTATCGTGTAGCGACGCTAACATAAGGTTAACGACGCTAAGAACAGCCGTTAGCGCACGCTACCAAAGGTACTTAGCGCACGCTAACGATTCATCAGAGGTACCGGATTACTCGGTACACGCGTTAGCGCACGCTAACATCGAGTTAGCGCGCTAAGCCGAGACGAGATAAGTAGGACAGTTCGGTCCAACTTTAGTCATTTCTTCATTTCTCAATCATTTCGGACGAGCTCGGGCGATTCGGAAAGGTCTTTTAGAGCTGCAATCATCTAGCTTCATCTTCAAGCTCCTAAGTTGGATTAATCATCATCTAAATCGGTTTCTTCACTCCAAATCAAGGTAATGATTCTTGGATCTAGAATTTTGGATTTTGGGTGTTTTGCTTTCGATCTCTTCGTGCAAATCGATATTATGTTAGAATATGTTAGATATGGATTATCTATCTCGGATACTTGTATTTCTACGGATTCATTGGTGTGATTTTTCGGAATTTACGAATAATTGAGAAATTGTTCAAGAACCCTTACGGGTTGACTTTGGAATTTTGGGGGTTTTCGACTAGACGTTGTTGAAATCTCGATTTAAGTATTCCTATTAGATTATTGATGGTATTCATGAGGTTTTGTGGGTTTGAATCATTCATTGGGAGTTGGTTTCGGATGTAATTGAGTTTTGGTTGTAAACAATTGGAGATTGTTTACAACGCGTTTGTTTAAATGCCCCAATGAGTTTCGGGTATTGTTGTATCGACTTTTGAGTTGGTTATGATCATGCTTGATTCGTGTATTAAGAGAATTGTTGGTATTTGTGTTGTTTAAGGTTGTTCGAGTGGCCGGTAATTTCATTAAGGACGTTGATCGTGGAAGTACCTTTTCGCCTTCGGTTTGAGGCAAGTTTTATACTTGTACTAGTCAATGAGCTAATGTCATCATGTATGTGTATGAATGTGTTGTATCATTCCGAGACTTAGTCTCTTCATGAATTCATTGATATCAAGAGATCGTTCGATACGATACCTTCCGGCAATTTTGCCAAATGTTTATTGTTGTTCGTTAACGGCCGATTCAAGGCATTGTAATACTCATTATTAATGTCATTGTCGATAGCCGGTTCGCGGTATCGATGTATCGATTGTTGTTAATATAGATGTCAATTTAAGACATCGTTGAGATCATTGTTATTCCTATTTGGATCGTCATTAAAACTGTACAGGCCGATTAAAGGCATTGGCTTATTCATTTCTCATCTTCGCTGCCAGAATCGATTAAAGGTGCCGAGGCATCCTTCATATCATTGTTATCGAATTGCCGCTCGTGCAAATCGAAATGTTCAATCATTCACTAAATCATTGTTATCGATTGACCTTTCTAGTGGCAATCGAGGTATTCACTCATTCATCGTATCATTGTTATCGATTGCCGCTCGTGCAAATCAAGTGTTCAATCATTTATGGTATCATTGTTGTCGATTGACCGCTTTAGGCAATCGAGGTATTGAATCATCCATTGCATCATTGTTGTCGGTTGGCCGTTCTAAGGCAATCGAGGTGTTAATTTGGGATCGCCAAGGACGGTGTCTATCCGTGTGTTACTATCATCGTGTTGGCCGACTCAAGGCGACACTATCCCTAATTGTGATACGGCCGATGTCGTGGCTTCGCCCTAATTGTGATACTACCGATGCCGTGGCTTCCCCTAATTGTGATACGGTGGATGCCGTGGCTTCGCCCTAATTGTGATACGGTGGATGCCGTGGCTTCGCCCTAATTGTGATATGGTGGATGCCGTGGCTTCGCCCTAATTGTGATACTACCGATGCCGTGGCTTCGCCCTAATTGTGATACGGCCGATGCCGCTTCGCCACTGGTGTGATACGGCCGATGCCGTGGCTTCGCCCTAATTGTGATACGGTGGATGCCGTGGCTTCGCCCTCATTGTGATACGGCCGATGCCGTGGCCGCCCTCATTGTGATATGGCTTCGCGTGGCTTCGCCCTCATTGATTCAAATGCATTCGACTTCAGTGTTTGTGATATTTGTTAATTTCATTGAACGGCTTGTAAGCCTTTACTATTGTCCTGGTAATTTCATTGGAGCCTTCGGGCATTGTGATTCATAATTAATTCACCTGGTTTGGTTCATGTCTTGTAATTCATTGTGGTATTCTGTGATTTTGATTCGCCGCGTCAGCACTTATGTTCTAACCTCGTCAACAGTATTAATAGTATGCCGTGGGCATAGTATTTCACGAATGCTCGGTTCTTACCTTGGTTTGTGAGCATCTCGTATTATTATTATCATCAGACCGTTTCATTCGCCTTTGGATGCATATCATGTTATACATGTATTTGATGTTCATTATCTGGATGATCGACTCAGGGGCGGAACATGTTTTCATGTTTTAGGTGCTTGCGAGGAGAGAGTTGAGACACAGAGGCATGACGTTGGCAACGAGGCATTCGAGCGATACTAGTCCGAGTTGTTCATTGTTGGTTAGTCAGTTGGAGTGTACTCCGGCATCGTCAGTTGTTGTCATGTTGTATTACCCAATGGATGTTCGTGGATGTTGTTGT
Organism: Orobanche coerulescens; assembly: GCA_033398695.1. Taxonomy (NCBI): domain Eukaryota; kingdom Viridiplantae; phylum Streptophyta; class Magnoliopsida; order Lamiales; family Orobanchaceae; genus Orobanche; species Orobanche coerulescens. The sequence goes on from CM065811.1 coordinate 168,594,136, forward strand.
ATTTCATTTTGGCCATGTAGGCCACTTTTGTCATTGAAATTCCTTATCGGAATATTGTGTCGGACATCATGGTAAGGACTATGATTTTCCCTTGTTGTTCAATTTAATGTATATTAGTCATGTTTGCCTGGTGGATCTCCTGGTGTGGGGTCCACGGCACTGTAATAACCCAATAGGATTTGGGGGTGTTACAGAAATGGTATCAGAGCTCTGGGTTGTGAGATACCCTGAGATGTGAGTTATGTGGTCCTACTGACGCGGTAGTAGTAGGACTGTCAGGTTATGACAATCTAGTCAGTCGGGTTTTGTGAGTCGTAATATTAGTGCGACTGCACGAGTCATTCATTCATCGAGTCGTCGTCAGTGAAGACTAGTATCGCGAGACCTCGAAGCTTCGTATGACCTGTGTAAGGACTCGATTCTCTTTATGTTCATACATTCATCATGTCATTAATTGTTCGTGCCTTGTTGAAACCTATATGCGATATTAGTGTTATGATTGATTCATGACTAATTGTTTTGGGACACGTGTGGCTTGTGTAAGCATTAAGGATCAACTCATTCATCAGTTAATAATCCTCAATCATTATTCTGATCTTGTCAATCATGTTAATTCATTAATCACTCAGTCAATATCATTACTCAGTTAATTCATCGCTCAGATAATTCATTCATCACTCAGTCAATATCATTACTCAGTTAATTCATCGCTCAGATAATTCATTCATCACTCAGTCAATATCATTACTCAGTTAATTCATCGCTCAGATATTTCATTCATCACTCAGTCAATATCATTACTCAGTTAATTCATCGCTCAGTTAACTCATTCATCACTCAGTTAATTCATTCATCATTCAGTCAATATCATTACTCAGTTGCTTCGTTCATCACTCAATTAACCTCATCGTTCAGCTTATTCATTCATCACTCAATTAATCTCATCGTTTAGCTAATTCACTCGTCACTCAGTCAATCTCATTGTTCAGTTAATTCATTAATCATTCAGCCCATCTCACGGTTCAGTTGTTGATCTTGAGGATCGAATTTTCAACCTTGTTAACTTGTTCAAGGTAATCATTTCAGAATTTCATCTGCAATCATGTTACCTCATTTGATGTTTCATACGGTCTTATCATACTCTGACGTAATGTCGACGATCATTTCATTAAATCATTAATGCATTCATTGTGTTAGAGCGTGTATGCTCATTATTGTCACTCTGTAACGTAATCATAATGCGATATTCATGCGGAATCTATAATCATCATGTGACTTTCCTACTTCGGTATGGATAGAGTCGAGAGGACGCAGGGAAGAGGCGCGGTGCGGGCCGAACCGGATCTCGTGTGCATGCCCACACGAACGCGAGGGATATCATTAATTCATCAAATAGTGAGGCTACTCATTCATCAGCAGATAATCATTCACTGTCAGGGAGTCGTACCCAAGAGGCATCTCACTCGGAAGGTGTTCGGGTTGATCCATTCATATTTATGCAGGGCATGATGGCCCGAATGACTCGAGATGACGCGGATAGTGGAGACCATACGGACCTCGATGGTTCGTGGTCCGCAATGAGGATGCAGTGCCATTTCATGGGACAGATGGAGGAGTGAATCGGATCGTTGGCGATATCTCTCGTCGATGCCGCCTACTTTTGAGGGTTCGTCGGAACCGGTGATATTGTTCATTGGCTCGAGCATTTTGATAAACTCTTCGACATGGTTCGAGGTCCTAAGAGAGTAAAGTGGCGATAGCGGCTTATTACTTGAGTAAGGGCGCTTATTCGTGGTGGCTTTCTGTGAAACCCATCGATCGTGATTGTATTTGGAGCGAGTTCAAGACTCTCATGTTAGAGAGGTATTATCCGGCTCCACTTCGTGAAGCTAAGTTGTCGAGGTTTCAACCCCGAACCCGATGAGGACGAGGGTGTCATTGTCATTGCCGAGAAGTTTCAGGGACTACTTGATTTGCTTCGTCAATTATCCGTCTTGAGGCGGATAAAATTAAGTATTTTAGCAAGAGGCTAAATCCATGATTGAGGATGCAGTTGTTCAATCACAATTGCAATTCACTTAGTGAGTTCATCGGGAAGGCTCTTGGAGCAGAGCTTTTGATCAAGGAGCTTACTCGAAGCATCTTTCGGTTTCTTCGGTGAGAGGACTAGGATGCGGCTCGTTCGGAGGACATCGGGTCCGACGTCCAAGGGGTCGTTTTCTAGTCGTCTTCGTCTTTGGGACGACATCTTCCTCTCGAGCGACGAGTTCGATCGTATTTGCTTTAATCGTGATTGAGCAGTCACGTTAGTACCGGTGTACGGTGCCGGCTATTGTTTGTTTTACGTGTGGGAGGCATGGACACCGCGAAATCTTGCAGGGTTCTAGCGCCAAGAAATCTCAAGGGAGCTCAAGAGCCTCGAGGATTTTGTTACTCCGGCCCGTACTTCATTCAAGGGGCCTATCAGCTTCGAGAGCCCGAGGTAAGGACATTCATCACCGCTTTGAGCAAGTTAATTCTTGCTCGGTAGGAGGATAATCATTCATTTCATTGTCGTTCATTCATTCATATAATTCATTCATCATATATATCAATCATGTTGGGACACATAATTATCGATTAATCATTCAATTCACGAGGAACGGCGGTTCCAATCACTTCAGGAACTATCACTCATGACGTTATTAATTCACCTTGGTGAGTCATTCCAAATCCTTGTCGGATTTGTAGTCATTTATCATTCATCATTCATTTTTGTCACTTTCATTCTCGTGACCTTCGAGATCATAGTTAGCGGCGAGTTCATCGTCGGATATACCTTAAATCGTTGAGATAGAGGAAATCGATGATATGGGAGGATATCGATGTTGGGTACATTTGAGATGTAACCTTGTTTTGGATGACTGTGTAAATCTATCCGTCATAATGTATCGTGGATGTGGATCATTTATTGTTGATCTATCTTATTATGATCATATTTGAGAATCTTGAGATTTGGGTCATTTGTTGGGAGTTCATCCCTCGGCGTTGTGCTCGAGATTTCGTGATAATTGAGAAATCGTTCTTGTGTTTCGAGACGTCAAGTCTTGGGGACTTGGGCTCGCGGTTGATTTGGTCAGGGACTATTTGGGCATTATTGTTTTCGGATCGTGATGGATAGTTTATATCCCGAAGTTGTTTACCCTCGTTTCGAGGACGAAACTCTTTTTAAGGGGAGTATGTAATACCCGGTTGTGAATTCATTTATTATCATTCAAGAATCGTCACTCAATTTTTTTCACTCAAGAATAATCATTCATCATTCATATTCATCAACTATGTTCACCATTCGGCGTATTTTGGGATCATCACTGTTTGAGATCGAGCCGAGATTATTGTCATCATCATCATCATGTTTTTGATTTTCAGTTTGAGAGGTAGCGCACGCTACACATTGTAGTTAGCGCGCGCTAATGAGGTGCATGTAACGCACGCAATGATTGATATTAGCGCACGCTAGCGCAAGTGAGGCGCAGTCCGGAAGGTACCGGGCCGATTTGGGAAATTCGTAGCGCACGCTACGAGTGGTAAGTAGCGTATGCTAACTATGCCGGTAACGCACGCTAAGACTTGAGTAGCGCAAGCTAACGCGCTCGAAACAGGACGATGAGGTTACGGACTCGTGATTTTGGATATCAACTATCGGGTAGCGCACGCTAACATAAGGTTAACGTCGCTAAGAACAGCCGTTAGCGCACGCTACCAAAGGTACTTAGCGCGCTAACGATTCATCAGAGGTACCGGATTACTCGGTACCAGCGTTAGCGCACGCTAACATCTGAGTTAGCGCGCGCTAAGCTGAGACAGTATAAGTAGGACAGTTCGGTCCAACTTTAGTCATTTCTTCATTTCTCAATCATTTCGGACGAGCTCGGGCGATTCGGAAAGGTCTTTTCGAGCCGCAATCATCTAGCTTCATCTTCAAGCTCCTAAGTTGGATTAATCATCATCTAAATCGGTTTCTTCACTCCAAATCAAGGTAATGATTCTTGGATCTAGAATTTCGGATCTTGGGTGTTTTGCTTTCGATCTCTTCGTGCAAATCGATATTATGTTAGAATATGTTAGATATGGATTATCTATCTCGATACTTGTATTTCTACGGATTCATTGGTGTGATTTTTCGAATTTACGAATAATTGAGAAATTGTTCAAGAACCTTACGGGTTGACTTTGGAATTTTGGGGGTTTTCGACTAGACGTTGTTGAAATCTCGATTTAAGTATTCTATTGGATTATTGATGGTATTCATGAGGTTTTGTGGGTTTGAATCATTCATTGGGAGTTGGTTTGGATGTAATTGAGTTTTGGTTGTAAACAATTGGAGATTGTTTACAACGCGTTTGTTTAAATGCCCCAATGAGTTTGGGTATTGTTGTATCGACTTTTGAGTTGGTTATGATCATGCTTGATTCGTGTATTAAGAGAATTGTTGGTTTTGCGTTGTTTAAGGTTGTTCGAGCGTAGGTAATTTCATTGGGGCGTTGATCGTGGAAGTACCTTCTCGCCTTCGGTTTGAGGCAAGTTTTATACTTGTACTAGTCAATGAGCTAATGTCATCATGTATGTGTATGAATGTGTTGTATCATTCCGAGACTTAGTCTCTTCATGAATTCATTGATATCAAGAGATCGTTCGATACGATACCTTCCGGCAATTTTGCCAAATGTTTATTGTTGTTCGTTGACGGCCGATTCAAGGCATTGTAATACTCATTATTAATGTCATTGTCGATAGCCGGTTCGCGGTATCGATGTATCGATTGTTGTTAATATAGATGTCAATTTAAGACATCGTTGAGATCATTGTTATTCCTGTTTGGATCGTCATTAAAACTGTACAGGCCGATTAAAGGCATTGGCTTATTCATTTCTCATCTTCGACGTCGGTAACCGATTAAAGGTGCCGAGGCATCCTTCATATCATTGTTATCGAATTGCCGTTCTCAGGCAAATCGAAATGTTCAATCATTCACTAAATCATTGTTATCGATTGACCTTTCTAGGGCAATCGAGGTATTCACTCATTCATCGTATCATTGTTATCGATTGGCCGTTCTCAGGCAAATCGAAGTGTTCAATCATTTATGGTATGATTGTTGTCGATTGACCGTTTTAGGCAATCAAGGTATTGAATCATCCGCTGCATCATTGTTGTTGGTTGGCCGTTCTAAGGCAATCGAGGTGTTAATTTGGGACTGTCAAGGACGGTGTCTATCCGTGTGTTACTATCATCGTGTTGGCCGACTCAAGGCAGCACACTATCCCTAATTGTGATACGGCTGGATGCCGTGGCTTCGGCCCTAATTGTGATACTGGTGGATCTGTGGCTTCCCCTAATTGTGATCTGGTGGATCACGGTGGCTTCGCCCTAATTGTGATCTGGTGGATCTGTGGCCCGGCTAATTGTGATCTGGTGGATCTGGTGGCCCGCCCTAATTGTGATACGGTGGATCTGGTGGCGAACCTAATTGTGATACGGTGGATGCCGTGGCCCGCCCTAATTGTGATACGGTGGATCTGTGGCTTTAATTGTGATACGGTGGATGCCGTGGCTTGACCCTCATTGTGATACGGTGGATGCCGTGGCCGCCCTCATTGTGATATGGCTTTGTCGTGGCTTCGCCCTCATTGATTGACTTGGTGCATTGACTTGGTGTTTGTGATATTTGTTAATTTCATTGAGCGGCTTGTAAGCCTTTATTATTGTCCTGGTAATTTCATTGGAGCCTTCGGGCATTGTGATTCATAATTAATTCGATCTGGTTTGGTTCATGTCTTGTAATTCATTGTGGTATTCGTGATTTTGATTCGCGTCGGGCACTTATGTTCTAACAGTCGAGCAGGTATTAATAGTATGCCGTGGGCATAGTATTTCACGAATGCTCGGTTCTTACCTTGGTTTGTGAGCATCTCGTATTATTATTATCATTATCTGTTTCATTTTGCCTTTGGATGCATATCATGTTATACATGTATTTGATGTTCATTATCTGGATGGCCCGGCCGTAAGTGCGGAACATGTTTTCATGTTTTAGGTGCTTGCGAGGAGAGAGTTGAGACACAGAGGCATGACGTTGGCAACGAGGCATTCGAGCGATACTAGTCCGAGTTGTTCATTGTTGGTCAGTCAGTTGGAGTGTACTCCGGCATCGTCAGTTGTTGTCATGTTGTATTACCCGAACAGATGTTCGTGGATGTTGTTGTATTTCATTTTGGCCATGTAGGCCACTTTTGTCATTGAAATTCCTTATCGGAATATTGTGTCGGACATCATGGTAAGGACTATGATTTTCCCTTGTTGTTCAATTTAATGTATATTAGTCATGTTTGCCTGGTGGATCTCCTGGTGTGGGGTCCACGGCACTGTGATAACCCAATAGGATTTGGGGGTGTTACAGTTTCATATTCATGGACGTCTTCATCTGTTTCCAAAGCACGCCGATAATGTACTGACACTAGTTGTACCTACCTACTTCATCAAAATCCTCCACAATCTCAGTCACAGGCCAGACTACTGAAGAATTTTGACAAGGCCTGAGAACTGAAGCCATCAGGAAACAGTGGACTATCCGAGCAACATCAACTATACTTGTTTCGTCATTCTCAAGCAATAACTTATCCAACTTACCCAAGAGGCGGGTCTTGCTCAAAGTGAATGACGATGTTCTTATTTCAATATCATCACCAAACTTACGTCTCACCCACGGCACAATTGGGCCTCTTTTGTTCTTCACAGGAATTTTGTGTTTACCACTGGTAACATCAAATATCAGAGCTACGTCTCGAAAAGTCAGTGGAACCATCTCTCCTCCTAGTATGAAAGTGGATTTCCTATTATCGAAACATTTAATGATGCGGCCGATGTCACTATCCACCTTGTCAGTTTTCTGCATCAACTTTCTCCCACTATTTCGGTAAATGGCATCGAAAAAGAACCACAAGGGTGACCGTTTAATCTTCTGCAAATGCATATCATTGAACTTCAGTTTTGTGATATTCTTTATGGCTGTCTTCAGATTACTTTGGTGGTAAGTTACCCCTCGCTGGACTCTTATTGAAACTAAACAAAAATTTAAAAAATATACATATATATTTCGAGGTCAGTATATTTTTTTTGGAATGAAACATCAATTACAAATCAGTTCATTCAAGGCATTCATCAATTAGAGTACTAACCAAAGTTGTTTGTTGGCTTCATTTTCAATTTTCGCTTCTTGTCGCAACTATCACTGTTGTAATCTGTACTAGATGCATTCAGAACCTCATTGATTATGTCCCTATCGCTCCCGCTACTGTCTTCACATTCCATGTTATAATCTGTAAGTTTTTTGTGAATTGGGTGAGTGGGTGTGGGGGGGGGGGGGGGTGTTAAAGAGGATAATGATCATATCAAAAATAGGATCATATGAACCCTCAAATCACTAATGCACGTACCAATCGATTGCGCATCAAATTCTGAATTTTCTGTATCTACCTCTTGTCGATGCTTCTTACGAGTTTTACGTCTGATTTTGTCATTATCTAAGCCATGTTACACATAACGATCAAGATAATTATTATATTTTTTTGGTTTGTCAATCTGTATATATGAAAAATACTTATAATTATGAGTATGGTATCACACATACCCGTAGATATTGAATCAGGTTCGGAAGAATTTGTAGGTGTATCACGTAGATATTTCTTCTTACACGTACGTTTCCCAACATTTTTATTCATATCATATTCTACAAAAAAAAAATCAAGCAAATGAGTTGATGGAGTCACAACTATAGACACATTCACACGGGAACAAGACTAACCGGATTCAGAACAGGTCACTGTCTCATGCTCTACAGCTTCAATCATAATAATATCAAAATTAGTAGTATAAAAAAAATCGGACATGCAGCAACTGCACTCAAAGATGCACAGATTCGGTCGATATTAAACACGTTCATGTATAAAAATGCAAACGTTGATCCAATCGGGATGCACATGTTCATCAGTTAGATGCACATGCCCATCCAACTATACACATGTCCATCCACGAGAGGGTTACAACACAGCCACCAAACATCAAAGACTGTCCGTCAGAAATAATTCTGAAACATGAATTCTTCAAAAAATATAAATATATAAAAAAAAATATGTTAGAAACCTCACTTACCTTTTTTCTTTGCCTGAAGACATCTCGATTTCCCGGTGGGGTTTTTACTTCGTGAGGAACATTCTTCTTCACTCATACCCTGTCTCTTGCGCACACCCCTAACCATCCTCCCCTGTTTTTGCTTTAACACTGATTCCAAAAGGGCGGACCTTTTCAAATTTGTAGCTAGAATCGTTTAGGCAAATTACAAAAGAGAGCATCAACACTGACAACACATTTCGTTGTCACCCTATTTTTCAGTTTTACATCTATTATACGTCCGGTAAAAAGCAAAATTAGCAATAAATAAAACCACTCACCCATATTCCACATACCCGCGCACAATGGGTGTCTTCTAAGAGAGCTCGGTATTTTCCGTCCTAAATTTTTTCTTCGAAGGTAATGAGCAGAGGTGTTGGATTTTTCGATTGATAGGGTTTTTTAATATTTCCAAACTGGAGTGGAGGGGGAGGGCGGTTATGTAGGTGGTGTTGTAAATCAGGAGGAGAGAGAGTGTCAAAATCGGCGCATTGGTAAATGTAGAGGGAGAAGTGTATCGGTGTATAAAGAGGAGAGCATTACAACTGGCAACACATTTATTGCAAGAGAGGTGGGTAGGGCCGTGGGTTTTGGACGGCTGGTAAGGAAGGGGCATTATAGTTTGGAAAACATCACTTTGTATCTAGTAGTAATGTGTTTTACAACATTATACCTACTAGTAATAAATGGTCTTGGATTGTACCTAGTTGTAATTCTCTCACTAAAAAAATTCTACGTACAGCTTGAGATCTAAGTCTGACGACTCAGCCTACGTTCCGTTTACAGTTCAACTACCATTTTAGTTAAGGGAGAATTAGCTGGCTAAACAAAAAGATACTAACAAATCCCCAAAAAGATAATCTATTGTGTCCCTAAAGAGGAAAGAAATGTAAGAAGTTGCAATAACTCATTGTACAATCTCTTATCCAATCACAAATGAAGAGTAGTTTGCTAAGGAGTTTGACAAGTTAAAATTCGTTTTTGGACGCCAAACTGTAAAAAGGTGTTAACATTTTATTCTAGTTGCAAAATGCCAAAAGAAACTTTCTCATTGACAGGCTGATCCTATCCCAATGTAATATCTTCATCAATATTTATGCTTTTGTACACATACATATTATATCCAGAGCCTGCTGATAACCTATTCCTTCAAAATTAAGTTTCTGATGCTTATAAAACACCCACACCCACACGACCAAGAAAAGAATAATGTCAACAAGCCACTATGCATTTCCTGACTCCTTATTTTTTATACTTTTAGAACCATTTGACTCTTGTGTTGCAACTAGCGGCACAGAAAGCAACTCATCGCTCGGCCCATCATCTGCATTAAATTGCAAAATATCAACAAGAATATAAACTAAAAAAAGGCAACTTTACAATTAACTAAATCCAACAAACCTTGAATTTCATAACCACAAATCCAATTACCCTCGCAAATTAAAGTTTGGGCTTTAACTGGGAAACATAAAATTGTGAAATATTTATTCATAACAGTGCGCAAAATTTTCATCCTTGGTAATGCGTTTGATGATAACACAATGTCTAAATGTGCAACATTCATATAAATATGCTTTCACAGTACAGGTTTTCATATCTCTACATCTGACAAGGTAACACTAACAACCAACATATATTTATGTAATAGCAATTACACAGTCATATTGAGGGTAATAAAACATTCAATTCCAGATTTTATTGCTTCAATATTTTGCAGAAGCTCTAAGAAGTTATTAAACATTGTTTCGGAAGAAATAAAAGAAGAAGAAAAATCTGGACTGATGGCGTTAGAAAAACATTCAGCATCTTTTGCAGAAGCTCTAAGAAGTTATTACACAATTATATTATTGCAAAATTAATCATGCATAAGAAAATAAAAAGGAAGAAATTGCTAAATTTTCACCTTTTCAGGTTGACAATCGGTAGTCGGGACTGATGGCGTGGTAGATGTTGCTCAGGGGTTGGGATTGATGATGGTTGCAGTGGTCTGAATCTAACACGAAAAGTCGGTGGCGGCGGCGGTCTGAATCTAAATCTGAGAGACTGAGACGAAGGAGAATCTGATGGCGGGACAGTCTGGGAGAGACGAAGGAGAATCTGAGAATCTGAGACGACGGAGTCGGGAATCTAAGGATCTGAAACTGAAGGAGAGACGAAGGCAAGGGGAAGGGGGAAAACTGAAAAGAGACAGGGAGTCGGGACTGGGGAGAGTGAGAAATGAAATGAGAGTCAGACGGCGGATGTTAAATGTTAACCTAGATCTATTACTGGGCTGGGCCGGGCGCCCGCGAGCTGGGCCATCTTAGGCCGAGCCAAAATTTGGACGGGTAAAAAAGGCCCGATTATTTTGGCGCAAGGTGGCCGATGCCGCACAAAAGCAGGCGGCTGATCAGCCATGGCTGGCCTATTTTCAGCGTCTATAAAACAACGATAGAGAGAGTGAGAGAGATAGAAAGATTTTTAGGGTTTGTAGAGTATTTTTTAGTTTTATTAGTTATTAATTAAGATAAACATATTATAAAAAATAATTTAATAAAACTGGATATCCGGATTTGTAATCCGGGAAATATTCGGTAAAATATGGAAAATTTGAATACGGGCGGATAGTACATAATCCGAATCCGACTCCATATCCGAATTTTACTATCCGAATCCGATCCCGTATCCGATCGGATACTAAATTTTCTTCCCGAATTTAAATCCGACCGGATCCGACGGGAAATATCCGCCCGAATTTCACCCCTAGAAATAGCCCAAATTTTCATTCGGGGAGAAATTATCCGCCCATTTTTTTGACCTCGAAACAGGAGCGTATCTCTTTTTTTTTTTGCTTACAATTATAGTGTTTGTCTTTAAATGATAATTAAAATTTGTTAATTAAAATTTTTAAAATTTAAATATTAAAATATATGGTGTATATATATATATATATATTAAAATATTTGTAATATGAATGAAAATTTATAACATATTATATATCTTATTCTAAAAGTAAGAAATAAATCATAATTTAAATTTCATATATATTTCTTGACAACATATTCAACTTTAATAGTTATAGAGAAATGATCACATTTTTAAATTATAAAATTCAAAAATATGATTTTAATGGGGGAAACGCAAAGTGAAGCCTAACCTCGTTTTGAGAGAAAATAGTCAAACCTAATTGACTCGATCTACTACATAATTTTTCACTCCCATTCATTTCAATTTTTTTAAAAGAAATTGTATTATTTTTTATAATTTAAAATTTTGAAATTTTAATATAAAAAATTATAATGTGTATTTATATTAAATAATTTAAATATATAAGGTATATTTATATTATATTATATATTAAACTTTAATAATTATAAAAAAATATTTATAATTTTTAATTATAAAATTATAAAATATGATAAGTATTTATATTAAATATAAATAATTTAAATCAAATTTATCATATGTTATATATCAAACTTTAGAAGTAAAAAATTATCAAAATTTAAATTCATTTCATTGTGTTTGTTTTTGACAATAACTTGAAAGATTATTAAAAAATTAGATATAATGCAACATTATCACAGGTGTTGCACGTCGCGCAACACCATTTTTATCTTGCAACACCAAATGTATATCTAGTGAAATACTATTTCAGTAGTGCTTCAAAATGATCAAAAATCAGCAATCTATTGAAACGCTTTGGTGGCAACACTAGCTAAAAGCATTGTCTATGAGCACTTATAGCGTAGTGCTTGCATCGATAATAATATTACTTATCGTGACAAATAGTGAAATGTACAAACCACAATCACATATCCATCCAATTAAGTTTGCGAAACTCAAACCACTAATTCAAATCCCGAGTCCCGGTCCCTTCCCGAGTCCCGAATTTTACGGGATTGGGACCGGGACCGGGACCGGGACCTGAGATTTTGGTAATTTCGGGACTGGGGAGTCCCGAGTCCCGATCGGGACTATGCCGAAGTCCCGATTGAAATTTCTAATTTCAATCAATTTTTTTCCTTTTCTGATTTCGAGTATTTTGTCCCGATCGGGACATTCGGGACATTCCGGAAAATTATCCTCGAAATCGGGACCGGGACCGGGACTTACATTTATCTCATTTCGAAAATCGGGACTCCCGAAATCCCGAATGGGACCGGAACCGGGACCACCAAATTGGTGATTTTTGAGGCCGGAACAATCGAGACTCGGGACCGGAACCTCTGGATGTCCCGATTCTCAGCCCTACCCCCAACCCACCCTATTTGCATAAAAATGACAATCTGCAATCTTCACGATTACGATGAAAAAAGTTGAAAAATGCAAATAAATTAATCAACCATAAAAACTATACCATTGCAAACTAAGCACAATGTTAAAACCAAATGCCAAAATCCTGTCTTCCCCTTTTAACTTTACGAGGCATTATCCAACATGTGCGATGCACGATCTTTGGTTGAATATCTACGTGTTTTGTACGTAATATTGGGGCAGACGGTTGAATGAGCAGATGACAGAATTTAAATGCCTTTTAGAGAAGTTTATATGTTTTTTTATTGTTATTGTCCTTTTATTTTAGTCTATGTAATTAGTTATATGAAATGAGGCTTTACTAACCCGTATGTTGCTCCGGGGTTGTTTTTGGTTTATTCAACCCGTGCGATGCACCGATTGTATCTAAGATTTCATACATAAAATTTAACCATCTTGTAATTTATACTATCATTTAAAAGTTCATTTTAATCACCTTGTGAATTAGAAGGTGCATTTGCATTGTGATATTTATCATAACTTTTGTATTTAAATTAGTTTATTTACATTAAAAGTTACAATTAAAATAGTCTCTTCATATATTTACAATTAAAAGTTACAATTAAATCCCACTTCCACATTAAATTAAGGGGGATAAGTATTATATTGTATAGATAAATCGAACACAACTTCATTATTTTTCACAAAACATATTTATTTTATTGTTTTATGTGGAACACTCTCGAATCACCATAAAACTTGAAGAACATAAGAAAGGCGACATCACGAAAATACAACAAAAGTTTAACGCGGCAATTATCATTCCAATGTTATAGAAATGCAAGAAACTAAAGAGAATACAAAGAGAATATAGAGAATATAAAGAAGTTGGAATGAATTTTCATTAAGAACTGAAGCCCTATTTATAGGAAAACTTCATATGGCACAAACGTGTTGGAAATTGGTTATAGAAAAAAATGAGTTTTAACTCAATTTAAACTAATTTAGTAATGATAAAATATTTAATTCTTGAGAATTAAATAATAATTTGTGAATCTACGTTTCGGGGAGATGAAAGTAGGATTTTATTTTTCTCAAAACCGGGTTATTACTGATAATATCCTTTTGGCCCAAGAACTTATTCACGACCTCCACGTCGGGGACATTCATGGTGTCCCGAACCTTGCGCTGAAGCTTGATATGGCTAAGGCGTATGATAGGGTTCACTGGCATTTTTTACGTGAGGTCCTGGTGAAGATGGGATTCCCGGCTAGATGGATTTTGTTCATCCGTCATTGCGTCGAGAGTTGCACGTTCTCCATTTTGGTGAACGGCAGTCCGGCCGGCTATTTTGCCTCTAGCCGTGGTTTGCGTCAGGGCGACCCTATTTCTCCGTCGCTCTTCGTGCTTGCCACTGATTATTTATCGCGCTGCATGGATCGATTCATTCGAGATCATCCTTTGATGAGGTATAGGACGGCTGGACGGCCTTTCCCCGTCTCGCACATATCCTATGCCGATGACATCATTATATTCACACGGGCTGTGGATGATGGTCCTGTTGATCTTATGCGTCTCCTGGATCACTACTCTATGGCTTCGGGCCAGATGGTTAGTATCCAGAAGAGCGCTTTTATTCTCGCTCCCAAGCATGCGCCTCGTTGGCATCAGAGAGTTCACGATCTTACTGGTTTTTGCCAGGGCGATCTCCCCATCACCTATCTAGGTGTGCCCCTTTACAAAGGCTTTAAGAGACGAGAGCTCTTTGCTGGGGTGAAGCAACGGATGTTGGATATGATCTCTGGTTGGTCCCATCGCCACCTTGCTTTTTTGGGGGACGCTTGGCTCTTATTAAGAGCACTCTCTGCACGATTCCTCTTCACCTGCTTCAGGTTTTGGATCCCTCACAATACATTATCCAGGAACTCGAGCAGATCATTGCGAGATACTTCTGGGGTGCTGTTGGTCCAAAGAGGAAGACGCACTGGGTCCGTTGGCGGCAGATTTGTCATCCGGTCTCTGAGGGAGGCCTTGGGATTCAGAGCCTTTCGGATATGGCGAGAGCTTTTAGTTATAAGCTCTGGTGGCGCCTTCGCGCGGGCACGTCTCTATGGGCGCAGTTTATGCTCATAAAAGCGCTTTCTTGCTTTATACGCCTATGCGTCTTGCTCTTAAAGCTCGTGCCAGCCACCCTTGGCGCCGTCTCCTCCGCATGGGTATTGAGGCTCAGGAGTTCATTCGCTGGACTCTTGGTCGTGGCTGCGGGGAGGTCAGCTTTTGGGACGATACTTGGATTGGAGATAGGCCGATTTCTTCTTATTGTCAGGTTTCTGGTAGACCCCATCTTAGGATTAATGAGTTATGGGTTGATGGATCTTGGGACATGGGTAGGTTGGAGACTATTGTTGGAGAGGAGCTAGGATTTACCCCTCAGTTCATCCAGGAGATCTCCGCGATTCCCATCGCCGAGGAGGATTCGGATAGTATGTGCTGGACTCTTACCTCTTCGGGTGCATTCTCATTATCGTCGGCTTGGTCTCACATCAGGGTGAGGGGTCAGGCTAATCTTATTTACGGGGCCATCTGGACAGCCTTACTCACACCGACCATTTCGGTGTTTATTTGGCGACTTCTCATGCGACGAATCCCGACTGATGACATCCTACAGAGGAGGGGCGTTTCATTGGCTTCTAGATGTTTGTGCTGCTCGCATACCCTTACCCATACCTACCATACCGAGACCATTGCCCACCTTTTCTTGGAGAGTGATGTGGCTCGTGACGTGTGGGAGTATTTTGGCGCATGGACACATTTATCCCTACCCCATACTCAGAATATTTTTGAGCTCCTGAGTTTTTTCGCACACGGCACACACTTTAGGTACGCGACTTTCATTATTCCTTGTCTGATCCTTTGGTTCATATGGACAGAAAGGAATAATGCAAAGCATAGGGCGGTTACTTTTGTTTCCTCTCATGTTATTGTGCAGGTGGAGCGCCATGTTGCTTTATTGGTTGATGCGGGGCTTATTTGCTCTGAGTTCTGGGTGGGTTGCTCGCTGCCTGATCGCTTCCAGCGAGCTACATCTTCCCCCGCTCAGACTCGTCACCCCATCCCGGTGGTTTGGCTTCGACCCGAGACCCCTTGGATCAAGCTGAACACGGATGGTTCGTTCGATAGAGACACACAGATTGCGGGTGGGGGAGGTCTGATTAGAGATCATCACGGAGAGCTCCTTCTTGCTTTCCATTCCTCTTTTCAGGCCTCTTCGAGTTTTGATGCAGAGGTCCAGCCGTTGGCGATTGGATTGATTCTAGCTTCCCAGAGATCAAGACATGTTTGGATTGAGCTTGATGCTGCTGCTGTGGTGACCCTGCTATCATCTGGACATCGGGGCTCTTGGCAGGTTCGTCACACTCTTATGCGTATCCGACACATTCTCAGAGATATTCAGTTCAGAGTCACTCATATTTTCCGGGAGGGCAACAGGCCGGCCGACTATCTTTCTGAGCTCGGCATGTTGTCCCTCGGCATTCAGACTTATACTTACGATACTGATCCTCCGTTTCTCCTCTCCCTTATACGGATGGATCAGCTTGGTTATTTGTCATTTAGATTTAGATAGGTTTTATTTTTTATCGATTGCTTGGTTGCCTATTGGTCCGCATATTAGCCCACGGTTTTAGTGGTGCACCTTGTGCTGATCTAGCGGGCCGTAGGTACTTTAGATTTTAGGTTCCGGATTATGGCCCATTTTTGGTCATAATTTAGAGTTGAGTTATTTTGGTCTACGGGTCCGCACATTAGCCCACGATTTATGGTGCACTTTGTATTTCTTTAGCGGGCCGTAGATTTCTCCGATGTTTGGACCCGAATTATGGCCCATTTTTGGTCATAATTCGGGGCTGATACTGTGTATTTCTTGATTTTTCTTATCTACAGGTTGGTGGATCCCGCCTCAACCCCCCGTCCACACTGGACGTTTTTTTTTTTTTAAAAAAAAAAACCAGGCTGAAAACCCATCTGATATTTGGGGTTGAAAATCCATCTGATATTTGGGGCTGAATTCCTATCTGATCTGATATTTGGACTGAAAGCTATCTGATCTGATATTTGGGTTGAAAGCTATCTGATCTGATATTTAGGCAGAAACCTATCTGGTCTGATATTTTGGCTGAAACCTATCTGATCTGATATTTGGGCTGAAAGCTATCTGATCTGATATTTGGGCTGAAACCTATCTGATCTGATATTTGGGCTGTAACTGTAACACCCCAGAATATGACCGGGAATGTCACACGCCGTAGACCCTTATCGCAAGGATCTACCAGGCTAAACTCCAAAAGACTACTCGATGATTGACCGACCGGGGTCAAAATTAAATAGAAAACAGACCGACAAGGTCATAAACCAATTCAGAAACTAACGACATTCATATTACAATGACCACAATAAACTTGAACATAGAAAAGAATGACAACTCAATTTAATAAATGATAACTACACCCATGCAAGGGTGGATACTCGAACGACAAAGAAATACCGACCAAAATGATACAAAAGAAAAGACTCTGACTCTGGTGTGATTAGCATCGTCGTCTTCCATCTCCTCCCAAGCCAATCCGTATTGCTCCCGAGCTACCAAAACACAGCGCATAACAGCACCCACCCCGAAAACTCGGGGTTAGCAAGCGGAATTTTGCTAGTGCAAGTACATAATATACAAGATATACGAACAGTAACAACACAAAATTCAAGCGCCGTGAAGCCTTAACACAAACCATACATTCCCACAGTCAGCACAGAATAACACTCGCATACACAAGGTGAAAGGTAATCACATAGTCATATTCTCCTTACGGAAAATAACATTCATGAAACCTTAAACGAGCCCAAGGAGTCAGGAAGATCCCTTTTGTAAAAAGGAAAAGTATTTTGATAAGATAGTTTGCAAACATTATTATTGACTCGGGCCGTCTAGGGGTTTTTAAAATCGAAAGGGAATACTATTGGAAATAATTTCAAAAGCTCTCGGGCCCTTGACCCAACATATGGAAAACGATTACACGAAAACCAAGTCAATTTATTCGGGGTTCTCGACCCAATTTATAGAACACCAACACAAACGAAATCATTACAACATCTCACAGGGTTCTAAACCCAATCCAAATAACATCATCACGAATTCAATCATCTCAACATTCCACAGGGTCCTCGACCCAATACACAGAAAGGCACCACAATACAATCAAAGGTACAAAACTCTCATTCGACATATCCTGCTCAAGACCCCCGATTAATTAACCCTCGGAGATTTTGTCAAACCTCCTTGGTTAATTAACCCTGATACCCACGCTTTAAAAACAATTTGAAACAAGCTTTCAAAAACATGAATTGCGGTCTGTATCAAGACAAATATTAAAAAGTGAGTTGAAAGAATTTGAGATACGAACATCGTTCGATAACAGGGTCTTAGCTAACACTCGAATACCGTAACCAATAAGCTGCCGGGCGCCTCCACTGCACACTGTGCACCGGCGTTCACTCACTATGTCGGCCGCTCCTTGAACATGTCAACTGCGGCGATCACTCCCATAAGAGCCGCCCCTTGACACACGCATTATGTAACACCGGCGTTCACCACCCGTATGGAGCCGCACATTGCAGCGTACACCGGGCCGGAGTACACCGCCCCGCCCTCAGAGGTTCCCGGATATGACGTTTCTCACAACAAGTATCCACATTGTTCAAACATCAAGCACACGGACAAACGTCACAACAATTTTCAACTCGGTACATCAAGTCACACAATTTCTCCGCCAGTCCATAACCACACAAATAAACAATAACACGCATATTATCAATCAAACTCAATCAACACCGCACATATATCTCTATATTGCGACTCAACCGAATATATATATATACATTTATATATATAGATATATAGATATATATATACAACCTTACTATATTATATGAATAACTATAGTTCGCCCATCAATCCAAGTTGAGTACGTCAACTAATGTTAGAATTCAACACTCGTCGATCACCGACATAAACATATATATCAATATACGTATATACATACATATATTTAACATATAACTATATATAAATACATATATATATACACATACATATATATATCCATATAAACTCATACACTTCGACAACAATGATTTCACGCAGTTACAATTCGTATATCGAGGTACTTGCCTTGGTAATACGACGCGAAGGAGGCACGAAGGAATAGGTTTCGGTCAAACAATCCTCTCAAATCCGACCCTAACACAATAATGATATACAATCAATCTCAAGATCATGAATACGAAGAAATTACTCCTAGTTCTACCGTTGGGACAATTCATCGAACACCAAGAGTGCGTAGGGAATTTGAAATCGGTTAACGGTGAATTAACGGAATTTCATCCCAACCAAAAACAAGAAAACCAAGGGTCACGAGAGTACTATCAAAATCTAACAACAACATCGGTTAATTCGGATTAAAACACAAGATCACCACCAAACCCTCCCCAAAATCATACTAGGGTTAAAGGGGTTCTTACCTCTTGAAGATTCAAGCCCTATAATCCGAAGAACACGTGCTAGATCCAAAATCCGAGCTACACGATCGAAGGAAGATGAAGAAAACACACAATCAAAAGGGTGGATGGAGAAGAAATCCCCCTCTCAACCTCTCTCTCGCGCACGGTGGAAGGGAGAAAAAAATGTGCGAATCTCATTGAAACGCCATGATTATAGCGGACCGCATTGTGTGCCAGCTCGGCTAAAGCGTACTGCGGCACGGGGCAAAAATTACGCCCGGTGGTGGTGGCCGCTCGTTGTGCGCGGCTCATTCGGAGTGTGCCGCGGCTCGGACTCGGCATGTGCGCGGCAACTGCCGGTCTTGGGAGGCACGCAGTGCAGAGGTTTTAGCCGGCAGTGCCACGGGTGTGCCGCGGCCGGAAAAGTGTGCCGCGGCTTGACTCGGCGTGTGCAGCGGCACAAAAACCTTGTGCCGCGGCTGCAGTACGGCTTTGCTCGGCCAACAAGCTGGGTAGTATGTGTGCGCGGCGCACAATCCTTGTGCCACGGCTCACACCCCCTCGGGTCCCGAATGACGAAAAAGATCCGGAAGAGAATAAAAGCAATAGGAATCGATATTTGGGCAACAATAACACGAAATGGAAGTACGGAACCCCAAAGCGATCGAGGTACACAACCAAAGTTGAACAAGGAACAAATTCCCTAAATTTCTAGGAAATTACAAAACGGCCCAAACATCCGAAAATCACGACACAACGTCGGATTAACCATCCGAAACTCACAACATGCTCTAATCAAGCATACTAACTCATGGAAGTAAGAAAGTGACGGAATCGACGAGTTTAAGGAGAATCGAATACGCATGAGACAAAATATACCACAAGATGAAATTACGTAAAAGCATCATCGAGACCGTCTAAGCGGAGAAACTCCAAGAACAAAATAGGTTCGAATTCCAAAAGCGATTGCCAAGCGAGTTATCCAAACGAATATACACTGAAAATAGAAATTATTAAAAATAGAAAACGCGGATATTACATTCTACCCTCCTTAAAACAAGTTTCGTCCGAAACTTAAAATAGAGAGCGGCGGAACAATCAAGGAAATAACTACTTGCTCAAATCCAAATCATCACGAGCAAAGTGCGAATGAAAGGTTCCGTAAATACGATGGTGACCTAGCAAGCATCGATACGTGAGTCGAGGCGATAAAACTGTATGGGAACACGATAAGTTGAGGTGGAGGAGTATGAATTTGGATACCAAAGCTCCCAGAGTGAAGAAAATCACAAAATAGTTCAGACGTCACGAAAATCATGTTTCGAGCTCAACCAACCGCATCCAAGTTCATAATACATCCGAAATGTTAATTGCACGCGAGGAATATTAGCTTGAACAAAATTTACGCAAGAATCAAGCTCGATGTGGAAAGACCACAATAATTCACGAGTCTAACAACACGGTTACGAAATTCGTTCGGAGAACAGTAGGCTAAGTACAACAGGTAGTTTAAAAATTATCGAGAGGGTCTTAGATGAAGTACCAACAATGAAAGTCACCCAACACTTGAAAATACTATGAAGAGTACGGGTAGTACATTTCCCATACTAAGAAAACATTTCGATCCGAACTTAGAAGCAAGAGTTGGTAACATAGAGCAATGAAATGAAGAGCGATCAAAGTCACGATTGTCCAAAACAGCGATTAGGGCATATTACAAAATATTCATCCTCCCATGTTAGGTTCTTGAGAAGGAGACATAGGGTTTGGGACATTCTCCAGTCACTTGCTCTTTCATGATAGGGTAGCATTCTTTGCCGATTCGGAAATTATCTCACAATGCTTCTCCCGATGACCTTCACACCCGCATTAACAAGTCAAGAGTGGAAAGGGACAATTTGCACGAACATGTCACAGCGATTGCGGTTGAAGCACCCTCCTTCTTCCGAGAGTCACCGTCTTGGCTTGGGATTCCAAGCGCTCACTCCCGATCGCGAAGGCACGCGTTCGAGCGACGTGGGGGTTTGGGAGCCTTAGACTCTTCACCGCCCAAAACTTCCCGGATATCCTCGGTCTCTTGGCCGCTCGTGGGCTCGACCCGAGGAGATTTCATAGGATATCGATTGATCTAGATACTCCTTCACCGTAGCATGGATCGTGGTCGCACGAACCACCTTGCCGCTTCCATTTCCATCATCACGTCCACGTCGCCGAGGCTTGACATACTAATACGGATAACACCGATCAACGGTATTAGTTTATCATCGTACAATATACCATAATTATCAACCCGAGTTTCGATTAGCATCCTTAGAATAACGGTACTATCGTAAAGAATAAAGTTTTATGAAGTCAATTTGAGTTCCTCGGCGAGGACGGTCATCATATGTATGCACTTAATGAAAACAAATTTTTGAAAAGGGGGCTAGTCACGTTGCGCCCAAGACTTGTAAACACTGTCTTTTATTTCGGAAGAGGAAGTTTATATAACGACTCTAAAAATTATTTTCGAGTGAGGTATAAAAGAAAAAAAAGAAATTGAAAATAATTTCGTAACTAATTTGAAATATTTCAAGAATGTTGAGTCCCAAATACCACAATTTTGAAAATCTTTCCTCTTCTTCCAAAATGTTTATTTGAAAGAATTTTCCACCGAGATACGTGACCAATTAACATGACGATATTAAATCATGGCTTTACACAATGTTAGAAAATTTCAAAGCATCACTTTAAAATATTCGTGATACTACTGTGCCGTGGGTCCGTCTGGAACCCACTGGGCTAAAAATCATTTTAAAAATGATCAAAATGCCAAAAGGCCGAAGTCGGTAATATTCTCAAATACTCCCAAAAGTCATTTATAAAACATCAAATACCGTCATAAGAATACTATCAAAACATGCAAGACCAAAATGTCAAAACTCGGTTTGCAAGATACTAAAAGCCATCTTAAAATACTCATGCGGTGGATAAAATTGTCATTCGTAAATTCATTCTAATAAAGTACCGAAGCAGAGATAAACATGTTCGACTTCCATGTAATATCCTAAAAGCGATAATATCACCGACAAGTTCCAATTCCTAGTTCACATTAAGCATATTAGCACAATGTAATCAAATACGTGTATAAGGGGACTTACGATCGGGAGGCTTACCATCACGGATTGCGGAAGATGATGTCGGAACCACGATACTAATCACAACTCGATGCGCGCGACTTACACAAGACATGGACTTGACCCAACGGCTAGGTTTTTCGCAAACCTAAGCTCGATACCATAAATGTAACACCCCGAGAATATGGCCGGAATGTCACACGCCGTAGACCCTTATCGCAAGGATCTACCGGGCTAAACTCCAAAAGACTACTCGATGATTGACCACCGGGTCAAAATTAAATAGAAAAGCAGGCCACAAGGTCATAAACCAATTCAGAAACTAACGACATTCATATTACAATGACCACAATAAACTTGAACATAGAAAAGAATGACAACTCAATTTAATAAATGATAACTACACCCATGCAAGGGTGGATACTCGAACGACAAAGAAATACCGACCAAAATGATACAAAAGAAAAGACTCTGACTCTGGTGTGATTAGCATCGTCGTCTTCCATCTCCTCCCAAGCCAATCCCGTGACTGCTCCCGAGCTACCAAAACCTGAGCGCATAACAGGCACCCACCCCCCGAAAACTCGGGGGTTAGCAAACTAGAATTTTGCTAGTGCAAGTACATAATATACAAGATATACGAACAGTAACAACACAAAATTCAAGCGCCGTGAAGCCTTAACACAAACCATACATTCCCACAGTCAGCACAGAATAACACTCGCATACACAAGGTGAAAGGTAATCACATAGTCATATTCTCCTTACGGAAAATAACATTCATGAAACCTTAAACGAGCCCAAGGAGTCAGGAAGATCCCTTTTGTAAAAAGGAAAAGTATT
Source organism: Orobanche coerulescens (assembly GCA_033398695.1). Classification (NCBI taxonomy): domain Eukaryota; kingdom Viridiplantae; phylum Streptophyta; class Magnoliopsida; order Lamiales; family Orobanchaceae; genus Orobanche; species Orobanche coerulescens. The sequence goes on from CM065811.1 coordinate 168,617,088, forward strand.
TTGATAAGATAGTTTGCAAACATTATTATTGACTCGGGCCGTCTAGGGGTTTTTAAAATCGAAAGGGAATACTATTGGAAATAATTTCAAAAGCTCTCGGGTCCTTGACCCAACATATGGAAAACGATTACACGAAAACCAAGTCAATTTATTCGGGGTTCTCGACTCAATTTATAGAACACCAACACAAACGAAATCATTACATCTCACAGGGTTCTAAACCCAATCCAAATAACATCATCACGAATTCAATCATCTCAACATTCCACAGGGTCCTCGACCCAATACACAGAAAGGCACCACAATACAATCAAAGGTACAAAACTCTCATTCGACATATCCTGCTCAAGACCCCCGATTAATTAACCCTCGGAGATTTCGTCAAACCTCCTTGGTTAATTAACCCTGATACCCACGCTTTAAAAACAATTTGAAACAAGCTTTCAAAAACATGAATTGCGATGCAGTATCAAGACAAATATTAAAAAGTGAGTTGAAAGAATTTGAGATACGAACATCGTTCGATACGGGTCTTAGCTAACACTCGAATACCGTAACCAATAATCCTGCCGGGCGCCTCCCTTTGCACACTGTGCACCGGCGTTCACTCCACTATGTCGGCCGCTCCTTGAACATGTCACTGCGCCGGCGATCACTCCCGCAAGAGCCGCCCCTTGACACACGCATTATGTAACACCGGCGTTCACCACCCATATGGAGCCGCACATTGCAGCGTACACTAGGCCGGAGTACACCGCCCCGCCCTCAGAGGTTCCCGGATATGACGTTTCTCACAACAAGTATCCACATTGTTCAAACATCAAGCACACGGACAAACGTCACAACAATTTTCAACTCGGTACATCAAGTCACACAATTTCTCCGCCAGTCCATAACCACACAAATAAACAATAACACGCACATTATCAATCAAACTCAATCAACACCGCACATATATCTCTATATTGCGACTCAACCGAATATATATATACATTTATATATATAGATATATAGATATATATATACAACCTTACTATATTATATGAATAACTATAGTTCGCCCATCAATCCAAGTTGAGTACGTCAACTAATGTTAGAATTCAACACTCGTCGATCACCGACATAAACATATATATCAATATACGTATATACATACATATATTTAACATATAACTATATATAAATACATATATATATACACATACATATATATATCCATATAAACTCATACACTTCGACAACAATGATTTCACGCAGTTACAATTCGTATATCGAGGTACTTGCCTTGGTAATACGACGCGAAGGAGACGACGAAGGAATAGGTTTCGGTCCAAACAATCCTCTCAAATCCGACCCTAACACAATAATGATATACAATCAATCTCAAGATCATGAATACGAAGAAATTACTCCTAGTTCTACCCGTTGGGACAATTCATCGAACACCAAGAGTGCGTAGGGAATTTGAAATCGGTTAACGGTGAATTAACGGAATTTCATCCCAACCAAAAACAAGAAAACCAAGGGTCACGAGAGTACTATCAAAATCTAACAACAACATCGGTTAATTCGGATTAAAACACAAGATCACCACCAAACCCTCCCCAAAAATCATACTAGGGTTAAAGGGGTTCTTACCTCTTGAAGATTCAAGCCCTATAATCCGAAGAACACGTGCTAGATCCAAAATCCGAGCTACACGATCGAAGGAAGATGAAGAAAAACACACAATCAAAAGGGTGGATGGAGAAGAAATCCCCCTCTCAACCCTCTCTCTCTCGCGCACGGTGGAAGGGAGAAAAAAAATGTGCGAATCTCGCTAAAGCATAGATTATAGCGGCCGGCCGCATTGTGTGCCGCGGCTCGGCTAAAGCGTGCCGCGGCAGGCCAAAATTGCGCCCGGTGGTGGCTGACCGCTCGTTGTGCGCGGCTCATTCGGAGTGTGCCGCGGCTCGGACTCGGCATGTGCCGCGGCCTTTGCCGGTATCTTGAGCACGCGATCTGAGAGGTTTTAGCCGGCAGTGCCACACGGGTGTGCCGCGGCCCGGAAAAGTGTGCCGCGGCGCACAAACCTTGTGCCGCGGCACACGGTACAGCCAGCTCGGCCCACAACTGGGTAGTATGTGTGCCGCGGCGCACAATCCTTGTGCCGCGGCTCACACCCCCCATCGGCTCCCAAAATGACGAAAAAAGATCCGGACAGAGAATAACAGCAATAGGAATCGATATTTGGGCAACAATAACACGAAATGGAAGTACGGAACCCCAAAACGATCTGAGGTACACAACCAAAGTTGAACAAGGAACAAATTCCCTAAATTTCTAGGAAATTACAAAAACGGCCCAAACATCCGAAAATCACGACGCGTCGGATTAACCATCCGAAACTCACAACATGCTCTAATCAAGCATACTAACTCATGGAAGTAAGAAAGTGACGGAATCGAACGAGTTTAAGGAGAATCGAATACGCATGAGACAAAATATACCACAAGATGAAATTACGTAAAAGCATCATCGAGACCCGTCTAAGCGGAGAAACTCCAAGAACAAAATAGGTTCAGAATTCCAAAACAGTGCCAAGCGAGTTATCCAAAACGAATATACACTGAAAATAGAAATTATTAAAAATAGAAAACGCGGATATTACAGTAACCTATCTGATCTGACATTTGGGCTGAAACTATCTGATCTGATATTTGGGGCTGAAACCCATCTGATCTGATATTTGGGCTGAAAACCTATCTGATCTGACATTTGTAGAGATGTTAAACGGGCTCGGGCCCGCCGGGCTGGCCTGTTTAACCCGCTAAAAAACCGAGTTAGGGCCGATATTTCCTAACCCGTTTAAATCCGGGCTTTTTTGGCCCGGACCGTTTAACTTGGCTTAGTTAGGGCTAGCAAGCCGATATATATATATATATATTGTTAATTTCAACTTACAGTAATACTATATTTATATAACATATATTAATATTATATATATAATATATATTAATATTATATATGTAATATATATTAATATTATATATAATGTATATTACTACTGTATTTGTTAATATAGTGTTTATATATATATATATACATAAAAGTGTATTTTTTGTTATATTTATTATAGTATATTTGTTACTATATATATAAAATATATTGTTACTGTTTTTTTTTGGTTTATGACTTATAAAAAAATAAAAAATAGATTTTTTATATATTTAACCCGTTTAGCTCGTTTAGCCCGAAACCCGTTAGGGTTAGGCTTAGGGCCGATATTTCCTAGCCCGTTTAAATCCGGGCTTTTTTAGCCCGGACCGTTTAGCCCGAAGCCCGCTAGGGCTAGCCCGGAACCGCTAGGGCTAGCCCGTTTAACATCTCTAGATATTTGTGTGCTGAAAACTCAGTTGATACTTGGTCTCGACTGAAATGAAGCAGATTGAGAACTTAGCTTCTGGAATATGACTATTCACACTCCATAATGTAACGTCCGAATTAAATGAGACTATTTATGGAGGTAACTCTTGAGCTGAATGATTAAAGAGAATTAATGGCACTTTAATTTGTTGTAACTCCCCACCTGATGAAGTGGAATTGGACCCTATAAAAGGGGGTCTTATACATTTCATTTCAGAAGATATACAACACACAACAGAACGAATACAGCATACCACATATTGCAGCATATTTCTTTCTTGTTTTTCGTACCCAGTTTCCAGCACTTAACGTTCACCGGAGTTCTGAGTTTTGGAGAGCATCGAACTCAGAAACATATAGCAGTTGTATCTGGGGATATATTGCCTGAGCCGTCTGCTCTTATATAGGGGCAAAATTGTCTTACGAAAAGAGTTCTACTCGCCTCTACTAAAGTTGTAATTTTCAATTCAACTTTAACTTATTTAGATTGTATTAGATTGCCTTTATTTATAATTTTTATGGTAATTACATTGTTGGAAATTCACATTTCAACAATCGTAAGACAATTTATTTTTCTGTAATTTCCAATGGCAACCGATGCTGATGCTGTCGCTGCCGCTGCCAAAGTTGCTGCACCTACCATTGCAGTTCAGGCTAAGAAACCCGAAGAGTTCTCGGGTGGTGATTTTAAGAGATGGCAGCAAAAGATGCTGTTTTATCTCACTACCTTGGGGCTTGCTGTTTACCTCAAGGATGATCCTCCTGTGGTCAGTGAGACTAAAACTGATCGTACGAAGCGTTTTGCTTATGATCAATGGTATAACGGCGAGTTTATGTGCCATAATACGATATTGAATGGTCTGATTGATTCTCTGTACAATGTGTACGTCAAATCAAGACATCCAAAGAGCTCTGGAATTCTTTGGAGAAAAGGTATAAGACCGATGATGCTGGTACCAAGAAGTTCAGGATCGGACGCTACCTGGACTTTCAGATGACGGACTACAAAACCGTCATCGAACAAGTTCAACAATTTCAATTGATTGTGCATGAAATCAATGCTGAAGGAATGATTCTTCCTGAACCGTTTGTTGTGGGAACGATAATTGAGAAGTTGTCTCCTAGTTGGAAGGACTTCAAAAATTACCTGAAACACAAACGAAAGGAAATGAGCTTAGAGGACTTGGTTGTTCGACTCAGAATTGAGGAACACACCCGAAAGTCTGATTCTAAGTTCAAGAGAGGCCCTATGGAGGCCAAAGTAAATTTGCTTGAACATGGGTCCTCTAGTAAAAAGAGGAAACTAAACCATGTTCATGATAAATGGAAAAGGCCGTTTAAGGAGAAGAAGTTTACTGGAAATTGCCACAATTGTGGTAAGCCAAACCATAAGGCAAAGGATTGTCGCTTGCCAATAAGTTCAACTGGTCAGCAAAACAAAGGCAAGCGAGTTGCCAATGTGGTTGAACATGGCGACGTTGACATGTCAGATCTGGAGCTGTCAGCTATGGTTGAGGAGCTGGACGAGGAGGTCTCAGCTATGGTGATTGAAACCAATATGGTGGAGAATCACCGTGCCTGGTACGTTGATACTGGGGCTACTCGTCATGTTTGTTCTGAAAAAGACATGTTCTCTTCCTATACTGTTACTGATGGTAGGAAATTGCATATGGCAAACTCTGCTTCTTCTGTGATCGCAGGTGTGGGGAACGTGGTCTTAAAGCTGACCTCTGGAAAGGATCTTCTGCTTAAGGATGTGCTGCATGTCCCAGAAGTCCGAAGAAATTTAGTTTCAGGCTCTCTACTAGTTAGTCACGGGTTTAGACTAGTTTTTGAGTCTGAAAAATTTATTATGAGCAAGTTTGGAATGTTCCTTGGTCGAGGTTATCTTGACAGGGGATTATTCAAAATGAATGTGATGCCTGTAAGCCGTGAAGGCAAGAATAAAAGTAATAATAATAAAGCTCTTTTCGCTGTTTACTTACTCGAGTGTTCAGATTTATGGCATTCTAGATTGGGACATGTTGGCCTAAAATCAATTAAAAGACTAATTAATCTAGAATTAATTCCAAAAACCCATGTTGAACTTAATAAAAAATGCGAAGTATGTGTTGAAGCAAAATGGCTAAATTGCCTTTTTTATTCAGTGGAAAAGAATACTACTCCTCTAGAGTTAATTCACACTGATGTGTGTGACTTAAAATTTGTGCAAACTAGGGGAGGTAAAAAATAATTCGTCACTTTTATAGATGATTGCACAAGATATTGCTATGTGTTTCTTTTGAGAAGCAAAGATGAAGCAATCGATGATCCAAAGATTATACAAGAAGCTTATGCTAGTCCTGATGCTCCTTTTTGGAAGGAAGCTATTTATAGTGAAATGGATTCCATCATGCAAAATTCTACTTGGGAACTGGTTGAACTTCCGCCAGGATGTAAGCCTTTAGGATGTAAATGGATCCTAAAGAGGAAATACAAAGATGACTGGTCGATAGACAAGTTTAAGGCCCGGCTTGTTGCCAAAGGGTTTAAACAGAAAGAAGGTTATGATTCTTCGATACATATTGACCAGTAACCAGAATAACTTCCATTCGAATGCTTATTGCTATTGCTGCATTGCACAATCTCGAAATTCATCAAATGGATGTGGAAACTGCATTCTTGAATGGTGAACTAGAAGAAGAAATTTATACGGAACAACCTGAAGGTTTCATTGCGCCTAGTTAGGAAAAGAAAGTGTGTAAACTGTTGAAGTCATTATATGGACTAAAACAAGCTCCTAAACAATGGCATATGAAGTTTGACACAACTATGTTGGAAAATGGATTCAAGATCAACGAATGTGACAAATGTGTGTATATTAAAGGCACACTGGAGTCATTTATCATAGTTTATCTATATGTAGACGATATGTTGATCATGGGTAGTAGCAATGAAGTAATTGTGAATACAAAAAAGATGTTAAGTAGAAACTTCGACATGAAGGATTTGGGTTTAGCTGATTTAATTCTTGGAATTAAAATAATCAGAACGTCAGAAGGTATCTTCTTATCACAATTTCATTATGTTGAGAAAGTGCTCAAGAAGTTTAACGCTTTTGACAGCCCACTGTTAAAACACATGTTGATACCAGTATTCACTTAAGTAAGAACAGAGGTGATCCAGTGGCTCAAGTCGAATATTCAAGAGTAATCGGAAGCGTTATGTACATTACAAATTGTACACGGCCAGACTTGGCATTTGCTTTAAACAAGTTGAGCAGGTTCACTAGTAATCCGAGTAAAGAGCACTGGAATGCACTGACTAGGGTTTTAAGATACTTAAAGTACACGCTAAGTTATGGGCTATTTTATAGTAATTATACTGCAGTTTTGGAAGGATATACTGATGCTAATTGGATTTCAGACACGAAAGATTCTCACTCTACAAGTGGGTATGTATTTACTTTTGGGGGTGGAGTTATATCTTGAAAATCAAGCAAGTAGACTTGTATAGCCCGATCCACCATGGAATCGGAATTTATAGCTCTAGATAAAGCTGGAGAAGAAGCTGAATGGCTTCGTAACTTTCTTGAGGATATTCCATGCTGGAAGAAGCCTGTTCCCAGTGTTATGACCATTGCGATAGCCAAGCAGCAATTGGAAGAGCACAGAGCCTTATGTATAATGGAGTTATATCTATTGACTATGTGAGGTCAAATGTTAATTTGGCGGAACCACTCACCAAAGGTTTGAATAGAGATCAATTTCATAAACTGCTAGAGGGAATGGGATTAAAATCCACATCTTGAAAGAACGATCATAGTGGTAACCCAACCTTGAAGACTGGAGATCCCAGAAACTTGGTTCAATAGGAAAACAAAGTTATGAAAGTTCTATTGAAAAGCGCTTATAATAAATCCATCCCTATAGAGCAGAATAAGTGCTGAGTCCTGTGATTGTGGTGAGGTTAAGTCTCTCGACTTTTAATGGTTCCTTGTTCTTGGAAAGGAGAAGTATTGCATGGTACTTTATAAAAGGAGACCACCTATCTAAGTATGAGGACGGGCCGCCTCGAATAAATACTTAGGAAACCAAGATGTTGTCCATGGCCAAAACGGACACAACTATGAGAACGGAAGGTGTTGAGATATTGTTGTATAAGCGTCGTTGACTCGGTATACACCAAGAAGGATTAGTTCAAGGTACAGTGTCCACTAAGCCGCCTTTTTATCCGACGATATTTTACTAAGTAAGGTTCAAAGCCACAAACTACCTTTCCCCACGCAGTAGTGTCTTACGGAAACTGGGTATGTGAGTCTGCATTCATGCATGCATTTATTTCCACTCATATGGGGGATTGTTGGAAATTGGTTTTAGAAAAAATGAGTTTTAACTTAATTTAAACCAATTTAATAATGATAAAATATTTAATTCTTGGGAATTAAATAATAAATTGTGAATCTACGTTTCGAGGAGATGAACATAGGATTTTATTTTTCTCAAAACTGATTTCCGGTGAGTGAGAAATAAATGATTAAAGTTGGCCATTTTTGGGGCTGAAAACCTATCTGACCTGATATTTGGACTGAAAGCTACCTGATCTGATATTTCGGCTGAAAGCTATCTGATCTGATATTTGGACTGAAACCTATCTGATCTGATATTTGGCTGAAACCTATCTGATCTGATATTTGGGCTGAAAGCTATCTGATCTGATATTTGGGATGAAACCTATCTGATCTGATATTTGTGCTGAAACCTATCTGATCTGACATTTGGGCTGAAACATATCTGATCTGATATTTGGGGCTAAAAACCCATTTGATCTGATATTTGGGATGAAAACCTATCTGATCTGATATTTGGGTGCTGAAAACTCAGCTGATATTTGGTCTCGACTGAAATGAAGTAGGTTGAGAACTTAGATTCTAGAATACGACTCTTCACACTCCATAATGTAACGTCCCAATTAAATGAGACTCTTTATGGAGGTAACTCTTGAGCTGAAGGATTAAAGAGAATTAATGGCATTTTAATTTGTTGTAACTCCCCACCTGATGGAGTGGAATTGGACCCTATAAAATGAGGTCTTATCCATTTCAGTTCAGAAGATATACAACCCACAACAGAACGAATACAACATACCACATATTGCAGCATATTTCTTTCTTGTTTTTCGTACCCAGTTTCCAGCACTTAACTTTCGCCGGAGGTTTGAGTTTTGGATAGCACCTAACTTAGAAACGTGTAGTAGTTGTATCTTGGGGACATATTGTAACACCCCTAAGATATTAAGGGTATATTACAGCGCCGTGGATCCCTACATGGGACCCACCAGTCTAACATAAGAAATACCACTCGTTTAACTATCTCGGTTAATGAGAAACACACATCATCAAGACAAAAATTAAATAAAACGCCCGACATAACCGACGAAATAAACATTACTTGACAATCATAAATAACATTTAATAATACAAATCATAATCCCAGTAAAAATGCCTAAGTACTCGCGAGTACTATCTTTAAGTTCCCAAGTTTGAAAACAACCACATCGAAATGGAAAACGGAAATAAAGAAACTCATTTGCACACGTCAACAACCCTGGCTAGCATCCTCGTACTGTCCCAATGCCCACTCATCCGGCTGAACATAACCTGAAATTCATAACAAGAATTTCCCAAAACGGGTCCCCAAAGGGGTTAGCTATTACGCTAGTATAAGTAATCAAGGCAAACCATTCACTTACACATTTCATAGTACATGCATCAAGTTAATTCAAAAACCAAAACCAGACAGGTCTTTTTTGGAAACAACAGTCAATAATCACCTTGCCTAGGACTGGGGTGAAGCCACTGGTCCCACTCAAAGCCTCTAAGGACCCTCCCGAGCGGGACATATCATAAAACAAATCATGCACAGACATCGCCTAGGACCGGGGTGAAGCCACTGATTCCACTCGAAGACTCTAAGGACCCTCCCGAGCTGGCTAGCGAATCAAGCTCGTGAATCCGGAGTGAAGTCATGGATTCCCCCAAGGCTTCATCAGACCCTCCCGGAGTGATCAAAGCACACACAATACATCACCATTTCATGTTAAGCATAAAACTTTCCAAGAGTATTTGCCTTGAGTAATTGACAACGACACGATTGTAAAGGAAAATCGACCACGATCGCTAGGAACCGATAAATCCGAACCTAACGATTCGAAGAACACAATCACAACCATTTATAAACGAGTACGAAAATGGAATACACCAGAAAACCCACCTACGATTCATATAAGTTCGTACAAAAACAACGACGAGGACGGATCACAACCGAACCCTCTCGATTTCACAAATATCACGAAACTTGCCATGAACTCGTAGGGAAAACAAGATGTAACACCCCCAAAATTTCCCGTGGCATTACAGTGTCGTGAATCCCAAGTGGGACCCATAAGGCTATATTGGGCAATAGATATTTTAAAGAAATTATTATAAAACGATGAGTCCGCAGTTACATAACATAAAACAGAGTGTTTTGAAAGAACATAATTCAAGGCACGATTATTACATAAACGGAAGTTTCAAAAATCAAAACTGAAACATGCGGCGACAAAACTTTATCCCAACACTATTCAAGCCTAACCGGACCCCTCGGGAATGTCCTGCACATATTCAACAAATTTACCTGGCACGACAAATCATGCCAGACAACCCGGGGTCAGATAATGAATATCAATAACAATATTTTGCAACGATATACACAATTTATCAACACTGTTAGGCGTATTTTTATGCGCTTATTTATCATTAGTTCATATCCATTTTGAGCCTAAAAATGCATAAATGAGCTTTTAATGCACTATTCTTATATGTTTTGCAGGAAATTGGAGTCCGGAAGCTCGAACGACGAAAAACGGGTGAAAACAGCAATTTATGGCCAGGGGCCACGGCACAGGGAGAGTGAGCCGCAGCACACACAGGTGACCAGCAGGATGCCGAGCGGACTGTAACCTGAGCCGCGGCACAAGGATGCTGAGCCGTGGCCCAGAAGGAAAAATAAGCGCCCAGGTATAGGCGCTGAACAACGTGAGCCGCGGCACAGATTAAGTGAGCCGCGACCCACGGGGCGGTTTTTGATGTTTTGGCCGCATTTCTGGGCCGTTTTGGAGCTTGTTCTCGACCTAATCACACGGACGCGTTTTGGATAGGGGTGTTCAAAACCGGATATCCGGAGTTTCGGATATCCGAAAATTCGGATAGTAGATTTTGATATCCGATATCCGTATCCGAAATTTCAGATATCCGGTTTTCGGATATCCGAAATTTCGGATACGGATATCGGATATCCGAATATCCAGAAAAAAATAAAAAAATTATTCGGATATCCTTATATTCGAAAAAAATATTCGGATTTGGATATCGGATATCCGAATATCCGAAAAAAACTTCGGATATGGATATCGAATATCCGAATACTTTTTAGTATTAAAAATATAAAAAAATAAAAATTTTAGGATTTTTCGGATATTTCGGATATCCGAATATCCGATTTTTCTGAAAACTACTATCTGATATCCGAATCCGAAGTTCCGGATATCCAAACTTCGGATATCCGAATTATCGGATATCCGAATTTTTGGATATCCGAAACTTCAGATTTTCGGATATTTCGGATCGGATATCGGATATTTTTGAACACCCCTAGTTTTGGAGGCTGAGGAGAGTTATAAATAAGCATTGAAGGTCATAATTGAGGGGGAGATAACGAGAAGAGAAGGATCAAATTGGAGGAAGATAGCGCGGGATCGAAGAACACAAGAAGGAGATTTTTGGGCGACGACAAGACCACGGATCCCTTACAGTTTTTCTTAGTTTTTCCGCATCTGATTTTCAAGATCTGTTCGAGTAGGATTGTGATTGTAGCCGATTACATGACGGTTTGATTTATTTATTTGTATTTCAATTTACTCGTTATTCGTATTGAGTTGGATTCTTCTTACTGTTCTTAATGCTTTCTAATTGTCTGGCCAACAGCTGAATTGTTTTGAATGTCTTTATGGATTTGGGAGATGAAATTTAGGCATAGTTCTTGTGAGACGAATCATAATTTTCGTGAGATAGGAATATACTCATGGGAATTGTGAAGCCTATTTATTGTGGGAATTCTTGAACTGTTTTAGCTATTAATTATCTAATTCGAATAGGGATATATCAAGTTAATAATTCGTAGTATTTTCTATCGACCTTGGGAAAGGCTTTAGAATAATTTAGGAATTCCTGGCTTACAATCAATTGAATAAAGGTGAATTGAATTGAATAAAAATCATTCTTGATTGTTTGGGTGAAAATCATAATCCTACACTCTTATTATTATTATCTTTATTTTCTATTTATTTTTCTGTAATTAGTTTAGATATAAATTCCATATAATTGTTCTTCCAATAAAATTGTGAGTTGACTATATTTTAGTACTTAGTGAAATCAGTCCTCGAGGGAACGATATCTTACTTATCACTTTATTACTTGTTGACACCGTGCACTTGCGGCATAGTGTGAGGGATTTCCTCACAACAAGTTTTTGGCGCCGTTGCTGGGGACTGATTTTTTTTCGCTAATATCAATAACAAGCGACTCTAATTTTAATTTGAATTTTTTTTTCTTTAGTCTCTATATTTTTATTTTTTTCATTATGTTTTCCTTTGATTATCGTGACCCTTGGCATTTCATAAATTTCAATGTTCTTAATAATTTGCCTAATAGGGCCAGTCAGCCCCCTCCCCCAAAACTAAAGACCATGCTTGAACATTGTGTAGACACTCTCAATAATCCTGATAGTACCTCTATTGAGCGAGAATGTGCACGTCGTGGTCTTGAGATTCACTATGGTTATCTTCCAGCTCATATATTTAGTAGTGAAGTTGAGGGGGAGGTTGAGAAGAAAGACATGTTGAGTTTTAGGGTCGATCCCCCAGCACCTGATAATTACATAAAGTGTGATGAGCCTGTAGAAGAAGTTACCATTGATGATGTTTCTAAAGAAATTTCATTAATTCGTCATCAAACTTCGAACAATAAGGTGAACACTTTTGTGCCTAAAATTTTATTAACGGTGCCGCGCATAATTTTTCCTAAATCCATAATGGGAGAGATTGACCCCATTACTCTTGATTTTGTTGAGGCTGATTCTTTGAGTTCTAATGAGGTTGTTCATGATAAGTCTTTATTATTTACCCATTCGAACTCTGCTTATTTTTTCGTGCCTTACAATTATTATATTCTTCCATTATTTTTTGGTTGTCCGCATAATTATTCTTACTCATTATTTTCGGCAACCGGGCATGAACCAAAGCCTCCCTTGTGGAATAAGAGGCTTATAGATTGCAAGAAGGGAGCATTTGGCAATCTCCCTAGAAAGAAGCCACGATAATTTTTATTTGCCCCGTCGTGCTCAAGACGTAAAATAGAGCGCTTGATGGGAGACAACCCATAATTTTTACTTGCTTTCTAGTTAGTTGTTTTTATTTGATTTTTTTCGTTATTAATATTTTTCTTTGTTTTGTTATTTCGTTTGGATTCGTGTATTCTTGTTGGCCCTTATTTCTCTATTATTTTGTTTATATAACCCCAATGAGTTATTATCCTTCATAGTCTAGTCGTTCGTGACTTAATGTCTATAGTTGTTTCATGACTAGAGACTAAGTTTGGGGGTCCCTCGTGATGTTGGGCATTATTTGAAGTATGGATTGACAGACGATTCCACTCAGATATGTGCTGGCTTTCAAGAAGACATTTGGAATAAGATTCTCTTTTCCTTATCTATTTTATTTTCACATGAGTTTTATTGTTGATGATGTTATGTGTAGTGGAATAAATTGAAGCATGCGATATTTTCTTAATTTTTCTTGGTTATAAATTGTGATTTCATCATTGCTTTATTTTTCTTGCATGCTGTTGATGGTTAAAAACGTGAATTTTTCGTGAATTTTTCGTGCTTCCGTGTGTAAAACTGATGTTACGATACTGATTTCTTTTTGAAGAAATGGTTGACTTTTGGTCGAGTTGCAGACAGCGATATCTGTTTCCTATGAGTATTCATTTAGGTCCGAAATTTTTTCGTTTTTGTAGAAATCTTAGCAGATAAGAAAGGAGACATACGTGTTTTCAAATCGCCGTCTAATACGTTTGGTTACACTTTTCACGTAGCTAGTTGTCCAGTAACATGAGTCGTGTTGGCACTTAATTTGAGTTTAGAGTCAGACAGTTTTTCCCAAAAAGTCGAGAAATTATATTTGTTCTATGATGGGAAGTCTAGTAACCGGGGGTATTCATGTGATCCGTTGTTTACTCTCGCGTAAAACGACAACCCTGAATAGACTAATGATTTAGAAATATCGCATTACCGATGATGGGAAGCCTAGTAACCGGGGGTATTCACGTGACCCATTGTTTACTCTCGCGTAAAACGGCAACCTTGACATGCGGGACTTGCTATGCGAGTTTTTTGTCCGCTGTAGAGGGGGACTTAGTAACTAGAAGCATCAATGTGCCCCATGAGTGTCTTTTACGTCAAACGGTTCCCAAATACATGAGAATGGAAATCCACCCTAGGATTATCCCGATGAAACATCCCGAGATCCGAACCTAGTGGTTAACTCGAATCTTTATTATGATCATACATAAGTGAATGCTGTCCGAGGAGTAATTTTGATAATGAAAATCTTGAATTTTGGCACTAGACTGTGGGGCTGGGCCAGTTGGCTTGTTTAATCTAACCCTTCATATTGACAGTCGGTTAAATTCACGCTTGTTAATCTTTGAGCTTGATTTTCTTCATGAACGGTTGGTTAGGACTGAAAATGATTACTTCTTGGAATCAGTGTCCGTGGATGTGACTCACTATTACGATACTCGTATTATTCTTTGCGATTTTCAGGGTAGTATTGATTAAGTTGAGCACTATGGATTTGCACGATCATTCACGATTCTTTTTATCTGAAAATTGATTTTTGCTTGAGGACAAGCAAAGGCTCAAGTTTGGGGGTATTTGTTAGGCGTATTTTTATGCGCTTATTTATCATTAGTTTATATCCATTTTGAGCCTAAAAATGCATAAATGAGCTTTTAATGCACTATTCTTATATGTTTTGCAGGAAATTGGAGTCCGGAAGCTCGAACGACGAAAAACGGGCGAAAACGGCAATTTATGGCCAGGGGCCGCGGCACAGGGAGAGTGAGCCGCGGCACACACAGGTGACCAGCAGGATGCCGAGCGGACTGTACCCTGAGCCGCGGCACAAGGATGCTGAGCCGCGGCCCAGGAGGAAAAATAAGCGCCCAGGTATAGGCGCTGAACAACGTGAGCCGCGGCACAGATTAAGTGAGCCGCGGCCCATGGGGCGGTTTTTGATGTTTTGGCCGCGTTTCTGGGCCGTTTTGGAGCCTGTTCTCGACCTAATCACACGGACGCGTTTTGGAGGCTGAGGAGAGTTATAAATAAGCATTGAAGGTCATAATTGAGGGGGAGATAACGAGAAGAGGAGGATCAAATCGGAGGAAGACAGCGCGGGATCGAAGAACACAAGGAGGAGATTTGTGGGAGACGACAAGACCAAGGATCCCTTACGGTTTTTCTTAGTTTTTCCGCATCTGATTTTCTAGATCTGTTCGAGTAGGATTGTGATTGTAGCCGATTACATGACGATTTGATTTATTTATTTGTATTTCAATTTACTCGTTATTCGTATTGAGTTGAATTCTTCTTACTGTTCTTAATGCTTTTTAATTGTCTGGCCAACAGTTGAATTGTTTTGAATGTCTTTATGGATTCGGGAGATGAAATTTAGGCATAGTTCTTGTGATACGAATCATAATTTTCGTGAGATAGGAATATACTCATGGGAATTGTGAAACCTATTTATTGTGGGAATTCTTGAACTGTTTTAGCTATTAATTATCTAATTCGAATAGGGATATATCGAGTTAATAATTCGTAGTATTTTCTATCGACCTTGGGAAAGGCTTTATAATAATTTAGGAATTCCTGGCTTACAATCAATTGAATAAAGGTGAATTGAATTGAATAAAAATCATTCCTGATTGTTTGAGGTGAAAATCATAATCCTACACTCTTATTATTATTATCTTTATTTTCTATTTATTTTTCTGTAATTAGTTTAGATACAAATTCCATATAATTGTTCTTCAATTAAAATTGTGAGTTGACTATATTTTAGTACTTAGTGAAATCAGTCCTCGAGGGAACGATATCTTACTTATCACTTTATTACTTGTTGACACCGTGCACTTGCGGCATAGTGTGAGGGATTTCCTCACAACAAACACCGTGCCTCATAACAGATAAAAGATAATTCACAGTATGACTGACATTGTCTTTCTCTTTTTAACACATAAACACTAAGGTCGCAACCAAGGGTCACGGAAGTATCCACACAGGAACACTCCGGAACATGGGTGCCCTTTTTAGGTCTTATCCCTCAACACATTTCCACACGGTACCATTCAGGTTTTATCCCCAACACATCGGCCCATATTTTCTAGAGAAAGACAATCGTCGACATTCATCACACAACGGCACATTCGTGCATTAAGAATATTGAGACAAAATTAACACTTCTCGAGCAAGAATTTACTTGCCTTGAATTCGACGGTAAGTGCTTTACGTCAACTTGAACTCCCACTACCGATCGAGTTTAACCTAACCACATAATCCCCGATTAACATTTTGTATGGATAATGATGAATAAACTAGTTCCCCCTTCCCTATCCTAACCGAACTCTTAACTTAGTTCGATTTCGCCAAAACTAGTATCGTGTTTCTGTTCGCTATATTTTTAAACAATCCGCAAGTGTACGGAGTAAATGTAGAAAACGGCGAGCAAGGTCGTATTCCATAGAGACTAAATAATCATATTGTGTTGAGTACTAGATTATAGTGATTCCGATTTTATCTAGACGATCGAAAGGTGAATGGTTTAGTAACTAAATCGACAAAAATAAGTAAATTTAATCAAACAAAGGTAATATCCGATTTAGAGAGAATTAGGAGTTTTAAAATAGATTCCAAGGCTAGGTTTCCGTTGATTACTAAGTTTAGTCGGGATTGATTCCAAAGAGTTCTAAGTGCATTTCCAAAATAATAATCACAACAATATTCTAAAGTCCCCCTCGAGATGCATTAGAACGTAGATTAAACAACCTATAACAACTTATCCGTTTACTATAAATTATCTAACTCTAAAATGTTCATAAGATTAAATATCATCATAGTTCATCACCGATTTCTCAATCTCGTAATTTACTACGTCAAATACTCAAAACTTATTAATGCCCTCTTCTCTCGAATTATGAGTAATTAAGTTAAACATGTAAAAATATTGATCAAGTATTCTAACATGAATCATAACCAAGTATTTGATAAGGAAAACACATTAGGTAAATAAAATCATCAATCCTTCAAAACCATAATCAACGCATGCTCGGAATCTAACAAGTTTAGCCGGACATGGTAATGAAAGAAAGATTAATAATCATCATATTCATGCTAAATAAAACAACAAAAATGAGTAAAATATAGGAAAAAGATAAAACTCGGATGGTGTCTTGAGTGATCCCTGTTCAAGCCTTTAATTGTTCTTGAGGTGTTCTTCAAAAACTCCCTTCAAGTCTCCTTCTTTTTGTTGAAAAGCCCTCAAAATCTTGTGTTTTTTCTCTCTCCAATCTCTCCAATCTCATAATATCCTTTCCTTTCATGTTCCAAGGCCTTTTATCAACCCCAAAAAGCCATATTTTCTTATCCAAATCTTGTAAAAATGTCAAAAAGTGATTTTGCACCGAAAAGTGACACGACCCGTGTCAAATGGCACGGCCCGTGTCGAAGTGCTCTAGAAAATGCAAAAGGTTATGGACAAAGAACCCGACCGTGTTGTATGACACGGTCGGGCCAGTGACACGGCTCGTGTCAAATGACACGGATGAGTCTGTGTTGGTCCGTTTTGACTCTGTTTTTTCTTCTTTTTCGGCTCGATTTTTCGTTTCCGCATTGCTTGATATGTATTGGGGATTGAGACTTAGTTATTGCTTGATATTGTCCTTAAAACACCTATAAAATAAAAAAAACGTACCCAAGCGTGTTAGAGTCCAACAAACACAATATGAGCACAAAATGACACAATTCTACATATTTTAGGATCTTAAAATCAAAAAAAAACCTTATAAAAATATGTGTAAGAATGAGTGTTACCAAAATCCCCCAAACTTAAATGTTGATCGTCCCGAGAAATGCACTTCCAAATAACCACTCTTAAGGGAGCTCATCCCTCAACACACCTCAAAGGATCATCTTGA
Source organism: Orobanche coerulescens (assembly GCA_033398695.1). Taxonomy (NCBI): domain Eukaryota; kingdom Viridiplantae; phylum Streptophyta; class Magnoliopsida; order Lamiales; family Orobanchaceae; genus Orobanche; species Orobanche coerulescens. Next base: position 168,634,828 of record CM065811.1, read on the forward strand.
AAATTCATCAATACGCCTCAAGTAATAATAAGTCGAGTTCTAGAAAGTATTCAAATCTCTGGGGTGCTGCCTTAACATCATAGCCAATACTTGAAGAATATGAACCTCACAGGTCAAGTGTATTCACTCACTCTCAAAGTATATAAAGGGATATGTGAATGCTCAAAACTCATTCAATGAAATAAGAATCCCCATAAGCTTGTCAATCGTCTACAGCTCTACCACTATTTCTGCATGCAAATTTGGTGAATCAAAAAGGACTTTATTGGTTATAATGTAGGATTTTTGATCGGGGTAGGATAAGTATGGCTAAAGTGACTTGACTTGAGAAAATTAGGACATCATCCCAATAATCACTTGCTCAATTAGAAGCTCAAGATTTTTTCTGGAATTTGCTTCCTTCAACCCCTTGATTTTAATATAATCGCAATAAGCGCTTTTGAAAGTGAAAATCACAACCTTATTCCTCCTTATCGCTCCATTTAATTTTTTTCTATACACTCTTTGTTTTTTCCTTTTCATGTGGTGGACAACATCGTCATTATAATCACACCATTCTTCCTTCAAATTTATTTTGATAAATCATCGCAATTGAACCAACAATCTTCCCAATTGTCTTCACACACCTTTTCATTCTTTTGCCAATTTGTTCTAATATGCTCAAGTATAGGAACAAAAGTTTATAATGGAACGGAAAACTCATAATGTGGCTAACAAGAAATAGGCTTTAAGCTCAATTGGGCTAACTAGGGAATTAATAATTGTCGGGTTGTCCAAAAGATTTGAAGGGCTAACAAAAAGTCGCCTAAAATCATTTTCACTAATTTGCACGCACGCTTGTAGTTTCGAATAAGATACCAAGGCAAGTTCTAGAGTCTTAAAACATGAATGATACACTCAACAATGAAATTTGCATATTTAATGATGCACGAAGGCTCAAAAGCTCATAAGTTAGATTTGTTCATATTTCCAAGATATTAAAATATTTATTCAATTTCACACCCTTTTGATTATTCTACAAATTTTCCTCTTCAAATTATCCTCGATTTGCATATCAAAATAACAAAATAAATCCCGAGGCATCCAATACAAGCGTTCATTCTTTTGAGTTTCATCCAAGTACATGATACTCAAAACACACCGAGTTCAAAAAAAATAAACACCAAAATAAATAAAAAAATAACATCAAAAACGCAAATAAAATTCACACCAAAATTCGAATATTAAAACAAACAAACAATAAAACAAACAAACAAACAATGTAATTATTTCTTGACCCAATATCCCCCCCAAACTTGAATTAAAGAGTATACACACGAAGGGGGGGGGTATAGTATTCAAATAATAAAATACTTTGGGTAAAGAAATACTTACAACCGGTCCTACTGATTTGGTGGAGGAAAGTGGCCTTGTTGGACATGCCATTCGTGCATTTGTCGTAATAAGGTCAGCATCTTGTCTTGTTTCTATCGGGTCTCCTCTCGTAAAGCCTCAAATTCCTCTCTAAGTGTGGAACGAGATGGGGTATGTCGTGATTCGGCCTGTCTCGATGACTCGGGACGATTCCTCTCGCTTTCTTCTTCCTCTTCCTCGTCTTCCAGCCCTCTCTCATAAGCATCCTCTTTCTCCATTCTTTCCGCTCTACCTTCTTCTTGCATTCTCTCGGCTCTGTCCTCATTTTCTGTACGCCGAGGTCGAACATTTCGAGCAAAGTGGCTATCACCAAGAGAGACCAATCCAGCTGCTACCCAGGCTAATTTGCGTGCATCCGTGGCCATTTGTAAGTTTCCTAAATCCCAAATACGATCAATCATTGTCAGAGGTGTATTCCGGAGGAGAAAATGATCACTGTCATTTTGGAGGAATATAGTACGCGAGTCGTAGTCCAGGATATTCATTAATTTCATCACTAACAAAGATAGGAGCATATTTCCTAGAAGGGGAGTTCGGGGGTCCAGTGATATTTCATAATGAAGTGCGATAGGGGTAATTACACCCCCTATCCAAATCTCCCCTCTCGGTTTTGTAGCAGCATCCTCAAAATAATCCATTAATATAGCCCCGCTTGCTAGATCCGTCCCGTCGAGCATGTGAGATAGAACGTACAACTCTAGCTGGGTGATCGACCTTGTTTCTTTTCGCCCAAAGATAGTGCTCGCAATCACTGCGAATAGAGGATCCTTTGGCTGACTTTGGAATTAAGGACGTGCCTCGCTCCCCGGATACTCTACCATTACCCGTCAATACGTTTCACACTCGAACCGATTTATTTGGTATTCTCCGTACCTTCGAGTGTCGTATATGTCCTCCAATTCTCTGGGAGATAGCTTTCATTCTCGTTGTTCAGACGGAATTCCAAAGTGATCGGCTCATGAGTGATCGGATCTCTTTTAACCGTAAGTGTGCTAAGGAATTCCAGTGTGAGGCATCTATAGGTGGGCCAATGTTGTGTCATCATCGTCTCCCACCTTATCCTTTCTAGCAGCTTCATCACGTCGTCTTTTATCCCCATGGCCGTCATGCACTCCTCGTCGGGCCATCTAGTTGGGAGCATCTTTTTCTGCCCCAACATCTCCCACCGTGCTAATCGGCTCGGCGGAAGTTCAATTCCATAAGTTTCCGGCATCTCAATAGCCCCTTGGGTCGGCATTCTTGCCAGTTGCTCTATTTTCGTTGTCGGTCCCCCTCGTCCTCGTTGAGCAGTACCACATCCTTGTTGGGCATTTCGTCGTCCTCGAACTCTGGCCATTTCTCTGCAAGAATTTAACAATTATCATTTGTTTCAAACAACACGTCATGGGTCAATAATTTTCAACGATATTGTCTCCCCAAACTTATAACCATACACATTTACCCCAAAATTTCTATCCAAAATACCCACATGTATAATTCAAAATACCAATCTACTTAAAAAATGATTTCCATCATATACAACATCCTTTTTAAGGACAAGAAATTCCAACATGTAATTCAATCTCCCAATCATATAATTCCAACATGTAATTCAAGAAAATCCCGACCAAAATTTCAACACATCAATATTCACGAACAAATCCCCAAAAATTTGACTCAAGAACCCTAAATTGTTCAATAAATCATAATTTACACAATCTTAATATACTGAAGAATTAAACCATCTAAAAACGTAAATCATACCTTGAAATCGGAGTAAAAAAGATGAAGAAAATTGCAAAAAAAATCGCGACCAAAACTGGGATGAATACGTACGATTATACTCTTTGAAGCTCTTAGATTGTGGAATAATGATGAAAATCTTGTATCTATGCTTGGTTTAGCACAATTTTTGCTTGATTTTGATGATTTTTTAGGGGTATGGGGTTAGGGTTTCGGGGAGGATGATGAATAGTGAAAAAATGGCTGGGTTCTGTATTTATACCCCCGTTCGACACGGCCCGTGTCAAATGACACGGCCCGTGTCAAATGACACGGCCCGTGTCATACCTGTTCAGATTTGCCAAATATCGCCTACCCACCTGACCCGACCGTGTCGTACTTACCCAGAATATCAATTTTTTTCTGCCCATTAGACCCGACTGTGTCAAATGACATGGCCCGTGTCGTACTTGTCCGAAAAGTGAAAAAAACTGCCACGCTGACCCGACCATATCAGATGACACGGCCCGTGTTGCACCTGCGTAAAAAATGAGAAAAACACTGCCTGCCGGACCCGACCGTGTCAAATGACACGACCCGTGTCATACAGGCCTGGAAAGTGCATTTTTTGATCTCCGGGTCTTTTTCCTGCGAATTGAACACCAACAGTTGAACCGGTCAGTTCTACAACAAATAAAAATAAAGTGCGAAAAAGAACAAACTAAAAAGAACTATTAGGTTGCCTCCCAATTAGCGCTAAGTTTAATGTCTTCAGCGGGACGTCTTCTACAGGAAGTTCTATGGCTCGATTAAAGTTATCACGAACATGGCTTCATTTTGATTTAGATGATGATAGTATTTGACTCTTTGTCCGTTAACTTTAAATAGCTCACCATCCATGTTTATGAGCTTGACCTCTCCGGGTGGAAGTACTTTCTTGATCACGAATGGCCCTGACCATCTTGATTTTAATTTTCCAGGAAATAATTTTAATCTTGAATTATAGAGAAGTACTTGTTGCCCCGACACAAATTCACGTTTTACGATCATCTTGTCGTGCCATATTTTAGATCTCTCTTTGTAGATTCGAGAGTTTTCGTAGCATTCATCCCAGAATTCTTCTAACTCGTTCAGCTCTAACAATCTTTTCTTTTCAGCAGCCTCAAAATCCAGATTTATTCTTTTTACCACCCACATCGCCTTATGCTCCAATTCTAGAGGTAGGTGACATGATTTCCCAAGTATGAGTTGATATGGAGATGTTCCCAAAGGTGTTTTATAGGCCGTGCGATAAGCCCAAAGTGCATCGTCAAGCTTGGACGACCAATCTGTCCGAGAAGTACTCACCATCTTTTCCTGGATTAATTTAATCTCTTTGTTATCCGCTTCGGCTTGTCCATTTGCTTATGGATGATAGGCTAATGATTCTTTTATCGGACCCCATATTTTTGAAGGAGTTTATCCATGATTTTGTTGACAAAGTATGATACCCGAACACTGATTAACGCTTTTGGGGTTCCAAACTGGCAAAAAATGTTCTTCTTTAAAAACTTCATCACCACTTGTGCGTCATTTGTTGGGGAATAAATTGCCTCGACCCATCGAGATACATACTCGACTGTTAGAAGAATATACTTTTTCCTAAATGATGAGGAAAAGGGACCCATGAAGTCGATGCCCCAAATGTCAAAAACTTCAACCTCAATTACGTTGGTCATGGCATCTCATGACGCCTTGAAATATTCCCCACTCGTTGGCATCTATCACATTGTTGAATGAAGAGATTGCAATATTTGTATAACGTAGGCCAATAAAATCCGCTTTGCAACACCTTTGCAGCAGTTTGTGTTGCTCCGAAATGTCCTCTGGTTGGTGAAGAATGGCATTATTGAAGAATTTCCTCCCATTCCTCTTGCGGCACACACCTCCTCACTATCATGTCGGCACATCTTTTGAAAAGTACTGGATCATCCCACATATAGAACATGATATCATGGAGGAATTTCTTCTTTTGATAATGAGATAAGTCCGGAGGTAGCACGCCTGCAACCAAAAAATTAACAATGTCAGCAAACCATGGAAATTTAGCTTCTACCATAAAAAGCCGCTCGTCTAGAAATTCTTCTTTAATCCCTTCAATTTCGGGCTCCTCCTCCTTCTTCTACTCAAGGCGAGATAAGTGGTCAGCCACCACATTCTCACAACCCTTCCTATCTCGAACTTCCACGTCAAACTCTTGTAAAAGAAGAATCTATCAAATCAGGCGAGTTTTAGAATCCTTCTTTTCGAACAAGTACTTGATAGCTGCGTGGTCTGTATGTACTATCGTCTTTGTCCCAATTAAGTATGATCGGAACTTATCAAAATCAAATACCACGGCAAGCATTTCTTTATCCGTTGTTGTGTAATTTTGCTGGGCTCCGTCCAATGTTTTGCTTGCATAATAAATAGGCCACAACAAAACTCAACCTCCAGCACGATCCCCAAAAGAGTTTCTCACGACGTTGTCCCAACACGGCTCCGACCGCATAATCACTTGCATCACACATGATCTCAAAAGGTTGAGACCAATCCGGTACTACGAGGATAGAAGCACTCACTAATGCCTTTTTTAGAGTTTCAAATGCCTGCAAACACTCGTTAGAAAGAATGAAAGCCGTATCTTTTTCTAACAATTTACTCAAAGGTTTAGTAGTTTTTAAAAAATCTTTTATGAACCTCCTATAAAAACCAGCGTGACCAAGAAAATTCCTAATATCCTTTTCATTATTCAGTGGGGAAAGTTTCTCAATGGCGACAATTTTTGCTCTATCAACCTCTAATTCATCGGCGGACACTCTATGGCCTAGGACAATTCCTTCTTGCACCATAAAGTGGCATTTCTTCCAATTTAGCAAAAGATTATTATCTTCACACCGCTTCAAAACTAAAGTGAGATTATGCAATCAATGATCAAACGAATTTTCACCGAAAAATCATCCATGAATACTTCCATTATATTTTTGATCAAACCATGAAAGATAGCCATCATGCAACGCTGAAAAATGGCTGGGGCATTACATAAGCCAAACGGCATCCTACGATAAACATAAATTCCATAAGGACATGTAAAAGCCGTTTTTGCTTGGTCTTCCAGTGTTATGTAAATTTGATTATATCCAGAATAGCCATCAAGAAAACAGAAAAATTCATGCCCCGCCAATCTATCAAGCATTTGATCAATGAAGAAGAGAGGAAAATGGTCTTTGCGAGTAGCCGCATTCAAAGCCCTGTAATCTATACACACTCGCCATCCCGTAACTACCCTCATAGCAATTAATTCATCCTTCTCATCTTTGGTCACGGTCATCCCCCTTTTTTTAGACACAACTTGCGTAGGACTCACCCACTCACTATCGGAAATTGGATAAATCATTACGGCATCTAACAGTTTGAGCACTTCCTTTTTTACCACGTATTTCATGATAGGATTAAGTCTTCGTTGATTTTGCACTTTAGGTTTAAAGTTTTCTTCAAGCAAAATCTTATGCATGCATATTGAAGGGCTAATTCCCTTTAAGTATGAGATAGACCATCCTATAGCCGACTTATGAGCTATCAACACACGAAGCAATTTATCTAATTGAGTACCCATATAGATATAGGGAGCTTTGTTCTCATCATTATTGGTCTGGCAATAAGTTGGAGACGTTTGATTAACGATTCAGCCAAACCATTCTGTGTATGAACATGAGCTACTGGATGTTCAACATCGATGCCCACTGCCATACAATAATCATTAAAGGCTTGAGATGTAAATTCCCCAGTATTATCAAGTCGAACTTTATTAATCATGTAATCTGGTAATTGTGCTCTCAATTTGATTAATTGGGCAAGAAATCTGGTAAAGGCCAAATTGCGAGTTGATAAAATACATACGTGTGACCATCTGCTAGAAACATCAATTAATACCATGAAGTATCGAAATGGTCCACAAAGTGGATGAACAGGTCCACATATATCACCACGAATTCTTTCCAAAAATGTTGGCGATTCATTCTCAACTTTAGTTGGTGATGGTCTTATTATCAATTTACCTTGAGAACAAGCAACACAATATAGTTCATGAGATTGAAAAATCTTCTGGTTTTTCAATGGATGACCACTAGAATTTCCAATAATTTTCTGCATCATTATCGAACCGGGATGTCCTAACCGATCATGCCAAACTTTGAATGTTTCAGCAAACTTCGGGTTTACTGTTTTATACGATTCAAATATTTTTATATTAGTATAGTGCAACCCAGATGATAGAGCGTGTAATTTTTTCAACACACACTTACTTCCGGAAGTATTTGGAGTAATACAAAGATATTCATCATTATTTTTATCCATAATTTCAACATGATATCCATTCATACGAATATCTTTGAAACTTAATAAATTTCTTTGGGACTTGGGAGAAAATAATGCATTTCTTATTTTGAAGTCAATGCCTCGTGGCATCAGAAAATTGTCACTTCCAGATCCCTAAATTATTTGTGCACTACCAGATATGGTTTTAACACTTGCTTTGACAATTCTCAATTGCTGAAAATATTTCTTATCTTTTAGTATAGTATGTGTAGTAGCACTGTCTCCAAGACATAAGTCATCGTCTTGAATTTTGGATTGAGACATATCTATGATTTATGGAAAAAGAAAGTAAATAAATTGTTGAAAAAAGATTATAAGATATGACATGAAATGCAGATTTATATTATTTCAAACAAACTATTACATGCATAGAACACTCGTACATAATAAAATTTCACAACACTCTTGCAAACGAAAAACATAAAGCTAGTTCATTTTTATGGCAATTTGTTTTTATCTTCAGGATTGATCAATCATTTCGATGGTAGCAACATCAGCCATGTCCATCATATCATCGAGGGCATAATTGAAATCATCGAAATCATTCGTAATGAGATTTGTTTCAACATTTTTCCATTTATTTTGTCGTGATTCCTCATAAATGTCATCAATATGTTTCGGTGTACGACATGTACGCGAACAATGGCCTTTCATACCACACCGGTAACAAATTTCCTCCTTTTTTTCTTTTGTTCAAACCACCATTATCCTTTTCTTGTTTTTCCTCCTTATCTGCCTTATTATAATATGGTTGAAAACCTCTCCCCCTTCCCCGTCCACGGCCACGGCCACGACCATGACCTCGAATATAACCACGGCCGCGACTGTAGTTGTGACCAGATGATGTTACATTCACTTCAGGGAATGGAACAGATCCAGTGGGACGATCTCACAATATTGATGTTGAATGATTATATTTGAAGCATGAAATGTGGTGAATGTTCTTTCTATCATATCACCATCAGTGATATTTTTGCCACTTAATTTTAATTTTGAACTGATTCGAATATTACCGAATTATATTCGCTGACGGATTTAGAATCCTGTAAACGGAGTTTAGTCCAGTCATAACAAGCTTTTTCGAGAATAACTGTTTTCTGATGATCATATCTTTCTTTCAATGATTGCCAAAGATCTACAGGATATTTGATAGTGAGGTACTCAATTTTCAATCCCTCATGGAGTGGTGCCAAAGAAAATCATAGCTTTGCCTTTTCTTGTAATGATGCTTCTTTTGATTTAATTATAGCATCACCGATACTTTTAGCATCAAGGTGGATCTCAGCATCCAATATCCATGATAAGTAATTATTGCCAGTGATATCAAGTGCTTCAAATTCGAGCTTGACAAGAATTGACATGTTGGAGAACTATAAGAAAATAAAACATACATGTCATTAATTTTAAGAAACATAAAAGATTTTATTCGGATATAAACATGGTATTATTACATGTTAAGATTTATCAGGAGTCCAAGTATAGGATAAAAGAGAAAAAGACTTGTGATAAAAATCAAAGATTCCTCTTCTGTTTTACACTTTACATAAACAACTAATACAGTATATGTTATGTGTAATACCCGTAATTTCGATTTCCGGTAATTTCTTTTTTTGGCAGAAGTCCATTTTGACGACTCGCTTGGGACCGTATCGTCATTCTGAGAATGATTAATTCTGCACTTTTTGTCATCCGAGTTCGTTTCGGTATTGTTTTGTTGAGTTCCGTGTTTCTTAACGACTTTTCCGCACTTGACTTCGATTCTTTTGAATCTCGTCCGAAACTGTTAGTTCGAGTTTCTCGTAAGTTCATTTGATGTTATTTTTCATGTTGCGAGCTTTGGTTCGGTTATTCGATCACGTATAGTGATTTTCAGATGTTTTGGGCCATTTTCGTAATTTCCCAAAGTTTGGGGTAATTACCTTCCGTTGTCGAATTTCGAGCCTTCGGGTGGTCGGAATCGTGTGTTCTATTAGCTCTTAGATTCGTCTTTGCGAGTACTTCGTGACCGTATCTTCGACTCGTATTCAGGTTCGGGTTTCGATGTCGTTTTCTTGAGTTCAGTGTTATTAAACGACTTTTCCAAGTATGAGTCGACTTTGCAAAATCACCATAAATTCTTGGAAACTCCAAAGATTTTGAATCTTTTCAATATTATAGAGAATCAAGTTAGCATTCCAATGGTTCAAACGGTGAGTCAATCGGAGTCCGGACGAGAGTTATGGTCGAAATAGCTCAGACACTCATTTTCCAGTTTTGGCCGAGCAGCCTGTACCGTGAGCCGCGGCACATGCCGGCAGAGCCGCGCACACCTTGAAGTCATCGCCGCGGCACACCGTCCGGGCCGCGGCACACTCGTGTTGCATTTTCGGCCAAACCTGCTCAGTACCTTGTGCCGCAAAGACATGCCGACGGCCATCAGCGGCAGCTGCCCGTGCCGCGACACACTTCGGCTGGGCCGCGGCACACTGTGCAGTCAACCTATTTAAGGCAAGCAGGCGTTTTTTTCTCCCATTTTTTCACTCGTTTTCTTCCCTTCCTCGGCTGGAGCTTGATCAATCATGGAGGCATGTTGTTATACAATAAATCTATGAAGTTTTGAGCTTCATATCATTAATCATCCGTCCTATAACATCCTCCGATCTACCGAATCAGGTCAGATTTCCTAGAAATCTAATTTTGGGGATTTTGGGTATTTTGTTGGATTTCGTCCGTTTGAGCCGTAATAACTTAGATTATTGATGGATTATTAATTATTTAGATGTATTATATCATTTCCCTTGTTATTCCATGGTTGGATCGTATCGATTCGTTATTTTGGTCGAGTTCTTGATCGACGCCTTGAAGGTGTCCGATAGAATGTCTTAGAGGGGTTTTCGGACGCTCTACGATTATTCTTCCTCGTATGATCGTTGATTTATTGATTATATGATGTTAGGGTCGAGTTTCTTGCGAAGAAACCGCTTCGAACCTTTCCGTTCGTCGTCGTCTTCCGTTTCGATAGCATCGGGCATTCCGAAGCTTCCCGGTTGAGCCGTGTCCATTCGTGGTTCCGTGCTCGTGGTATCGAGACAAGTATCTTTCCCATACGTTTCATGTTTCGTTGGCATAATTTTTGATAAATGATTTTATGCGAAATCCAATGTTTAATGAACGTAAAAAGGGATCGGTATGTTCTCGATAAATGTTGTCTTTCAACGATCCTTCGTATACTTCGTGAATATGTGTTCTCGGAATATGTGTGTTGGTTTTGTATGTTGAAAGATAATATGATCACTTCGAGTGAGTTTAATAGACCGTAATCCTTTGCCGGGGATTACGAATTGTTATTGTGTACTTGTTCGGTAAGAACGTAATGTGTGTGATATTAGATGTTACTCCTTGAAAGGAGGTTGTGATGTTTAAGTGCTGCTTGGCTTGATGTTCTTCTCATTGTTATGTGATCGTTGGAAGTGATGTGCCTCCGAGTAGGATTGATGAATCTCCGGGATCCATACTTGTTAGTATGGGTCGGGCGTGACCGTAGGGTTATCCAATCCGGGTATGTCTTGCGGGGACTCCGAGGTTCGTGGCTTGTTAGCACGATGCCGGGATAACTTACGGTTGTGATTTGGTTATGAATGTAACTGTGCTTGTGGTCACGTGACTGTTGTTACTGTGACATGTGATTTGGTATGGCTTTCTATTGGGTTATTCACTCGGGTATGTTCTGCGGGAGCATCTGAGGTTCGTGGCTTGTTAGCACAGGACGCGAATAATCCTTAGGAATATATGTTTTATGATTTGGGTCGTGGACCCTGTGATTTATGATTTGGGTCGTGGACCCTATGTTTCGTGATTTGGGTCTTGGACCCCGTGTTTTGCGAATTGAATTGTGAACTCGTGTTTTATTATCGGAATTGTATTTTGGGAAAGATGATTTTTGGGCCGCATCCCCTAGCGTTTTCGAAAGACTTGAGAATTCTTTAATCCCAAATGTTTTTACAAACTCCCGAAATCGTAAAATGTTTTGTAAGATGTATATCGGGTTTACCCCTATCTGTCGATTTAACCGTTTTGATCAAGTGATTTACCTCGGGAAGTATGTTTATGATTTCTAAGTCTTTGGAGTATGATATGTATGGCTCGTTTTCGTATTTTATACTTGCACTAGCAAAACAGTGGAGTTTTGCTAACCCCCGAGTATTCGGGGGGTGGATGTCTGTTTTTGCATTCAGGTTTGGGAGCATAACACAGGGTCGGCACGAAGGATGATGAAAGATGAATGATACTAATCACACGAGGATCCGTATGATGTCTTTGGTTTAGTTATAGTTTATTTTTTTTCCCGCTGCAGTATTCTTTCCCGTTGTACGGGAGCGTGTTGTATTCGACCCTGCGTGGGCATGTATTGTAATTGAGTTGTATGTATTTATTGAAAGACCAAATCAGTCTACTGAGTCATTTTAGCCTTAAAGGCGTTGTTGAGTTGTTCGGTTTTGTTACCAGCCTGGTAGAATCTTGAGGAAAGGTTCTACGGCGTGTAATATCCCTGAGCGGATTGGGGGTGTTACATAAATGGTATCGGAGCTTAGGTTGTGGAAACCTAGGCTGTTGGGTCAGTGGTGTCTGTTGAGTTTTGTCTCGTCGGATTTTGTCTGACTAAGTCGTGTCGCGACGCGTCGTCTGAGTTGGTTTGTCGTGATTAGTATCGTGGGGTGATCATCATCTTTGTGCGACCTGTGGATGTAAGTCTCTCTTCTTTGTGTTTGTGCCTCGTCTGATGCGAGTTATTGGTATGATTATGTGTTAAGTGACGGAATCTTTATGCAGATTTTTAGTCTCATGATTGCGTTTATGTGACTCTCATATTTCGTCTATATGAGGAGCGGTGTCGCTGCTAATGTATTTTCGCACTGTATTTTATCCGCTGCGTGTTCTTTCAAAATGACTTTCAGTATTTTGCAAACTGATTTTTACTTCGTAAAATCGACTCCCTAAGTCGAGTTTTGGCATTTTGGCCTTGAATGTTTTATGACGGTTTGATAAATGATCGTGTGAGTTTTTAGGCATTCTAGCCTAATAGTTTTTTGAAAACCTTGAGTATCTTAGAAAATAAATTTCGAGACGTACCTTATAAAATGAATTATTTTCTCGCGGTACTTTCAAGGTGCCTTCTAGTGCCGCAATATGTTTCAAAATTATTCCAATTGATATTTTCAATTATTTTTAGAAATGCAGTTGCTTAGACCCAAGTGTCGAATATTTTTGAAAGTTTTTCACTAAAAGAAAAGTGTCCTCATTTTTGTTCAAACGCAAGATGATTTTCAAAGTCTCGACAATGATGTTTATTCAACTTTTTGTAAAATGATACTCAAAGATCAACTGGTGTTTTCCAAATTGTTTTTCAAAATTTGGTTTTCGTTTTCTTTAAAACCTATCAATTCCCGTTTGCGGTCTGGGAATGTATGTATGATGTTCGCATTGTCGTTATGATGTTAGCTCCCAAGTATGATCGAATTGGTGGCATGAATGTTGAGGCGTTGCCACGCAATTGTTATACTAGCCCTCTGTGAGAGGTGTGAACTGATATTTATTGTTTATCGCCTCGTGGTGATTTGCGTGTTGACACACGAGTGTGAGCTGTTGAAGCTTGGGTTTGTACGTTTGTGTACATGAGTGATTGTTTCATGATTTTTGTAATTATGTGCTGGTTATTGTTCGGGCTGTTGAGGTCGCCGAACGATACCGTCGTTGCTGTAGTGTTTGTGTGTGTAATACTTTATAATGGTAATCGTTGTATATGATATGTGTTATGATTCTTTGTTGTGCTGAGTTGGCATCTCCGCTATGTTGTTTTGCGACGTATGCCCCATTGTATCTAGCATTTGTATTTTTGGTATGCCGAGCCGAGGCGTTTCAACCGCGATGTGCCGGAGCATGCACGTATAATGTGTCCTTCTCGTCAGTAACGCGTTTCAAGTGCGGACTCGAGAGATACCGCATTCAGTTTTGCGAATTGGCTACTGAGACTTTCGGAGTACGCGCTTCAGCACAGTTATCATAATCGGCTTTGAGAGACCTTTGAAGGATGTTTCTGTCGGTTGCTTGTTGTGTTGTCACCTTGATTTCGTTGTTGTGAGTTTCGGGGACGACACTTCTTTTAGAAGAGGTCGAATATAATACCCGTATTATTTTTGGCTTTTGCATTTTTCTCTTTCTCAATTCTATCGACTCGCTCGTGTTCGTTGATACTTTCTGAACTTGTTCTGTATTTCAGTTTCATCGTTCGAACGAGCTGTGATCTTGTTTTGGGTCGATCTGGTTATCGCTGTGACTTTTCCGAGTTCGGTTCGATTCTTGTGAACCTTGTTCGGAAGTAACATCTTTTGGTTCTACTTGTTCTTTTATTCGAAGTGGATCGGATTTTGAACTTCTGTATTTTCGACTCTATCGACTCGTTTATGTTCGTTGACATTTCTGAGCTTGTCCTGCCCCTTGTTTTTGTTGATCGAACGAGTGTGGTATTGTTTCGGAATAACTCGTTTGTCGTTATGACTTTTCAATTGATATTCCCTTTCCTATGGATCTTATGTGAATGCACATCTTGTTGTTTTCACCGGATCATATATTGTCTCGAGTCGAGATGTGAACCTTGGAGTTGTTGTTTGAATTTTATTGTTCTTCGTGATTCGAACATGATTGTTCGATTTTTGTTGTCTCGATCGTTATGGTTCGATCGTTTGATTGTTCGGTTTTTGTTGATCTCGTTTCGTGATCGTTGAACATTCAGACTCCTTCGTAATTCCCTTAAGTTCGGGAAATTAGTCTCGTTTTCGATCTTCCAACCCTTGGGCGGTGGAATTCCATATTTGTTCAGCGATTGGCTCGCGTTTTGATTGATGTACCGTTGGGTTGGTCAATCATATTGATTTTCGTTCGTTGTGTTTTGTGATTGTTCGGATAATCGACTCGATTGTATTGTCTGTTTGATGATGTAATACCCGTAATTTCGATTTCCGGTAATTTTTTTTTTCGGCGGAAGTCCATTTTGATGACTCGCTCATGACCGTTTCATTATTATGAGAATGATTAATTCTGCACTTTTTGTCATCCGAGTTCGTTTCGATGTTGTTTTGTTGAGTTCCGTGCTTTTTAGCGACTTTTCCGCACTTGAGTTCGATTCTTGCGAATCTCGTTCGAAACTGCTGTTTCGAGTTTCCCGTAAGTCCGTTTAACTTTGGTAGACGTGTTTTGAACTTCGGATTGGTTATTCGATCACGTATCCTGATTTTCGGGCGTTTTGGGCCATTTTGTAATTTCTTGAAAGTTACGGGTATCTGTATCTGTAATTGTTGTCTCGACCCGTTTCTTGGTCGCGTATGATTAATTATTGTATTATGTTTTCATTTCGGGTCGTTGATGTCGTCCGCGAACTTTTCGTCGTGTTCGTTCCGTGTGTTTTCGAAAATCGGGTCGTCGAGCCCTGGTGGTCGGGTACTGGCCGGAAGGTTGCGGGACTGGCTGGACGATTGCGGGCACCGGCCGGACGGGTGCGGAAGGAACCGGCATAGCGTACGCTACGGCCGGAAGGCTGCGCGCGCTAACCGGCAGGTGTAGCGCACGCTATCGGCCTAACGACGCACGCTGTGCGAGTGCAGGCAGTGGAGTCCGGGGTTACGGAATCGGTCGGGCTCGGAAGGTAGCGCACGCTCTTGCCGGGCCAGCTGCGTCGCTACGGCCGGCGGGTAGCGCCTTCTGGCCGGAAAAGGTGCGCCGCCTACTGGCCGGCGATCTAGTCCAGAAGGCTACTGGATCGCGGCCTGGGCCGATAGCGCACGCTAGCTCGGCAGCCTAGCGCGCGCTAGTCCGGCCCAATATAAATGTGGCTGAGCAGTCACATTTCATCTCGTTTTTCATTTCCTCTCCTTCTCTTCCGCGGCTGGAGACTTGGAGATCTTCGAGCCATGTTGTTTGACAACAAATCCATGAAGTTCTTGAGTTCATAACATCAATCAATCATCCGTTATCATCCTTTGATCCAGCGAATCAAGTTCATTGTTGTGGATTGTCGTTCGGTGGAGTCGGCGAGTTCGTAGTCGGTTCGTGCCAACCTACTTCGGCCGATTCTCCGCGTTGTGGTATTCGAGGCAAGTACCTTGCCCATACTTTTCTCGTTTTATGGATATGATGATCGGTGGTCGTCTTGATGTGTTTGTTTGGTTATTTGAAATGAAGTTTCAAAAGATTTCGGTTTAGCCTCGTTAAAGGCTTTCTTTCAAAACGCGTGTGTGTTTTGTGAACGTTGTGTTTTGGGAATTGATTATGATTTGATTATTTTGAACGTTGGAGGCTTTGATGATATCCTTGTTGTTTAGAAGTTATGGAATCGTGTATTCCGTGTTTAATGTTGTTATTATGTTTTGAATAGTTTGATAATGGTGTCGGATTAGTGGCCATCTCTAGTAAGTATTCTTGATGAACTCACATTCTTAGCATATTAGTATTGCATGAGTAACGTGTGTGTGTGTATGCTCACTACGGGTTAGATCCGACGGGGTCTCGGTAGGGGTCCACGGAGGGGTGGATCCACGAGCTTGCTTTTAACCACTATGGGTTAGATCCGACGGGGTCTCGGTAGGGGTCCACGGAGGGGTGGATCCACGGTTAATTGTGGTGCATTTTGCAAATGTGATTTGATATTGGCATTTCCGGAAATGAGTTCTTTTGAACGGTTTTCATGATTGCATGCATCGACTAAGTGTGTAAGAGGTAAGTGTTCGTTTGGCTTACTTGGCTAGGATGGCACTAGAGTACTTTGTTGTTTGTGTTAAATCCTTTATTTGTGGATTTTGATGTTGGGAGATTAACCTTGTGGTCGTTCTTGTGTACTGTGAGTTGATGAGATTTGGGGCTAAAATCCCAATGGTTTTATAAAAGTCATTTTATGGATTTGGGGCTAAAATCCCAACGGTTTGGTAAATGTCATTTTTCAGAAAGTAAACCTTTGGGGCGGTGACCCCTTTTGTCTTTTGGATTCTGAAAAGTAGGATTTGATAATCCTAAATTGTTTTCTATTAAAACTCTCGTTGGCATTCTAAACCGTTTTATAAATTATTTCCATTGATTTATGATATGTCGATTTTGAAAGGTTTTCTCAAACTCTTGCCTCGGGAAGTACTTTTCGTTTCGTTTGGATCTTTTAGGATTCCTGGTTATTGTTATTCGTGGAATGCGAATTGTATGGCTCGTATTTGCACTTTGTTCTTGCACTAGCAAAACAGTGGAGTTTTGCTAACCCCCGAGTATTCGGGGGATGGATGTCTGTTTTTGCATTCAGGTTTTGGAGCATAACACAGGGTCGGCACGAAGGATGATGAAAGATGATCGATACTAATCACATGAGGAACCGTACATCGTGTATTGGTTCAGTTGTACTTTATTTTCCGCTGCTATATTGTTCCCGTTGTACGGGTGTGGTTGTATTTTGACCCCTGCGTGGGCATGAGTTGTATTTGAGTCGTATGTATTTGTTGAAAGATCAAATCGGTCTACTGAGTCATTTAGCCTTAAAGGCATGGTTGAGTTGTTATATGTTGTTACTAGCCTGGTAGATCCTTGAGGAAAGGTTCTACGGCGTGTAATATCCCTGAGCGGATTGGGGGTGTTACAGAAATGGTATCAGAGCTTAGGTTGAGGAAAACCTAGGCTGTCGGGTCAAGTCGTGTTGTTTGAGTCTTGTTTCGTCGGATTTTATCCAACTGAGTCGTGTCGCGACGCATCGTTTGAGTTTGTTGGTCGTGATTAGTATCGTGGGGCGATCATCATCTTCGTGCGACCTGTGGAAGTAAGTCTCCCTTCTTTGTGTTGTGCCTCGTGTGACACGAGCTATTTTTATGATTATTTGTTAAGTGGTGGAATCCTTATGTGGATTTTGATTTCACAATATGTATTTAGTCGACTTTCGTATTTGATTTATACGAGGAGTGTCGTCGCTTGTGATGTCTTTTTATGGTTGTTTTTGTCCGTTGCTGATGATTTTCGAATCGATTTGCACGTTTTACAAGTTCTCTTGTGGAAGCTTTGTGCTTATACGTGTTCGACGTGTTCACTAGCCAGTGCGGGAGGGTCCTTAGAGGCCTCGAATGGGGTCAGTGGTTTTGTTCTGAATGTGGTATTTTATCGTTTATTTCCGTTTAAAGACATGTATTGTCTTGATTTTAAATATTTTGATGCGTGTACTAGGAGTTGTTTTAGTGAACGTCGGTATGCGTGAGTTTTGGGCATTCTGGCCTATTGGATTTTTGAAAACCTTGAGTATCTTAGAAAAATAAATTTCGAGACATACTTTTCAAATGAGTTATTTTCTTGTGGTACATCCTAGGTGCCACAATATATTTCAAAAATTTTCTACTTCGAGGACCAAAATGCTTTGAGATATTTTCGATGTTTAGAAACACTTTTATTTAGACCCGAGGGTCGAATATCATGAAAGTTTTCACTAAGAGAAAGTGTCCTCATTTTTATCAAATGCGAAAGGGTTCTCCAAAGTCTCGATAACGATGTTTCACGTTTGTATTTTTTTTTTTGAAAGGTGATACTCAAGATCAACCGGTGTTCTTCTAAATTATTTTCCCAAAATGAGGTTTTCGTTTTTAAAACCTATCCATTCCCGTTTGAGGGCTGGGTATGTATGTATGATTTTCGCATTGTCATTTTGATGTTTGCTCCCGAGTATGATCGAGTTGGCGGCGTGAGCGTTGAGTTGTTTTCCACACATTTGTTGTGTTAGCCCTCTGTGAGAGGTGGGATGTTGGTATTGAATGTTGCCATCTCGTGGTGATTTCTGCGTTATCGCGCATGTGCGAGCTGTTAGAGCTTGGTTTGGTATGACCGTGTGCATCGGTGATCGTTCCGTTATGTGTCGGTTGTTTAATATCTTGTTATCTTGCTCCTGTTTTTGTGAATTTCGTGGATGAGGTCGGGGGTAATACCCGTACTATTTTGACTTCTGTATTTCCTCTTTCTCCAGTCTATCGATCGCTCATGTTCGTTGATACTTTATGAACTTGTTCTGTATTTCGGTTTCATCGTCCGAGCGAGCTGTGATCTTGTTTTGGGTCGCTCTGGTTATCGATGTGACTTTTCCGAGTTCGGTTCAATTCTAGTGAACCTTGTTCGGAAGTGACATCATCTGATTCTATTAGTTCTTTTATTCGAAGTGGATCGGATTTGGAACTCCGGTTATTTCGACTCTGTCGACTCGTTTATGTTCATTGACATTTTCTGAGCTTGTCCTGCCTCTTGCTTTTGTTGATCGAACGAGTGTGGTATTATTTCGGAATAACTCGTTCGTCGTTGTGACTTTTCAATCGCTATTCCCTTTCCTGTGGATTTTATGGGAATGCATGTCTTGTAGTTCTCACCAGATCATCCTGGGAGTTGTTGTTTGAATTTTATTATCCTTCGTGTTTCGGACATGATTGCTCGATTTTTGTTGTCTCGATCGTTTGTTTTTTTTCGGTTTTTGTTCTCGTTTCGTGATTGTTGAGCATTCAGGCTCCTTCCTAATTCCCTTATGTTCGGGAAATTAGTCTCGTTTTCGCTCTTCCAACCCTTGGGCGGTGGAATTCCGTATTTGTTTAGCGATTGGCTCGCGTTTTGATTGATGTACCGTTGAGTTGGTCAATCGAATTGATTTTCGTTCGTTGTGTTTTGTGATTGTTCGGATAATTGACTTGATTGTATTATCCATTCGATGACGCTTGTCACTTGTTGGTTCTATTATATCCCTAACGGCGACGTTGTGTTGGTCGCCGTGGAGCGTGTTTTCACGCCGTATGCCTCTTTGCGTTTCTTGCAACGTTTCGCCGTCAGGCGCGAGTTTTCGATTTTTGGGTATCTCGTCGAGTTTTCCTGGAAGGGGATATTGCTTCTCCCTACTTGCTTTAAGTTTCGGGACGAAACTTCTTTTAAGGAGGGTAGAATGTAATACCCGTAATTTCGATTTCCGGTAATTTCTTTTTTTCGGCGGAAGTCCGTTTTGACGACTCGCTCATTACTGTTTCATTATTCTGAGAATGATTAATTCTGCACTTTTTGTCATCCGAGTTCGTTTCGGTGTTGTTTTGTTGAGTTCCGTGCTTTTTAGTGACTTTTCCGCACTTGAGTTTGATTCTTGCGAATCTCGTTCGAAACTGCTGTTTCGAGTTTCCCGTAAGTCCGTTTAACTTTGGTAGACGTGTTTTGAACTTCGGATTGGTTATTCGATCACGTATCGTGATTTCCGGGCGTTTTGGGCCATTTTGTAATTTCTTGAAAGTTACGGGTATCCTTATCTGTAATTGTTGTCTTGACCCGTTTCTTGGTCGCGTATGATTAATTATTATATTATGTTTTCATTTCGGGTCGTTGATGTCGTCCGCGAACTTTTCGTCGTGTTCGTTCCGTGCGTTTTCGGAAATCGGGTCGTCGAGCCCTGGTGGTCGGGTACTGGCCGGAAGGTTGCGGGACTGGCCGGACGATTGCGGGCACCGGCCGGACGGGTGCGGAAGGAACCGGCGTAGCGTACGCTACGGCCGGAAGGCTGCGCGCGCTAACCGGCAGGTGTAGCGCACGCTATCGGCTGGCCTAACGCACGCTAGCGGAGTGCAGGCAGTGGAGTCCAGGGGTTACGGAATCGGTCGGGCTCGGCGGGTAGCGCACGCTCTTCGGACCTGCGTCGCTTCTGGCGGCAGGTAGCGCGCCTTCTGGCCGGAAGGTAGCGCACGCTACGGCGGAAAAGGCTGCGCCACGCTACAGCCGAGCGATCTAGTCCGAAGGCTATCGATCGCGGCACAGGCGATAGCGCCGCTAGCTCGGCGACTTAGCGCGCTAGTCCGGCCCAGTATAAATGTGGCTGAGCAGTCACATTTCATCTCGTTTTTCATTTCCTCTCCTTCTCTTCCGTGGTTGGAGACTTGGAGATCTTCGAGCCATGTTGTTTGACAACAAATCCATGAAGTTCTTGAGTTCATAACATCAATCAATCATCCGTTATCATCCTTTGATCCAGCGAATCAAGTTCATTGTTGTGGATTGTCGTTCAGTGGAGTCGGCGAGTTCGTAGTCGGTTCATGCCAACCTACTTCGACCGATTCTCCGCGTTGTGGTATTCGAGGCAAGTACCTTGCCCATACTTTTCTCGTTTTATGGATATGATGATCGGTGGTCGTCTTGATGTGTTTGTTTGGTTATTTGAAATGAAGTTTCAAAAGATTTCGGTTTGACCTCGTTAAAGGCTCTCTTTCAAAACGCGTGTGTGTTTTGTGAACGTTGTGTTTTGGGAATTGATTATGATTTGATTATTTTGAACGTTGGAGGCTTTGATGATATCCTTGTTGTTTAGAAGTTATGGAATCGTGTATTCCATGTTTAATCTTGTTATTGTGTTTTGAATAGTTTGATAATGGTGTCGGATTAGTGGCCATCTCTAGTAAGTATTCTTGATGAACTTACATTCTTAGCATATTAGTATTGCATGAGTAACGTGTGTGTGTGTATGCTCACTACGGGTTAGATCCGACGGGGTCTCGGTAGGGGTCCACGGAGGGGTGGATCCGCGAGCTTGCTTTTAACCACTATGGGTTAGATCCGACGGGGTCTCGGTAGGGGTCCACGGAGGGGTGGATCCACGGTTAATTGTGGTGCATTTTGCAAATGTGATTTGATATTGGCATTTCCGGAAATGAGTGCTTTTGAACGGTTTTCATGATTGCATGCATCGACTAAGTGTGTAAGAGGTAAGTGTTCGTTTGGCTTACTTGGCTAGGATGGCACTAGAGTACTTTGTTGTTTGTGTTAAATCCTTTATTTGTGGATTTTGATGTTGGGAGACGAACCTTGTGGTCGTTCTTGTGTACTGTGAGTTGATGAGATTTGGGGCTAAAATCCCAATGGTTTTATAAAAGTCATTTTATGGATTTGGGGCTAAAATCCCAACGGTTGGTAAATGTCATTTTTCAGAAAGTAAACCTTTGGGGCGGTGACCCCTTTTGTCTTTTGGATTCTGAAAAGTAGGATTTGATAATCCTAAATTGTTTTCTATTAAAACTCTCGATGGCATTCTAAACCGTTTTATAAATTATTTCCATTGATTTATGATATGTCGATTTTGAAAGGTTTTCTCAAACTCTTGCCTCGGGAAGTACTTTTCGTTTCGTTTGGATCTTTGAGGATTCCTGGTTATTGTTATTCGTGGAATGTGAATTGTATGGCTCGTATTTACACTTTGTTCTTGCACTAGCAAAACAGTGGAGTTTTGCTAACCCCCGAGTATTCGGGGGGTGGATGTCTGTTTTTGCATTCAGGTTTTGGAGCATAACACAGGGTCGGTACGAAGGATGATGAAAGATGATCGATACTAATCACATGAGGAACCGTACATCGTGTATTGGTTCAGTTGTACTTTATTTTCCGCTGCTATATTGTTCCCGTTGTACGGGTGTGGTTGTATTTTGACCCCTGCGTGGGCATGAGTTGTATTTGAGTCGTATGTATTTGTTGAAAGATCAAATCGGTCTACTGAGTCATTTAGCCTTAAAGGCATGGTTGAGTTGTTATATGTTGTTACTAGCCTGGTAGATCCTTGAGGAAAGGTTCTACGGCGTGTAATATCCCTGAGCGGATTGGGGGTGTTACAGATGACGCTTGTCACTTGTTGATTTTATTATGTCTCTACCGGTGGCGTTGTGTTAGTCGCCGTGGAGCGTGTTTTCACGCCGTATATTCCTTTGCGTTGCTTGTAACGTCTCGCCGATGGGCGTAAGTTACGCGTTTTTTTATGTATCTCGTCGTGTTTTCCTGGCGGGGATATTGCTTCTCCCTACTTGTTTTAAGTTTCGGGACGAAACTTCTTTTAAGGAGGGTAGAATGTAATACCCGTAATTTCGATTTCCAGTAATTTCTTTTTTTTGGCATAAGTCCATTTTGACGACTCTCTTGGGACCGTCTCGTCATTCTGAGAATGATTAATTCTGCACTTTTTGTCATCCGAGTTCGTTTCGGTATTGTTTTGTTGAGTTCCGTGTTTCTTAACGACTTTTCCGCACTTGAGTTCGATTCTTTCGAATCTCGTCCGAAACTGTTGGTTCGAGTTTCTCGTAAGTTCATTTGATGTTATTTTTCATGTTGCAAGCTTTGGTTCGGTTATTCGATCACGTATCGTGATTTTCAGATGTTTTGGGCCATTTTCGTAATTTCCCAAAGTTTGGGGTAATTACCTTCCGTTGTCGAATTTCGAGCCTTGGGGTGGTCGGAATCGTGTGTTCTATTAGCTCTTAGATTCGTCTTTGCGAGTACTTCGTGACCATATCTTCGACTCGTATTCAGGTTCGGGTTTCGATGTCGTTTTCTTGAGTTCAGTGTTATTAAACGACTTTTCCAAGTATGAGTCGACTTTGCAAAATCACCATAAATTCTTGGAAACTCCAAAGATTTTGAATCTTTTCTATATTATAGAGAATCAAGTTAGATTTCCAATGGTTCAAACGGTGAGTCAATCGGAGTCCAGACGAGAGAGTTATGGTCGAAATAGCTCAGACACTCATTTTCCAGTTTTGGCCGAGCAGCCTGTACCGTGAGCCGCGGCACATGCCGGCAGAGCCGCGGAACACTACCGAGTCACTGCCGCGGTACACCCGTCCGGGCCGCGGCACACTTGTGTTGCATTTTCGGCCAAACCCGTCTGTACCTTGTGCCGCAGCACATGCCGACGCGGCAGACCGCGGCCTTCTTAGGGCCCGTCTGGCATGCAGCGGCAACTGACCTATTTAAGGCCACCAAGCGTTTTTTTCTCCCATTTTCTCACTCGTTTTCTTCCCTTCCGCGGCTGGAGCTTGATCAATGATGGAGGCATGTTGTTATACAATAAATCCATGAAGTTTTGAGCTTCATATCATCAATCATCCCTCCTATAACATCCTCCGATCTACCGAATCAGGTCAGATTTCCTAGAAATCTAATTTTGGGGATTTGGTATTTTGTTGGATTTCGTCCGTTTGAGCCGTAATAACTGAGATTATTGATGGATTATTAATTATTTAGATGTATTATATCATTTCCCTTGTTATTCCATGGTTGGATCATATCGATTCATTATTTTGGTCGAGTTCTTGATCGACGCCTTGAAGGTGTCCGATAGAATGTCTTAGAGGGGTTTTCGGACGTTCTACGATTATTCTTCCTCGTATGATCGTTGATTTATTGATTATATGATGTTAGGGTCGAGTTTCTTGCGAAGAAACTGCTTCGAACCCTTCCGTTCGTCGTCGTCTTCCGTTTCGATAGCATCGGGCGTTCCGAAGCTTCCCGGTTGAGCCGTGTCCGTTCGTGGTTCCGTGCTCGTGGTATCGAGGCAAGTATCTTGCCCATACGTTTCATGTTTCGTTGGCATAATTTTTGATAAATGATTTTATGCGAAATCCAATATTTAATGAACGTAAAAAGGGATCGGTATGTTCTCAATAAATGTTGTCTTTCAACGATAATTCGTATACTTCGTGAATATGTGTTCTCGGAATATACGTGTTGGTTTTATATGTTGAAAGATAATATGATCACTTCGAGTGAGTTTAATAGACCGTAATCCTTTGCCGGGGATTACGAATTGTTATTGTGTACTTGCTCGGTAAGAATGTAATGTGTGTGATATTAGATGTTACTCCTTGAAAGGAGGTTGTGATGTT
Source organism: Orobanche coerulescens (assembly GCA_033398695.1). Taxonomy (NCBI): domain Eukaryota; kingdom Viridiplantae; phylum Streptophyta; class Magnoliopsida; order Lamiales; family Orobanchaceae; genus Orobanche; species Orobanche coerulescens. The sequence continues at coordinate 168,659,037 of CM065811.1, forward strand.
TAAGTGCTGCTTGGCTTGATGTTCTTCTCATTGTTATGTGATCGTTGGAAGTGATGTGCCTCCGGGTAGGATTGATGAATCTCCGGGATCCATACTTGTTAGTATGGGTCGGGCGTGACCGTAGGGTTATCCAATCCGGGTATGTCTTGCGGGGACTCCGAGGTTCGTGGCTTGTTAGCACGATGCCGGGATAACTTACGGTTGTGATTTGGTTATGAATGTAACTGTGCTTGTGGTCACGTGACTGTTGTTACTGTGACATGTGATTTGGTATGGCTTTCTATTGGGTTATTCACTCGGGTATGTTCTGCGGGAGCATCTGAGGTTCGTGGCTTGTTAGCACGGGACGCGAATAATCCTTTGGAATATGTGTTTTATGATTTGGGTCGTGGACCCTGTGATTTATGATTTGGGTCGTGGACCCTATGTTTCGTGATTTGGGTCTTGGACCCCGTGTTTTGCGAATTGAATTGTGAACCCGTGTTTTATTATCGGAATTGTATTTTGGGAAAGATGATTTTTGGGAAAGACTTGAGAATTCTTTAATCCCAAATGTTTTTACAAACTCCCGAAATCGTAAAATGTTTTGTAAGATGTATATCGGGTTTACCCCTATCTGTCGATTTAACCGTTTTGATCAAGTGATTTACCTCGGGAAGTATGTTTATGATTTCTAAGTCTTTGGAGTATGATATGTATGGCTCGTTTTCGTATTTTATACTTGCACTAGCAAAACAGTGGAGTTTTGCTAACCCCGAGTATTCGGGGGGTGGATGTCTGTTTTTGCATTCAGGTTTGGGAGCATAACACAGGGTCGGCACGAAGGATGATGAAAGATGAATGATACTAATCACACGAGGATCCGTATGATGTCTTTGGTTTAGTTATAGTTTATTTTTTTTCCCGCTGCAGTATTCTTTCCCGTTGTACGGGAGCGTGTTGTATTCGACCCTGCGTGGGCATGTATTGTAATTGAGTTGTATGTATTTATTGAAAGACCAAATCAGTCTACTGAGTCATTTTAGCCTTAAAGGCGTTGTTGAGTTGTTCGGTTTTGTTACCAGCCTGGTAGAATCTTGAGGAAAGGTTCTACGGCGTGTAATATCCCTGAGCGGATTGGGGGTGTTACATTATGACCAACGTAGTGTAGAATGCCAAAAACAGTTGATAAATCATCTTGAAGAACCCTTCTGTTTTTGAAAATTTGTAAGAAGATGAGATAAAGTGAGTGAATTGTTGAATGAAATGTGATGTATTTATAGTGTAAAATAGCCGTTAACTAGCCGTTGAGAGGGGAGAGAAAATAAAATGTGATAATTTTGCAAGTTTAGTAAAATGTGATGTATTTAGTAAAACATTATTTTTATTTTATATGCAAGTTTTGAAATAAGAATTTTATTAAAAATAATCAACCACAAATAACTTACTCTTTTTGGTGCTCAGTAAACATTTCACACGGTACAAGATACAAAGTTTATAGCTTGGGATCATACCACTCAAGCATGATAATAGTATATAATATATATAGTTTGGGGTCATACCACTCAAGCATAATAATAGTATTAATATATAGGGGTCATACCACTCAAGCATAATAATAGTATTAATATATATCGCTTTGGGTCATACCACTCAAGCATAATAATAGTATATGATATATATAGCTTGGGGTCATACCACTCAAGCATAATAATAATATATAGGGAATAAAATCATAATGAAGTTCCTACCATTGAAACTCTTTAGTAAGGATTAGAGCCTTCGTGCTGATGACGTGTTATAGAACTGCAAGAAACTAAAGAGAATACAAAGAGAATAGAGAGAATATAGAGACTGTATCTCTATTGGAATGAATTTTCATTAAGAATTGAAGCACTATTTATAGGAAAACTTCAAATGGCACAAACGTAATTACATAATTTCATCAGGGACATAATAGTCATTCACATGTTATAATACATTATCTCATTATTGTAACACCCCAAATCACGTAAGGGACGTTAGACGCCGTAGGACCTCAGGTCTACCAGGCTAACACATGACACATAAACCACAATGAAATCCCAAAAGACGCAATCATCATAGTAAAATAGGGCTGTGGCCTCGGCCAAAACATTTTAATGGAAGTACATAAAGAATAAGTCAAATACCAATTCATTGCCCACGCAGGGGACTTTAACCAAGTTTAAAAGTAATCAGTCTAACTCCAATACCCAAACAGATACAATGACAAAGCATAAAATATAGACTCGAGCCTCATCATCATGCCAGACCATCCTTTGCGTGCATATCCCGTGCCCGTTCCCCATATCTTCCGACACCTGAAATGCATAAGACGCATTTCCCCCATTTAAGGGGTTAACATTCGAATAGCTAGTGCAAGTACACAATTACACTACATTATATACAGATACGATTTACACAGTCATCTCATTCAGAAAACATTTGAAAAGCCATATTCCGGAATATCACATTCGCATTCAAACAGTTTACGAAATCATCACAATATCACAAACATTCACAACTGGTAACCCGTGGCCATACCTCTTAGTATCGACCCCCAGACGCCCCGTCGAACGCTCTAGGTGGGAAACCACTTCCGCGGCCGTACCCCTTAGTATCTGGCCCCAGACGCCCCGTCGAACGCTCCGGGTGGAAGTTCAACCACACACGCACCCAAGCCCACTTCCTCGGCCGTACCCCTTAGTATCGACCCCAGACGTCCCGTCGAACGCTCCGGGTGGAAGAAACAAGTAACTCACACATCCAAAAGATCAAGATTCATCATTCATATCGAAACCTTAACACACATAACGGAATGTAATACATGTACTTGCCTTGAATAAAATGACGCGAAAGGAAAAGGCGAACGACAAGGTTTCGGTCCGAACAATCTTCACAAATCCGATCCTACACAACCATGATATACAATCGATCTCAATAATGCGGAAATGTAAGAATTCGCCTTAATTCTATCCATTGGGACGTTTCGTCGGACAATACAAGGTTATAACTGTAACACCCCGAGATATTCAGAGTAATTACAGCGCCGTAAACCCTTTAAGTAAGGATTTACAAGGCTAATTAAAAGAAATGTAAATAAAATCCAACCGTACAACTGAAGTTTGAAATACAGAACTGGTTCAACTGATCCAATGAGTTAACTTATACAACTATATCGAAAACGACATTATTAAAACATGTGTACTCGAGTACTAAAGTGAACCAAGAAGACAAATCACAATAACCAATAAACATCAACCACATCACTGAGCCATTTCATCGTCCTGTCGGTACTGTGGTTGCTTCCCCGCTCCTCGGCTACCTGAACATCAAAACAATGTCCACCCCTGAAGGGGTTAGCAAAACAATGCTAGCACAAGTATCATAATACATAAATCATCAGTGCATCATAAAACATGCAAAACGGACTTCCGTCATCGGAATCCAACGATGTGAATCCTCACGATTCCATCAACACAATGCAGGGTAATCCAGCGATCCAGCGCCCTTGGTATAGATCCCCATGATGATCCCGTCGGACCAACGCATGGTGGAAAACCCATCCAGCGATCCAGCGCCCTCAGCATAGATCCCCATGATGATCCCGTCGGACCAACGCATGGTGGACATTCGATCCAGCGCCCTCAGCATAGATCCTCATGATCCCCTCGGATCATTTATACCATAAACCAATCAATTATGCATACATATATGCATTTCAATATGTTCATCAATACGAACAATTAACAACGAATACCACGAGAAATTTCGGAAATACATCTCATATTTGACAACATGAACAAAACCATAAGCATGATCAAGGTTCCAATATAAATCAAACTCAACATATGATACTTGCCTCGAAAATGGCAAGAATGGAAATACTCCAACAAATGACACGCGTCCGTATGTCACCGCCCCTCGCTCGTCCCCTATGAAAGGCACGAACCTAAGAAATAATAAAGAATTCCTCTCAAGACGTACGAACGTCTAACAATCCGGTTTACGGCCGCAAGTTCTAAAAAAATTAATTCTGTCTGAACTACTTAGCGTGCGCTACGTACTCTACGTAACGTGCGCTAAGCCTGCCCGTTAACGTATGCAAATGACCAGGTTTAGCGTGCGCTATACGTATCTTGTGATCTTCTCGAGCAATCGCCTGCCTGATGATATAACGTACGTTACGTATTCAACGTAGCGCACATTACTCATTCCCGATAGCGCACGTTAATATATACATCTTAGCGTGCGCTAATCGTGCATGGCAGTCACTACTGGGTAAAACCTTGAGCTAAAGGTGATGAAAACTCATGAAATCCTCAGTGTTAATACATGTCAACTCCGTGCATATCATGCTCATACGGTTTATGAAAGATCTTTATGGCTTAAATGACTACGAGACACAAGGATACGTATCATCATTACTACACCATAATTCATTAGTTCAATTCATTCCAAGTCCCAAAACATATGATCCCTTACGTAAAACATAAGAACTAGGCAATCTCCATACACTGGTCATGATCGGTTTTGTAGCTACATAATATGCTTAGGAGTCCACATACTAAAAAGGTTCAATGGATCATATGATGAATAAGTGCCGAAACGTCAAAATATCCTTCTAACGCATGATGATCGACTACTTGCGAATCTAACTGACTAGGTAAATCCCAAAACATGATCAAAAACGTCCTTCAGAATACTACTAATATTGGTGAAGAATCACCTACCTCAAAGTAGTGAAGAACAAGGAGGAATTTCGAAGCAATCCAACGCCGAAGGTTTGAACACCAATCCTCCAATGATCTACAATCTTCAACACGAGCTAGGATGCTGGCAAGAAGTGTTTAGGATGAAGAGAGTGTCTTTCTAAGTTCAAGAATTTGGATGGGGGAGTGAAAAATTTGAAAATATGAAAAAGGATGATGTCCTATATATAGAAAATGGTTATTAGCGCGCGCTAGTCCATATTCATAGCGTGCGCTAACGGCTATTTGAAACGTTACTAATTTCACTGTACTCAGCCTTTAGCGTGTGCTACCTTCATGCGAGTAGCGTGCGCTAACGCGTTGACTTGGCTTTTTCCCGAAAGCCGTTCAGGTTCATCCCGACACAATCCGACCAAAATCCCCGGCCTGATATCACCTACCACACGTCTCAATCATATTGACCACGTATAGCGTGCGCTAAGGTTCCTTTGTAGCGTGCGCTATGGATCCATGTTAGCGTACGCTACACATAGACGATAGCGTGCGCTACATGCGCAGAATCACAATTTTTAAATCACATTTATGAAATCATACGCTCAACAACACCAGATTATGAAATACGGAGAATAATACTCAGATCAAAGTGCAATAATTACAATATCACGAGTTCCAAATACATATCAGAAATCTCGGGTATTACATCCTTCCTCCCTAAAAAGAAGTTTCGTCCCGAAACTTAAGATGAAAACAACTCTGGATATCTAGCCTTCATACTGTCCTCTGTTTCCCAAGTGGCCTCTTCAACTCCGTGTCATGACCATTGCACTTTAACCAAGTGTATTGGTTTATTCCTCAATTGTTTGATCCGACTCTCAAGTATCTTGATGGGTCTCTCTTCGAAGGTACCGTCATTAGCTATCTCGATCTCGTCGAAATCAATGACGTGACTGGGGTCTGGTACATACTTCCGCAATTGGGATACGTGAAACACATTGTGAACGTGACTCAGCGATGGCGGTAAGGCCAACCTGTATGCTAAATACCCAACTCTTTCGAGGATCTCAAATGGTCCGATATACCTCGGACTTAGCTTGCCTTTCCTCCCAAAACGGAAAATTCCTCGTGTAGGAGACACCTTCAATAGTACGTGGTCCCCAATGTCGAACTCTAGAGGGCGACGACATACATCTGCATAAGACTTCTGTCGACTCTGGGCAGTCAACAGTCTTTCCCGAATCAAAGCTATCTTCTCTTGGGTCTGAATTATCAATTCTGGTTCCGTCCCGATCGAGTCCGAAGAATCATCCCAGCACAGGGGTGATCGACATCTTCTCCCGTACAAAGCTTCAAACGGTGCCATCTTAATAGAAGCATGCCAACTATTATTGTAGGTGAATTCAATCAATGGCAAATGAACTTCCCAATCAGTTGACCAATCCAAAGCACAAGCTCTAAGCATGTCTTCTACTGTTTGTATAGTCCTTTCGGGCTGACCGTCCGTTTGGGGATGATAAGTCGTGCTAAAGTTTAGCTCGGTCCCCAAAGCCCTATGAGCTGCCTTCCAAAAGTGCGACACAAAACGACCATCTCGGTCTGAAATAATGGTCTTCGGTGTCCCATGCAATCTGACTATCTCCGCAATAAATACTCGCGCCAATATCTCGGGTCCCTAAGTATCTTTAATTCCTAGGAAATGAGCCGTCTTGGTTAGTCGATCAACTATAACCCAAATCATGTTCATTCCCATTTTGGTCCTTGGCATGTTGGTGATGAAATTCATCGAGATATCCTCCCACTTCCACTCAGGGATCGGAAGCGGCTTTAACATTCCGGCAGGTCGCTGATGTTCAATCTTAACCTGCTGACAAGTCAAACACTTTGAAACGTATTCTGCTACGTCCTTCTTCATATTCCCCCACCAGAAGTTCTGTTTTAGATCCTTATACATCTTACTGCTGCCCGGGTGAATAGAATAAGGCGCGCTATGAGCTTCCTTCAGAATTGTCCGTCTCAAATCATCATCATCGGGAACGCAAAGTCGACTCTGAAATCTCAGAACTCCATCATCTTGTATCACGAATCCTGGGGCCTTTCTTTTCTTTACTTCGTCACATAACCGAAGGATCAGAGAGTCGTTCAACTGCTTAGATTTGATCTCCTCGACTAGTGATGAAGTCAGTTCCATCACATATAGTTGCCCTTGGATTCCTGGTGCCCATACTTCAATCCCTTCACGGATCAGTTCCCGTTGAATGCTGGTTTGGGATGTAAGTGCTTCCAACACTCGAAGAGAAACAGGTTTACGGCTCAGTGCATCCGCTACTACGTTTGCTTTACCCGGATAGTAGAGAATCTCCAAGTCGTAATCCTTGATCAATTCCAGCCACCTTCTTTGCCTCATGTTTAATTCTTTCTGGCTGAAAATGTACTTGAGGCTCTTATTATCTGTAAAGATCTGGCAATGAGTGCCGTACAAATAATGTCTCCAAATTTTCAATGCAAAGACTACAGCTGCTAGCTCCAGATCATGAGTCGGGTAATTAACCTCGTACGGTTTCAACTGCCGAGAAGCATAGGCAATCACCTTATCCTTCTGCATCAACACACATCCCAGACCTTGATTTGAAGCATCACTGTATACCACGAATCCATCAGTCCCATCTGGTAACGCTAATATAGGTGCTGTCGTCAGTCTCTTCTTAAGTTCATCAAGACCAGCCTGGCATTTCTCATCCTACGTGAACTTTTGAGTTTTCTATAACAGTTGAGTGAGCGGACGAGCAATTTTGGAAAATCCTTCTACAAAACGGCGGTAATATCCAGCAAGTCCTAAGAAGCTTCGGAATTCTTTCACGTTATTAGGAGCTTCCCATTCCAAGATTGCTTCGACTTTCTTCGGGTCCACCTGAACTCCGTCAGCTGATATCACATGCCCAAGGAAAGTTACTTCCATAAGCCAGAACTCGCATTTGGAAAGCTTTGCATACAGCTGTTCCTTCCTCAAGGCGCTCAAAACCACATGCAAATGTTCGGCATGCTCCTCTGCGTCCTTTGAATATATCAAGATGTCATCAATGAAGACAACCACAAATTTATCCAAGTATTCTAAGAATACCCGATTCATCAATTGCATGAATACCGTAGGAGCATTGGTAAGTCCAAATGGCATCACTACAAATTCATAATGCCCGTACCGGGACCTGAAAGCAGACTTTGGTATATCCGATTCCTTAATTCTCAACTGATGGTATCCTGATCGCAAGTCAATCTTCGAGAATACCCTTGCCCCTTGCAGTTGATCAAACAAGTCATCGATCTGAGGTATAGGATACTTATTCTTGATCGTCATCTTATTGAGCTCCCTGTAATCAATACACAGTCGGAGGGATCCGTCTTTCTTCCGGACAAAGAGAACGGGCGCTCCCCAAGGAGAAACGCTAGGTTAAATATAACCCTTCTGTAACAATTCCTCAAGTTGCTTCTTGAGTTCATACATCTCGGTCGGCGCCATGCGGTATGGTGCTCTCGAAATAGGAGCTGCTCCAGGCTCTAATTCGATAGTGAACTCCACTTCTCTCTGCGGAGGTAACCCAGGTAGTTCGTCAGGAAATACATCTGAGAACTCATTCACAACTGAAATAGACGAGAGCTCTACTCCTTCCTCTTTCCTCATGGCATAGCACCAAAGTCCATGACATCCACCTTGATAATTTCACGGCTTTCATTGCCTTGATCAATTTTCCCGAGCTTCCCGGTCTCCATCCTTGGAATAAGTGTTCAGATCCGTCATCCGCAATGATAGAAATGACCCTCTTTCGGTAATTCAGAATAGCTCCATAACGGTTGAGCCAATCGTCCCCGAGAATTAAATCGTCACCGTAGATGTCAACTACAATAAGACTCGATGGCCAATCTCTCCCTCCTATAGACACTGGAAAATCTCTAGCTTCTAGGGTTCCCACAATTTTCTCTCCGCTCGGTAATCCCACAACATAAGGTTCACAATTATACAAGCACGAGATTTTCAAACGATTAACACAGTTCAAAGATATAAAAGAATGCGTAGCTCCCGAATCGAACAAGACACTAACTAGTTGCAAAAGGATCTGAATCGTACCTGATGCAACAGATGTGTTCTGATCATCCTTCTTCATCTCGTAAATACGCGGAGGAACGGACCCAATGCTGGATGCCTCTCTTTTCCCAACATGCTGCTGCGGGAAACCACTTTGCTGCGTCTGGTTTACACTAGTGTCCTTCGGAACCGGTACAGGAGTGCGAGTTCCAAAAGATCTAGTCGCATTCCCACAAAATATTTCGCGATGCCCTTCCTATCCACACTCGAAACAGGTCACAGCAGGCGCGAAACAGTCACGTCGAACATGTCCCGCTTTGCCATAGTTATAACATTTCTTTACTGCGTCTGAAACGGTTGGTGCTGCCCGGAACTTCTTTCCCCCTCGAGAAGGATGCGGAGGCCTCCTGGATGAATGAAAAGTGGACTGGCCCCTGCGAGGCCCACTACTCTTATTCTCCATGAAGTTGCCAGCCACTTTCTGCTTCTTTGCTTCCGTCGATTTCTCTACTGCTGCCTCTTTCATATCATAGGCCAGCACCTTGTCCTGATACTGTCGCAAAGTGGTACATTCAAATCCGGACATATATTGCTGAATTTCCGGCTTCATTCGCATGTCAAAATGGAAAATCCTCTCCGCCTCGGTCCTGACCAAGTGACGCACATAAGTCAGCTGGTGATTAAAGGTCTTAATCACGTCTGTCACTGATGCCTCTGAATTTTGTGGTGAGAAAAACTCCCGGACTCGGGCCTCTCTAACTGGGCGAGGACAATACTGTGCTTCCATCATTAATTTGAACTCTGTCCAGTCGACATTATGCTCCTCAGGTCGAATGGCCTCCCACCAGTCGAAAGCCTCCCTCGTCAGAAGATACTGGGCGACCGGAACCTTCCTATCGTTGGGACAGTTAATCCCCGCAAAAATCTTTTCTAATTCCTTCAGCCAGTGATCCCAAGAAAGCGTCTCAGCAGAACCGTCAAATTTCGGAGGATGCAATTTGATCACCTCAGTAAGCCATTTATCTCCTCGATTATCCACGTTATGCTGATGTCCCATCGCCGTCTGCATGCGATCCACAACTTGAGCAAACTGTTTTATCTGAGCAACCACCTGCTGAAGCACTCCCGGCATATTAGGATCGGCATTATTATTTGCTGATCCCTGTTGTCCCCCGGAATGGGAATCCGTTCGGATAGCAGTTATTTCTGGGGTAGACACCGAATCTTCTTGTCTCGCATTTCCACGTCCGCGTCCACGACCGCATCCGCGACCACGACCTCCTCTCAACATACTGTAAACACAAATACTCAATATCCAGGGCAAACTTTCTAAAAGTAAGTCCATCAATGTTCATAAGACATGAATTAAATAAAACGGTAGTTTTTGAGATTAGAAAACTTACAACCACGGTCCCACCGACGATCTTTGGCTCGGCGGTGATGTTACAAATGACCAATAATCAAATAACGTAAACAGACCCAACTAACCCGACTGCCAAGATATCTATGAATCTTAGCTCTGATACCATATTCTGTAACACCCCGAGATATTCAGAGTAATTACAGCGCCGTAAACCCTTTAAGTAAGGATTTACAAGGCTAATTAAAAGAAATGTAAATAAAATCCAACCGTACAACTGAAGTTTGAAATACAGAACTGGTTCAACTGATCCAATGAGTTAACTTATACAACCATATCAAAAACGACATTATTAAAACATGCGTACTCGAGTACTAAAGTGAACCAAGAAGACAAATCACAATAACTAATAAACATCAACCACATCACTGAGCCATTTCATCGTCCTGTCGGTACTGTGGTTGCTTCCCCGCTCCTCGGCTACCTGAACATCAAAACAATGTCCACCCCCGAAGGGGTTAGCAAAACAATGCTAGTACAAGTATCATAATACATAAATCATCAGTGCATCATAAAACATGCAAAACGGACTTCCGTCATCGGAATCCAACGATGTGAATCCTCACGATTCCATCAACACAATGCAGGGTAATCCAGCGATCCAGTGCCCTTGGTATAGATCCCCATGATGATCCCGTCGGACCAACGCATGGTGGAAAACCCGTCCAGCGATCCAGCGCCCTCAGCATAGATCCCCATGATGATCCCGTCGGACCAACGCATGGTGGACATTCGATCCAGCGCCCTCAGCATAGATCCTCATGATCCCCTCGGATCATTTATACCATAAACCAATCAATTATGCATACATATATGCATTTCAATATGTTCATCAATACGAACAATTAACAACGAATACCACGAGAAATTTCGGAAATACATCTCATATTTGACAACATGAACAAAACCATAAGCATGATCAAGGTTCCAATATAAATCAAACTCAACATATGATACTTGCCTCGAAAATGGCAAGAATGGAAATACTCCAACAAATGACACGCGTCCGTATGTCACCGCCCCTCGCTCGTCCCTTATGAAAGGCTCGGACCTAAGAAATAATAAAGAATTCCTCTCAAGACGTACGAACATCTAACAATCCGGTTTACGGCCGCAAGTTCTAAAAAATGAATTCTGTCTGAACTACTTAACGTGCGCTACGTACTCTACGTAACGTGCGCTAAGCCTGCCCGTTAACGTACGCAAATGACCAGGTTTAGCGTGCGCTATATCGTATCTTGTGATCTTCTCACGAGCAGTGATCGCCTGCTGATGATATAACGTACGTTACGTATTCAACGTAGCGCACGTTACTCATTCCCGATAGCGCACGTTAATATATACATCTTAGCGTGCGCTAATCGTGCATGGCAGTCACTACTGGGTAAAACCTTGAGCTAAAGGTGATGAAAACTCATGAAATCCTCAGTGTTAATACATATCAACTCCGTGCATATCATGCTCATACGGTTTATGAAAGATCTTTATGGCTTAAATGACTATGAGACACAAGGATACGTATCATCATTACTACATCATAATTCATCATGATCTTCAAGAAAATATCCTAAGTTCAATTCATTCCAAGTCCCAGAACATATGATCCCTTACGTAAAACATAAGAACTAGGCAATCTCCATACACTGGTCATGATCGGTTTTGTAGCTACATAATATGCTTAGGAGTCCACATACTAAAAAGGTTCAATGGATCATACGATGAATAAGTGCCGAAACGTCAAAAATATCCTTCTAACGCATGATGATCGACTACTTGTGAATCTAACTGACTAGGTAAATCCCAAAACATGATCAAAAACGTCCTTCAGAATACTACTAATATTGGTGAAGAATCACCTACCTCAAAGTAGTGAAGAACAAGGAGGAATTTCGAAGCAATCCAACGCCAAAGGTTTAAACACCAATCCTCCAATGATCTACAATCTTCAACACGAGCTAGGATGCCGGCAAGAAGTGTTTAGGATGAAGAGAGTGTCTTTCTAAGTTCAAGAATTCGGATGGGGGAGTGAAAAATCTGAAAATATGAAAAAGGATGCTGTTCTATATATAGAAAATGGTTATTAGCGCGCGCTAGTCCATATTCATAGCGTGCGCTAACGGCTATTTGAAACGTTACTGATTTCACTGTACTCAGCCTTTAGCGTGCGCTACCTTCATGCGAGTAGCGTGCGCTAACGCGTTGACTTGGCTTTTTCCCGAAAGCCGTCCAGGTTCATCCCGACACAATCCGACCAAAATCCCCGGCCTGATATCACCTACCACACGTCTCAATCATATTGACCACGTATAGCGTGCGCTAAGGTTCCTTTGTAGCGTGCGCTATGGATCCATGTTAGCGTATGCTACACATAGACGATAGCGTGGCTACATGCATAGAATCACATTTTTTAAATCATATTTATGAAATCATACGCTCAACAACACCGGATTATGAAATACGGAGAATAATACTCAGATCAAAGTGCAACAATTACAATATTACAAGTTCCAAATACATATCAGAAATATCGGGTATTACAATAACCGGTTCCAAACTATCAACGGGGAAAAACATCGAGTTCAGTCCGCAAAACCGCAAGAGAAACAAGGGAGGGTGACTACGCTATCGAAATCTAATAGTCATAAGGGGTAAATCGGACTAGAAGGGTGAAAACCAAAACAAAACCCCAAAATCCCCAAAAGTTAGGGTTCTAAGGAAATATACCTCGATTCGGACGGAGGAGGATGATTATGATGATGATAAACCTCCACTGGAACACAATAATCGATCTAAGGAGGAACTCTACTGATTGCTCTACACGAATCGCTCCAAATCGCCCGAACTCATGTCGCGGCCAAGGGAAAGAAAAGGAAGGAAAATGACGCGTCTGAGGTCAACTCAGGATTTAAATACCTGACAGTGCATTACGTACGTTAAGACGAAGATTTAACGTATGTTAAACTGTTTACGTACGTAACTCCTACGAGTTAACGTACATAAGAACCCGGCATGTCATTCTGCCCGATTTGATGAGGTCGATAGCACATGCTACGCCAATCTGTTAACGTGCGCTGCGAAGAGCTTTACGTACGTAACACACGCCCGCTAAGGCACGTAAGGGCTAGGCAGAAACTGGGCAGAACCCACGCTGAAGTCCATAACGTACATTACGACTAAGGCATAACGTACGTTATGCAGGTAACAATAGCGGACGCTAAATAGCACGCATATCGTGCATTATGCATGCGGCAGCTCAACACTGCTGAACCCCCGTTTTCATCACAAGACGATACAAAGACGAAATGCAATACCTGGACATAACTCAAAAGCGTAAACACGAGGTATTCATAGCGACGAATCTAAGTGCTGAAAGAAAATGCACTTCCGACTATCGGGGAATCCGAAATACAACAAGAAAGATAAAATTCCCTGAATTTCTAGGAAATTACAAAATGGCTCAAACGTCCGAAAAATCACGATACAACATCGGATTAACAATCCGAAACACACAACATGAGCAACTCAACCATACGAACTCATGGAAAAAGGAAAATAACGAAATCGAACGAGTTTTACGAGAATCGAACGTACACGCGATAAAACATAGCTCAAGACGAAAATACGTAAAAACATCACCGAAACTCGTCCAAATGGAAAAATTCCAAGAACAAAATAGATTCAGAATTCCAAAACAGTAACAAGCGAGTTGTCCGAAATAAACATACACCAAAAATAGAAATTACCAAAAATAGAAAGTATGGATATTACATTCTCTTCCCCTAAAAATAAGTTTCATCCCGAAACTTACAACACGAATAACTCGGGGTATCTCGACTTCATATCCTCTTCCATCTCCCACGTGGCTTCCTCGGATCCATGTCTCCACCACTGCACCTTAACCAAAGGAATAGTTTTGTGCCTAAGTTGCTTCACCCAACGCTCTAAAATCTGAATTGGCCTTTCCTCGATGGTAATATCGGGCCCCAGCTCAATCTCTCCAAAATCAATAATATGGCTAGGGTCCGGTACGTACCTCCTAAGCTGGGAATCATGAAACATGTTATGCACGTGACTCAAGGACGGCGGCATGCCTAACCGATATACAAGCTCTCCAACTCTCTCCAAAATCTCAAACGGTCCAATATATATGGGACTAAGTTTACCCTTCCGGCCGAAGCGGTAAAATCCCCGTGTCAGCGACACCTTAAGTAATACATGGTCTCCCACCTCAAACTCCAACGGCCGGCGGCGCGTGTCAGCATAAGACTTCTGTCGACTCTGGGCTGTCAACAATCTATCACGAATCAACGCAATATTCTCCCTCGTCTCAACTACCATATCTGGTTTGGTACCAACAAACTCAGACGAGTCGTCCCAACACAACGGTGATCTGCACTTCCTCCCATATAATGCCTCAAAAGGTGCTGTTTTGATCGAATTGTGCCAACAATTCTTGTACGTGAACTCGATTAATGGCACGTGTGACTCCCAATCATCCTTCCAGTCTAACGCATAGGCTCTCAACATATCCTCCAGCGTATGGATCGTCCGCTCTGACTGCCCGTCTGTCTGAGGGTGGTAGGATGTACTGAGTCTCAACTCAGTCCCCAAAGCTCGATGAACAGCCTGCCAAAAATGCGACACAAACCGGCCATCTCGATCCGAAACAATACTCCTAGGAGTCCCATGTAACCTCACGATCTCTGCTATAAACACTCGTGCTAGCCTCTCCGGCCCCCAAGTGTCCTTAATACCCAGAAAGTGAGCTGATTTGGTTAGTCGATCGACAATAACCCAAATCATGTTCATTCCAATCCGAGTTCTAGGCATACCGGTGATGAAATCCATAGAAATGTCTTCCCACTTCCACTCCGGAATGGGAAGTGGTCGTAATAACCCCGCGGGCCACTGATGCTCAATCTTAACCTGCTGACAGGTCAAACACTTCGCCACAAACTCACTAACGTCCGTCTTCATATTGCTCCACCAGTAGTTACTCCTTACATCCTTGTACATTTTGCTCGTACCAGAATGTATGGAGTAAGGTGTAGTATGAGCTTTGATCGATCAAAAACTTATCCTAAAAATAGGAGTTTTTGAGTCGCTCGCAAATATATACGAGGTAGAAGTAGTTGTGGTAAGATCTACCAAGGTCTTTTCTCTCGAGGATTGCTCAGCAGGGCTTCGTATAATATTTTGTATAGATTGCAAGAAATAAATACTAAAATATTCTAAAATATATTTTTGGGTTTTTTAATATTAACTAAATTAAATGCACTATATTTTAAACCAAACTATTTTTAATAAGACTATTTTATATAAGACTATTTTTACTAGACTATTTTTATTAAGACTATTTATAACTAGACTATTTATATTAAGACTATTTATACTAGACTATTTATATTAAGACTATTTATACTAGACTATTTATACTAGACTATTTTAACTAGTGAAAATGAATAGAATTAAAATGAGTTGGGAATTTATAAAATCTACGGGATTACGGGTGTAATATCCGGAATTTCTACTATTGTTGTTTGATATTATTTTATCAAAGTTATATTGTACAGCGTGGAATCTGTACAGTATGGATAAAATAAATAAAGGACTGAGATGTCAGTATCGGTATAATTGTCGTATCTGGTCGACAGTTGCATTTGAGGATATCGTGTATCAGGTTATCGTACTTTCGATATAGAGCATATCGTATAAGAATGTTATTGGATTCAGTATATGCATTCAGTAAGTGTATATGTGTTTTCGGTATGTCGAGACAGGCGGTAACAGTTGGAAATGGCTAAGTGTAACATTATTAGCGCACGCTAATAATCATGAGTAGCGCACGCTATTGTGCACGATTAGCACACGCTACGGATATAAGATAACGCACGCTAATACAGTCCGATCGGAAGGAATCTACGCGTGGACCAGGCTACTTTCGACGCACGTTCTGATAAGTCAACGGATGTTGTAATGTAGTGTTAGCGCATGCTAATGCATGTTGATTAGCGCACGCTAACTGTATATCAGTCAACAGGGAATCTTGGCTTTATTGGTTGCTTTCGGCATGTGGGGTCACGAGCATCTTCGTGGTAGGTGTAGACTATAGCAAGTCAACTGGTATTAGCGCACGCTAAATGTAAGGACTTGCATACGCTAGACAGTGTAAGTTACGTACGCTAATGCATGGGCATTACGTACGTAAGCACATGTACGAATCCAGACAGTAGCCTCTGGACTGCGATAGCGCACGCTAACAAAGTCAGTTAGCGCACGCTAAGGCTGTTGCGCACGCTAAACATAAGGTTTAGCGCACGCTAGTAATATACTTTATAAAAAGGGACAGAAGGGTGTTATGAAGCATTTTGTCCATTCCTTCCTTGCAACCGAGAGAGAGAGTTTTTAGAGAGAGGTTTGAGGTCCCAAACACTGTATAATGATAATCTTTGATAACATTAGATTGAGAGCTTGGATTCAAGGCTTGTTCTTCAAGATGTTCATGATTCTTTGGATGGAGTTATAGTGTTCTTCTTTTTGGTTCGTCTAAACCAGGTAATCTTCGTATTCCTTTGTTAATGGTTCGTTTTTCTTGGCTGATTTCATGTAAGGAGCATGTTGGATAATCATATGATGATGTTATACGAGATTCAATGGAATTTTGATACGAGTTTCGGATGTTAGTTAAGATTCTTCATGCTATAAGAATGTTGATTTATTTAACCCGATCTAAGATGGATTTCTGAATCTTGGTAATTATATTGGTCGATTTAGATGAGATGAATCGTGATACTAGGTTGAATTCCAGATTGAGTATGATATGATCCTTGTTATCGAGTCGGTTTGACTGTTGATGTTATTATTGATATATGGACATTGATATGATCCTTGTGATAGTTATGGTGTCGTTTATCTTCAAGCGATATGGAGATTTATGTCTCCCTTCATACGGATTCGTAGTCGCAAGAGGTGAGTCGATGTTTGGAATGCATGCCACTGAACAGCATTAGCGCACGCTAAGCTTACTGGCTAGCGCACGCTAACGGGACAACTTAGCGCACGCTACGTTATGCGTTTAACGTGCGCTAAGTAGGCAGACGATGCGGTATTTTTGTGTTTTGATTATGAATTCGTGATGGTTTGATTTGGTTTGTTACATTGCGTTTATTCGAGGTTGTGTTGAACCGTTGAGTTCGATTAGTTAGTTTTGTCGGTTGTTGATTGTTATCGGATGTATGTTATTTGATTACTTGATAGGTTGAGATTATTGATCGGCGATTATAACGGATGTTGCGGTCGTGTTCGGCGTGTTCGTGAATTGCATGGTCGGGGCCGGGAGCTCGTAGACGAAGGCATTGTGGTAGTAGCGGCTTCATCATCATCGTATCGGTATCGAGGCAAGTTATTACTTGCTCAGTTATAATATTTAATGAATGGTTTCAGTTTCATTTCGTTTATAATGCATATAGCGATGATTATTATTGTGAACTCTGGGTATTCGGATCGCATATCGTTCTTTCGATTCTGGGAGGTAAATCATAATGTATATGCTTTATCTCAGTTATTGGTATGTTCGAGTATTGAGGTTACATTATGGTAAAGACGAGGATATGAGTATCTATAGTTCATTGTACGTTTGGATCGCCGAGCATTGAGGATAATCGTCAGTGATGATTGGACATCGAGGTTGCTCCCGAAGGACTCGGAGCAAGTATTCCATATTGATTATGGTTTAATGTTATTTATTTTGGTCTCGTACATTTTCTTTCATGTTGTTGAACATGAAGTCATCCTAGTAAATTGTCATGTTGTCGTGCATGTTATGTTGTTCATGTTGATTTGCATATGTGTATGCATATTGTGTTGTTATGTTGTGTAAATAATCCGATGGGATTATGAGGATCTATGCTGAGAGCGCTGGATCGAATGTCCATCATGCGTTGGTTCGACGGGATCATCATGAGGATCTATGCTGAGGGCGCTGGATCGTTGGACAGGTTTTCCACCATGCGTTGGTTCGACGGGATCATCATGGGGATCTATGCTGAGGGCGCTGGATCGTTGGATTACCAGTATTGTGTTGATGGAATCTTGTGAATTCGCATCATTGATTTTATCATGTGCTATTGTTCATATGTGTATGGTTGGTTATCCACCTTATGCTGATCTGATAGGATCAACAAAGGGATCTATGCTGAGGGCGCTGGATCGTCGGATTTCCATTGAGTATACATGATTGTTATTGTTGTGATCATATTGACGTGGTCATATGAGTATGCAATTAGATCTTGTGTTAGGACCGTGTCCGTATTGCATTGTTCTGATCTCGGATTAGACTGATATGATTGTCGTGGCACTTCATATCTTGAGGTATATTCCGTATTTCCTTTGGTATTTGTCTTTGATGGACAATCGGTTATCGTTTTGGGATTTGATGATGTTATTCGATGGACCGTATTGGTCAGAAATAGTATATTTCCGTATCGTGAGTTGGTGATGATAGTTTGAGAATCTTGAGTATTGTTTGAGGTACAATACAGATATTATGTTCGAGTTTATTGGTTAATCGAGTACAGGATGTGAAATGTGATAATGGTTATTCTGATGAGAATTTCTTGAGTAAGTAAAGTTATGGCGGTAAGATTACGTTGGTCGTATTCTTATGTTGTATTCTCATTGGTATGTAATTATTAATGTCTTGTGACGGTTATCATTGTTGGATATTATGGCTGACCCCTTCGTGGGATTTATTTTTAGGTTCTTGGAGTATCGAGCTTGTAGCGGTCGTGAAGAGATGAGCTTCCCGGAGGATACTGGCTAGGACATGTTCTGTGCATTGAGTTTCTTGATTGGTTCTTGTATTCCGCTGCGTGAGTATTTTGAGACGCTCTTTTGGTATCTGGTAACTGAGGTTACTTTGGAAACCATTTTCTAAACTTTTGAGTTTCGGCCGTTTGGCCTTGTTATTTCAAATGAGTTTTTCCGACGGTTTTTGATAAATGGATTTTTATAAGTCTTTGTGAATTTTTTTTACAGATAGCACCGTCGTTGGCCTCTTGGGCATTTTTAAATGTTTGCGAAAATTTCATTTAGCCTTGTGGGTTCCATATCGGGGCCCACAGCGCTGTAATATTTCCGGTTAAATCTGGGGGTGTTACAGAATATGGTATCGGAGCTTAGGTTGAGAAAACCTAGGCATTTGGGTCGAGTTGGGTCGTGTTTTTGTTGCGTCATTCGAGTTGCCGATTGACAAATATTAGAGCCGTGAGTCTTTGTTGTTCACTCAGGCTTGTGCGTTATCGGATTTGCCAGTATCGTACTGGGCTTGTTATAACTTTTCCAAATGGTGTTAACGAGATTCTCTGGAATGAGATGTATTGTGTTCTTGAGTCGAACTGATTTGGCAAACGTGTGTTTTGAAAATATCCATGTCGAGTATTTTCTAGAGTCGAGACATGTGCCAGTATCACGGGGAATCGTCGGCTTCACGATCTGTAAGTATTTGGATTTTTGAATTTCATTGAGATTTATTGCCATTCTAAGTTGATATGTTTTGAGATTCGGCGGATATCATGCGTTACGAAGAGATGTCGAGTGGGACAGATTGATGATCTTGAGAAACTATGATTTTGGAAATCAGTATGTTGGTTAGATTTTGGAACGGAATTGTGCATTTGGGGAGAAATATTATGCATGGTTGAGAAGAACATGTAGCATGTTAATTCATTTTGAGATATATGAACTGCTTTTAATCATTTGAAAATGATACCTTTCAAAATGAATGTTTTACGGAAAATGATTTTTTGGGCCGAGACCCAATCGATTTTGAAATAGTTTTGTAACTCAGGACTTGGAGTCCGAAAAGAGTTTTCTACTTTTTAAACTTCTTGTAATGCGGAACAAGATACGGGCTGAGACCCTAATGTTCAAAAGAAAGCTTTCCTGTTTTCTAAAACTCCCGAGATTTGTAAAACTCTTTATCAATCGTTTATCTATTTTGTTCCTACCTTTTGAGGTTTTCGGTTTACTTGTTCAAATGGAACTTCTCGGGAAGTCTTTCGTTGTGTTTGATTTGTTGATTTGTTTCAATGTTTTGTCATATCATATTTGAGGTGATCCAGGATGGATTAAGGATTTACGTTGCGAGTAGTATGTGGAGAGGAGTTTTTATCAGAGTCTATATATTTGAGATTTTGGAACTCTATCGTGTGGTTTTCTGATGGAATATCAGTGGATATTGGTGACGAGCCGAAGTGGTATGCAGGAGTATGGATATGGACAAGCATTTGCATAAAATCCATTTTATTTAATCGTGTGTATTCGAAAAGAATTTTTATCGAGAACTTGGCACCAGCGAGCCGATTTAATTTTTAAAATTGATTTCGTGGTCTTACGAAAATTTATGTTTTGAGTTTTCAAACTCTTGAAAGAACTTTCGAAAATTGTCTTCGTGACAAGATATATGATTTCAAACTGGTTTTGAAAATGTGATTGATATACATACGCATTTAGTGCATCGGGCATATCATATCGATGGTACAAGGAAAAGAGATTCGAAGTTTAGTATGGTAGATTGGTTATGCAAGGATGATCGGTTGATTGATCAGATAAGAGAAATATACTGCGTGTTGTAGATTCATGTGCAGGATGTAATTTTGGAACTTTGAACTTTGTAAAACCGGGGCGTATGTGCTATGTGAGTCCATTGGTGCGGTAGTAGCGCAATCTTACCATAGTGATCTTTGAATGATTTCTTTGTAAGTGTAAATTTGGGGATGGTGACCCCATGCTGGTTGTTTTGGATATTGAGTGGTCGTTCCCACTCCTTGTATGAATTGGTATGTTCGTCGGTTTGCGATTCGTTATTCGTATGCCGAGGGAAATGTTCGCCAGTTGGGTATGTTTATTGAGATCTACTGTACGTGATTGATTTGTCGTTTTGAGAATGTTATTCTTTCGTATATCTGTTTCTGTGGTTCTGTGTTGATCGTGTTGGAGTTTACCGTGTGAAGGTATTCTCGATTTTCGTTGATCGTTCGTCGGTAATATTGGAGTTTATCACGTTGATGATATTCTCGAGTGTGTTTTGACCTCTGGTTGGTCATATTGGAATTTATCATGTCGATGATAAATTCGGTTGATTGTTGATCATTGTTGGTGATCATCTGAGCGTTCGGATTTTGTGTGAATGTTTCGGGATTCGTATCGTTGTTTTGGGCAGTTGTTTCGCAGATGTATTGTATATTATTCGTCTTATCGGAATTGAGACCTGATTATGTAATCAGGCAGACAGGATTCGATTCGGGCAGATTGTTTCATCCGAAGATGATATATTTTGTTGAGACTCAGGGAATTGTGATCGTAAGCGTATTGAGACTATACAGTGAGATCGCTTGCTAGTATCTCAGGAGATCGTCGACCTGTGTATTTGTAAGTATGCTCGTTTGGTTATTCGGTGATGATGATAATTGATCGTTGTCGTGATGGTTTTGGGATATTTTGGGTTGAAAGGTATGTTTGTTTGTTTTATGACGGATTGCAAGTTTCGAGGGCGAAACTTATTTTAAGTGGTGTAGAATGTAATATCCGGAATTTCTACTATTGTTGTTTGATATTATTTTATCAAAGTTATATTGTACAGCGTGGAATCTGTACAGTATGGATAAAATAAATAAAGGACTGAGATGTCAGTATCGGTATAATTGTCGTATCTGGTCGACAGTTGCATTTGAGGATATCGTGTATCAGGTTATCGTACTTTCGATATAGAGTATATCGTATAAGAATGTTATTGGATTCGATATGCATTCGGTAAGTGTATATGTGTTTTCGGTATGTCGAGACAAAGTGTAATGATTGGAAATGGCTAAGTGTAACATTATTAGCGCACGCTAATAATCATGAGTAACGCACGCTATTGTGCAGGATTAGCGCACGCTACGGATATAAGATAACGCACGCTAATACAGTCCGATCGGAAGGAATCTACGCGTGGACCAGGCCACTTTCGGCGCACGTTCTGATAAGTCAACGAATGTTGTAATGTAGTGTTAGCGCACGCTAATGCATGTTGATTAGCGCACGCTAACTGTATATCAGTCAACAGGGAATCTTGGCTTTATTGGTTGCTTTCGGCATGTGGGGTCACGAGCATCTTCGTGGTAGGTGTAGACTATAGCAAGGCAACTGGTATTAGCGCACGCTAAATGTAAGGACTTGCGTACGCTAGACAGTGTAAGTTACGTACGCTAATGCATGGCCTTGTTATTTCAAATGAGTTTTTCCGACGGTTTTTGATAAATGGATTTTTATAAGTCTTTCTGAATTTTTTTTACAGATAGCACCGTCGTTGGCCTCTTGGGCATTTGTAAATGTGTGCGAAAATTTCATTTAGCCTTGTGGGTTCCATATCGGGGCCCACGACGCTGTAATATTTCCGGTTAAATCTGGGGGTGTTACAACGGGTTCATTAAATTAGGTTTTTATTTAAGTATCGGAATTGATTTATACGGATATAAAAGAAAAAACGAATGTTTATCGAGTAATCAACTTTTCACCTCTGTACTTTCGTATTCAAAGATGTCTTAATCACTTTCGCTTTTTTAAGATGTTGATAACAAGATTAACACTTGATAGATTGAAAAGATGTGTTTCCAATACACTTAACAATCAATCAAGGAGGTTTCACTAGTAGAAATAGGATATGATCAATCTCTATTTAAACCAATTAGTCCTTTCATTTCTCTAACTTGACTATTTTTAGGATAAACGAATGTTCATCGAGTAATCAACTTTTCACCTCATAACTTTCGTATTCAAAGGTGTCTTAACCACTTTCGCAATCTTAAGATGCTGATAACAAGATTAACATTTGATAGATTGAAAAGATATGTTTCCAATTCACTCAACAATCAATCAAGAAGGTTTCATTAGTAAAAATAGGATATGATCAATCTCTATTTAAACCAATTAGTCCTAAAAATAGTTTAAATCAATCAAATACTCAATATATAACCTAATAGAAATCCCCCTTCCCCTAGGAAGAAAGATTAGCTACTCATTGGTTTATACAAACTAAAATTATAATAGAAATAATTGATATATATAATATATATAGAAACTTTTAATTACTAGAACTTAATGACAATAGATAAAACTTACTTGAATATGATGTATCAAAGTGCAAGAAATATACTTCAAATTATAACTTCAAACTTGTTCAAATGTTACAAGCTTACAAAAATTGAAAGTAAAACACTAAGTAAAATACTAAGTGCTTATTGATCAAGCACTTTTCAATTACAAACTAAATGAAATAAAAACTTCAAAACAAAAATGAAATACAAACTAAAATTGAGAGTTCTAAGGAAAATATATTGCTAAAAGAAAGGAGTATTTCTTAGCAAGAAGATGAGGATTATTTTGCAATGGATGAAGATGTCCTTTTATAGGTGATTTTCAAGAATACAATTGATTATTTAATTCAAAATATCTATTGTAATATCTTGATTAATTCTTTGTTCACACTTCACCCATGTTTTTGATTTTTCAGATTTTTGACCATAAAAATATCTTGTGGTTGAATTCACAAGATGGTCAAAAATGGACTATTTTTGCATGGCATCTGCTGAAAAACGGCGATGAAAACGGCCCAGTTTGCCCCGTGTTGTGCGCCGTGTTGTGGTGACTCGGTCTCTTCCGGAATACGCGCGAGGACACGGCGCTAAATGCCGTCCGTGTGTGAAACGGCCCAAGACACGGCTCTTGTTGTGCCGTATGTTAAACGGCCTACATAACACGGTCCTTTTTGTGCCGTGTTGTATGGTCGTTTTGCTTTGAAAAATTCCCGTCGTTGGATTTGATCTTGTTTTCCGTCCTTTATGATGCTTCATGTCAGTAATCTGTAAAATAACCATTTTTAGCTCATGTTTGGATATATCTGTAAAATATGTATTTTTAATCACAAATCAGTACGATTATGTCCGAATAAAGGAATATTTTGTATATGAATTTTAGATCAATTATGCACTAATCAAATACCCCACACTTAAATTCTTGCTAGTCCCTAGCAAGACTCTTTATTAATCACACACAAAATAAAAATTAAAATAAGACACAAAATAAAAAATAAAAAACAATACACACAAATTTAATAAAAATAATTATATATAAAGATAAAAAGAGATCAAAATGCCATTAATACACAATAACCAACTTTATACAGTAGATAGAAATGAATTAAGATCCAAAATAAATCTACAAATAATTTTGAAGTTAAAACACGGTTTTATTTTTTGTAATTCCAAAATGCAAGGTTACCCTTCAAAAGATTGATTATTTCTTTCCCACTCATGACATACACAAGTCCTTTTAAGGGTTGCTCTCGATCACTCGTTTATTTTTTCGACTCAATATGAAGAAGAATTTCATTGGCGTCATCAAATATTGTGATTTTTTACGAAATTGAGTGTATTGAAATTCAGCCGCTAATTAATTCAAGTCTGTTCATAAACTACATCCCTTAGTGATAGCTTTCACACCGTTATTTGCTAACGTGTAGCTCTTTTCACTAACACAATTTTTATCTTTTTTTTTAAAAGGTGATAGCTTTCACACCGTTATTTGCTAACGTGTAGCTCTTTTCACCAATTTTTCTGTGAGACGGCAGCTACGCACCAACAATGGTTAGTCCTTAATTTTTCGCAAAATTTTAGAATCCCCAAAATTAGGCAGCTGTTGCTGCTCAACACTTCTCCTTTTTGTCATTTATTTTTTTTAGGTGATAGCTTTCACACCGTTATTTGCTAACGTGTAGCTCTTTTCACCAATGACTCCTTTTTATTTAGGGAAAAGGATTTTTGCATAAAATCGTTTATTAGTTAAGCATGAAAAATCAAAAACTCCACAAATTAAGTAAATTTCAGTTCTATTTTTCATCAACCGACAGATTCTTCTTTTCTCAAGGTAACGAATGACTCGATTTTATATGATAATTACAAGGCTTGGAAAGAGAGATTAAGGCTCAAAATTTTTTGGAATATACAATTTTTTTTAACCGGTTAAAACAATTTTAGAAGCTTGTATATAGGTAACTTATTGGTGTTATGGCCAGATCTAAAAAATCTCATAAATCAAAATAATATATATATATATATATATATAAAATCAAAATTTTAAGGCAAATAACCAAAATAATCAAAAACACACCAAAATAATTAAAACATACCACCCCCAAACTTGAAAATAAAACTGTCCTCAGTTTTTAGAAATGAAAAACAAGTGAGAAAACAGAAAACTCCCTGAAATGAAGGTTGATGCTTGTGCTAATGCCATTTAGAATCTGCAAGAGAATAAATATACGAGGAAAATAATAAAAGAAAATAAAATATACTCGGAAGTATAACACAATTTAAGATGCGCTTCAAGAAAGTCCGAAGAGTCGCCCTACGCTGCCATCAAAGCTTTTATAATAAAAAAAAACAAACAATAAAATTTACAGCAATAAAATAACAATACATAAATCGCGCATAGATGCGCGTCAAGAGATCAAGAAGAAACTCCTTAAGCTGCCACCATTTAGCACGATTATTACACACGACAGAAAGTAAAAATACAAGAGGTCCGATATGGGTTATCAAAGGGAGAGGAATGAATCCACTTTTCGTTTTCTCACGGTAAAATCTTCCATCCAGACAATTTTAGCTAGAGCTGGATCTGGTTGAGGAACAAATTCATTGAGTTTTTTGATTAGTTCTTCTGGTGTTGTTGCAACGACTATTATTCGTTTAGCATGCTCGGAAATAAAACCCTTTTCAGCAGAGTAGTCGATGAAAGATAGTAAACCATCAAAGAAACCATTGACATTTAGCAGACCTATTGGTTTTTGATGAACATTTAGCTGGGCTCTGGTAACCACATGAAAAAGTTCCTCAAGAGTGCCAAAACCACCGGGAAGGGTGATAAAGGCGCCAGAATTATTTATCATGTGAGTTATGCGATCTTGCATATTTACAGATCTAAACTCATCTCCAATAGTTAACCCGGTGATTTTACTTTCAGCCAGAGGTTTTGGAATTATTCCCAACACTCTTACTCCTTCCATATAGGCAGAAGCAGCAGCTCGTCCCATTAATCCTAGACTTCCTCCTCTGTAAACTACATGAATGTATTTTTCTCATAAGGTACGACCCAAGTTGTGGGCTGCTTCAGTAAAGCATGCCTCTTTTCCATAACTAGCTCCACCAAAAATGCTGACTGTGCAAATTTTTTTTGATGAAGATGATAACTCCATTTTTGAAAAGAAATTATTAAGAGAGACAGAGAAAAGTGCAAGTTTGAGGGATGAATAAAAGAAACAAGCACAATGTTTATTTATAGAAGAAAAAGAAGGTAAAAATTGTTTAACAAGTTTGTGATTGCGTTGATTGCGCTTCAACTACTCAATAGAATAATGAATGCATTTATCGCGTATCACATTTTTTATTCAGAAAATCTCACCACACGACAAAAATAAAAGATACTTACGCGTATGCACAGTAGTTATGATTGAGTCTCACATCTTCCTCTGATTTTACGTTCAGAAATGGCCTAAACGCCTTCTATGAGTCGGGGAGAAGCTTCCCATCCAATTTTCTTACAAATTGGCAAACCGGGTCTTTTAACGTCAGATTCCCAAGACGTTGTTCATATTCTGGTTTGAATTTATTCCACAAACATCGAATTCCGTAATGTACGCGTCCACTAGGATGCGTGTCAAGAGAAATTTCGATATCATCTAAATTCTCTTTATTCAGACCATCCTTAATGAATTGAATTTTATCTTCTCTGTTTGTAGATGGAATTCCTAAAGATCGACATTTTAAATTACAGTTCCATCTAGCACATTTATAGCAAACGGCTATCATCTTTGCTCGTCGTTTCTTGGCATATGAACTTTTTCCAAGCCCTGGTAAAAATCTAGTCGGTGTTTCTGTGAATTCACCTTCTATTCTTACTTTGGCTTCGATAATGAATCTTATGTCAAAAGGTATGCTTTTATTCATAAGCAACCTCATCCTTTCAAGCCTTGTCTTGTAAATCTTTAAAATTGCATTTTTGCTTAGAAAGAGAAATCTGTTTTCAATATTATTCAAAGTTTCATCCATGACAAAAAAATTAAAATGGAAAACGATAAAATATCTACAAATATCAGTTGTTGTGGGAAACTGAAAAATCCGACTTTGATAGTCACGGAGTACCGTTATCCGCCACTTGACCGGACAGAAGAATAAAAGATGCAGAAATAAAGAAAGATAAAATAACAAGATATAAACAAAAGTATACAAAAAATTATATTTGGCCTAAAACAATCCCCGGCAACGGCGCCAAAATTTGATCGGCCAAAAACTTATCCTAAAAATAGGAGTTTTTGAGTCGCTCGCAAATATATACGAGGTAGAAGTAGTTGTGGTAAGATCTACCAAGGTCTTTTCTCTCGAGGATTGCTCAGCAGGGCTTCGTATAATATTTTGTATAGATTGCAAGAAATAAATATTAAAATATTCTAAAATATATTTTTGGGTTTTTTAATATTAACTAAATTAAATGCACTATATTTTAAACCAAACTAATTTTAATAAGACTATTTTATATAAGACTATTTTTACTAGACTATTTTTATTAAGACTATTTATAACTAGACTATTTATATTAAGACTATTTATACTAGACTATTTATACTAGACTATTTTTAACTAGTGAAAATGAATAGAATTAAAATGAGTTGGGAATTTATAAAATCTAGGGGATTACGGGTTCATTAAATTAGGTTTTTATTTAACTATCGGAATTGATTTATACGGATATAAAAGAAAAAACGAATGTTTATCGAGTAATCAACTTTTCACCTCTGTACTTTCGTATTCAAAGATGTCTTAATCACTTTCGCTTTTTTAAGATGTTGATAACAAGATTAACACTTGATAGATTGAAAAGATGTGTTTCCAATACACTTAACAATCAATCAAGGAGGTTTCACTAGTAGAAATAGGATATGATCAATCTCTATTTAAACCAATTAATCCTTTCATTTCTCTAACTTGACTATTTTTAGGATAAACGATTGTTCATCGAGTAATCAACTTTTCACCTCATAACTTTCGTATTCAAAGGTGTCTTGACCACTTTCGCAATCTTAAGATGTTGATAACAAGATTAACATTTGATAGATTAAAATGATATGTTTCCAATTCACTCAACAATCAATCAAGAAGGTTTCATTAGTAAAATAGGATATGATCAATCTCTATTTAAACCAATTAGTCCTAAAAATAGTTTAAATCAATCAAGTACTCAATATATAACCTAATAGAAATCCCCCTTCCCCTAGGAAGAAAGATTAGCTACTCATTGGTTTATACAAACTAAAATTATAATAGAAATAATTGATATATATAATATATATAGAAACTTTTAATTACTAGAACTTAATGACAATAGATAAAACTTACTTGAATATGATGTATCAAAGTGCAAGAAATATACTTCAAATTATAACTTCAAACTTGTTCAAAGGTTACAAGCTTACAAAAATTGAAAGTAAAACACTAAGTAAAATACAAGTGCTTATTGATCAACCACTTTTCAATTACAAACTAAATGAAAGAAAAACTTCAAACCAAAAATGAAATACAAACTAAAATTGAGAGTTCTAAGAAAAATATATTGCTAAAAGAAAGGAGTATTTCTTAGCAAGAAGATGAGGATTATTTTGCAATGGATGAAGATGTCCTTTTATAGGTGATTTTCAAGAATACAATTGATTATTTAATTCAAAATATCTATTGTAATATCTTGATTAATTCTTTGTTCACACTTCACCCATGTCTTTGATTTTTCAGATTTTTGACCATAAAAATATCTTATGGTTGAATTCACAAGATGGTCAAAAGTGGACTATTTTTGCATGGCATCTGCTGAAAAACGGCGATGAAAACGGCCCAGTTTGCCCCGTGTTGTGCGCCATATTGTGGTGACTCGGTCTCTTCCGGAATACGCGCGAGGACACGGCGCTAAATGCCGTCCGTGTGTGAAACGGCCCAAGACACGGCCCTTGTTGCGCCGTATGTTAAACGACCTACATAACACGTCCTTTTTCCGCCGTGTTGTATGGTCGTTTTGCTTTGAAAAATTCCCGTCGTTGGATTTGATCTTGTTTTCCGTCCTTTATGATGCTTCATGTCAGTAATTTGTAAAATAACCATTTTTAGCTCATGTTTGGACATATCTGTAAAATATGTATTTTTAATCACAAATCAGTACGATTATGTCCGGAAAAAGGAATATTTTGTATATAAATTTTAGATCAATTAAGCACTAATCAAGCTTCACTCAAGATCTTCTGTCTCAACTCAATATCACTCGGTACACATAATCTGCCGCGAAATCTCAAAACTCCATCATCCTGAACCACAAATCCAGGGGCTTTCCCTTTCTTCACGTCCTCTCTTAACTGGACTAAAAGTGGATCATCATATTGCCTCGCCTTGATATCATCAACCAAAAACGAAGTAATTTCTAACGCACATAACTGGCCCTGAACTCTCTGGACCCAAACCTCGATATCCTGACAAATCAAATCCCGCTGGATCTTGCCTTGAGGCGTAAGTACCTCTAACATCTGTAGCGCCATCGGTTTACGACTCAATGCGTCTGCCACCACATTAGCTTTTACCCGGATGGTAAAGAATTTCGAGG
Source organism: Orobanche coerulescens (assembly GCA_033398695.1). NCBI lineage: Eukaryota > Viridiplantae > Streptophyta > Magnoliopsida > Lamiales > Orobanchaceae > Orobanche > Orobanche coerulescens. The sequence continues at coordinate 168,688,978 of CM065811.1, forward strand.
TCATAATCTTTAATTAATTCCAACCATCTACGCTGTCTCATATTCAACTTCTTTTGACTGAAGATATATTTCAAACTCTTGTGGTCCGTGTAAATCTTACACGATGACCCATAGAGATAATGCCTCCAGATTTTTAAAGCGAAGACGACCGCTGCTAATTCTAAATTATGCGTAGGGTAGTTTGCTTCGTATGGTTTCAACTGACGGGACGCATAAGCAATGACTCTATCTTTCTGCATCAAGACACATCCAAGTCCGAGGCCCTAAGCATCACTATAAACCACAAAATCCTCATTCCCTGAGACAAGGCTAGAACGGGTGCAGTAGTCAACCGTCTCTTCAACTCATCAAAACTATCCTGCCTGTCTGCGGTCCACTCAAACTTCCGAGTCTTTTGAAGTAACTGGGTGAGTGGTCTAGCGATCTTGGAAAATCCTTCGACGAATCTACGGTAATAGCCTGCAAGTCCCAGAAAACTCCTCACTTCCTTCACATTTCTCGGCGATTCCCAAGCCATCACTGCCTCTATCTTCTGCGGATCTACCCGAACTCCCTCCACTGAAATCACATGCCCGAGGAAAATCACTTCCTTGAGCCAAAACTCACACATAGAGAACTTAGCGTACAACTACTCAGCTCTCAAAATGTCTAACACAGTCTGGAGATGTAAGTCGTGCTCCTCCTGACTCCGGGAATAGATAAGAATTTCGTCGATAAAGACGACTACGAAGTTGTCCAGATACTCAATAAAGACTTTGTTCATCAACTGCATGAACACTGTCAGGGCATTGGTTATCCTGAACGGCATAACCACAAACTCGTAATGGCCATATCTCGTCCGAAAAGCATCTTTTGGTATATCGCTATCCCGAATCCTCAACTGGTAGTAGCCCGATCGTCAGTCAATCTTCAAGAAAATTGTCGCTCCCTGAGGCTGATTAAATAAGTCATCGATCTGGGGGAAAGGGTACTTATTTTTGATGGTTAACTTGTTTAATTCTCGATAATCAATGAATAAACGAAGTGACCCATCCTTCTTCTTAACAAAAAGCACAAGTGCACCCCAAGGCGATGCACTCGATCGAATATACCCTTTATCTAGCAACTCTCCCTACCGCTTCTTCAATTCTAACATCTCCGACGGTGCCATACAATATGGCGCTCTAGAAACAGGAGCCGCGTTCGGCTCTAGATCAATAGGAAAATCAACCTCCCGCTACGGTGGTAATCCCGGCAAGTCATCCGGGAATACGTCGGGATACTCACTAACAACTGGAATCAACGACATGTCAACCGCACCATTCTCCGCCTTCAGAGCATAACACCAGTAGCCCACACAGCCCTGGTTCAGAAGTTTTATCGCCTTCAAGGCACTAATCACATTGCTCGATCTACCCGGCTTACAACCAACAAGTGTATGCTTTGTGGCATCCTCAGCCACTATCGAGATAGTACGAGTCCGATAGTTCATGATGGCACCGTGATGATCCAACCAATCGTCCCCGAGGATCAAATCCTCGCCCTTAAGGTCTACAATAATGAGATTCTAGGGCTAATCCCGGCTCCCGATCCTCACTGGGCAATCCCTAACCTCCCGATTCCCAACCATACGATCCCCACTAGGCATACCCGCTACAAACGGTTCACACTCAAACAAGCAGTCAATACCAATACGGCACACACAATCTGAAGCAATAAAAGAGTGGGTAGCACCCGAATCAAAAAGCACCGAAACTGGATGAGAAAGGATCTGAGTGGTACCTGACGCCACCGGAACGTCTGCCTCCTCCGTGCGCCTCATCTGATACAACTGAGGATGGACTGAGCCCGAACTAGATGCAGCTCGGTGGTCCGGCTGACCCCGATCCCTACCACAGCCTGAACTCTGAGGAACCTGAGTGACTGGAGTCTTCTGATCGACGCTAAGATCCTTCTGAACGGCGGTGGTATACGGAGATCTGGCGGCTCTGGTAGCCCTCTCGCAATGAGTGGCAGTGCCGATGCATCATAAGTAAAGCAAGTAACTAAAGGGAATGGGCAATCCTTCATCAAATGCTCATATTGGTTGCAGTTAAAACAAACTCTGCCGCCAGATGCAACAGACTGGACTGAACGGTTACCCTGAGATCCCCCAGCCTGATGAAACGGCCTCTTACCTGATGTAGGAACAGACTGAGATTTTGAAAATCGACCACTCTTGCCGGCTGAAAAACTGCCAGCTATCTTCTGTTTCTTGGCCTCGGAACCCAACTCTGATTCTGGGGCAGCCATCTCGATCGCTAGGGTGCGATCCTGGTATTCTTGAAAGGTGGCACACATGAGCGGTGCCATACTCTGCCTGATATGCGGCTTCATGCGCATATTAAAGTAACGGATTTTATCGGCCTCAGTCCTCACCTGCTCCTTCACGAATCCCAACTGCTGATTATAAGAGATGATGGTCTGAGAAATCGGCACATCCTGAGGTGTGGCAGTGAAGAATTCCACAATCCTGCGTTCTTTGACTGGCGGTGGACAATATTCTGCCTCCATAGCAGTCTTAAATTCCTCCCAAGTGGTTGGGCGGTCTCTGGGTGCCACAACCTCCCACCATTCCGCAGCTTCCTTATCCAGGAGGTACTGAGAAATGTGTACCCTCCTGTCATCGGGACAAGCTATGACAATGAAAGTTTTGCCCAACTGAAAGAGCCAATTCTCCCAACCGAGGGAGTCAGAAGATCTAGTGAAACGAGAAGGGGGCATCTTAGTCACCTTCTGAAGCCACTTACTAGCTTCATCCTCAAGAGTCCGGGGCGGATTCTGGCGTCCACCCTGAGCTATCTGGGCAAGCTGAGCTACCAACTGCTGAAGTACAGCAGTAGCTCCCATGTCGGCATCACTCCCCGACGGCTGATCTTTGCTGACTAACAAATTTTGCTGCCTGTCAGAACTCAGAGGTAGAGTGTCCGACACTTAATGAGAGGCCGAACCTGCAGAGGACTGAGAAAATGGAGCTTCCTCATTATCTGCACCACGACCACGGACTTGGTCGCGCCCCTTAGCTAGTCTACCGCGACCTCTCAACATACTGAAGATAAGAAGTGAGAGGAACAAGATCAGAAAAATCCACAGTTTGCAAAGTCGGTACCATAATTCATAATTCCAAACAACACAAGGAAATGAATTACAGAAATATAAGAGTTCGAGGAGACTTACAGCCACGGGTCGCACGAAGATATGGTAGCACGATGATAATGGGCTCAACAACTGACTCTAACGACACGACTGACAGACCCAAATTAACTAACAGCCTAGGTATTTATAACCTAAGGCTCTGATACCATAAATGTAACACCCCAAATCACGTAAGGGACGTTACACGCCATAGGACCCTCATGAGGTCTACCAGGCTAACACATGACACATAAACCACAATGAAATCCCAAAAGACGCAATCATCATAGTAAAACAGGGCCCTGGCCTCGGCCAAAACATTTTAATGGAAGTACATGAAGAATAAGTCAAATATCAATTCATTGCCCACGCAGGGGACTTTAACCAAGTTTAAAAGTAATCAGTATAACTCCAATACCCAAACAGATACAATGACAAAGCATAAAATATAGACTCGAGCCTCATAATCATGCCAGACCATCCTTTGTGTGCATATCCCGTGCCCGCTCCTCATCTCTCCCTCATCTCATTCGAATAGCTAGTGCAAGTACACAATTACACTACATTATATACAGATATGATTTACACAGTCATCTCATTCATAAAACATTTGAAAAGCCATATTCCGGAATATCACATTGGCATTCAAATAGTTTAAGAAATCATCACAATATCACAAACATTCATAACTGGTAACCCATGGTCGTACCCCTTAGTATCGACCCTCAGACGCCCCATCGAACGCTCTGGGTGGGAAACCACTTCCGCGGCCGTACCCCTTAGTATCGGCCCCAAAACGTCCCGTCGAACGCTCCGGGTGGAAGTTCAACCACACACGCATCCAAGTCCACTTCCTCGGTCGTACCCCTTAGTACGACCCCAGACGTCCCCTCGAACGCTCCGGGTGGAAGGAGCAAGTAACTCACACATCCAAAAGATCAAGATTCTTCATTCATATCGAAACCGTAACACACATAATGGAATGTAATACATGTACTTGCCTTGAATAAAATGATGCGAAAGGAAAAGGCGAACGACAAGGTTTTGGTCCGAACAATCTTCACAAATCCGATCCTACACAACCACGATATACAATCGATCTCAATAATGCGGAAACGTAAGAATTCGCCTTAATTCTACCCGTTGGGACGTTTCGTCGGACAATACAAGGTTATAACCGGTTCCAAACTATAAATGGGAAAAACATCGAGTTCAATCCGCAAAACTACAAGAGAAACAAGGAAGGGTGACTACGCTATCGAAATCTAACAGTCATAAGGGGTAAATCAGACTAGAAGGGTGAAAACCAAAACAAAACCCCAAAATCCCCAAAAGTTAGGGTTCTAAGGAAATATACCTCGATTCGGACGGAGGAGGATGATTATGATGATGATAAACCTCCCCTGGAACACAATAATCGATCTAAGGAGGAACTCTACTGATTGCTCTCCACGAATCGCTCCAAATCGCCCGAAGAACTCATGTCGCGTCCAAGGGAAAGAAAAGTAAGGAAAATGACGCGTCTGAGGTCAACTGAGGATTTAAATACCTGACAGTGCATTACGTACATTAAGACGAAGATTTAACGTACGTTAAACTGTTTACGCACGTAACTCCTACGAGTTAACGTACGTAAGAATCCGGCAGGTCATTCTGCCCGATTTGCTGAGGTCGATAGTGTTGGAATATAAAACACAGCGGAAGCAAGTTGGTGAAAATATTTTTATGAAAGGTTTATAAACTAACCAACATAAAAACTGGATTTATTAGGCTTGTCAATTAATTAACTAAACAGATTAACAAACAATTAAATACACATATTTACGCATGAGAGTCGGTAATTTATACCTTTGACGCGAAGTGGTAGAAATTCTCTTTTGGTCGATTTATCTCCTCTTCGTACTCCTATCCGATCTTCTTGTATTTATACCTCAAGATCTTCTAGAGTATATCCCGCCTACGTTTGGATGTCATGTGGGCAACAATCTACCGGACTAAACTTGGACAGCAAAGGGGAAATAGCCGAAATTTTTCTTCCAAAATTCCTTTCGATTTTCTCTCTATTTTTCTTGAATATTTGTGGTATTTTAGAAAAATATCGTGTTAACTAAATTATGAAATCCAAGACACAAGTCGAGATCCACAATTAAACACACACAAAAATCAAAAATTTTGAGCAAGAATTATCATTAAAATCGGCCACCCTTATGTCTCTATTTATAGGTGTTTTGGGCTACTCTAGAGACCTTAAGGAGGATATGGTAAAGACTCTTAATAGATGTCATCTTTCTATATTAGAACTCTTCCTAATATAATGACTCTATTAAATATCAACTTAGTCCACTAAAAAGTTGATATTGCACTTCCTACCAAAATCCCAAATTACGAAATTGGGCTCCTTTTTGAATTAATTATTTCCCGTGTTTAAGATATTCCATGTCCATTAATTAATTTAAGCTACTGACAGCTTTTAATTAATTAATACATTATTCATGAGTATACCACTCGATTTTATTATTATACCGGAAAATTAATTCCACCTGCAGGGTTTAATATAATAATCCTTTCGAGTGCCTCAATGGACATGATCAACCCGACTGGTCGGGACACGATTTCTAGCTATAATATTAATTATCATATAAATAATAATATTGCCCAAAATATCGAGCATATTGAGTCAATCATTGTGGCTCTCACCCATGATAAATCAAAACAATAAATATTAAATATATATAATTAAATATTAATCACTAGAATTAAGAAATAATAATTGTCCGAGATGTACGTTCTTCTTATAGTCAGTACCGAAGAATCTATCTCACCTCGATCCTGTTCAACGTATACCGAATACGCTAATTTATGCTAATGGTCAAGATCAACCAATATCAAGCATATACTACAACCTCTCACATAACGGTCTAATGTTCTATAGGTTGTGAACTAATTATTACTATATAAGGTACCGATAATGTGATCTTTTGTGTGACACGACACACCACATTATCTACAATATAAAGTAATTTAGACTACATTTGCATAACTATAGCGTGAATAAATATGCAAAACATGTGATAAATGAATTAAATATTCTCATAGATAAAGACCGGGAAATTAGGTAATACAAGCATAAAGTATGCTTTGACGTATACAACCCTAACAATCTCCCACTTATACTCAAAGCATACTTTTGAAGTATACTATCTAGACTATGTCTATCTATCTCTCACTTATACTCAAAGCAATGCTGCCATACATCTCAACCCCATTCCTTCCACATGAAAGAATCAACTAGGTTGTTTCCAGATGCAATCTTGAACAACGCTACATTCCCTCGTTTTACAACTTTACTTGCGACTGATATGTTTCCTTGCTCTATGGGCTCGTGGTTCCTCCGGGTTTATAAATGCACCAGTATTGCCACAATAAAATTATGGTACTTCTATGCAAACCAAGAACCACATCTAAGCCCAACAAAAAACATATCTCGAGGTTGACTTAAGCTTAACTTTGTATGACTGGAAATCTGAGTCAGTGTAACCCAAAGGACAAAGTGTATCCGATTGATATACAAGTATATGCTCCCTAGTCCTTCTCAGGTACTTGAGTATATGCTTGACAGTAATCCAATGTCCCGGTCCTGGGTTTAACTGATATCTCGCCACCATGCCTACAACATGACAGATATCAGGCCTGGTGCAAAGCATAGCATACATGAGGCTTCCCACTACCGAAGTATAAGGGACCAGCTTCATGTCATATATCCCCTTCTGTGTCTTAGGACACATAGCCTTAGATAGATGAATTCCATGTCTATAAGGTAAGAAACCTTTCTTGGAATTATCCATGCTAAACCGCTTTAGCACCGTATCGATATAGGATGCCTAAGATAAGCACAATATCCTTTTCTTGTGATCTCGAAAGATCTTAATACCAAGGATGTGCCCAGCTTCTCCCAAATCCTTCATATCGAACTACTCATACAGCCATACCCTTAAGTCTGATAATACCTTCACATTGTTTCCAATTATAAATATATCATCTACGTACAATACAAGAAACACTAGCACGTTTCCATCGCACTTTTTATAAACACAAACCTCACTAGGACACTGTTCAAAACCATACGATTGAATGACTTGCTTGAGACCATAAATGGCTCTCTTAAGCTTGCACACTAAGTGCTCCTCTCCTTCAGCAATGAATCCCATAGGTTGGCGCATATAGATTTCCTTATCAAGACTCCCGTTTAAAAATGCAGTCTTGACATCCATCTGCCAAATCTCCATATCCAAATGCGCAGCTATAGCTAAGAGAATCCGGATCGATTTAAGCATGGCTACTGGCGAAAAGGTCTCATCGTAGTCGATGCCCTCCTTCTGAGTGTAACCTTTCGCAACAAGCCTTGCTTTGAAGGTTTCAACCTTCCCTTTCGATCCTCTCTTACGCTTGTAGACCCACTTACTTCCAAATGGGTTTTACCCTATTGGGTAGCTCTACTAGATCCCACACTTGGTTAGAGTCCATAGATCCCATTTCGGATTCCATTGCTGTTTGCCAGGATTCAGCATCCTTGTCTTGAACTGCCTGTTTGTACGTACACGGATCCGTTTCATCTTGGTCCGGGGAGTGGTCCGAAGACGCTCCCACGCTGATGAAACATTCAGGTTGACGAACAACTCTCCCACTACGACGAGGTGTGTCCTTGGTTTTCGTATCCACAATAGTGTCGATACGTGGTACACTAGGTTTTTGCACAATTGGTATTGTCAAAATCTCGCCCCTAAGTTCCTCTAGAATGACCTCACTCCTAGGCTTGTGACTTATTACATAGTCCTCATCTAATAACCGGGCATTGGTGCTAACAATGACCTTCTGGTCTTTAGGACTATAGAATAAGCCACTCTTCGTTCCCTTAGGATGTCCCACAAACACTCGTACTTCTGTACGAGATGCCAACTTATCAGCTTCCTTATTCAGCACGTGTGCTGGTGAACCCCAAATCTGAACATATCCTAGACTGGGCTCGCGCCCATTCCACAGTTCTGTGGGTGTTTTTGGAACTGATTCGAAGGCACCAAGTTTAGAATGTACGCCGCTGTTTCCAAGGCGTATCCCCAAAACGAAATAGGCAATTCAGAATAACTCATCATTGACCTAACCATTTCTAATAAAGTACGACTCCTTCGTTCAGCAACATCATTTTGTTGTGGTGTACCAGGCGCTGTGAGCTGGAAAGTAATCCTCTCATGTGCCAAGAAATCTAAAACTCTCTACTAAGGTACTCGCCACCACGATCAGATCGTAGTGACTTGATACTCTGTCCATGACGCTTGTCTATTTCAGCCTTGAATTCTTTGAACCTATCAAAAGATTCAGACTTATGCCGCATCAAATAGATGTATCCATATCTCGAATAATCATCTATAAACGTGATGAAGTATTCGAAACCACCCTTACCCTGGATGTTCATTGGACCACATACATCGGTGTGTACTAATTCCAATACATTTTGTGCACGATTTCCTTTGCTTTGGAAAGCCCTTTTAGTCATTTTACCTTCTAGACAGGATTCGCAGGTTGGAAATGACTCAACTTGGAGCGAATCCAATGGGCCATCGCTCACCAATCTTTGAATCCTTCCAAGGTTAATATGACCCAATCGTAAATGCCACAAATATGTTGTATTTATGCTCGAAGGCACTTTTTTGATTAGGATTAGTCAAAGAATTAAGTGACTTATGATTATGAAAGGGAGATGGTGCAACATTAATGATATAAAGTTCTTCACTATAAGTACTCGTGCAAACATATTCACCGTTTCTTTTAATAACTGAATTATCTTCAAAAGAAACTGAATATCCATCACGACGCAATTTAGAAACTGAAATTAAATTCATTCTAAAATTGGGTACTAATAATACATTATTTAGAACTAAAATCCTATCATCAACTTTTAGCTGCACGACTCCACTGCAACAGCCTTCAGACTGGAATAGTCGCCCCAGCTTATTGTAATCTCATCCGAACTAAGTGCCTTGGTTACTTGGAACCCCTGTGAGTCATAACAAACATGATCAGTGGAGCCCGAATCTACTATCCACGAAGTGATAGAACAGGCAGCCAAACATGTTTTGACTACTAGTGCATGAGACATACCTTTCTTAGGCCAGTCACTCTTGAAATGCCCTTTCAGACTGCAATTGAAGTGTAACACCCCCGAGATATTCGAAGTATATTACAGCGCCGTGGGCCCCTACATGGGACCCACCAGGCTACAATAAGAAAAACTCCATTCGACTAACCATCTCGGTTAGCGAGGACACACATTTAAACAATACAACACATATAAAATACGCCCAGAGCGACCGGCGGAATAGGCAACAACCGACAATGTAGAAACTTAAAGTAATACAAAACGGAGTTCGAAAAGGAAAACCTAAGTACTCGCGAGTACAATCTATAAGTTTATAAATGTGGGGGACAACCATATCGAAGTAAGCAAAATAAATAAGAAGACCCAAATGCACATGTCAACGACCTTGGCCAGCCTCCTCGTACTGTCCCAGCGCCCGCTCGTCCGGAAGAACATAACCTGAAATCCATAACAAGAATTTCCCCACAATGGGTCCCCAGAGGGGTTAGAAATTACGCTAGTATAAGTAATCAAGGCAAACCAATCGCTTACACATTTCATAGTACATGCACCAATATCATTTCAAAAACCAAAACCAGACATGTCTTTTCCGGAAAACAAATAGTCAAACAATTAATTTGCCTAGGACCAGGACGCCACCATGAATCCCACCCGAGGCCTCTAAGGACCCTCCCAGGCTGGCCACTTTATAAAACAAATCACGCACAGACATCGCCTAGGACCAGGACGCCACCATGAATCCCACCCGAGGCCTCTAAGGACCCTCCCAGGCTGGCTAGCGAAACAAACTCGTGAATCCAGAGTGAAGTCATAGATTCCCCCGAGGCCCCGTCGAACCCTCCCAGGGTGAGTATAGCACACATAATATACATTACCATTTCATGTTAAGCATAAAGGTTTCCAAAAATACTTGCCTTGAATAATAGACGACGCTACGAACGGAAGGGAAACACCGACGGACGTTAGGATCCAATAATCACGAACCTAACGATACGAAGAACACAATCACAACCAATTCTAAACAAATACGGAATTGGAAAACACTCAAAAACCCGCCTACGATTCATGTATATTCGTATAAAAACAACAACGAGGGCGGACTTCAACCAAACCCTTTCGATTACAAAATTACTACGAAATATAGCATGAATCCGTAGGGAAACCAACAAAACTAATGAGATTAATCATGTACATCATGAATTAATCTAACATACGGAACGAATCGGACGAAACATGAAAACCCCTTCAATTTACCCAAAACAAGGTTTTTAGGAGATTACCTTGAATAATGATGAAGAACACGATTAGAGGTTGATAATATACTCCCAAAACTCGAAGAAGATGATGGCTCGGAGTTACAAAGCTTCAAATCGCCGGAAATACCAAGAAGATCGCCTAGGAGTCGGATGGGAAGGAGAGGGATGAAGAATGACCGAAATCGGTCAACTCCTGGGTTTATAAACCCAGGCCTCGTTACGTACGTTAGCCACCACATGCTAACGTACGTAAGCTGTATTACGTACGTAAGCCATAAGGGCCTTACGTACGTAACCAAAAAGGCAGAATTGCCTGGACCGAAATACACTAGGGCGTTACGTACGTAACCAAAAAGGGTGTTACGTACGTAACCAAAAAGGCAGAAACGCCTGTACCGAAATACACTAGAACGTTACGTACGTAACCAAAAGGGTGTTACGTACGTAACATTCCTTTCTGTGGAGTACAGGCCAGAAGGAATGAGGGAGGTACCGGAAAAGAATCGAAATACAACGGTGAACAATTCACGATGGTACGGACGTAAGGGACCTGAAACGACGAACTTAAGTGCCGAAGGAAAGCATATTCCCGACTATTCAAAGGTTCAGAAAAACAACAACAAACGCAATTTTCCCAAATGTTTGGGAAATTTACAAAACGGCCCAAACATCCGAAATGTACGACACATGGTCGAAACACCAAACAAAAGCTCACAACGCCCATAATAACATGAGATGGATCTTCGGCAACCCCGAAACGGCGGTTCCGAACGACGATTACGATAATACCCGAAATAACGACCAAAACAACATGAAACACCAAATCGAGTAAAACGAGTCCGAAACAAGCTCGAACGACAAAACGTTCAATATTAGATATCCTCAAAATGTCAATACGGTTACAAGCGAGTTGCTAAAAACGAAAATGCACCAAAATGAGAATAATAAGAGGAGGGAAAAATGCGGATATTACATTCTACCCCTCTAAAAACAAGTTTCGTCCCGAAACTTAAGAAATAAACAACTCGGGATACTTAGCACGCATGCTATCCTCGGTTTCCCAAGTCGCCTCCTCGACACCATGTCTCGACCACTGCACTTTGACCAAAGGAATGGTCTTATGCCTCAGTCGCTTCTCACGGTGCTCCAAAATCTTTAAGGGACGCTCCTCGAAGGTAATGTCCTCGGCAATATCGATCTCGCCAAAGTCGATTATGTGACTAGGATCCGGAACATATTTCCTCAGCTGTGAAACATGGAAAACGCTATGAACGTGACTCAAGGCCGGAGGTAGCGCTAAACGGTATGCCAACTCACCGACTCGCTCGAGAATCTCAAAGGGTCCAATAAACCTCGGACTCAACTTTCCCTTCTTCCCGAAGCGAAAACTCCCTTCGTCGGCGACACCTCTAGCAACACGTGGTCCCCCACCTCAAATTCCAAAGGTCGACGACGGACGTCGCCGTACGACTTCTGTCGACTCTGAGCGGTCAACATCCGTTCTCGAATCAAATCCACCTTCCGCCTCGTCTCTAGGACAATATCCGGTTCGGTCCCGACTAAATCGGACGCTTCGTCCAACAAATCGGCGATCGACAACGCCGCCCGTAGAGCGCCTCATACGGTGCCATCCGGATCGACGCGTGCCAACTATTGTTGTACGTGAATTCGATCAATGGCAAATGCTCCTCCCAGTTGCTACTCCAGTCGAGAGCACAAGCACGCAACATATCCTCAAACGTCTGGATAGTGCGTTCCGATTATCCATCTGACTGAGGATGAAAAGAGGTACTCAAATGCAACCGAGTACCCAATGCCTTATGCACCGCTTGCCAGAAATGCGATACAAAACGGCCATCACGATCCGAAACAATAGACTTCGGAGTACCGTGAAGCCTCACAATCTATGGAATAAACACATGAGCCAACTTCTCCGGGCCCCAAGTATCCTTGATGCCCGGAAAATGTGCCGACTTGGTCAGGCGATCAACAATCACCCAAACCATATTCATGCCCGATATCGATCTCGGCAAACTCGTAATGAAGTCCATAGATATGTCTTCCCATTTCCATTCCGGGACGGGAAGTGACTGTAATAACCCGGCTGGTCGCTGATGCTCGATTTTGACCTGCTGGCAAGTCAAACATCTCGCTACAAACTGTGCGACCTCCTCCTTCATATCATTCCACCAAAAATTCCTCCTTAGGTCCTTGTACATCTTACTCGAACCAGGATGAATGGAGTAAGGCGTAGCATGGGCCTCCCACAAAATACTCTGTCTCAACTCTGAGTCGTTCGACACACAAAGCCGACCCTGTAATCTCAAGATACCATCCTCGTGAATCACAAACCCCGGAGACTTTCCCTTAAGAACGTTCTCTCAAATTTGAGTAATCATCGGATCCTTTGACTGCTTCAGCTTAATTTCATCGATCAAAGACGATGAAATCTCTAAAGCACAAAGTTGCCCGACAGCTCCAGGCAACAAAACTTCAACATCTAGCTCGGTCAAAGCCCGCCGAATCTCAGACTGAGACGTAAGGATCTCAAGCGTTCGCAACGCAACCGGTTTCCGACTCAAGGCGTCGGCCACGACGTTCGCCTTGCCCGGATGATAAAGGATTTCGAGGTCATAATCCTTAATCAACTCTAACCACCTCCTCTGCCTCATATTCAACTCCTGCTGAGTAAATATGTATTTCAGACTTTTATGATCGGTAAAAATCTGACATGCAGAGCCGAAAAGATAGTGACGCCAAATCTTGAGCGCAAAAACAACTGCCGCTAACTCCAAATCGTGAGTAGGGTAGTTAAGCTCATACGGCCTCAACTGTCTCGACGCATAAGCAATGGTCTTGCCGTGCTGCATCAATACACACCCAAGACCCTGACCCGAAGCATCACTGTAAACAGCAAAACCCTCGTTGCCACACGGCAGCGCTAAAACCAGGGCTGAAGTCAAACGCCTCTTCAGCTCCTCGAAACTCGACTGTCTCTCGTTATTCCAGACGAACTTCTCAGACTTCTGGAGCAACTGCGTAAGCGGCCGAGCCAGTTTAGAGAATCCCTCGACGAACCTACGGTAGTAGCCGGCCAGACCCAAGAAACTACGGATCTCCTTCACATTCTTGGGCGGCGCCCAATCCAACACTGCCTCAATCTTCTGCGGATCCACTCGGACTCCCTCGGATGAAATCACGTGACCCAGAAACATCACTTCCTTCAGCCAGAACTCACATTTCGAGAACTTCGCATAGAGTTGCTCGGTCCTCAAAATGTCTAACACTATCCGCAAATGATGGGCATGCTCTTCCTCATTCCTCGAATAGATAAGAATATCGTCAATGAAGACGACTACACACTTATCCAAATACTCAATAAAGACTTTGTTCATCAACTGCATGAACACCGCCGGCACATTAGTTAAGCCGAAAGGCAGAACTACGAACTCATAATGTCCGTATCTCGTCCGAACAGCTGTTTTCGGCACATCGGACTCCCTCACCGGGAGCTGATAGTACCCCGATCTCAAATCAATCTTCGAGAATACCGCGGCCCCCTGCAACTGATCGAACAAGTCGTCAATCCTCGGTAAAGGATACCTGTTCTTGATGGTCACCTTGTTTAGTTCGCGATAGTCGATACACAAACGCAGTGAACCATCCTTCTTCCGAACAAACAGAACCGGTGCGCCCCAAGGCGAAGCGCTCGGTCGAATATAACCCGACTCAAGAAGCTCACTCAACTGCTTATTCAATTCGGACCTCTCTGAAGGTGCCATACGATATGGCGCCTTTGAAATCGGAGCCGCGCCCGGCTCTAACTCTATAGCAAACTCAACCTCACGGTCCGGTGGCAATCCCGGTAACTCGTCAGGAAATACATCAGGAAACTCACTAACGACTGGAATCGACGAAAGCTCGACTCCACCACTCTCCGCCTTCAAGGCGTAACACCAATAACCAATACACCCCTTTCGCAGGAGTCTCATCGCCTTCAAGGCATTAATAACGAACTTCTGGTTTCCCCTCTTTCGCCCTGCGAAAGAGTGCTCGGTTCCGTCCTCGGCCAACATAGTGATGATTCTCGGGCGGTAGTTCATGATTGTGCCATGCCGCTCGAGCCAATCATCCCCGATAATCAAGTCCTCACCCTCAATATTCACAACAATAAGATTATAGAGCCAAGCCCTCTCACAAATAAACACAGGACAGTCCCGAACCTCTCGATCACCGACGATTCTATCACCGCTAGGAAGTTTAACGATGAAAGGATCGCAGGGTGATAAGCAGTCAAGGCTCAAACGGTGCACACACTCTAGAGAAATGAATGAATGCGTAGCACCCGAATCAAAAAGCACACTGACAGGATGGGAATGGATATGAACGGTACCTGTCGCCACAGTGGCCGCTGGATCATCGGCCCTCCTCATCTCATAGATACGTGGAGGGGCGGAGCCAACACTGGAAGCTCCCCCTCTAGCGGGCTGACCCCTACCTCTCCCTCGACGGGCACCCGGCGGAGGCTGCGGAGTAAAAGAGCCCTGATTCACACTCGGCTCCATAGGTGCTGGAAAAGAAGCCTGAGCACCAAGAAGTCGCCTTGCCCGCTCACAAAAGGAAGCCTTGTGGCCCGACTGACCACAAGTATGACAGATCAGAGGCGGACGAGGACACTCCCGGTTCCGATGGCCCGGCTCGCCACAATTAAAGCATTTGATATCCCGAACAGAGGCACTGACAGTACCTCGATAGCTCCCATAGAAACGAGCCGAATTACCACCAGGAGTATTCGCAGACTGAGATTTGTGCTGACCTCCACCCTTGTGACTCGAGAAATTTCCGGTGGATTTCTGCTTCTTACTCTCCCGAACCGCCGCACTGTCCGTCACCGACATATCATAGGCAAGAGCTCGACTCTGATAATCCTTCACGGTAGTGCAGACAAGACCGGACATGTAGTCCCGAATGGACAGTTTCATCCTCCTGGAAAAATGGAAGATTTTGTCGCTCTCTTCGACAACTTGGGTCTTCACGTAGCCCAACTCCTTGTTAAAATCAGCAATAGCTTGGGATACGGGAATATCCCGTGGTTGATCATCATAGAAAGCATGCACTCGAGCCTGTCTAACTGGCCACGGGTAATATTCGGTCTCCATCAATTCCTGAAATTTCGCCCACGAAGCAACATGATCTTTGGGCCCAACGGCCTCCCACCAATCCGTAGCATCCCTAGTGAGAAAGTACTGGGCAATAGGGACCTTACGGTCCTCGGGACAGTTGGTGGCAACGAAGACCTTAGATATCTCCTTGATCCACCCCTCCCAGCCGATCGGGTTTGATGCTCCCGAAAACTGAGGAGGATGCATCTTGATGACATCTTGGAGCCAACGGTCTGCTCCGCCCCGATTAGCATGGGCCTGATCGGGGTTTTGAACCACTTGAGCTATCGCCGCCATCTGGTTAACCATTTGCTGCATAACGGCCGCAATACCAAGGTCGGCGCGCTCCTGAGAAGAAGCATGACTGTGACGGTCACCGGTACTGCCGGCTCCCGATGAATGCGACGTGGCCGCCCCACCGGCTGCCCCACGTCCTCGGCCGCGTCCACGACCACGACCACGACCATGACCACGGTTTCCTCCGGCATCCATACTGGTGTTAAGAGATAACAGAAGTATATCGATGATGAGTAAGGGAGGAAAAGCAACTACAATTCAAAAGTGGAAATACAATGCAAGAAACAGAAGGGCCGAATAGGAAAACTTACGAGCACTGGAAGTACTGAGATGCTGGCAGCGGTGTGACAATGTGCAAAACAAAACACGACTAGACCCAAATAACCAACAAGCCTAGGTATCCATAAACATAGAGCTCCGATACCATTTTCTGTAACACCCCCGAGATATTCGAAGTATATTACAGCGCCGTGGGCCCCTACATGGGACCCACCAGGCTACAATAAGAAAAAGTCCACACATTTAAACAATACAACACATATAAAATACGCCCAGAGCGACCGGCGGAATAGGCAACAACCGACAATGTAGCAACTTAAAGTAATACAAAACGGAGTTCGAAAAGGAAAACCTAAGTACTCGCGAGTACAATCTATAAGTTTATAAATGTGGGGCACAACCATATCTAAGTAAGCAAAATAAATAAGAAGACCCAAATGCACATGTCAACGACCTTGGCCAGCCTCATCGTACTGTCCCAGCGCCCGCTCGTCCGGAAGAACATAACCTGAAATCCATAACAAGAATTTCCCCACAACGGGTCCCCAGATGGGTTAGCAATTACGCTAGTACAAGTAATCAAGGCAAACCAATCGCTTACACATTTCATAGTACATGCACCAATATCATTTCAAAAACCAAAACCAGACATGTCTTTTCCGGAAAACAAACAGTCAAACAATTAATTTGCCTAGGACCAGGACGCCACCATGAATCCCACCCGAGGCCTCTAAGGACCCTCCCAGGCTGGCCACTTTATAAAACAAATCACGCACAGACATCGCCTAGGACCAGGACGCCACCATGAATCCCACCTGAGGCCTCTAAGGACCCTCCCAGGCTGGCTAGCGAAACAAACTCGTGAATCCAGAGTGAATTCATAGATTCCCCCGAGGCCCCGTCGAACCCTCCCAGGGTGAGTATAGCACACACAATATACATTACCATTTCATGTTAAGCATAAAAGTTTCCAAAAATACTTGCCTTGAATAATAGACGACGCTACGAACGGAAGGGAAACACCGACGGACGTTAGGATCCGATAATCACGAACCTAACGATACGAAGAACACAATCACAACCAATTCTAAACAAATACGGAATTGGAAAACACTCAAAAACCCGCCTACGATTCATGTATATTCGTATAAAAACAACAACGAGGGCGGACTTCAACCAAACCCTTTCGATTACAAAATTACTACGAAATATAGCATGAATCCATAGGGAAACCAACAAAACTAACGAGATTAATCATGTACATCATGGATTTATCTAACATACGGAACGAATCGGACGAAACATGAAAACCCCTTCAATTTACCCAAAACAAGGTTTTTAGGAGTTTACCTTGAATAATGATGAAGAACACGATTAGAGGTTGATAATATACTCCCAAAACTCGAAGAAGATGATGGCTCGGAGTTACAAAGCTTCAAATCGCCGGAAATACCAAGAAGATCGCCTAGGAGTCGGATGGGAAGGAGAGGGATGAAGAATGACCGAAATCGGTCAACTCCTGGGTTTATAAACCCAGGCCTCGTTACGTACGTTAGCCACCACATGCTAACGTACGTAAGCTGTATTACGTACGTAAGCCATAAGGGCCTTACGTACGTAACCAAAAAGGCAGAATTTCCTGGACCGAAATACACTAGGGCGTTACGTACGTAACCAAAAAGGGTGTTACGTCCGTAACCAAAAAGGCAGAAACGCCTGTACCGAAATACACTAGAACGTTACGTACGTAACCAAAAGGGTGTTACGTACGTAACATTCCTTTCTGTGGAGTATAGGCCAGAAGGAATGAGGGAGGTACCGGAAAAGAATCGAAATACAACGGTGAACAATTCACGATGGTACGGACGTAAGGGACCTGAAACGACGAACTTAAGTGCCGAAGGAAAGCATATTCCCGACTATTCAAAGGTTCAGAAAAACAACAACAAACGCAATTTTCCCAAATGTTTGGGAAATTTACAAAACGGCCCAAACATCCGAAATGTACGACACATGGTCGAAACACCAAACAAAAGCTCACAACGCCCATAATAACATGAGATGGATCTTCGGCAACCCCGAAACGGCGGTTCGAGCAGCGATTACGATAATACCCGAAATAACGACGAAAACAACATGAAACACCAAATCGAGTAAAACGAGTCCGAAACAAGCTCGAACGACAAAAAGTTCAATATTAGATATCCTCAAAATGTCAATACGGTTACAAGCGAGTTGCTAAAAACGAAAATGCACCAAAATGAGAATAATAAGAGGAGGGAAAAATGCGGATATTACATGAAGCACTTGCCCTTTGGCTTTTTGTTCGCCACGGGCTGAGGAGCCTTTGACTGAGGATCCTTGCCCTTAGCTCTGAAGGTTGCCACTTGCTTCTGGCCAACCTGATTTTTCTTCTTTCCCCATTTGGGTTTTGAAGAAGTAGCACCGGTTGCCGCAAGAATTTGATGATAACCTTGTTTGAAGAGACCTTCGGCAGACTGAAGCTCTGTCAGAAGTTCCGCCAATGTGTAAGTCCTACGATTCATATTGTAGTTGAGGCGGAACTGCTCAAAGCTTCTTGGTACACTGCCCAAGATAATATCGACATGCGACTCCGCATCGATAGTAGCCCCCAGTATGCTCAGTTCGTTCAAATGAGACATCATTTTAAGAACGTGATCCCTTAGTGGGGTCCCTTCAGACATTTGGGTTGTCATCAAAACCTCATTGCATTTTGCCTAGCCGCCCGGTTCTGATGACCAAACACCTCAGTGAGATTTTTCATCATTTCCGCGGCCGAGCCCATCGTCTGATGCTGATGTTGCAATACATTTGTCAGTGAAGCCAAAATGTAACAGCGAGCCATCTCATCAGACTTTTTCCATTTCCGGAATTCAGCCAACTCTTCAGGAGTGGCATCCGTTTCTAGTTCCAAAGGGCTCTCCTCAGTTAAAACAAATTTATGCCCCTCGGCAGTCAAGACAATATCAAGATTTCTTTTCCAGTCGGCAAAGTTAGTGCCATCAAGTTTGTTTTCTTTGAGAATAACAGCTAGTGGATTGAAAGACATCTGAGAATAAAATTAAAAACACCATTCATCACATAATTCGACGCATAATATATTGAAAAACCTTAAAACACAATATATATGCAATCAACCAACACCTTGAAAAACCGCACATGCAAGCCACGATAGTGTGGACGTTTATATATACCTTTTCAAGTAGATTTTAACGTCTTTAATTTTACTATCTAGCCAAGATGTGTTTTGACAAATAAAATTAATAGTTGGTTCCTCTTGGCCATGTATTAAATTAACATAGACTCCGATGGGGAGCTTATTAATTAATACACCTAAGTGAACACCATAATTTAACAAACCTTAGTATATTATTTAATAATAATAGTCCTACAAATGGAGAGGTCCTATCATAAAAAATAATATTCACCTTTTTCTTATCAAATTTGAAGTTTAAAACCAGTGAGCCAATAATTAGCACATCCGATGTGGAGGAAGACTCTAATGTCAACGCGCATGCTAATTATTTCACAATTTAAACCAATTATGGAGGCCAATTTAATTTTGAAAAATTAATTTAAAATCACTTAGTTATTTTGAAAATTTAAGATTTTTAATTTTCTCGTCCTAACATGCAAGGAAACATATCACACATAAATCCATACATGCCATACATCAAAACAATAAAAACCAACAAAATAAAAAAAATTGGATAATTAAATCCAATTATCATGACTTTTATTCCTCGTTTTGAATAACGAGAAAATCTTCGGCTCGTTTGCTTCCACTGCTTCAAGCATCTCGCGGAAAAACGAATCGAACGACCCGAATCCGGACAACTTGAGCCGCTGGCCGACCTGCTGCCCGCTGACCGAGCTGCCCGACTGCCCGAGATGGGCTGTTGGCCGAGTGCTGATCGGCTCCCTGCTGGTCTCGGTCGGTTCGTCCGATCGGGACTCCTCTTCGCGCTGGACTTCTTTCTCTTTCGTACTTTGTGTGTTCCAATTCGATTACAATTTTATTCGAAATAAAATACATCGAATTTACATCAAATTACAAGAAAAATAAATCATATTCTACCCGTGGATTTTCTCACGGAAAAAACTTATACATGCCTCAAAAACGGGCCAAATTACCAAAAACACGTAAATAAATAAAAATATCACATAGCCATGATAATTGGATCATATTCTCCTGTAAGACAAATTCTAGCAAAATATTCCAAAAATCATATTATATGAATATTTAATTGCTAGCATATTAATCACCAAATTAATTAAATTGAACAGAACCTAAAGACCGGCTCCGATACCAATTGTTGGAATATAAAACACAGCGGAAGCAAGTTGGTAAAAATATTTTTATGAAAGGTTTTATAAACTAACCAACATAAAAACCGGATCTATTTAGGCTTGTCAATTAATTAACTAAACAGATTAACAAACAATTAAATACACATATTTACGCATGAGAGTCGGTAATTTATACCTTTGACGCGAAGTGGTAGAAAATCTCTTTTGGTCGATTTATATCCTCTTTGTACTCCTCTCCGATCTTCTTGTATTTCTACCTCAAGATCTTCTAGAGTATATCCCGCCTATGTCCGAATGTCGTGTGGGCAACAATCTACCGGACTAAACTTGGACAGCAAAGGGGAAACGGCCGAAATTTTTCTTCCAAAATTCCTTTCAATTTTCTCTCTATTTTTCTTGAATATTTGTGGTATTTTAGAAAAATATTGTGTTAAATAAATTATGGAATCCAAGACACAAGTCAAGATCCACAACTAAACACACACAAAAATCGAAAATTTTGAGCAAGAATTATCATTAAAATCGGCCACCCTTATGTCTCTATTTATAGGTGTTTTGGGCTACTCTAGGGACCTTAAGGAGGATATGGTAAGGACTCTTAATAGATGTCATCTTCCTATATTGGAACTCTTCCTAATATAATGACTCTATTAAATATCAACTTAGTCCACTAAAAAGTTGATATTGCACTTCCTACCAAAATCCCAAATTACTAAATTGGGCTCCTTTTTGAATTAATTATTTCCCGTGTTTAAGATATTTCATGTCCATTAATTAATTTAAGCTACTGACAGCTTTTAATTAATTAATACATTATTCATGAGTATACCACTCGATCTTTATTATTATATCGGAAAATTAATTCCACCTGCAGGGTTTAATATAATAATCATTTCGAGTGCCTCAATGGACATGATCAACCCGACTGGTCGGGACACGATTTCTAGCTATAATATTAATTATCATATAAATAATAATATTGCCCAAAATATCGAGCATATTGAGTCAATCATTGTGGCTCTCACCCATGATAAATCAAAACAATAAATATTAAATATATATAATTAAATATTAATCATTAGAATTAAGAAATAATAATTGTCCGAGATGTACGTTCTTCTTATAGTCAGTACAGAAGAATCTATCTCCCCTCGATCCTGTTCAACGTATACCGAATACGATAATATATGCTAATGGTCAAGACCAACCAATCTCAAGCATATACTATAACCTCTCACATAACAGTCTAATGTTATAAAGGTTGTGAACTAATTATTACTATATAAGAGACCGATAATGTGATCTTCTGTGTGACACGACACACCACATTATCTACAATATAAAGTAATTTAGACTACATTTGCATAAGCATAGCGTGAATAAATATACAAAACATGTGATAAATGAATTAAATATTCTCATAGATAAAGACCGGGAGGTAATACAAGCATAAAGTATGCTTTGACGTATACAAACCTAACATATAGCGCACGCTACGTCAACCCGTTAACGTGCGCTACGAAGAGCTTTACGTACGTAACACGCTCCCGCTAACGCACGTAAGGGCTATGCAGAAACTGGGCAGAACCCACGCTGAAGTCCATAACATACGTTACGACTAAGGCATAACGTACGTTATGCAGGTAACGATAGCGCACGCTAAATAGCACGCATAACGTGCGTTATGCATGCTGACGATTCAACAACTGCTTGAACCCGTTCGGCCGGGGCGATACAAGGGCGAAATCGATACAGGCCGAACTTCGAAGCGTAAACACGAGGTATCCATAGCAACGAAGCTAAGTGCTGAAAGAAAATACACTTCCGACTATCGGGGAATCCGAAATACAACAAGGAAGATAAAATTCCCTAAACTTCTAGGAAATTACAAAATGGCCCAAACGCCCGAAAAATCACGATACGACGTCGGATTAACAATCCGAAACTCACAACATGAGCAACTCAACCATACGAACTCATGGAAAAAGGAAAATAACG
Source organism: Orobanche coerulescens (assembly GCA_033398695.1). Classification (NCBI taxonomy): domain Eukaryota; kingdom Viridiplantae; phylum Streptophyta; class Magnoliopsida; order Lamiales; family Orobanchaceae; genus Orobanche; species Orobanche coerulescens. The sequence continues at coordinate 168,711,609 of CM065811.1, forward strand.
AAATCGAACGAGTTTTACGAGAATCGAACGTACACGCAATAAAACATAGCTCAAGACGAAAATACGTAAAAACATCACCGAAACTCGTCCAAATGGAAAAATTCCAAGAACAAAATAGATTCAAAATTCCAAAACAGTAACAAGCGAGTCATCCGAAATAAACATACACCAAAAATAGAAATTACCCAAAATAGAAAGTACGAATATTACAATTATGCACTTCGAGTAGTCCACATTTCAACATTCAATAATTTCTTTCGAAAATGAATCCAAATAGCAGGAAAAAGATCTGACTTTAGAGACGTGAAATCAACTGGAAAAATTATATATATATATATATATATATATATATAGGGACGGAGTCAGGAATTTTTCCAAGGGTGGTCCTATTTAATAAACAAAAAAATATATACGATAATACGACAATGTTATATTCATGCCAAATTTGATCAAAAAGTAAGCATACATTTTCAAAAGCCGTAATACTAACTTTTACAGATTCAACAAAAAAATCGACGCGTTTTTATTTTCTGAAACATATCAATGATATCTTCATTTTCTCGACGCGTTATTAGGATTATAATCCAAAATCCTAATTCGCATTCCAGGGTCTGAGGGAAGATCCGCTAAATTGACTTCCACACGAGTTTGTTTAGAATTATCAACATTACTCGTCTCCGAATCAACGATTGCTTTTCTTTTTTGTTAAAAACTTATCCATAGTAATTATATATCCTAAACAATTTGCAGATACAACAATCAATAGAAATATAGAATTACAATTTATAAAATTACAACTAAATAATTACATAAACAAATGCAAAACAAAGTGTTTATATAATATCAATAGTTAGATTCAACACCTTACCTAGGGCACTGCTCGTCTCAGTCGTCTGCTCCTACCGGATACCGCACTCAGGGACTGGAAGTCTGGAAGGAACTGTGTTGTCGACTCTACAAGGACAAGGTGGCACCGCTCAGTCTGCTCCTACCGCACTTCTCGAGCACATCAATGCGAAACCTACGCGGCTACGCCTCCTTTTTGTTGATATCAACTGTGCGCTCTCTGAAGTCTGATGCGAAGCCGAAGAGTTGAAAGACTTTTGGGTTGGGTACTTCTATATATTGGGCTAAATCCCATTTGAGGTGGATGGGTCTGTGCTAATGCTGGGCCAGGCCCAACTCTCTCTCTCTCTCTATATATATATATATATATATATATATATATATATATATATACATGTTTGTTTGTAACAGATGAGGGCAAAGTAGCATAAAAATAGAATCAAACTGATCTTCTAGTGATAAGTTAGAAAAAAATAAGATGTGCTTGTTTTATTGGGCAAAAAATGAGTATAACATGTAGTTATTGATCATTTTCTGATTTTATATTTTTGCATTTCTGTCAATGGTATCATATTCGTTTGTAATATTTTTATATCTTGTTGGAATTATATTTACATAATATACCACGTAGGGCTGTGAACGAGCCGAACTTTACCAAATATCGCAGGATTCGAGTTCGACCCGAAGAGTGTCGAACCTAGGGTTCGATTCGGCTTGAAAGGTCTGAGCTTTTATTTTCGTTATTCGGCTCGAGTTCGAAGGGATTTTTAGCATTAACGTTCGATTCGATTCGGTTCAAACTTTTTCGAACAATTCGAACATGTTCGGCTTGTGTTAGATAAAATTTACAATTTTCAATTTTCTCATAAGTCATGAACTTATAAAGGACTTGAATAAAATTAGAAGTTTATACGATAAGACCATTGAACATTTTAATAAGTCCATAGCAAAAAACAGTCGTAACAAAAGATAAATAGATAATTAATTAACCAAAAAATATGTATAATATATATATATATATATATATATATATATATATATAATATGCCAAAAAAAAGATGGCCGAGCCGAACATATTCGAGCTATTCGGCTCGATTCGCCGAATAGCAAAAACAAACGTTCGGCTCGGCTCGTTGATCACCGAATCGAACATCGAACCGAACTATTTCGAACCGAATATGCCGAATTGAATCGAACTTTTACGTTCGTTCAAAACCCTAATAACACGATAGAAGGATGATCACCAATAAATTTTATTTTCATTTTTATTTATTCTTTTTTCACTTATTTAAGAAGAGAGAATTATTGAATTTTACTATTTTATGAGAACTTGTCTCATATAGAGAAATTCGATCGTTATTTTTATATGTATAATTAATTATATAAATCGAGACTCATCTTCTACATTACATAGAAATAATTGTAGAAAACATTACTGAAGTATCTATTTCTGCTTGACTTTTCTATTATAATTCGCTTGAACTTGTTTTGTTTCTTTTTTTTTTTGCCTTTTTTAAATTTTATATCCAATATCCATTATAATCAATTCTTCAACCCATTTTTTTTTGGCTTCAATTGAATTTTGAAAATACTTTTCATTACAATCAAACTCTCCAAAACAATTCCGACATCCGATTTTCACAACAATCAACCCAAAATGATCAAATGTGTTGATGAATATTTCCATATTCATGTCTGAATGTGGTGATATTTTCTCAAGAGTTATTTTATTTGTTTCATATTTTAGGTGACATTTACTTCAAAGGTTCCCACATATGTATATGCTTTTGGTGATAAAAATATTAAATGCCTTATATACACTGTTTCCAATTATGTGATTTTTGTTGGTGATATTTTGGGGCAAATATTCCCAAACATAAGTGTTCATTTGGCGACACTTTCCAATATGTGATTTATTTTGTTTGTAGCAACCTTTCAATGTATTTTCTTAGTTATGTGCATTTGTTTTATGTGACGTGTGTTGATGAAGGTTTCCATATCCATATGTGTGAATGTGGTCATTTTTGCAGGTTGGATTGTTTTAGTTGTTTCATATTTTAAGTGACATTTACTGCAAAGTTTTCCAAATATGTATATGTTTTTTGTGACATAAATTTTTATGCTGGACAATATTTAAGTATGACAACTATTTTCAATTGTATGCATTTTCTTGGGGACAGCTTGTAATATCCGTACCTTTTTATTTTTACTAGTTTTCATTTTCGGTGCATGTCTATTTTTATCGACTCATTTGTAACCGTTTTGACGTTTTGAATCTATTTTGTTCTTGGAGTTTTTCCATTTGGACGCGTTCTGGAGATGTTTTTGTGTAATTTCGTTTTATGTTATGTTTTGTTGCATGTACGTTCGATTCTCGTAAAACTCGTTCGATTCCGTTGGTTCCTTGTTTACATGAGTTCGTATGGTTGAGTTGTTCATGTTGTGAGTTTCGGTTTGTTAATCCGACGTTGTATCGTGATTTTCGGCCGTTTGGGCCGTTTTCTAATTTCCTATAAGTTTAGGGAATTTTATCGTCTTTGTCGTATTTCGGATTCCCCGGTAGTCGGAATTGTATTTTCTTTCAGCACTTAGCTTCATCGTCGTGAATATTCCGTGTTTACGTTTTGGGTTCTGCTCGTGTGTTGTATCTCGACTTCGTACCGTCCTTTGCAGCAAACCGTGTTCAGCAGTGTTGAACTGCTGCATGCATAACGTACGTTATGCATGCTCTCTTGCATGCGCTATCGACACTTGCATAACGTACATTATACCTTAGTGTTACGTACGTTATGGCCTTCAGTATTTTGAACAGTGGATTCTGCCCAGTTTTTGCCAAGCCCTTACGTACGTTAACTCGATAGTGTTACGTACGTAAGCTCCTCATAGCGTACGCTAACTGTTTGGCGTAGCGTACGCCATCGGCCTAGGAAAATTGAGCAGATTGTTTTGTCGAGCCATTACGTACGCTAACACCTGAGTGTTACGTATGTAACAGGCGTAGCGTACGTTAACATCAGCATGTTAACGTACGTAATGAGAGGTCAGGTTTTATAAACCTGGTGATGAGTCGATTCTTGATCGACTCATTCTATTCTTTTGAGTCGTGTTTTTGTTTGCTTTTTAGTATTTTTGTTCTCTTTTATGCTTGGTATGTTGTGTTTTTAATTTATAGGTAGCCGAGCGAAAATTGTGGTGAAATATGTGCTTTTATTGCCAATAGGAGTTTATGACGATCAATAGCAAGTCGGGAGCAAAAGCATAGCTCGGGCGATGAAAAACAAAGCAACATCGGTCGTATTTTCTAAATTCCAGAATCATCACTCCAAATAGATTCCTCGTGAAATTGATATAGATTCCTCGTGAAATTACCTTCGAAACGGTATATCATACGCTAAATTCCGAGGTGTATTGATGCAAAAACAAAAGACCAAACCGAAGAAGACCAAAAATTGGAGCCAAAACAAGAAGAAACGACCCGGGCCGCGTCAGGCAACTCGACCGTGTCACAGAACACGGCTGGGTCATCAAGGCAGTACGAATTTCCCATTCCGGAAGAGTTCAACACGGGCCGTGTCACAGGACACGACCGAGTCACGATCCAGTCGATTTTCCATTTCTAGTGCTGTGCAACACGGGCCGTGTCACAGGACACAGCCGGGTCCGATGGATAGAGAACTTTTCGTTTTTCAAGACAGTTCGACACGGGCTGTGTCATCTGACACGGACCGTGTCACTTTTCGGTGCAAGTCCAATTCTTTGACATTTTTACACGATTTGGAGCATTTTTCTTGGTCTTTTGACTTTATAAAAAGGGGTGTGAGACCTTAAGATGGATATTCTGATCTTGTATGAGATATTGTGTGGAAAAACACATGATTTAGGGAGAGAAACACCAAAATAGGGAGAAAAGAGAGATTTTTCATCATCTTCTTTGTATGTTCATCTTGAAGAAGAATACATTTGTGAGTGAATACAATTCCTTATATCATTTTGTTGTGAGTTCTTGAAGGAAAATTATCAAACCTTCATCGGGAATTCGATTTCGGCTTTTACAAGGGAAGTTTGTACTATGTTTTTTACGATTTTCATTATTATTGTTGAAATAATCATGTGTAGCTAATCTTTTCATATGGGTTTTTAGATTGAGCCACACACATGTTGTCGATTGTTAGTTTCAATTGATTTTCCGGGTAGAGTTTGGATTGTTCCTCTTTGTTTGTTCTTCTCATAAGAACTTTTGATTTAGATCATCAAACCTATTTCATAGTTGTTATTATTATTCAAAATCGAGGGTTTTTATCGGTGTTCGCCATCAAACGGCCCGATAGAAGTGATTGTGAATGTTCTAAACATTTTTCCGCGATCTTTTAGCGAATTACCCCATCAAAGGTATTAGCTAGTCGATTGTTAGTAGAGATCCGTCCCCATCAAATGAGTGTCTCTTATTTTCGATAAGAACAATCGTGATTTTTAGAATTACCGCCATCAAACGGATTTCTTTTAATCGTGAGCAAGCGATAATTCCAAACCTTATTTCTTTGAGTATCGGAACTAATAATTGATTACGTGTGTGTTGGTGATTCTAAACTCCCATATCATTCTCATAATTGTAATCTCTTAATTATCCAAATTTTAATTCGGTGTTGTTAACGTTTCATTTATTCTAAATTTCTGCGTTGTGATTGTAATCCTATCAAATCTTTGGTGTATTTTACTTTATTTTACTTTTGTTAATTCGAATATTTGCCGAACATTATCAAACTTCAAACCGTTTCCAACTCCTTGTGAGATCGACCTCGGAGTTACTTGCCGCTTCCTACAAAAGCGATTCGTACACTTGCGAGTTTTTAATTTGTTCATCAAGTTTTTGGCGCCGTTGCCGGGGAGTTGGCGTTTAATTTTTGATCTTTTTTTAATAATAGTTGAATCAATTTTCTTAATCATTTTTTGTTTTCATTATTTTCGACAAACTATACAAATTTGCTCTAACTTCTCTTGTTTATGCTTGGTAGGAGATCGCTGGGAAACCCAATTCTTCCACCCATAGGCGAGGTCCAAAGAATTAGAGGACCAAAAACAATAGCCACATCATCAATGGCAAACGACGAAGAGAATCCGGATCTTGAAGAGCGACTTTTGCTCCAAGAAGAAAACACTCGTCAACCGAGGCATGAGAATGTTGCACAAAATTTAGATGAAGAAAACATTCGTCAACCGAGGTTTTCGAGATATGAGAATGTTGGGCGCAATCAAGGGATACCCGAAGCTCAACAAGGGAGATACTTTTATCCGAGACAACCACCCGTTGGAGTGCAATATGGAGCGAACTATTATCCCGGGCCTCAATATGGGATGGAAGCAAACTACAATATGCCGCAATAACCTTCGGTTGAGCATCTAATGAGGGACTATCCAAAGCCCGTGGTGAACACCGCCATTTCATGCATCCAATTAGCACCGACAGCAAGGAACTACCACATAAGCGGATTTCACATCGAGCAATTGCCCTCATTTCACGGATTAGCACGTGAGGATCCGTTGTCGTTCATCCGAGACTTTTATGTGGCGATTGACAATTTTACATTAAATGGGTTGAGTGAGGATCAACTAAGAATGAAGTGATTCCCTTATACACTCAAGGATGGGGCAAAACAATGGTTGATGACTTTGGCACCGGGCTCACTAAGAATGTGGGATGAAGTTTATGACAAATTCATTACCAAGTACTTCTCTCCTTCGAAGACTACATAATTGAGAACTCAAATCTCAACATTTGGACAACAAGAGGGAGAGGAATTTCACGAAGCATGGGACCGATTAAAGATGCTCCTCATTCAATGCCCACACTGTAATACCCGTACTTTTATTGACTGTTTGACTTTGCCGTTCTCTTATGTTGTCACTTGGTAAATGCATGGAGACGTTGTTGATATTGTTATTAAGTTTCGTGCCTTGTTTAGGTCACGATCGTATTGTTTAGACCTTTCGGAAGTGTTCTGGGCCAGAGGAATAGCGCACGCTAGGCTTAGGCTAACGCACGCTAATTCAGCTTCATTAGCGCACGCTAGATTTGAGCCGTAGTGCGCGCTAAGGGACCAGTCAGGTCAGAACCAGTAACTCAGACTGCGCTCTGGACTGGCGGATTAACGCACGCTAGGAGTTCGTTAGCGCGCGCTATTCGTGGTTAGTAGCGCACGCTAACATCCATCCGTAGCGCACACTAATGGCCGGGTCGGCAGAGGCAGTGGGGCAGTGAGGTTTCTGGACTATCAGGTAGCGCACGCTAGGCTTCGGCTCGCGCACGCTAAAATGTTATGTAGCGCACGCTAAGGCATTATGGTAGCGCACGCTAATGGTCTGGTCAGTAGAAGCAGTGAGGTTTCAGACTTTCTGGACTAGCAGACAGCGCACGCTAGGCAGCGGCTAGCGTACGCTATATGTGTTGCGTAACGCACGCTAGTGCTCGGTGTGCCTTGCGCTAGCGGACCGAGCGATGGTGAGATTTTGGCAGGACAGCAGTTAGCGCACGCAAGGGAGGTTTCGTAACGCGCGCTAACGTCTTATGGCAGTAGCCACTGGACTACCAGGCGACCCGTTAGCGCACGCTAACATTGAGGCGTAGTGTGCGCTAGACTGGGATAGTATATAAGGGGACAGCCAACCCCTGCACTCGTCATTTCACATCATTTCCACTTTTTACGATCGGGAGAGCTCGGGAGAGGCGATTTGGGGCTTTTTAAGGCAGTCCTCCATCATATATTGTCAGCTTGGGTTGGATAACAAGGATTATTCAACATCTAATCCATCCTATCGTACGAATCAAGGTAAAAAAATCCTTAGAACCCAACCTTTTGGGAATTTTGGGGTTTTTCGTAGATTCATCCGATTTATCCGTTTTGAAGTTTGAGAACCTTAAGATAATGATGTATCTATACCGTATGCATACTTTTCCTACGATTTTACGAATTGGATTGTACCGTTTTCGGACTTGTGAGAGTTTGGACGATTTTCCAACCTCTAGTTGTTTATCCGTGTATTTTCATGAATCGTAGACGGGTTTCGGGAGTTTCTTCGTGTAATTCGAATATGGGTAATTGATTATCATATTCCTTGCGAATCGTTTAGGTTCCGGAAGCGCGTTCTTGGACCTACCGAACTCATACCATTTTTCCATTCGATTTCTCGATGTCTCAAAGGCAAGTATACATTTATGATTGTACGTTCTCGACTTTGAAAGTAAGAAATATTGATGGTATGATATGAACGAACCGTTTTTACGGCATTCATAGATATATTGATGGCATATTATGAACGAACCATTTTTACGGCATTCATGTATGTATTGTTGGCATGTAATGAACGAACCGTTTCTACGGCATTCCTACATGTATCGGCGTATGATATGAACGAACTGTTTCTACGGCATTCACATACGTATCGGCGTACGATATGAACGAACCGTTTCTACGGCATTCACATACGTCTTATGAGATTTTAGTTATTCCGGAATACTAGTCTTAAATTGATGAATTGATGGTTACTTTTACTTTATTGTCGAGGAGTATTGTGTTTCATACTTGATATACTTGCACTAGCTATTCGACGGCTAACCCCTTTATGGGGGAAATACATTTTATGTATTTCAGGTTCCAGGAGAACGGACAGGCAGGTATCGGGTCGGCACGAAGATGGTGGGCAAGTGTGATACTGTGTCTTTCTTCCAGTTATGTTTTGAGTTTTCCATTCAGTGTTGTTGTACTGGATTGGCTATTGAATACTCGAGTATTGTTTTCCATTTTCCTTGAGGTTCCGGCCTGTGTTTTGCCGAGGTATCGATTCGTGTTATGATGTCTGTGGATACATTGGTTATGTTCTGAATACCTTTGTATTGTTTTTCATTCCATTGTGTGTAGATCATATCGGTCAGAATTTGTAGTTCCGCGTATGTTTAGCCTTGTGAGTCCCACGGCGGGCCTTACGGCGCTGTAATATTCCCTGAATAACTTGGGGGTGTTACAGAATATGGTATCGGAGCTTAGGTCTATGGATACCTAGGCTGTCGGTCTTTTGGTTCGATCGAGTCGTTATTTATCCACAGTATCACTACTCTGCCATCATCACAGTGCGACCGGTACTTGTAAGACCTCTCACTCTTCTGGTGTTTCCTTATTCGTTTTGCTTCCTTTTATTGGTATTCTTGAGAATCGGACACTTTGATGACGCGTGATTGAATTGTGCTTACGTGACTTGTGTGTTCTTCAGTATGTCAGCTGGTAGGGGCCGTGGCCGTGGCCGTGGCCGTGGACGTGGAAGAGGTCGTGGCGCGGCTGTTTCCATCAGTTCAGTTGCGGGATCGACCAATCCCAGTTTGTCGAACTCGGTGCATCCTGACACCGAAAGTCAGCACGACCAATCAAACTGTCAAGGGAACAACGCAGACGCTGGAGTTACGAATGCACTTCAACAATTGGCTACCCAGATGACTATTTTAGCCCAAACTGTTCAGCTGAATAACCCGAACCCAAACACGGATGCCTTGCTTCAGAATGTAATCCGTATGCACCCTCCACAGTTTGGCGGTGCCACAGACCCGTTAGGCTGGGAAGACTGGCTAGCGGAATTGGAGAAGATTTTCAAGGCGGTTGATTGCCCCGAGGTGAGGAAAGTACCGATTGCTCAGTATTTCCTCACTAAGGTGGCCGCTACTTGGTGGAAGGTCATCAAGCCACAGGATCGTATCGCCACGTGGGATGAATTTAAGGAGCTCTTGGAGGCCGAGTTTTGTCCTTGGCCGGTGCGAGAGGGCCGAATCCGAGCCTTTTTCGAGGCTAAACCACAAGATATTCCCGTTTCACAGGCGATCGTGGAGTACAATCAACAATTGATCCATGTGAAGGATCAAGTGCGTAACGAGCGTGATAAGATCCGTTATTTTGATATGCGGATGAATTTGGACTTACGGCGATACATGGCCGGATTTGCTTGTACCACACTGAAAGAGTATCAGGACAGAGCTTTAGCCCGTGATATGTTGAACCCCGACAATGATACCGTTGAAGAACCGAAAAAGCAGAAAGTCGCGGGAAATTTTTCTGGTTCTAAGGGTGGCAACTTTCAGAAGTCACAGACGACTAACCATTTTTCCGGACAGTCGTCACGTTCTAATAAAGGGAAGAGGGGTTACCATCCCACTCTGGGTACCTCAAATCGCGCGGTGACTTGCTATAATTGTGGCCGTCCAGGCCAGTTTAATTCGGAATGCTACTTTCCACCATTAAAGTGTCACACGTGCGGACAGATGGGGCATAGAGCGGTTTATTGTTCCGAGCCGAACCAGACTTTGGACACTCGGGCTTCTGCCCCAACACCACTTGATCAGGGGTTAAATCAGCGTCAATCTTTTGGTCAACCTCAGCAGAATTTTGGCAGGGGCCGGGGACGGGGTCAGAACGCTGGAGGGGGGAACTCTAGCGTCGGTTGTGCAACAACGGGTTTATGAGATGCGTCGAACAGACGAACCCGACGCGGCGGCGGCTTCAGGTACCATCCATATTTTATCTTATCCAGTCCGTGTACTTTTCGATACGGGTGCTACACATTCTTTTATTTCTTTGGAGTGTGTACGCCGTTTGAATATAACTTGTTTGACTGCTTGCGATCCCTTTATCGTGAAACTACCTAGTGGGGATAGGATTGTGGGGAATCGGGAGATTAGAGATTTTCTGGTGGTTATATCCAGTATGGAATGGTTATCGAATCTGATTGTAGTTGATATGGAAGGCGAGGACGTGATCCTCGATGAGGATTGACTTGATAATCACCAAGCGATTATGAATTACCGTACCAAGGTTATTACCATGATGACTAAAGACGGATCTGAGTACTCATTTTCGGGATGTAAGTCAGGCCAATCCAAGTTACTTATCAGTTCCATCAAGGCCGTAAAACTTTTGAATAAAGGTTGTACGGGCTATTGGTGTTATACCTTGAAAACGGAAGGAAACGAAGTCGATTTCTATTCGATCCCGGTCGTTAATGAGTATCCCGATGTTTTCCCTGATGACCTCCCGGGATTACCGCCAGATCGAGAGATAGAATTTACCGTAGACTTAGAGCCAGATGCGGCTCCGATTTCTAAAGCACCTTATCGGATGGCACCTTCCGAGATGCAGGAATTGAAGACTCAGTTGGGAGAACTTTTGGAAAAAGGGTACATCAGACCGAGCGCTTCGCCTTGGGGCGTGCCTGTTCTCTTCGTGAGGAAGAAGGATGGTACACTACGTTTGTGCATCGACTACCGTGAGCTGAATAAAGTAACCATCAAGAACAAATATCCTTTGCCTCGTATAGATGATTTATTTGATCAATTGCAAGGAGCTGCGGTTTTCTCGAAGATTGATTTAAGATCCGGGTATTATCAACTCAGGGTGAGGGAGTCCGACGTTCCGAAGACGGCATTTCGAACGAAATATGGGCATTATGAATTTGTAGTTATGCCTTTTGGGTTGACTAATGCGCCGGCAGTTTTCATGCAGTTAATGAATAAGATATTCATCGAGTACCTCGACAGGTGTGTAGTCGTCTTTATTTACGACATCTTGATCTACTCTCGAGATAAGGAGGAACATGCCCGACACTTGCGCTTGATATTAGACATTTTGAGAACCGAGCACCTCTATGCAAAATTCTCGAAATGTGAGTTTTGGTTGGAAGAAGTTATGTTTCTCGGCCATGTGATTTCGGCCGAAGGGGTTCGTGTAGACCCGCAGAAGATTGAGGCAGTGCTAGGTTGGGCACCGCCTAAAAATGTTAAGGAAGTTCGTAGCTTTTTGGGCCTTGCTGCGTATTACCGTCGGTTCGTCGAGGGGTTCTCGAAACTCGCTCGGCCGCTTACGAAATTGCTCCAGAAGACCGAAAAGTTTATTTGGACGGATGAGAGACAATAGAGCTTCGATGAACTGAAGAGACGATTGACTTCAGCGCCGATTCTAACTTTACCACATGGTAGCGAGGGCTTTGCAGTTTATAGTGACGCTTCAGGTCAAGGCCTGGGCTGTGTTCTTATGCAGCATGATAAGACAATAGCTTTTGCGTCACGACAATTAAAGCCTTATGAGATGAATTATCCTACTCACGATTTAGAGTTGGCCGCAATTGTCTTCGCACTCAAGATTTGGCGGCATTATTTGTATGGTTCACCGTGCCGGATTTATACCGTTCACAAGAGCTTGAAGTATATTTTTAGTCAGAAGGAGTTGAATATGAGAAAGAGACGTTGGTTAGAATTGATAAAAGATTATGATTTGGAAATTCTTTACCACCCCGGAAAAGCCAATGTCGTTGCGGATGCTTTGAGCCGCAAATCGGCATCTCTTCAAATGCTCGAGGTTCTTACATCCCAGACGAAAATTCGTCAGGACTTAATTGAGCAAGGGATAGAAGTTTGGCTTCAACGAGTACAGGGACAGTTGTGTACTCTCGAAATTACTTCGTCCTTAGTTGATGACATCAAAGGGAAGCAGTGGAGTGACCCGATGATTTCTCAACTGAAAGAGGATGTAATTAAAGGAAAAGCTCCTGGCTTTATGGCTCACGAGGATAGTATTCTGAGATTTCAGAGCAGGCTTTGTATTCTGAATGATTAAGATTTGAGGCAGAGAATTCTCCGAGAAGCTCATGCTACGCCTTACTCAATCCACCCCAGGACGAGTAAGATGTACAAAGATTTGAAGCGCAATTTTTGGTGGAATAACATGAAGAAGGATGTTACGGAGTTTGTACTATGGTGCTTGACGTGTCAACAAGTCAAGATCGAACATCAACGACCAGCGGGGTTGTTGAAACCGCTTCCCATCCCCGAGTGGAAGTGGGAAGATATTTCTATGGATTTCATCACTGGCATGCTGAGGACTCGGGCCGGAATGAATATGATTTGGGTAATTGTCGATCGGTTGACCAAGTCGGTGTTGGGATTCGGTGCCTAAAAACGAAGGCCCAGCGGAAGCAGTAAAACGAAAATTAATTCGATCCGAATCCCTACGAGGATCGATCGAGCTACGTATATACGAATATAAAATAAACAAAGGAAGATTCGAAATCATACCCTTGTCGTCCGTTGATTATATGGATTTCCTTCTCTTGAGCTATTCCCCAAACGATCCAAAATGCTCCAAGCCCTTGGATGATCCAACGCCGAAAAACCGCGTCTCTACTTGTCACGCGTCGGAGAAACGAACGGAATGACAACACTCGATTAACCTCTAAGGTTACGGCTAGAATCAAGTGATGAAACTTTAGTTATAACACTCTAAGTGTTTTAATTTATATCTCTCAATATATCTTTAATTTTCTCCAAGAACAATTAAGATGATATGAAGAAGATGATGAAGACAATTGAGAAAATGGTTTTTCTCTCTCTCTCTCTCTCTCTCTCTCTCTCTCTCTCTCTCTCTCTATCTTACTCTCACGTAAGAATGTGTAGGTAAAATGAAAGATGTCTTCATCCCTTTTTATTCAACTCCCCACTACTAGCAACAACTCATGCATGTGGGAATCTAACCCCACCTCCACCATTATCATACATTAAAGAATGGAGACATAAGTCCAAAAGGAAGGTGGCTAGAAATGGGGGGGGGGGGGGCGGCCCATGGAGAAACGGATGAGTTTGGTACGTTTCGGACTCCCGAGAGTCCAAACAGATAAATTCCAATTCCGTTCCGATGTATTTGTATAGTTTAATTAATCCAATTAATTTTATCATATCAAATACAAAATAATATAATAAATTTCTCCAAGAAATAATTATATATATGAATTAAATTAATCACCCAGTAATTTATTTAATTCATTAGGCCGTAAATCAATTTATCCAATAAATCGATTTAAACATCCAATGTTCCAAAATTAGATATCCAATATCTAATATTCGTAATGAGAGAATTAGCTTTATTCATTCCGTCGTCAATCCTATTGCGCGACTCGGTAGGTCCGTCTCAGTCAGCAATGGGAGGAACCAAAGAGTAGTAGCACCACCTAGCCGGCTGGCTACACTTGCTTACCCAGGAGAGCGAATGATTGGGATCATTCAAGAACCATTCTCGTGAATACCGGTATACGTATAAACCCTTCTTTCAAATGTCCCGATCAAGTTATAGAGTCACGATCGGTCAAACCCTATCATGCTTGACACTATGCATTCGTTAATGCAAATCGAGATCATCAGTATCGTGTATCTAATACAACTAGCTCCAATGCTTTGGCCAAAGACTTATGATCTCATCGCGATAACCGCATAGGACATATAACCCGCTCACTAACGGGAGAAAGAATTCTATCTTGGTATTCAGTAGGACCTGCTACTTGCCCGTCAAGATGCACGTCGAGGTTGACCCCCGCCTTCCGGTTTACAGGGTCGAACTACTCTAATGAAAATCTTGAGGTCACAAGGACATCCCTACTAAATTCTCAAGTCGAAGGTTCACGAATACCTATCACAACCTTTCGATTCCGTCATTGACTGTCCCGGAGTGAAATCGGTGTGACGAATCGAGGGTGAGTCGGTTCGAGTATACTAATCCAATTAGCATACCTATAACGTGTGCTCCCACTAACCATTAGTGTTCGACAGGCACTCTCCATGTCAAAGAACACGTCATACAAGTCTTCACATAAACTTAACGCCTAGTCAAGTTTCATCGACTTGCGAATGATTAAGTATTTGAGCTATAACCTTTCCAGTGCCGACCCCCTTATCCAATAAGGAGTGGAACGTTTTGCTCTCAAATATACGAACTAGTTTCTATATGTTTATTTACGAGTTAGGAATGCCAGTAACTACCAGTAAATAAAGAAACATTCATTTGCCTTATATAAATGGTTTACATAATTACAAGTACAATGCCCTCACTCAACAACCTCTGAGTGGCATTCGAGGGCATACTCCTAACAATCTCCCACTTGCACTCAATGCCACACACTATGGTATCTAATACCCATGTTCTCCAGATGACGCTCCAAGCTAGTCTGAGAAAGTGGCTTGGTCGATGGATCGGCGACGTTGTCGGCCGAGTCTACTCATGCGGCACAATGTATCCCTTGCGAACAAATTCTCTTACGAGATGATACTTCCTCTCAATATGTTTGGTGCTATTGTGAAACCTCGGCTCCTTGGCTGCGCTACGGCTCCGTCGTTGTCGCAAAGATGAACAGTGACTCAGCACATGGTATTATTTGAAGTTCTCCCAGAAACTTCTTAATCCAGAACCCTTCCTTGGAAGCCTCTGAGGCTGCTTGATACTCAGCCTGACAGGTGGAATCAGCAGTTGCGCTTTGCTTGGCGCTTCGCCAAGATACTGCTCCTCCATTAAGAGTAAATATGTAGCCAGAAGTAGACATCGAGTAATCCTTCAGTCCTTGGAAGTCCGAATCAGTGAATCCTACCACATCCGAATCTCCACCGCCATACATCAGAACCATATCTCTAGTTCTTCTCAAGTACTTGAGAACGTTCTTTCTGGCGATCGATGTTCCCTACACAGGTTTGCACGAAACCTACTCACCACGCTTACAGCATGCGCGATGTCAGGTCTTGTACACAACATAGCATACATAAGACTACCCACGGCCGAAGCATATGGTATATTACTCATTTCCTTTCGTTGTTCCTCATTTTGAGGACACATCTTCAAGGTGAGTTTTATTCCATGTCGCATCGGTAGGAACCCTCTTTTAGAATCATCCATCTTAAATCGCTTTAAGATTTTATCTATATAGAGGGCTTGGGAAAGACCTATTGTTCTCTTCGCTCTATCCGGTAGAGTCGAATACCAAGAATATAGGTAGCTTCTCCCAAGTCTTTCATGGAGAAATTACTCGAAAGCCAAGCTTTCACGTAATCGAGCATTCCCACATCATTTCCTATTAGTAGAATGTCATCTACATATAGTACTAAGAATGCGATCTTGCTCCCACTAACCCTCTTGTATACACAAGGTTCCTCTTCATTTTGCACGAAGTCAAACTCTTTGATCGCCTCGTCAAAACGAAGGTTCCAACTACGCGACGCTTGCTTCAGTCCATAAATAGAACGCTGAAGCTTGCACACTTTCTGAATATCGACTTCGGACACAAGCCTTTAGGATACTCCATATAGATTTCCTCCTCGAGGAATCCATTAAGGAAAGCCGTCTTTACGTCCATTTGCCATATCTCATAATCATGGTAGGCAGCTATAGCAAGCATCATGCGAATAGACTTGATCATGGCTACGGGCGAGAAGGTATCGAGGTCGATCCCTTCCTTCTGGGTATAACCCTTTGCCACAAGCCTGGCCTTATAGGCGTCAACCTTGCCATCACCATCGGTCTTTCTCTTATAGATCCACTTGTTCCCAATAGGCACTATGCCCTTGGGGCGGTCTACTAGAGTCCAGACCTGATTGACATGCATCGAGTCTATCTCAGCTTCCATAGCTTCACGCCATTTCGCGGAGTCTACATCCACCATCGCTTGGTCATAGGTCGTCGGGTCGGTCTCTTGGCTATCACTTGGAACCTCATGGAGACCCAGCTCCTCCAAGTGCACAAGCCCATACCTCTCAGGTAAATGAGACACCCTACTAGATCTACGAGGTGGTTGTACTTGTGTTTCAGAAGGTTCGGTTCCAGTTTCTTGCACAGGTGTCTCCCGAGGAGTTTCATTGTATTCTTCTAAAGAAATACTTCTACCTGCTCCGCCTTCCTGAATGAACTCATCTTCCAGGAAGTGTGCTTGTAAAGCAACAACGATCTTTCGATCTTCGGGCATGTAGAATAGATATCCCATCGTCCCAGATGGGAATCCAATGAAACGTCCCTTTGTGGACCTAGCTTCCAACTTCTCCACCTTAGTCTTCTTGACATAAGCGGGACATCCCCAAATCCTAATGTGATTAAGACTTGGTTTCCTGCCCTCCCACATCTCATGTGGAGTTTTAGGAACGGATTTGGAAGGATATCTGTTCAAGATATACGTGGCAGTCAGGAGTGCATACCCCCACAAGTAAATTGGTAAGTCAGTGTAGCCCAGCATGGAACGGACCATGTTTAACAAGGTCCGGTTCCTTCTTTCTGACACACCATTTAACTGAGGAGTACCTGGAGGTGTTAGTTGTGAAACTATTCCATGTTCCTTAAGGAACTCGTCAAACTCCGTACTCATATACTCTCCACCTCGGTCCGACCGAAGTGCTTTGATATGATTACCAGTTTGTTTCTCGACTAGGGCCTTGAATTCCTGGAATTTCTCAAAAGCCTCGGATTTATGTTTCATTAAGTATACATAAACATACCTAGTATGATCATCTGTAAATGTAATGAAATATTGATATCCGTCACGTGCTGCTTCCAAAGCACCACAAACGTCAGTATGGATTAATCCCGATTTATCGGGCTCTTTCAAAAGTCCCTGTGAAGGGGACTTAGTCATTTTACCTTTAAGGCAAGATTCACAAGTAGGAAAGGGATCCGATCCAAATGGACCCATAAGTCAATCCTTTTCCATCTTGTAAACCTTGGTCTGACCAACATGAACAAGTCTAAGATGCCATTTCAAAACTTGATTGGTTTCATCCCTACCACGTTTTCTAGTTATAGTATTCACAACTACTTTGTTCTTTGAGATTTAGATGATATAATCCATTTAACAATGTAGCAGTACCCACTAGTTTATTTTAAAATAAATTTTGCAGAACCATCACCAATGAAAAATGAAAAACCTTTTCGGTCCATGGCCGAATGGATACAATGTTTTTGTGCCTTGGGCAAAACAAGTACATCTTCTAAAGTCAAAACAAAGCCGGATTCTAAACCCAAAAGAAGTGATCCTATGTCGGTCGCCTCGACACTATGCCCGCTTCCGACTGTGATCATAACTTCTCCAGCTCCAAGCTTCCTACTTTGTTCCAGATCCTGATTCACGGTACAAATATGAGAACTAGCACCAGAATCCAGTATCCAGGAAATAGAAAATACAGTAGCAGAACAATTTGTTTCCAAAACTAAAAGTTACGCACGAAGTGCCATGAAGAATCGGACAGTCTCTAGCCCAGTGGCCCAGCTCACCGCACTTGAGACAAGCATCCTTCTTCTTCTTGTTCTTCGGAACCATCGGGGCCTTGCCCTTACCCTTAAGGTCCTTTGCTTGTGGTCCAGTCCGCTTCTTGGTCTTTTTCTTCTTATTCTTAGACTTCCAAAGTCCAGAAGAAATCACAAGGGCCGACTCCTTCATCCGCGGAGTCTTCATTTGAGACTGAGCGGTCACAAGTTTGTTCATTAGCCCAGCTAAATTACATGCAATCTCATTGCAGTTGAAGTTCATAACAAACTGTGAGAAGCAATCAGGGAGAGACTGTAGGATAAGGTCGGTTTGGAGAGAAGTATCCATTTTAAAATCAAGAGCCTCCAATCTCTCGATCATGGATATCATTTTGAGGACGTGTTCCCTAACCTTCTCACCTTCCTTCATCCTTGCACCGAACAGTTGCTTGGATATCTCATATCTATCAGTTCTGCTGTGCTCACCATAAAGTTCGGTTAAGTGAGATAGAATCTGCCTAGCAGAAGTCATTTTCTCATGAGCTCTCTGAAGCTCATTAGACATGGAAGCCATCATATAAGCACGGACTTTCACGTCATCCTTAACCCACTTTTCGTGGTTTTCAATCTCTTCCTGATTGGCTCGGGTCCGCACAGGAGGCGCCGGAATGTCCGTCTCCAAGATGTATCCCAGTGCCTCTATACTGAGGACAATCATCAGATTGCGGAGCCAATCCACAAAGTTAGGTCCCATTAAGGTGTTCTTTTCGAGTAGAATTGCAAGTGGATTCATTGTCATATTGAGATTTATGCATTAAGTATAACAGTTAATTAGTGACTTGTTATATTATGATCGAGTATAGAATTAAGGTCTTTTCTATTCTTGTTACCCGGCTCCCACTATTTTTATCGGAACAACACACTCCCATGTGAAATCAGGAAGTATCGTCGCACTACTTCATAGTGGTGATCGAGTTCTTTATAAATCTTAATAGAGGGCAGACGGAGTTTCTAGTCTATTAATTTTCATAAAGTGGTGTCCAACACCAACCCATCTAATGAATGATTCGATCTTCTTTTTCCCCTTGTTCACTCCCCTCAACCTATACGGTTTCTATGGTTCGTGAACAAGTTAAGTTTATACCATCGACGCAAATCGGTTTCACAATTGAATCTTATCGGCAACCTATCGGGTTTCTAGGGATAAAATTTGCTCCAACCGAAGGCATCAATGCGCTCCGGTAATTTATCCGTCCTCCCGACGACTACCCGATAACTCGGAAGCATAGCACATCGGTTTGGATTTCAATTTCCCAAAGCTCGATGGAGGAAGAAAAACCTTGAAACCTTATAAACTTAATAATTTGTTGTGGGAGAATTTTCGCGATTAACGTTACACTTTGCACATTAATCATTTTAGCGCGTTTGTTGCATTCATACAATATGTAACAACCATTCACAACCTAGTTGCTACCAACATGTGGTTCATGGACCGTTCTAGAAAACAAAAACTCTGTAATCTAATTACAAGTCTTCGTCTTGAATCTTCGTCTTCTCGAAGCGGATCTTCCTCGGTCTTCGTCATTACATATAAATTTTACATTGAAAAATTGCATCCTAGATACAAATATTTCTAGTAAAATAAATAGGCTCAAAGCGGCCTTTACAACCCACTCGAATAAAGCGAGCGATTCAAACTAAGTCCATGAACCACATCCCCATTCAAAAGCATTCATCCGATAAATACTCAATAAATGGATAGCGAGAAGATTACATATGATCGATCAATAATCAACAATAAATAGAATTGATCGATCAATTCAACAATAATCGACAATTTAATTTTTAAATCGTAGTGTACCCTTAAATTATTTTCTTTGAATTTTCCTTCATAAAAATTCTAAATTAATGATTTTAATACGAAAAATTCAATAATCGAAAATATCTTGAAAACGAGATCCGGTGCAGCAGTCAGAGCGCCAGCGGCACCAGGCACCACGGCCGTGGCCTACGAGCCACGCCGACTCCAGACAGAAAGGGCGCCCCCGGCCAAGCCGGACACGGCCGTGAGATACAGCACTACCGGCGGATCTGGCAACACACCGGCGGGACTCGGCTCGTCTGACAAGTGTCCGGTCGGATCCATGAGCACTCGGCTCGTCTGACAACACGCCCGGCGGGACTCGGCTCGTCGGCAAGTGTCGGTCGGATCAATGAGCACTCGGCTCGTCGGCAAGTGTCGGCCGGATCAGCGAGCACTCGGCTCAGCGGCAACACGCCCGGCGGGACTCGGCTCGTCGGCAAGTGTCGGCCGGATCAGCAAGGCACTCGGCTCGTCTGACAAGGCGCTCGGCGGACTCGGCGAGAATCTGAAGCGTCGACCGGCCGGCCGGCGTGCTCGGCCATACTTTCAGTTTGTATGGAAAATCGTCGGCGATTCGTCTGACTCGTTTTTGGCAGATTTCTAAAATCTTGTTATTCCTGATCTGAATATTATTAATATAAATCATATTTCCAAGAAAAACCTGATTTATACCATAACATAAAATCACGGAAAAACAACACTACGACGAACAATAAAATATCTACGATTATCAAAGTGATTCTAACTCAGAAAATAAGCATTCCAAATGCTAAATATCGTATATACGATCGCAAGACCTCGCTCCGATACCACTGTTGGGATTTGGTGCCTAAAAACGAAGGCCCAGCGGAAGCGGTAAAACGAAAATTAATTCGATCCGAATCCCTACGAGGATCGATCGAGCTACGTATATACGAATATAAAATAAACAAAGGAAGATTCGAAATCATACCCTTGTCGTCCGTTGATTATATGGATTTCCTTCTCTTGAGCTATTCCCCAAACGATCCAAAATGCTCCAAGCCCTTGGATGATCCAATGCCGAAAAACCGCGTCTCTGCTTGTCACGCGTCGGAGAAACGAACGGAATGACAACACTCGATTAACCTCTAAGGTTACGGCTAGAATCAAGTGATGAAACTTTAGTTATAACACTCTAAGTGTTTTAATTTATATCTCTCAATATATCTTTAATTTTCTCCAAGAACAATTAAGATGATATGAAGAAGATGATGAAGACAATTGAGAAAATGGTTTTTCTCTCTCTCTCTCTCTCTCTATCTTACTCTCACGTAAGAATGTGTAGGTAAAATGAAAGATGTCTTCATCCCTTTTTATTCAACTCCCCACTACTAGCAACAACTCATGCATGTGAGAATCTAACCCCACCTCCACCATTATCATACATTAAAGAATGGAGACATAAGTCCAAAAGGAAGGTGGCTAGAAATGGGGGGGGTGGCCTATGGAGAAACGGATGAGTTTGGTTCGTTTCGGACTCCCGAGAGTCCAAACAGATAAATTTCAATTCCGTTCCGATGTATTTGTATAGTTTAATTAATCCAATTAATTTCATCATATCAAATACAAAATAATATAATTAATTTCTCCAAGAAATAATTATATATGTGAATTAAATTAATCACCCAGTAATTTATTTAATTCATTAGGCCGTATATCAATTTATCCAATAAATCGATTTAAACATCCAATGTTCCAAAATTAGATATCCAATATCTAATATTCATAATGAGAGAATTAGCTTTATTCATTCCGTAGTCAATCCTATTGCGCGACTCGGTAGGTCCGTCTCAGTCAGCAATGGGAGGAACCAAAGAGTAGTAGCACCACCTAGCCAGCCTGGCGGCCTACACTGTACCCCAACTCAGAACGAATGATTGGGATCATTCAAGAACCATTCTGTCGTGAATACCAGTATACGTATAAACCCTTCTTTCAAATGTCCCGATCAAGTTATAGAGTCACGATCAGTCAAACCCTATCTGTACTTGACGCTATGCATTCGTTAATACAAATCGAGATCATCGAGCTGTCGTGTATCTAATACAACTAGCTCCAATGCTTTGGCCAAAGACTTATGATCTCATCTGCCAATAACCGCATATGACATATAACCCGCTCACTAACGGCAGAAAGAATTCTATCTTGGTATTCAGTAGGACCTGCTACTTGCCCGTCAAGATGCACGTCGAGGTTGACCCCCGCCTTCCGGTTTACAGGGTCGAACTACTCTAATGAAAATCTTGACATCACAAGCACATCCCTACTAAATCCTCAAGTCGAAGGTTCACGAATACCTATCACAACCTTTCGATTCCGTCATTGACTGTCCCGGAGTGAAATCATGTCACGAATCGAGGGTGAGTCGGTTCGAGTATACTAATCCAATTAGCATACCTATAACGTGTGCTCCCACTAACCATTAGTGTTCGACAGGCACTCTCCATGTCAAAGAACACGTCATACAAGTCTTCACATAAACTTAACGCCCAGTCAAGTTTCATCGACTTGCGAACGATTAAGTATTTGAGCTATAACCTTTCCAGTGCCGACCCCCTTATCCAATAAGGAGTGGAACGTTTTGCTTTCAAATATACAGACTAGTTTCTATATGTTTATTTACGAGTTAGGAATGCCAGTAACTACCAGTAAATAAAGAAACATTCATTTGCCTTATATAAATGGTTTACATAATTACAAGTACAATGCCCTCACTCAACAACCTCTGAGTGGCATTCGATGGCATACTCCTAACAGTCGGCACACTTTTTGGGTATTAAGGATACTTGGGGACCGGATAGACTGGATCGGACCTTTATTGCTGAGATCGTGAGGTTACACGGTGCCCCCAAGACCATTGTTTCTGATCGAGACGGCCGGTTCGTATCACATTTTTGGCAGGCCGTTCATCAGGCTCTGGGTACGGGGTTGAGATTGAGCACTTCCTTTCATCCTCAGTCGTACGGTCAGATAGAGAGGACGATTCAGATGTTGGAAGATATGTTACGGGCTTGTGCCTTGGATTGGAGTAATCATTGGGAGCTTCACTTACCGTTGATCGAGTTTACTTACAATAATAGTTGGCACGCGTCGATCAAAATGGCACCCTTCGAGGCACTCTATGGTAGGCGATGTAGGTCGCCATTATGTTGGGACGAGGCTTCTGAGCTAGTTGGGACGGAGCCGGATATGTTGATGGAGACCAAGGAAAAGATTTCTATTATCCGGGACCGATTGCTGACTGCCCAGAGTCGTCAAAAATCTTATGCTGATACTCGTCGTCGACCCTTGGAGTTCGAAGTGGGGGATCATGTATTACTCAAGGTGTCGCCGACCCGTAGAGTTTTCCGCTTCGGGAAAAAGGGGAAACTTAGTCCGAGGTATATCGGACCTTTCGAGATTTTGGACAGAGTTGGAGATTTAGCTTATCGCTTGGCGTTGCCTCCAGCTTTGAGTCACATCCATAGTGTTTTTCATGTGTCTCAGTTGAGAAAGTACGTACCGGATCCGAGCCACGTTATCGACTACAGCGAGATTGACGTAGCCGAGGATATTACCTTTCCGGAGAAACCTATGAAGATCCTTGAGCGTCGCGAGAAACAACTTCGGCATAAGACCATTCCACTGGTTAAAGTGGAATGGTTGAGGCATGGAGTCGAGGAGGCAACTTGGGAGACGGAAGAGAAGATGCGGGTGGAATACCCCGAACTTTTTATTTCTTAAGTTTCGGGACGAAACTTCTTTTTAGAGGGGGAGAATGTAATACCCATACTTTTATTGACTGTTTGACTTTGCCGTTCTCTTATGTTGTCACTTGGTAAATGCATGGAGACGTTGTTGATATTGTTATTAAGTTTCGTGCCTTGTTTAGGTCACGATCGTATTGTTTAGACCTTTCGGAAGTGTTCTGGGCCAGAGAAATAGCGCATGCTAGGCCTAGGCTAACGCACGCTAATTCAGCTTCATTAGCGCACGCTAGCTTTGAGCCGTAGCGCGCGCTAAGGGACCAGTCAGGTCAGAACCAGTAACTCAGACTGCGCTCTGGACTGGCGGATTAACGCACGCTAGGAGTTCGTTAGCGCACGCTATTCGTGGTTAGTAGCGCACGCTAACATCCATCCGTAGCGCACGCTAATGGACGGGTCGGCAGAGGCAGTGGGGCAGTGAGGTTTCTGGACTATCAGGTAGCGCACGCTAGGCTTCGGCTAGCGCACGCTAAAACTGTTATGTAGCGCACGCTAAGGCATTATGGTAGTGCACGCTAATGGTCTGGTCAGTAGAAGCAGTGAGGTTTCAGACTTTCTGGACTAGCAGACAGCGCATGCTAGGCAGCGGCTAGCGTACGCTATATGTGTTTCGTAACGCACGCTAGTGCTCAGTATTAACGCACGCTAGCGGACCGAGGCAGTAAGCTGAGATTTTGGCAGGACAGCAGTTAGCGCACGCAAGGGAGGTTTCGTAACGCGCGCTAACGTCTTATGGCAGTAGCCACTGGACTACCAGGCGACCCGTTAGCGCACGCTAACATTGAGGCGTAGCGTGTGCTAGACTGGGACAGTATATAAGGGGACAGTCAACCCCTGCACTCGTCATTTCACATCATTTCCACTTTTTACGATCGGGAGAGCTCGGGAGAGGCGATTTGGGGCTTTTTGAGGCAGTCCTCCATCAGATATTGTCATCTTGGGTTGGATAACAAGGATTATTCAACATCTAATCCATCATATCGTACGAATCAAGGTAAAAAAATCCTTATAACCCTACCTTTTGGGAATTTTGGGGTTTTTCGTAGATTCATCCGATTTATCCGTTTTGAAGTTTGAGAACCTTAAGATTATGATGTATCTATACCGTATGCATACTTTTCCTACGATTTTATGGATTGGATTGTACCGTTTTCGGACTTGTGAGAGTTTGGACGATTTTCCAACCTCTAGTTCTTTATCCGTGTATTTTCATGAATCGTAGACGGGTTTCGGGAGTTTCTTCGTGTAATTCGAATATGGGTAATTGATTATTATATTCCTTGCGAATCGTTTAGGTGCCGGAAGCACGTTCTTGGACCTACCGAACTCATACCGTTTTTCCATTCGATTTCTCGATGTCTCAAAGGCAAGTATACATTTATGATTGTACGTTCTCGACTTTGAAAGTAAGAAATATTGATGGTATGATATGAACGAACCGTTTTTACGACATTCATAGATATATTGATGGCATATTATGAACGAACCGTTTTTACGGCATTCATGTATGTATTGTTGGCATGTAATGAACGAACCGTTTCTACGGCATTCCTACATGTATCGGCGTATGATATGAACGAACCGTTTCTACGGCATTCACATACGTATCGGCGAATGATATGAACGAACCGTTTCTACGGCATTCACATACGTCTTATGAGATTTTAGTTATTCCGGAATACTAGTCTTAAATTGATGAATTGACGGTTACTTTTACTTTATTGTCGAGAAGTATTGTGTTTCATACTTGATATACTTGCACTAGCTATTCGACGGCTAACCCCTTTATGGGGGAAATACGTTTTATGTATTTGAGTTCGGGGAAGCAGACGAGGCGGTGCTCGGGTCGGCACGAAGATGGTGGGCAAGTGTGATACTGTGTCTTTCTTCCAGTTATGTTTTGAGTTTTCCATTCAGTGTTGTTATACTGGATTGGCTATTGAATACTCGAGTATTGTTTTCCATTTTCCTTGAGGTTCCGGCCTGTGTTTTGCCGAGGTATCGATTCGTGTTATGATGTCTGTGGATACATTGGTTATGTTCTGAATACCTTTGTATTGTTTTTCATTCCATTGTGTGTAGACCATATCGGTCAGAATTTGTAGTTCCGCGTATGTTTAGCCTTGTGAGTCCCACGGCGGGGCTTACGGCGCTGTAATATTCCCTGAATAACTTGGGGGTGTTACACACACCATCACTATCCGCTTCAACTACTTAATCAATTCTTCTATGATGGATTTACTCAATATTGCCAAGGTACGGTGGATAATGCAGCCGGTGGTTCGTTTTGGGGGTTAACGGAGAGTCAAGCGTATGATGTGTATGAAACGTTGGGAGCTAATTCACAACAAAAAAGTGTACGTGTTCGTATAGGATTGGTGAACCAAGTAAGCGAGAAGGACGAGATGCAATCTAAAATCGATGAGTTAACAAAGGAACTAAGACAACTCAAGACTCAAAATAAATCTTCGAGCTCACGAGTTTGCGAGATTTGCGGAGCACCCGGACATGATGCTAATTCTTGCCCACATACTTTTCTAGAAGAACAAACCAAACAAGTGAATTGGGCTATGGGACAAAGCATGGGAAGGCCCGAATGGGAGGAGAGGAGAAATAATTATGGCGGAAATGCAAGAAATGCACCTCTCCCGAACACTTATCATCCTGGGCTAAGAAACCATCCGAATTTCTCAGGGAGAAACAACAACCCGATGCCGTACGACACAAGCGTTCAAGCTCAATACAACGGAGGAAACTGAGCCCAACAAGCAACACAAAGTGAACAACCTCCAGAACAAAGGAACTCTCTTTGGGAGAGTATTGCGGCAGTCATTAAGGAGAGCAGGGAAAACCGAGCAGAGAACAATAAAAGGTTCGAATCTTTAGAAGCTTCGGTGAATAAAATGGAGATTCAAATTGGGCAACTTGCTACCGAGGCACGTAGACAAGAAAGGGGTAAACTACCAAGTCAACCCTAGCAAGCTCAAGCTATTACCACTCTCCGAAGTAGTAAAGTGATTAATAAAGAGGCTAATTCCGAAGCAAAAGAAAGGGGCGGTGAGAAAGAAGACGAGTCGGGAAATAAAGAAGAGAGAATAGACGAAGCAACTTCGACTTCCAAGCTTCACAAATCTACTCAACCATATAAGCCATCGGTCCCTTTTCCGAGCCAACTTAGAAAAGCAAAGCAAGATGAGCAATTTTCCGAAATCTACGACATGCTTTTGAAGGTTCATGTCAACTTACCTCTATTGTATGTTGTGAAGAACATTCCCGCTTACACGAATTTTTTCAAAGAGTTGACCTCCAACAAAAGACGATATTTTGGGAAATAGAAAGTGGTGCTCTACGAGGTAGAAGCAAGGAGTCAAAAAAAGGCGATCCGTGAAGTTTTATGATCGACATCACTATGGGAGATAAGAAGGTTGCTTGTGGGATGCTCGATTTGGGAGCAAGTGTGAATCTCATGCCATACTCGACTTATTTCAGGCTTAGACTCGGGGGAATAAAACCAACAAGAATAACTCTTCAGATGGCGGATAAGTCGATGAAATACCCCAAGGGAGTCATTGAAGACCTATTAGTGCAAGTGGACAAGTTGGTGATTCCGGCCGATTTTGTTATCTTGGAGATGAGCGATCTCGCAACAAGCGAAAATGAAGGGACAATACTTCTAGGACGGACATTCATGCGTACAACAAAAATAATCGTCGATGTTGATGAAGGAAAGGTCACCATGACCGTCTTGGGCGAAATTGTGGAAATCGACGTATTCGGTTCATCTCCTATCCCTTCTCATATTTATGCTGCCCATGATTGTAATTTTATTAATTGCATTGATTCTTTGGTTGATGATACATATTTGCATGACGATTTAGGGGATACGTTGCATGATGCTCTAACCGTTGAGCATGATATGGGACTGAATAATTTAGAAATTGAAGAATATGTTGCATTGTTAGATAAATCCGAACCCATTGATGAAGTTGATGATCTTGATATGCCTTTGGAATTAAATTTTGAGGAGCCCGTTGAAATCACCCCGCCCCAACTTGAATTGAAAGAACTTCCAGCACATCTTAAATATGTTTTCTTAGGCAAGAGTGACACTTACCCTGTGATTGTCTCTTCCGAATTAACTCATTTGCAAGAAAATAAATTAGTAGAAGTTCTGACTAGATTAAAGGAAGCAATTGGGTTGAGTATTTCTGATATCAAGGGGATAAGTCCTGTTAGGTGCATGCATAAAATATGTCTTGAGGATAATGTTAAACCTGTTAGGCAAGCCCAAAGGTGTTTGAATCCGAACATGCAGGATGTAGTTAAAAAGGAAGTTTTGAAATTGTTAGATGTCGGAGTCATCTCCCCGATATCCGACAGTAAGTGGGTTAGTCCTATGCATGTAGTGCCTAAGAAATCTGGAATAACGGTGGTTCGTAATGATAAAAATGAATTGGTGCCCACTAGAATAGTGATCGGTTGGAGAATGTGCATTGATTATCGGAAATTAAATGCCGTAACGAAAAAAGATCATTTTCCCCTCCCTTTCATTGATAAAATGTTGGAATGTTTAGCTGGGCATGATTATTACTGTTTGTTAGGAATAGTTGTTAGATTTTGATGATGTCATCATTGTATTTGTTTATTCAAATGTATGTTTATTACTTGGCAAAATGTAAGGAAGAACCAGATGAGTATCTTCCATAGGCCAAATTGTATTAAGTTAGATACTTGGCAAAATGTAAAGAAGAACCAAATGAGTATCTTCTATAGCCATATAAGTTAAGACTTTAAAAATCGGCTAAGTACAAATCACAGATAAGTATCTATCAGCTGAGTCTTGGTCAACTCAACTGTTCGGATAAGGTTAAACCACAGACGAGCTATATTAGGCAACCCTTATCAGAGAAGTTCTGGTCAACAATTTAATCAGCGAAGTTGGACCAGACTACAGTCAAGGAGAAAAGTCAAGCCATCTGAAGTTTGACCACCAGATCAGTCAAGTTCAATCAGGTTAGAAGACTTCAGAAAAGTCGGCACATCAG
Source organism: Orobanche coerulescens (assembly GCA_033398695.1). Classification (NCBI taxonomy): domain Eukaryota; kingdom Viridiplantae; phylum Streptophyta; class Magnoliopsida; order Lamiales; family Orobanchaceae; genus Orobanche; species Orobanche coerulescens. The sequence goes on from CM065811.1 coordinate 168,740,203, forward strand.
AGAAGTCGACAGCAGAGAAGGTTGACTGCACAACAGACAGTTTGACCACAGAGAGATCAGTTAAGTGATCAGCCAAGTAAGCCTATCCACGCCAGCATGCGTTGAATAGTCAATAATTATGGAAAGTCACATACGGGCGATAAGGGACAAATTGGAGAGATTCCCGAAAGGATATCATTTAAATAAATCATCCAGACCCACCTTTGAAGACTTTATTCATATTAAAATCAAAAGATTAGGCGCCATCACATGGAAGTCTTCACAACGGTCGAAAAATGGATTAAAATAAGGGAATCCAGCCTTGCAACATTCAGAAAGAAAAACAAAGAAGTCTATTTCTCCAACGTACGGATTTGTTACAGATTTGCAGCGGCTATGAAGAAAAGATCAAAGGATCGACACCTATATATATCCGAAGATTTGAAGTTGAGCAGTACGGTGCTAACTATACTTTCGAGCGATCAAAACAATCTAAGCAATCAAAAATCTATAGCATCGTGAAGAGCAGAACTCTCATTCATATACGAAGAAATCTCTTAGTTGGAGAAGACAAAACACTCTTGTCTTAAAACCTGAGTAAGGGGTACTTCATTGGCTGAAGTTTCGCAACTGATAGGCATCCAAGGATTTGAAGATCAAGTGGTGCTAGGCAGTCAGAAAGGAGTTGCAACGACAGGATTTCCACTGGTTGGAAGTTGTTGTAGCTAAGTTGTAGAATCACTATAATATTTATCACTGGTTGAAAATTATAGTGGATTCATCTCCAACTGGTTTGGAGAAAGTAGATTACCAGAGGATTACCCCACCTCTGAGACCACTATAAATTGCCTGCGTACTTTACTGTTTTAGCATCATACTTAACTGCTGCATTCATACTTAACTGTTCCATTAGCTATTTGCTTTCGTCATCAGCTGACTTCCACATACATATCAGCTGAGAAACTCATCCTTTGTGGAAAAGAGTTTCAATCAGTCTATTCACCCTCCCTCTAGACTTATTCCTAGACGACTTGTGACCTACAAGCGGTATCGGAGCGATTGGTTCAATTTTCCAGAACCAGATCCATATATCTTGCATATATTTATATCTCTCATTAGAATGGAACACATGCACTCTAGATTACCCGTGTTTTCAGTTGACGAGCATGATCTTTGGAAGATAAGGACGCAGGCACACTTATCCTCTATCCAAGATGTCATGTGGTGCATTATCGAAGATGGTCCTTTTATCTTTGAGAAGTACAACACACCTGAGGAGATTGCAGCCGGGAAACCAGAAAAGATCCCCAAGAAGAGGACGGAGCTGACCATTGAAGAAAGAAAGCTGGCCAACCTTGACAACCGGGCCAGAGATGTGCTATATCAAACTCTTGACAAATCAACTTAGTCAAGATCAAGAACTGCCAGAATGCCAAGGAGATTTGGGATACCCTTGCCATGATGTGTGAAGGTACAGAGCTGATAAAAGAAAACAAGTTGTTAATCGCCACTCAAAAGTTTGACAACTTCAAGATGAAGACCGGAGAATCCATAGACCAGGTGGACATAAGGTTCACAGAGATCATCAACGAAATAAACTCCCTCAGAGAAACTTATGGCAACAGGGAGATGGCCTTGAAAGTATTAAGATCTCTTAGCCCCGAGTGGAGTATGAAGGTGGTGGCCATGAGGGAATCCAAAGAACTCAATAAAATAAAGATTCAAGAACTACTCTCTGACCTGAAGGCTTATGAATTCGAACTTCCAAGTTCATCATCAAATGAGCCTGCAGAGAAGGGAATATCATTTGCAGCCGAGTCCCCTGCCAAGAGCTTATCTGATGTCAAACCTCCAAATCCACTCGATTTCGAGGAAGAGATGGCATTTATAATGCAACGATTCAGCAACTTCTGAAAGAATTACTCCAAATATAAGAAAAATTATAAGGAGAATCCAAGGAGAAATCAAAAAGATGGAAGCTGTAAGGTGGAATGCTATAACTGTCATAAGACAGGACACATTCAAATCGACTGTCCTGATCTTAAGAAGGACGAGAGCAAGAAGGAGGTGAGCAGAAAAGAAGACCGAAAGAAAGCCCTCATTGGAGAAGATCAAGAGAGAGTAGAATCAAGCAGCGGATTCTTCTCTGATGACGATGAGGAATATGACTGTCTGATGGCCAACCTAGCTGATGAAGAAGTAACATCTAAACCCTCTAATTCAAATAATAGCTCAGACATGTCACAAGACATGGACTTGCACGAGTCTGTAAATCAGCTCCTCAAAGACTTTGAGAAATTAAAATCTGCACATCTATCTGTATCAGCCGAGAAGACCCAGCTGCAAGATGAGAATAGGCAGCTGAAAAATGATTTTGAAAAACTCAGCCTAGAGTTGAATAAAACCAAATCTGATCTTGAAAACCAGGATGATATCACTATAGCTGAGATAAAACGATTAACTGTTTTGAATAGTGAAAAACCAGCTGCACTTGCTCATGTCAAAGCTGAGTTTACTAAACTGACTCAGCTAAGTAAAACTCAGGTGAAGGAAATAACCTCCCTGAAAGCGTCTCTAACTCTGGACGACCTGTGTATGAACAAAAGGGCACTATATTCTAGATCAGGCCTTGGATATGACCCGAACACTCCCTATAGTTCTAAAACCACTTTCATCAAGGGAGAAACACTTGTCCCGTCTACTGAGCCTAATAGGCTGCAACCAAGGTATACAAGGCAGCCACCTAGACATGACTAGGCAATGTCTAAGGCAGAAGCAGCAGCCCAGACAACATGCCCATTATTATCAAAGACTCCCCAAAAACATATTTCAAAATGGGAGGGGCAAATGGAAACCTCAAGGTTATCCAAATTTTCAAAATGAACAGATGTGGAGACCCCAAAGATTTTATAAATGGTCTTAGCCTAGATTTATAAATGGCACACATCAATTTTATGAGGCATATCCAGTACACAATCCTAACCGAGGATACAGGCCCAAACAATACACACCTTTTAGGGGTAATAATAGCAACTTTCACAATCCCAGGAGAAACCAGTTCTCCAGGAAACCAACTAACCCCCGAGGACCCACACGAATTACCTAAATCTCTGCTTGTCTGATTGCAGAAGAGATGGAAGGACTACTACCACATCTCCACAAATTCAAACATTGGATGTGAAGAATGGTTTGTAGATTCCGGATGTTCAAGGCACATGACCGAGAACAAGAAGGTGCTGACAAATTATATCAAAGAAAGAGGTACAGACGTAACCTTTGGAGATAGATCTAGAGGACAGACCAAAGGATTTGAAGAGCTGCACAGAGGAAACATCACTACATCAAAAGTTCATTATGTCAAAGGGCTCAAATACAACCTTTTGAGCATAAGCCAATTTTGTGATGAGAAGAATCTAGTAGTCTGCACCATTTGGAAATGCATGGTGATAGATATCCTATCTGGAGAAGTGAAGCTAAAAGGATTTAGAAGGAGAGATGTCTATATGATAGATTGGAACACAGGAACTCCTAATACCTGTTTTCTATCCAAGACAATAGCTGAAAATGGATGGTTGTGGCACAAGAGACTATGTCACCTAAATTTCAAAGCCATCAACAAGATTAGTTCGCAGAAGCTGGTTAGAGGACTTCCAGAAGAAGTATTCAAGAAGGAAGCTCTCTGTGATGCGTGTCAGAAAGTGAAGCAAACAAGAGCATCATTCAAGCCAGTCCAGCCTACCACTCTCACAACAAGAATCTTAGATCTACTTCACATGGATCTATTTGGTCCCATCAAGCCAAGGACCATAAGTGGTAGAAAGCATGCTCTAGTAGTAGTGGATGACTACTTAAGATACACATGGGTTGTTTTTCTCTATAAAAAGAGTGAAACACTAACCAAATTACCTGAGCTGCTGAGAAGGATCCATAATGAGAAACCCCTCTCAATTATCAAGATCAGATCGGATAGAGGAGGAGAATTTCTCAACAAAGCAATCACTGATTATTGTGATCAGAATGGCATCCAGCATGAAGTCTCTGCAGCCAGGACTCCACAGCAGAATGGTGTTGCCGAAAGAAGAAACAGAACCTTGAAGGAAGTAGCAGGTCCATGATTGCAGAAGCAGACCTGCCCAAGAGGTTCTGGGCTGGAGCTGTCAACACAGCATGCCACACTCAAAACAGGAGTATGATAGTAGGGAGACATGGCAAAACTCCCTATGAGGTTTGGAATGGCAGAACACCTACAATTGCTTATTTTCATATTTTTGGTTGTAAGTGTTTCATCCACAACAACGGTAAAACCCAACTATATGCCTTTGCTGCTAAAACTGATGATGGTCTCTTTATGGGATATTCACAAAGAAGCAAGGCATATAGAGTTTTTAACAAAAGAACCTTAGCTGTGGAGGAAACACCTCATGTTGTATTTGATGAATCTTCTGTTGAGTACAGGAAAAAGGTAGAATTAATTGAGAACAAACTCAAATCTTCCACCCTAGAACAAGTTATCATCCATGATACAGGAATGGTGGACTCACCTGCGACAAGCCTGAAGACCCATCTGTAGCTGATAAAGACCCAACTGCAGATCAGATAGGACCTCAGAACCTACACGATCCGATTCTTTGCGATGAAGACCCATCGTAGGCGATAAAGACCCATCTGAGACTGACAAGGACCTCCACCTGCAAATGACAAGACCATAGCTGATCCAGTTGCAGATCAAGGAAGCCAGAATCAAGCTGATGCTGAGAGAGAAGAAATCCAACAAAGCAAATCTATAGGGGGAACAGACCCTGAAGAAGAAGACATTCCTAAGTGGCTTAAAGATCATCCCATCCAACAAATCATTGGGAAGCTAACTGATGGAGTCAAGACCAGACAGTCCACTCTACCCGCAGGAATGGCAATGTTTTCATGCTTTATGTCTCAAATTGAACCCAAGAGTACAGAACAGGCTTTGGAAGACTACTCATGGATCAATGCAATGCAGGAAGAGCATAATCAGATGGAAAGGAAAAATGTTTGGGAACTAACATACATGCCAGATCACAAGAAGGTTATTGGCAGCAAATGGGTGTACAAGAACAAATGCGATGAAGATGGAGCTGTTGTTAGGAATAAGGCCAGACTTGTTGCTAAAGGCTATGCACAATGTGAAGGAATAGATTTTGATGAAACTTATGCACCTGTTGCAAGATTAGAATCCATCAGACTATTCCTTGCATATGCAACATTCAAAGATTTTGAAGTCTACCAAATGGATGTGAAGAGTGCCTTTCTTAATGAAATTATAGAAGAAGAAGTCTATGTGGAGCAACCCCCTGGATTTGTCAAAGGAGACAAAGTCTACAAGCTTCTAAAGGCTCTATATAGACTCAAGCAGGCACCAAGAGCATGGTATGAAACATTATCTATGTTTCTAGAAAAGAATGGTTTCAGCAAAGGAAAGGTAGACAAGAGCCTATTCAGAGTGGAGCATGAAGACCACATATTATTAGTTCAAATATATGTGGATGGTATCATATTTGGCTCAACCAATCCAGAGCTGTGTGAGAAATTCTCAAATCTCATGCAAGGAGAGTTTGAGATGAGCATGATGGGAAAGCTAAATTTCTTCCTAGGATTGCAAGTAAAACAGATGGAAAATGGAATTTTCATCAACCAAGCCAAATATACCAGAGATTTAATCAAGAGATTTGGAATGGAATCGGCCAAGTCAGCAAAAATTCCTATGAGCACAAGCACAAACACCTAGATGCAGATGAAGAAGGCATATCAGTGGATTCAACCCACTATAGAGGACTCATTGGATCATTTCTTTATCTGACTGCAAGCAGGCCAGACATTTCATATGCTGTAGGAGTATGTGCACGATTTCAGTCCAAACCCAAGCAGTCACACCTGAAAGCAGCTAAGAGTATCATTAAATATCTTAAGTCTACCATTAATGTTGGATTATGGTATCCTAAATATAACAACTTTGAGCTGTCAGGATATTCAGATGCAGATTTTGCAGAATGTAAGATTAATAGGAAAAGCACTAGTGGAACGTGCCAATTCCTAGGAACCAGACTGATATCCTGGTTTATCAAGAAGCAGGTATCTAATTCTATCTCAACAACAGAGTCAGAATACCTAGCTGCAGGTAGCTGTTGTGCCCAAATTTTATGGATCAGACAACAGTTAAGGGACTACAACATCATTGCAAATGAAGTCCCAATATGGTGCGATAACAATAGTGCAATTGCAATAACCAACAACCCAGTATTGCACTCAAGGACGAAGCACATTGATGTCAACATCATTTCATAAGAGATCATGTGCTTAATAAGAGAGTTAGAGTAGAAAGAGTCGGCACAGAATACCAGATTGCTGACATATTCACCAAACCTTTACCAGAAGAAAGGTTTTTGGAGCTGAGCAGGGAACTTGGATTACTAGATTGGGAATCTAGTACAGACAAGAAAGATGACTGAAGCAGATCAGACGAAGGACAGACTAAGCTGACCACAGGCATCAGATCCTACCTGAAGCAAACAAGGAGGGCTACCTGATGCAGATCAGTCAAACAGTCAATGGTCAACCAGCTAAGTTCTCTACCCCTGACCGACTCTTGAATATTTTATTATTATTATTTAGTTACACGTGGCAATTACACGTTCATACGACCTCCACAATGACCAATTAAATCCAACCGTCATTTTTCAAATTTTCAAAAGCAGGACCACCGATTAATTTAATTTAAATTTGAAAATCTCAAAAGGTGGACCACCGCTTAAATAAATAATATTAAATTACAAACGTCGCTTCAATTTTCTACTTAAAGACGGGAAAATCATTTCAATTACCTTCTTCAAGCTTTTAAACCCTAGTTTTCAAAGAGCAGAAATCCTTTCGGACTTTCAATACACTCAGAAAAATCTTTCTTGCGCAGAAATCAAATCCTACTTCAACGGAGTAAATCTGAAGGCTGTGAAGGACCAGATCATTTTTTATCTGGTGGTCGATTTCGAAGGGCTACTCGAAACTAATCTGGACAACGATGTGCGTCAACTTATCAGATCTATGAAGATGAACGGGATTTACCCATTTTTGGATATCAGCCCTAAATTTCTCTTCAAAGAGGCTATTATCGCATTCTACAAGGAAGCTCGAGTTTTGGAATTTGGCATCAGGAGTACAGTCCTTGTAGAACAAGTGGAAATCACGTTGCAAACCGTCGGAAAGGCCTTCAGAATGAAATCTCATGGAATGGCCGTCGAAGCCCTGTAGCAAAACGCAGCCGACACATGGCTGAAGATCAAGGCTCACGAGCAGCCGTCAAAGTTGAAGCTGACCGCCAAGAGAAGCGAGCTGAGGAAAGAGTATCGATATGTGTTGGATATTACCAACAAAATAGTGATGGGGATGGCGGGCAGCTACGACCAGTTGTCGTCAGCCAAATTTATGGTGCTTGGAGCACTAATTCAGGATGAACCAATTGACTGGGCTGACTACATTTTCAGGCAACTGGTGCGCGAAGTAAACAAGGTCCAATGGCTAGATGACGAGAAAAGGTTCAAATCCAAGCTGGCCTTTGGAACTCAAATTAGTTGGATTTTAGAGCAGTTAGGAATGGCGAAGGGAAATCCTGATCCCTTCGACATCAACAAGAGACTTGGTCACTTGGACCAAGAGACTCTAAGGAGATTAGGCGGAGAGAAGAAAGCAGCTAAATTATTAAGGGAAATGTCTAGTGAGCCAACTCCCTACAGATATCCATTAAGCTCAGACGAGTCTGATGGAGATCAAACTGCAGCCCGCGATCAACCTGCAGACCAGTCTGATTCAGACTCAGACAACACACCTATAGCTCTTCATTTCAAGAGGAGGGGACCAGCCCCTGGAGAGCCATCGGTGATTCATTCTTCACCTGAACCTTCCCCCAAGAGGCCCAGGCGATTAGATTTTGAAGAGGAGGAGCAGTGATGAGTCGATTTTTGATCGTCTCATTCTGTTCTATCGAGTCGCACTTTCATTTGTTTTCGAGTGTTTTTGCTCTTTTTACGCGTGGTATGTTGTGTTTTTGTTTTTTAGGTATCCGGACGAAGATTGTGGTGAAATATTCGCTTTTATGACCAATATTGGAGTTTATGACGATCAAGAGCAAGAACGAGTCCTAAAACGATGAAGATTGAACCACTACCTGTAGTATTTTCTAATTTCCAGATACACTACTTCGAATCAGGATGTGTTCTATATATGTATGGATTCCTCATGAAATCAGCTTCGCAATGGTATATCATACGCTAAATTCTGAGGTGTATTGAGGGAGATATGGCTTCTAGACCATGGGTTGTGTCACAGGACACGGCCGAGTCTGCTGTCCAGAGAGTTTTTGCATTTTCTGGGACACTTGGACACGGCTGAGTCTACTGTCCAGAGAGTTTTTGTATTTTCTAGAGTAGTTGGACATAGGTCGTGTCACTTTTTGGTGCAAGTCCATTTATTTGACATTTTTACATGATTTGGAGCATTTTTCTTGGTCTTTTGGCTTTATAAAAAGGTGTTGGAAACCTTAAGATGAGATATTCAGATCTTGCATGAGATATTTTGGGGTGAGAAAAATACAAGATTTAGGGAGGAAAACACCAAAAAGAGTGGAAAAAGAGAGATTTTCATCATCTTCTTTGTAATTTCATCTTGAAGAAAAATATATTTTGTGAGTGAATATTATTCCTTGTACCATATTGTTTATGAGCTCTTGAAGGAAGAACATCAAATCTTCATCGGGAATTCAATTTTGGCATTTACAATGGAAGTTTCTACCATGTTTTGTTTTATGGGTTGTTAGATTTAGCCACACACATGTTATCGATTGTTAGTTCCTATTGATTTTCCGGGTAAAAGTTTGGGATTGTTCCTCCTTGTTTGTTCTTCATATAAGAACTTTTGATTAGATCATCAAACGTATTTCTTAGTTGTTATTATTATTCAAATCGAGGGTTTTTTTCGGTAAACGACCCGATAGAAGCGATTGTGAATGTTCTAAACCTTTTTCCGCGATCTTTTAGTGAATTACCCCATCAAAGGCATTAGCTAGTCGATTGTTAGTAGAGATTCGTCCCCATCAAAGGAGTGTCTCTTATTTTCGTTAAGAACAATCGTGATTTTTAGAATTACCGCCATCAAACGGATTTCTTTTAATCGTGAGCAATCGATAATTCCAAACCTTAATTCTTTGTGTATCGGAACTAATAATTGATTACGTGTGTGTCGGTGATTCTAAATTCCCATATCATTCTCATTATTGTAATCTCTCAATCATCCAACCATTAATTTGGTGTTTTTAACGCTTAGTTTATTTTAATTTTATGCGTTAGTAATTGTAATCCTATCAAACCAATGATGTACTTTACTTTACTTTACTTTTGTTCATTCGACTATTTGCTGAACATTATCGAACTTTAAACCGTTTCCAATTCCTCGAGAGATCGACCTCGGAGTTACTTGCCGCTTCCTACAAAAGCGATTCGTACACTTGCGAGTATATAATTTGTTCATCAAGTTTTTGGCGCCGTTGCTGGGGAGTTGGCGTTTAATTTTTGATTTTGTTTTAATAATAGTTGAACTATTTATTTTTCGTGTTTTTGGCCTGTAATTATTATTTATTTATTTTTGATTTATTTATTTTCTTTGTTTTTATTATTTTCGTTTCCTTTATTCTCTAAAAATTTTGTCCTAGCTCTTTGAATTTGAACATGAACGAAGAAAAGTTTGTTATGCATATGGAATGAATGGGCACGGAGCTAATGTTTGCCCATATAGCTATGACTGCGAGCAAGAACCGGAGCAATCTTATTGGGCTATGTGGGATAATGAAGAAACGCCTGAGTGGGAGGAGAGGAGAAATAATTATGGAGGAAACGCAAGAAATGCACCACTCCCAAACACTTATCATCCTGGGCTACGAAACTATCAAAATTTCTCGTGGAGAAACAAAAACCCGATGCCATACGACACAAGCGCTCAAGCCCAATACAACGGAGGAAATCCAGCCCAACAAACAACTCAAAGTGAACCACCTCCACAGCAACGGAACTCTCTTGAAGAGAGTATTATGGCATTCATTAAGCAAAGCAAAGAAGATCAAGCTCTGAACAATAAAAGGTTCGAATTTTTAGAAGCTTCGATGAAGAAAATGGAGACTCAAATTGGGCAACACGTTATCGATGCACACATACAAGAAAGGGGAAAACTACTAAGTCGGCGCGAGCAGTCTCAATCTATCACCACCCTTCGGAGCGGTAAAGTGATAAATAAGGAGGATCTAGAAAGCTTTGACATAGAAGTTCTTTTCATGGAGAAAGAAGTTCCCACTACGAACTTAGGAGCGGGTATTAATTTAACGCAGAAACCAATATACTCGCAACTAGGCTTGGGGGAGATGATAGCCCCGATGGATTTCGTGGTACCAAACATAGAAGAAACATCACCAACAAAAATCACGTCACTTATTCTTCAAGGAAGACATTTCATGGTGACAATCATAATGAAAATTGAAATGGTGACATAAGCGCTCACAATGGAAATCCACGAAACCACTATCCATATCCTGACGAAGGAAAACGAGCGAAAAATGACGATCTATGTGGATGGACCTGACATGTTTCCATTTAATCCATGATAGAAGAAGCTTGAGCTAAAGACTATAAAAAAGCGCTGCTTGGGAGGTAATCCAAGTGAGTTTTTAATTTTTATCGCTTTCGTTATTATTATTATTATTATTATTGCTTCTATTTGTTTCTTTTCTATGGTGTGTTTAGGAAATCAAAAGGAGGTATTTATCGGAGTAAGAAGCCTAGCTTATTGAAAGTTGAGACCCAAGCACAAAGGATGGTGCCCCGCGATAAAAAACCACACTTCTTAATCAGGTAGTTTTATTTTCTTTCTTTTTAATTTGCATTTTCGTATTTTTCCTGACTTAATCTTTCAGCTTGGGGACAAGCAAAGGTTTAGGTTTGGGGGGGTGGGGGGTGCAACTTCTTTGATTTTTGTTTGTTTTTAGTTTGCGTGATGTTTGTTTCCTTTCTTTATTTTTTTTTTCTTGCGTGATGTCGTAGTTGGATTATAATAACCTTGTTAACTGTTGAGTATATGGATGATTAATCGTGTTTGTACTTGGCTCGTAGAGTTTTATAAATCTAATTGATTGTTTGACCTTGCGTGCGAATGTGTAGTCTTGGTTACTTGATTCGATGTGTAAGGAATGAGTGTGGTAGTCCAAAAGCCGTGGGTTCTTGTGCCTAATTGAACCGTTCACCTTTAGCGGTAAAATTCTTTCATGTGTGATTTCTTTTCTTATGGTTTGTATTCTTTAGAACTTGCATGATTCTGTCGGATGATGTGTTGATATTTACATACACGAAAAATGATTAGGGCTGCCCATTTTTTTTGTCTTGAACCTACTTATCTAAAAACACCCATCATTTCATATCAATATCTTTTGCTAGCTCCGTTGAGCCTTTAGCTGTATTTTGTTCGAAAAACCCGCATCTTATAGCTCCATATCCAAAAGTCATAACTTACCCAAGTATTGGTCCACGTAAGAGCATGAGAGGGTATATTTGAAAAACGAAGGTGTGCAAAGTTTGTGGTGTATAGAGGCAAAACTCTTCTCTCCCGTTCCCCTAAAAATAATAAGCCCCACAAAAAAAATGGGACGATCCTAATAATAATGGGATAGAAAAGATAGGGGAGGATAGGATTGAGCCTAGGAAAAACAAAATAGAAGTCGTTGGGTTGTGAGAATAGGCCAATATCATAAGAATTGCGCTTAATAAGGCCTAAAAAAAGATATATATATATATATATATATATATATATATATATATATATATATATATATATATATATATATATATATATATATATATATATATATATATATATATATATATATACGGGAGAATTGAAGTAGAATGATCACTTTGAGTGTTTATTTCATATATGTGAGGATCGTATATGCTCTACTTGGACTGAACTTGTAACTACTAGCCAAATTTTCCCAACCTGAGCCACAACCCCGTTACAACCAAAAGTAAGACCCTATGACTCGTGTTTCGTGAATATTGATACGATTGATGAAAAGAAGAAGTGCAAGCATATAGTAGAAGTTTCCATTTGAATCGAGCTGAGCGTATTGACCTATCTTAACACTTGAGAGATGAGTGAATCGATAAAATTCCGTGAGGGACTACTAAGACTTGTTTTCTTGCATGTTAGATTAAGTGTCATTGCTATCGATTCATTTGTGAGTTTACGCTTTCATGACGAGTTACGAGACTTCACGATACTTTTACATTCCCGGTTGATTGTATGTATACCCGATGATTAACTTGATTATTCAATCCTTCTCGTTTTCTTTGTCATGTGTTTTATTTATTTTTGCTTGGGGACAAGCAAAGTTTAGGTTTGGGGGGATTTGATGAGTCGATTTTTGATCGTCTCATTCTGTTCTATCGAGTCGCACTTTCGTTTGTTTTCGAGTGTTTTTGCTCTTTTTATGTGTGGTATGTTGTGTTTTTGTTTTGTAGGTATCCGGATGAAGATTGTGGTGAAATATGCGCTTTTATGGCCAATATTGGAGTTTATGACGATCAAGAGCGAGAACGAGGCCTAAAACGATGAAGATTGAACCACTACCTGTCGTATTTTCTAATTTCCAGATTCATTACTTAGAATCAGGATGTGTTATATATATGTATGTATTCCTCATGAAATCAGCTTCGCAACGGTATATTATACGCTAAATTCTGAGGTGTATTGAGGGAGATATGGCTTCTAGACCACAGGCTGTGTCACAGGACACGGCCGAGTCTGCTGTCGAGAGAGTTTTTGCACTTTCTGGGACACTTGGACATGGCCGAGTCTGCTGTCTAGAGTGTTTTTGCATTTTTAGAGCAGTTGGACATGGGCCGTGTCACTTTTCGGTGCAAGTCTATTTATTTCACATTTTTACATGATTTGGAGCATTTTTCTTGGTCTTTTGGCTTTATAAAAAGGAGTTGGAGACCTTAAGATGAGATATTCAGATCTTGTATGAGATATTTTGGGGTGAGAAAAACAGAAGATTTAGGGAGGAAAACACCAAAAAGAGTGGAAAAAGAGAGATTTTTATCATCTTCTTTGTAATTTCATCTTGAAGAAAAATATATTTTGTGAGTGAATATTATTCCTTGTACCATATTGTTCATGAGCTCTTGAAGGAAGAACATCAAATCTTCATCGGGAATTCAATTTCGGCATTTACAATGGAAGTTTCTACCATGTTTTGTTTTACAATTTCCATTATTGTTGTTGAAATAATCATGTGTAGCTAATCATTTCATATGGGTTTTTAGATTTAGCCACACACATGTTATCGATTGTTAGTTCCTATTGATTTTCCAGGTAAAAGTTTGGGATTATTCCTCCTTGTTTGTTCTTCATATAAGAACTTTTGATTTAGATCATCAAACGTATTTCTTAGTTGTTATTATTATTCAAATCGAGGGTTTTTTTCGGTGTTCGCCATCAAACGACCCGATAGAAGCGATTGTGAATGTTCTAAACCTTTTTTCGCGATCTTTTAGCGAATTACCCCATCAAAGGTATTAGCTAGTCGATTGTTAGTAGATATTCGTCCCATCAAAGGAGTGTCTCTTATTTTCGTTAAGAACAATCGTGATTTTTAGAATTACCGCCATCAAACGGATTTCTTTTAATCGTGAGCAATCGATAATTCCAAACCTTAATTCTTTGTGTATCAGAACTAATAATTGATTACGTGTGTGTCGGTGATTCTAAATTCCCATATCATTCTCATTATTGTAATCTCTCAATCATCCCATATCATCCAATTTTCCATTGTTTCCGATGGAGCCAAAGACTCCTTATTCTTTGGTTCTGGATTATAATGGAATAAAACAAAATGACTCACTAAACTGGCTGCACTTCTTTTTCTCATGAAGTACTAGTTGTTCCATGCAATTCTCGATGCGATTTTCATTTTGGATCATCCGGAAACAGCCTCTCTGTGTTAAGACAGGGGTAAGGCTGCGTACATCCGATCCCCCCTTACCCTGCTTTTTGCGGGAGCCGTTGAGGCATTGGGGTAATGTTGTTGTTGTTGTTGTCTCAATCATCCGACCATTAATTTGGTGTTTTTAACGCTTAGTTTATTTTAATTTTATGCGTTAGTAATTGTAATCCTATCAAACCAATGATGTACTTTACTTTACTTTACTTTTGTTCATTCGACTATTTGCCGAACATTATCGAACTTTAAACCGTTTCCAATTCCTCGAGAGATCGACCTCAAAGTTACTTGCCGCTTCCTACAAAAGCGATTCGTACACTTGCTAGTATATAATTTGTTCATCAAGTTTTTGGCGCCGTTGCCGGGGAGTTGGCGTTTAATTTTTGATTTTGTTTTAATAATAGTTGAACTATTTATTTTTCGTGTTTTTGGCCTGTAATTATTATTTCTTTATTTTTGATTTATTTGATTTCTTTGTTTTTATTATTTTCGTTTCCTTTATTCTCTAAAAATTTTGTCCTAGCTCTTTGATATTGTAGCGCTCGGTAGAAGATCGTTGGGAAACTGCTTCTACCATTGATCAACAAATGCTATATAATTGGAACACACCCTAGAAGACTAACACGTTGCGACATGGACTACGAGAGGAATTACAGTTATCGGGATTGTGGAATGAGTTATTATGATCATAATTTCAAGGAATTTGAACATGAACGAAGAAAAGTTTGTTATGCATATAGAATGAATGGGCACGGAGCTAATGTTTGCCCATATAGCTATGACTGCGAGCAAGAACCGGAGCAATCTTATTGGGCTATGTGGCATAATGAAGAAATGCCTGAGTGGGAGGAGAGGAGAAATAATTTTGGAGGAAACGCAAGAAACGCACCACTCCCAAACACTTATCATCCTGGGCTAAGAAACTATCAAAATTTCTCGTGGAGAAACAAAAACCCGATGCCATACGACACAAGCGCTCAAGCCCAATACAACGGAGGAAATCCAGCCCAACAAACAACTCAAAGTGAACCACCTCCACAGCAACGGAACTCTCTTGAAGAGAGTATTATGGCATTCATTAAGGAAAGCAAAGAAGATCAAGCTCTGAACAATAAAAGGTTCGAATTTTTAGAAGCTTCGATGAATAAAATGGAGACTAAAATTGGGCAACTCGTTACCGATGCACACATACAAGAAAGGGGAAAACTACCAAGTCGGCGCGAGCAGTCTCAATCTATCACCACCCTTCGGAGCGGTAAAGTGATAAATAAGGAGGATCTATAAAGCTTTGACATAGAAGTTCTTTTCATGGAGAAAGAAGTTCCCACTACGAACTTAGGAGCGGGTATTAATTTAACACAGAAACCAATATACTCGCAACTAGGTTTGGGGGAGGTGATAGCCCCGATGAATTTCGTGATACCAAACATAGAAGAAACATCACCAACAAAAATCACGTCACTTATTCTTCAAGGAAGACATTTCATGGTGACAATCATAATGAAAATTGAAATGGTGACAGAAGCGCTCACAATGGAAATCCACGAAACCACTATTCATATCCTGACGAAGGAAAACGAGCGAAAAATGACGAGCTATGTGGATGGACCTGACACGTTTCCATTTAATCCATGATAGAAAAAGCTGAAGAGTCGAGCTAGAGACCATAAAAATGCGCTGCTTGGGAGGCAATCCAAGGGAGTTTTTAATTTTTATCGCTTTCGTTATTATTATTATTATTATTATTATTTTTATTATTGCTTCTATTTGTTTCTTTTCTATGGTGTGTTTAGGAAATTAAAAAGGAGGTATTTATCGGAGTAAGAAGCTTAGCTTATTGAAAGTTGAGACCCGAGCACAAAGGATGGTGCCCCGCGATAAAAAACCACATTTCTTAATCCGGTAGTTTTATTTTCTTTCTTTTTAATTTGCATTTTCGCATTATTCCTGACTTAATCTTTCTACTTGGGGACAAGCAAAGGTTTAGGTTTGGGGGGGGTGCAACTTCTTTGATTTTTGTTTGTTTTAGTTTGCGTGATTTTTGTTTCCTTTCTTTATTTTTTTTTTCTTGCGTGATGTCGTAGTTGGATTATAATAACCTTGTTAACTGTTGGGTATATGGATGATTAATCGTGTTTGTACTTGGCTCGTAGAGTTTTATAAATCCAATTGATTGTTTGACCTTGCGTGCGAATGTGTAGTCTTGGTTACTTGATTCGATGTGTAAGGAATGAGTGTGGTAGTCCAAAAGCCGTGAGTTCTTGTGCCTAATTGAACCGTTCACCTTTAGCGGTAAAATTCTTTCATGTGTGATTTCTCTTCTTATGGTTTGTATTCATTAGAACTTGCATGATTATGTCGGATGATGTGTTGATATTTACATACACGAGAAATGATTAGGGCTGCCCATTTTTTTTGTCTTGAACCTACTTATCTAAAAATACCCACCATTTCATATCAATATCTTTTGCTAGCTCCGTTGATCCTTTAGCCGTATTTTGTTCGAAAAACCCGCATCTTATAGCTCCATATCCAAAAGCCATAACTTACCCAAGTATTGGTCCACGTAAGAGCATGAGAGGGTATATTTGAAAAACGAAGGTGTGCAAAGTTTGTGGTGTATAGAGGCAAAAATCTTCTCTCCCGTTCCCCTAAAAATAATAAGCCCCACAAAAAAAAATGGGACGATCCTAATAATAATGGGATAGAAAAGATAGGGGAGGAGAGGATTGAGCCTAGGAAAAAACAAAAGGGAAGTCGTTGGGTTGTGAGAATAGGCCAATATCATAAGAATTGCGCTTAATAAGGCATAAAAAAAGATATATATATATATATACGGGAGAATTGAAGTAGAATGATCGCTTTGAGTGTTTATTTCATATATGTGAGGATCGTATATGCTCTACTTGGACTGAACTTGTAACTACTAGCCAAATTTTCCCAACCTGAGCCACAACCCCGTTGCAACCAAAAGTAAGACCCTATGACTCGTGTTTCGTGAATATTGATACGATTGATGAAAAGGAGAAGTGCAAGCATATAGTAGAAGTTTCTATTCGAATCGAGCTGAGCGTATTGACCTATCTTAACACTTGAGAGATGAGTGAATCGATAAAATTCCGTGAGGGACTACTAAGACTTGTTTTCTTGCATGTTAGATTAAGTGTCATTGCTATGGATTCATTTGTGAGTTTACGCTTTCATGACGAGTTACGAGACTTCACGATACTTTTACATTTCCGATTGATTGTATGTATACCCGATGATTAACTTGATTATTCAATCCTTCTCGTTTTCTTTGTCGTGTGTTTTATTTATTTTTGCTTGGGGACAAGCAAAATTTAGGTTTGGGGGGATTTGATGAGTCGATTTTTGATCGTCTCATTCTGTTCTATCGAGTTGCACTTTCATTTGTTTTCGAGTGTTTTTGCTCTTTTTACGCGTGGTATGTTGTTTTTTTGTTTTGTAGGTATCCGTACGAAGATTGTGGTGAAATATGCGCTTTTATGGCCAATATTGGAGTTTATGACGATCAAGAGCAAGAACGAGGCCTAAAACGATGAAGATTGAACCACTACCTGTCGTATTTTCTAATTTCCAGATTTATTACTTCGAATCAGGATGTGTTCTAGATATATATATATATATATATGGATTCCTCATGAAATCAGCTTCGCAACGGTATATCATATGCTAAATTCCGAGGTGTATTGAGGGAGATATGGATTCTAGACTACGGGTTGCGTCACAGGACACGGCCGAGTCTGCTGTCCAGAGAGTTTTTGCACTTTCTGGGATACTTGGACATGGCCGAGTCTGCTGTCCAGAGAGTTTTTGCATTTTCTAGAGCAGTTGGACACGGGCCGTGTCACTTTTCGGTGCAAGTCTATTTATTTGACATTTTTACATGATTTGGAGCATTTTTCTTGGTCTTTTGGCTTTATAAAAAGGTGTTGGAGACCTTAAGATGAGATATTCAGATCTTATATGAGATATTTTAGGGTGAGAAAAACACAAGATTTAGGGAGGAAAACACCAAAAAGAGTGGAAAAAGAGAGATTTTCATCATCTTCTTTGTAATTTCATCTTGAAGAAAAATATATTTTGTGAGTGAATATTATTCCTTGTACCATATTGTTTATGAGCTCTTGAAGGAAGAACATCAAATCTTCATCGGGAATTCACTTTCGGCATTTACAAGGGAAGTTTCTACCATGTTTTTTTTTTACAATTTCCATTATTGTTGTTGAAATAATCATGTGTAGCTAATCATTTCATATGGGTTTTTAGATTTAGCCACACACATGTTATCGATTGTTAGTTCCTATTGATTTTCTGGGTAAAAGTTTGGGATTGTTCCTCCTTGTTTTTTCTTCATATAAGAACTTTTGATTTAGATTATCAAACCTATTTCTTAGTTGTTTTTATTATTCAAATCGAGGGTTTTTGTCGGTGTTCGCCATCAAAC